>OZ004354.1:22926144-23526144 GCA_963924445.1 Philereme transversata
TGATTCCACTAGACCTACCTAGTTAGCTTTATTATTGCTACACCCTTACTTGCAGGGTGCATATGAAATGCTGGACTCTTGACTAGTCAATAAGACCTGACATGTAACATTTTAATCCACTTTATATGAACGCAATAAAATACTGAATACTGAATACTTTGCAACAGCGATTTAAAAAAATAAACAAGTGAGTAAATAAAAGGGGTGTGCAGTTTTAGTAAAATGTAGATAAATATACATACTTTTCTAAAATCCTACTGATATTATAAACGCGAAAGTTTGTATGTATGGATGTTTGTTCCTTTTTCACGCAAAAACTACCGAATGGATTTTAATTATAGTTTATAATAATATAGCCTATACATTAGAATAACACATAGGATATAATTTTTAAAGATAGTGTGTGAATTGTCCAAAATATAAGGAGACTTGTCAAGTAAGTCGGAAAAAAATCTGCCATCTGCGAGCTATTCTGGCGTACGCTGCAAAAACTGTAGAGTTTACACGTATATTGTATCAGAGAAATGTTTAAGTATCTAATTAGTCTTACAAAAAAGTGCGCGACAGCATACCTTTTATGAGTAAGCCATTATCGCCAAAACAGATTAGAGGTTAACCATAAATACAATAAAAATTGATAATATATTTCTGATGCACATTTGGTATTAATAAATTGAATATATCAAAATAAATACTTTTATTAAACTTCGTGTTTTACACTACATCATTTAGACGATAATTAGTATTTTAATAGTTACGACGATTTTATTACCCGAGTGCGCGTTACTATGGCGGTGGGCGAGGTGGAGGAAAAAGTCGCTCATGGCTGAGTGCGCGATCCGGTGCCCAATTCTGCTAATTATAAGAAAAAAACGATTATGAAGCCATACGATTATTTAACGATTATGATTGTTGTTCCTGTCATAAGCTGTGCAAATCTATGGTGGCCATTTTGCGACGATACCATTGTCATAGTGAAGCGATTGGTTTAGTAGAATTGGGCCTCTAGAAACGGGCAGACGCGTGAGGGCAGACGTCATTGATGGTCGTGTCCGTTCTGCGCTGAGATCATGAGATCATTATCGAAAATATTTAGTTTCAATGTACACATACATACATACATTACTCATTATAGAACAAGGGTCTCTCAAAGTAATTCTGTCTGTCTGTTACGCCTTCACAAGTAATCCGCAGAACCCATCGATATGTACTACGCACTAGATATCGCGATCCTAACACTCACTCTGTTCCACTGAACTGTACTGCAATCCGTCCCCTTTACATTAGTGCGGCTTCGACATTCACGTAGTTTGGACGCGTACGGAGCGGCACTATTAATACGAGAATTCGAATCAAAGTATGACATAAATAACAATTCAGTTGTCAAGTAAGTAAAACTATTGGTTCTTCAAGTGAATAAATAGGTAATAATATCGTAATACCACATTAGAAAAAAAATGTTTATTGTAATGCCACGCCAACTAAAATCATAGACCAAAATATGCAGATATTCCATTACAAAACCGGTTGTAGGTAAAAATATGTGAACACGAACACGAGCTTGACGTGGAGTTTTTAGAAGTGTTTTAATTTGTTTATGTAAATGTTTTCTAGCCAGTTTGATATTTCTTAATATTTATTTTATGTTCTTTCTTTTAAGTATATAATATCTATCAAAGGTCAGAAAATATATCAGTCGCTGTCAGTGATTCGGGACAAAGCATTTTATATGTATAGATTACTAGCTGGTACCCGCGACTTCGTCTGCGCAGGATTAGTAGCTTATTATCGTCTCAATATCTATCTTTATACCAAAATTCATCAAAATGTTCTGCCATAAATATATATTCTACCGATAGACAAGAACATTCTTGAAAAAAGTTTGGTCAAATGCTGGTGAGTTAGAACTAAAGTTCGCTGCAGCGCTAAAACATTATTTATGTGATCTAACCAAACGGAAGGGCTTTCCATTTGAAAAGGTTCGATATGGGGATGGGGGGGAGAGAGGAGGTGTTGGAAACCTCCCTCCAGTGGGTGTGGACTTACGAAAACCTATTGTTTTTGAGAAAATTAAAAAAATCTATTTTGAGGTTTGGTATGAAAAAAACCTTTTTATTTTATATTGAAAATGGGGAGAAGGGGCGAGTGGAAAAGAGAGGTCCATGAAAACGTTGCTCTCCACCATTTTCATAGACCAATCCAACCCCCAACCCCTTCTCCAACCCCCTGGACTCTGGGTGGGCTCCTGCCAGAAACTTTCAAGGTCGCCCCTGAGTGAAGCAAGTCACACTCGACCTTTGTTCCGCTAAGGAGGACGCCGGCTTGCTTAGCTCGCTACCTCCCCCTTTCGCTTCACTTGGCCTCGTATGACTTGCTTTACTCAGGACCTCCCTTGAGCTTCTGGCTCCCGCCTCTTTATAGAGGTTAGAAGTGTCACTCTTTTTGAACTTAGACTGCTCTAGTCGGGGTGGCCCATCTTAATTCAGTCTACTATTTTTCATAGTTCAAAAGATAATTTGAAATACCACGCAAAATACGAAAGCGTAGGTATCAAAAAGAAAGATGAGTTGGTAACAGCACCAAATCTATGGAATAGTGAACAAATTTTTTGTAAAATAAATGTCAATGTCATTACCAAATTCGAAATTCCCGCTAGTAAAAATGTAAAACCTATGAAAATAACCCGTATTTTCTGTCACTGTGATGTCAATTTATCGTTGCAATAATCGATAGTACGAAACTGAAAGGTCGGAAACTAATTTCCGAGCGATTTTCGCAATAGATTACGGATTTTCAAAAATTAATATCTCAAAAACTATTGGGTTACGCAAGTTGCTACTTCACATATAGGCTTCCTTTATGTACATGAAAAAAAAATGGAAGTTGAAAACCACTTTCCAGATGGAAAACTGAGCCAACCAAACTATTAAAACATGCAGCGCTAAATCGCTTATAGAGTTTAGTTTACTCGCGACCAAAACGTTGTAAGCGCCATGAAATTCATGGCGCTTACACGTTCCGCTCAACATAGTGTAACAACCTGTCGTCCCTATAGATTTTACACCACAGACGTGCCACAGCTTTTGTACCTACAAAACTTCATTAGAATTCATACTCTATTTCAAAATGTATAATAGTAATGTAATAATTGAAAATATGGTAAAGTAGAAAAGTAAAATAAAATGAATTGTTATGCGTTTATTTAAGCTCAAGTACGTTAACAATAGTTTGAAATCAAACGGTCACCTGATGATTCACTGACACTTCTTGATGCATTTTTGCAGTATTGAACTACGCACGTCGTCATATGTTCTGACCTTTGACAGATATTATATACTAAAAAGAAAGAACATAAAATAAACATTAAAAAATATGTAACTGGCTAGAAAACATTCACATAAACAAATAAAAACACTTTCTAAAACCACCACGTCAAGTCCGTGTCCAGTCACATATTTTTACCTCAACCCTGTCTCTTAAGGTTCAGGGCCGGAAAGAGTAGTCACTTTTCCGGTCCTGAACTGACCTCATCCATTGCTGACCGACCGCGCTCACGATGCGATGTAGTCGGACCATTTCTTAATCATAGCATAATATTGTATTACCATACATGCCAAGAGCGCTTAGTTATCAGCGCGACCAAATTGTTAATTCTGCCAGTTTTAGCTAAACTTTTCTTACGAGATCTCTTCGAAATGAATTAATGAAAAATTCTTTATTGTACAAAATATAATCTGTACATAGGCAAAATTAATGCTGGATAACATTCTCTTCCAGTTAACATTTGTGAAATGCGGACAAACAGTTATTGTAGGTAGTGCATATTTGGTAGAGGGAGAGGTTTTATTTAAATTTCAAGACACATAGACATAAATAAATAAATATAACTAAATCTAGATCTTCTCCTATGAGTTAACCGATGAAAATAAGGTATAATTCATCAAATCAACATTGTATTTACGTAAGTATTAGATTTGTCATAATTGTAACCTAACCACATGACTAAAAACTTCAAATCTGAATTGGAAGCGTACACCGCGCGAGTATTATTCACCTCGGGGGGTCGCGCGTGTAGTTCCACCTGATATTAATTTCCCAGTAGGCTTATAAATTGTCGCCGGCTCATCTAGCCTCTGTCCTCGCGCGGGGTGTGGGCTCTTCTTACTAGTAGGTCAGAAGAGTTCATAATTATATTGGCTCGTGACAGCTCTAGGTACTCCTTTTCTGGATGGCAATTAAAACCCGCATTCAAGTATCAAAAATGTTTTTATTTCGTCAATGTAACTATGAAGTTACATTGACGAAATAAAATCATTTTACGTGAAATGAATGAAGAATCATATAAATCATGATTAAGAATAAGAATATTTTTTTATTTTCCAGAACTTAAAAAACAGTTGTACTAAGTGCCAAGTTTTTAAATAATAAACATATGATTTGTTGAGGGTAGATTTGCATGTTTCTTTACATTAGAGAAGAATATGAATAAATATGTATTAAAAAAGATTATACATGAGAAACAGTGGAGCTATCTAGAGCCCGTTCCAAACAGTAGCTCAAATGTTTGAGATGACTGCCTATTGTTAACTATTCGACATGACAAGAAAACTACGACAAGTAATGTACGATTGGTTTGAACATATCCGGGCCCGCTGACGCGCGTGACCGGTCGCGCGAAGTACCGCCTTACATTGTATTACACCATATTTTTTCTCCTTACGTGTGTAATCTCATGGTAATCCGCGTGTTGATTGTCTTGAGCGGCTGGAATTGAACCGGGATCCACTTGGAATGTAAAACTTTTGCCGTTTATAATTTGTTCGGTCTCAACTGTGTCGTTAGGGCGTGTGTTTTGTGAAACCTTCTTTTTTACTTCATTTTTGTGTCTGAGAGATATGTTAAATGGAGTCGGTAGATTATCTTATTTTGTGAGTTTTTACAAAGTTTTACAGATAAATTATTAAATAGTAAGGACATATCCAATTACAAGTGATCCAACGCCCATTCGGGCGTCCGAGGCCCCGAAAAAGACCTGCATGAACTTCGTGCCCGAATTAAGTGGCAATGGATATATGCTCCAATATTGCCTTATTTTATAATTTATCATTTTGTGTACCTTTTCTGAAGAATTTTCTGTGTTTACTAACAAAAATTATAGATCCCTGTCTGGTCTGAAATAAACGTTTTCAGACATCTGGCGCGATCTAGTGTCGGAGGCCAAGATCCACTTTGGGTCGTTCCGCCGCAGCAGTAAGTATGTCCAATGATGATTTCAATTTCATTATTTATCGTAGCTGCACAATACGGTTTTTAGTATCGAGCGTTTTATGTAAACAACGGTAACTAAATTATCTCAGAAAATATTTCAAAAAGAATGAAAAATACCAGCTCTCAAGGTAATCAAAAATTTATAACAACAGAGATACAAACAAAGCCTCCCTTCCAAAATAAAATACAAAAAACAAAGGTACTCCATAATTTGGCGGCTCCTCCGTCTCCGCATATTTCGATGCAAAGACAAAATTTCATATGGCGTCACCTATCCGAACCCTTTTGGGGCTCGCACGTAAATATTCAAGGTTACATTCGTGCTCACAATTTTTCTGAATTTACTCGGGCCTAAAGTACCGAGGCTGTGAAGTCGGCGGCTCTAATCAGCTTTTGTTATAAGACTGTTTACCTCGATTTTAACTTTCTAGAACTGGGATTGCAATAGTCGGATGATCTGGGAGCTAAGTGTACCTCAGAGTGGAGGCCTGACACAGCCCGAAAACAAAAAACGAGATGGTAGGACGAACTCACTAGGTTACGACTAGATTGGACCAGGTCGGTGCTGATAAGTAATTGGAAAGAATAGAGTAGGCTTTTGCCCAGAGTGGGACACACAAGGCTTACAATAATAATAATAATACTGTTTGGTCTTTCAAAAAATCTTTAAAAAAGTACTTGTTGAGTTTTCAAAAGTTTTCACACGTAGGTGGTTGTTCTGGGCCTGGTTTCTAGCAATATAATTCTAATTATTTAATTTTCAAAGCTCTTTTTATTATGCCTGTTTACTGTATTATATATATATATATATATATATATATATATATATATTATTATTATTTTTTTAATTGTTAATTTTTCAAAACTATTTTAATTATGTCTGTTAACTGTTTATGATTGTGTATTTTCATGTTTTGTATGTTTTAATAGTTCGTAAGTAGGGAGGTACCTAAACGAGTCCGAAAGGTTATATGTACCTACTGGCAATGTGTATCGATAGGTAATTGTAAACACAGTTGCTGCCCTGCACACACAAAAATGGCACCACGGAAGACCAGCGCTATAGTAGTATAAATATGCTACTATAGCACAATGCTGAGTGGTGACCGTTTTTGCTCACAAATTTGTTCATTAATTTATACCCATTTTTCTAAGCCATTGTACACTTGTGATGCAAAATAAACGTTTTTCTATTCTATTCTATTCTATTCTTTTCTAACGTATTCAAGGAGCCTAATTTGGATAACTTTCCAAAACAAGCACAAATAAAAAAAGATATAATAACCAGTTTTAATAGGGCAAAAATAAGTCTAACCATAACATTTAAGTCATTTAATGTTCCTACGGTTACTTGGCAATTCAATTAAAAGATGCAGTTACGAAAGTTCCTGCCATTATCTTAAAATTGTGTATTTTCATGTCAAATCCAATGATTTTAAAAAGCATAGTTTCTAATCAATTGTGTCTTCAGTAAAGCCATAAGCCTCCAACTCCATGGCCCGTGCCTAAATAAGTTTGTAATATTATCATTGTTTTCGCGCCGTCCTCTGAGGCCTTCATTTGAATACACCCTGTTTATTGCGCCACAATATTTTAGGGTTCCGCTCTTTATATGGAAAAAACAAAACCATAGGCCTGCTTATTGTCCGTCTGTCTTAAACAATATAATTATTTATTACTGTGTCTGTTTGAGGATAAGCAATTCCGATAACCTTTCAAGAGTCGATTCGATTGTTCTACTCATAGCATGAACTATCAAATTTGATTATTTAGCCCGGCTTGCACAACGATCCCTAAGCAAATTTAGCAACTAAATATGTTTAAGTTTGAAGTTGAGATTTGACAACTCCATAATCATTAATACATTAAATTATAAGTATGTTAACCTACACAAATGCCAAAAAAATCTTTGTCTTTATTTTAAATCTTATTTAGCAACTAAATACGTTTAGGCATCGTTGCACAAGTCACCCTACATGTTCTAAAGCTCAGTAATGTAGGACAAATTAGACTCGAAACTTTACGGAATCCTAAGGTAGCGAGCGCTACTCACACTTGACCATGTTTATTTTTTCTTCATTTCCTCAGAGTTATCTAATAATATTTTCTGTACGGTTGCGCGTATTATCTCTGAATTCCGTATGAGTGCCGTTCGCGCGAGATTATTCGATTCTGTGTCGTTTCATTTCTTTGCGATCGTGAAAGATTGATGAAGTTTGAATTTCCTCGCACTTTTATTTTTATTGTTGTGCAATATTTACGATAACTGTTGGCGTATTTTATTTCCTGAATTTAGAAGTTTGGTGTTTATTTAAATTCAATTGATGAAACTGATTACATTTTATTTAGATTAGATTACACTGTTATACATTTTATTATTGCTTTTACATAACAATTGTCTGATCCTGTTCACGGAGAAGTCATGAAATGTAACATTAAGGGAATAAAAAGTGTTACGATATTTTTGTGGAACGTTCTTGCATCGCAATCACCTTCGTAAAATAAATTGTTATTTTTTATTAATATTCAAAGACTTTTAAAAACAGAAACCTTGGTCTTTAAGAAAACTGAAACCTTTATCAAATGTTTATTAAGTCGCTTAAATTTTACAACCTTTAACTACTTATACCTTCTGTGATCTACTAAATCTTAATTAGATTATAACTTAGGTAACTTATTTTAGGGTCAAGTAACACGAAGTCGTAGGTGTCACTGGCACATTCCAGTGGCACACTTTAAACTGAAACTGTATCGTTTGAAGACCATTTATACAGCGGCTGGTGGCAAATTGCAGCAAGTACCTAGGACAGGTTTTAACAAGTAAAAAAGATAAATAATACGATCTCTTGAAAGTCTAGAAAGGTTGTACGTACCACTCTCATCCGATGTGAACGTCGCACGTCCGTCGAGTCCCGCGTAATATTGTTTGTCAAATAACTACGCCGTAAGTAGCCGAGGGCCACTTACCCCCTCAAATGGGGATTTTTATGAAAGAGCTCTATTTGCCGAGGAGCACTTGCTATACCTACTTTAGTTGCTACCAGTAGCAGCCATTCAGCGAGCCATTTACAATGCGTAGAAGCGATGTCCGATGCAATTTAGGTATTTCACTTTGACTGCCTGGGGCTGCGACGAAACTGTTTTGAATTCTGTACGTTTTGCCAGTTTTCTGTGTAACTATTGTATTGTATTTGCAAAATAAAATCGGCTTTTTGCACGGAATAAATTTAGATTTCTGCCGCGATGGAGTTAGGTTTTTTTAAACGTTTTGGTTATGTTGTGAAAATTGACTCGGTCGTTTTGAATTTATATTTATTTGGGATCTACTATTGTTTTTTAAACTATATTTTTTGATTTAATTGCGTTAATTAACCTAAAAAAGATATCTAAACAAACAACTACGCAATTTGACTGCATAAATATATCAGAAAATAAAAAAACAAGCAAAAACCCAGGAAAAATGATGTATGATTATAAGTAATTCAGTTGTTCTTTCAAAGTTAGCGATGTCCAGTATTTCAATAGTGATGTTTCATCGTATCAATCTGCATACAATCTTGTTGTATGGGCAAAACAGGGGCAATAGAATCCACGGACCGCTCCCGAAGGAATTTGCATGCGAGATACAGAGTTGTGTGCTCAGCGTTATTGGGATTAGCTTACTGGCTCGTTTTGAGACGCTAGGTCACGGCGGCGGGCTACAGAATTTGTGAGAATAGATTAATGATGACAAAAGGCAATGTCCAATGGGATAGACAGAAATCGTTTGTACTAAATGTCTGATTAGGAAAAAGTCTACATTATAAGATGGCTGGCAGCCGCTTCTATGCAAAGCTTAAAGGATCATTGGTCAAAACTGCTGTGGCGACAGCAGATAGGCTAACAATCAGCGTGCTCAATCTTTTATTTGTTGTTCTTACTAACATAATCATTGCAATATCGTTAAGTTAATTTAAACCTTGCAAGGCCATCAAACCGAGGTTGGTACTGTTACGCCGAGGCTGTTAAACAATGAGTAATAATCGAAACTTCTCGAACGCTTTTGTCTTGCTGTGTTATTGTTGTTATTGTCTGCGGTTGCGCACAATGGGGATTGACCATTCTGACGAAACACCGACCCTTTCCTGGAACGATCGAGATCGTTCTCGAACAATCGAAATGTGTGCGATATAAATAGGCCGGAGAGATGGCCGAACAGTCAGTCTCAGTGAGTGAGTATCAGCGGGGCCCTGGAGGACTGACCTGGAGAAGGGTCTCGCGTGAACAGTAGTTGCTCGCGAGTCAGTCTGGATTTTGCTATACGTGCGAACATTTCGGTGACTTTAAGTGGTGCAACAGTGGTGTAAATTAGTGTGTTGTGATTACGTGTGACCAAGTTCGTGTATTCATCGTTTTTGTGTTGAATAAAAGTGTTATTTTGGTTAGATCGATTCCCATTACTTTATCCCGAACCCTCAGCTCGTAACAATTTGGTGTCAGAAGTGGGATAAAATAATGCCGGTTCTACCAAAGGATAACGTGGACGGTGTCAGGACGAGAGGTCAACGACAACAGGAAATGGATGAAAGGCGGTTTGGAGATTCTCCGGTTCAAGAAGCTCGGCAGAGTCATCAGCCGATGGAGATGGAATCAGCCGCCGCCGAATTATTTGGAGCTTCATCATCATCATCATCCGTGGGTCAAGCTCCTGTGACAGGCGATCTTGCTGCTATTATGGAAATGCTCCGTCAGGATAAAGAAGAGCAGCGTCGTCAACAGGAAGAGCAGGCTCGGTTGCAGGAGGAACAACGCCGTCGGCATAAAGAAGAGAAGCGTCGTCAACAGGAAGAGCAGGCTCGGTTGCAGGAGGAACAACGCCGTGAGCATTAAGAAGAGAAGCGTTGTCAATAGGAAGAGCAGGCTCGGTTGCAGGAGGAACAACGCCGTCAGCATTAAGAAGAGAAGCGTCGTCAGCAGGAAAAGCAGGCTCGGTTGTAGAAGGAACAGCGACGTGAACAGGTGGAGCAGACTCGGTTGCAAGAGGAACAGCGACGTCAGGATAAAGAAGAGCAGCATCGTCAACAGGAAGATCAGCGACGTTGGCAAGAAGAGCGGGCTCGACTGATGAGGGAATTGTTTGGTTCATCTGGAAAGGAATTCCAGGAAGTGAAAGAACAGATAGAAATCATGAGAGCCGTGTTTTGGAGGCTGGAATTGGGATCGCTGATGAGAAAGGGACTCTGGGTGTCCTGAAGTACTGGAGACGGCAATGTGGCTCCTCTAGTTGCTACATGTTCAGCGCGAGGTGCGCCTAAAATTGTTCATGCTGATCGGCTGCCGCGATTTGGGGCTAAGAATGCTCGGGACGAGCATGTTTTAGGAGGGGGCAGTGTTAAATAAATAAATAATAAATATTGCTGGACATTTCACACAGCGCTATCTAGCCCCAAACTAAGCAGAGCTTGTACTATGGGAACCAGATAACTGATAGAATACTTATATACTTTTTTTTTGTAAATACATACTTATAGTATATAGGAAAACACCCAGACACGGAACAAATATCTGTAGATCATGCAAACATTTGTTCCGCGGCGGGAATCGAACCCGCTACCTCCTGCGTCTCAGCCGGCTATACGCCCACTGCGCCACGGAGGCAGTCAAACGCCGAAGCTGTTAAACAATGAGTAATAATCGAAACTTCTCGAACGCTGTTGTCTTGCTATGTTATTGTTGTTATTGTCTGCGGTTGCGCACAATGGGGATTGACCATTCTGACGAAACACCGACCCTTTCCTGGAACGATCGAGATCGTTCTCAAACAATCGAAATGTGTGCGATATAAATAGGCCGGAGAGATGGCCGGACAGTCAGTCTCAGTGAGTGAGTATCAGCGGGGCTCTGGAGGACTGACGTGGAGAAGGGTCTCGCGTGAACAGTAGTTGCTCGCGAGTCAGTCTGGATTTTGCTATACGTGCGAACATTTCGGTGACTTTAAGTGGTGCAACAGTGGTGTAAATTAGTGTGTTGTGATTACGTGTGACCAAGTTCGTGCATTCATCGTTTTAGTGTTAAATAAAAGTGTTATTTTGGTTAGATTGATTCCCATTATTTTATCCCGAACCCTCAGCTCGTAACAGTACTTTTATGGTTATGTTGGGAACAATTGCCCAAATAGCAAACAGAACTAAAATTATTGATATTACTAAAACAACCCTTATTCTCGTACTCACATAAGTAAATACTTATACAACTTTCCAAATCCAACCCAAAATAAACCAACTAAACGATACTTACAAACTCTTTCTATCCCAGAGTTTGCCACTTCTGACGGAACCGAGTTATCCCACTTCTGACAGAACTGAGTTATCCCACTTATGATGTGCGTATAATGTATCGGAAAACGGCGACGTATGCAAAACGGCGAATAACTCTCGAGGACTTTAGAATCACTTGAAATTCTGAAAAGAAAATCGTCAAAGCTTTATATTGCCTCGTTCGGTGCATGGCTACGAAGCAAGCGGCTTGCAGATCTGATTTGAGCTCTAGATACGAGTACGAGCAATTGTATTCTCTTGATATAGACTAGTAGTGTTGTGTGAAGCTGTGAGCGAAGATATTCACTCATATGTTGTTGACTGTAAGTACTTTAATTTGGCTTGGGATCATATCCGCTTGGTAGAGATCTGAAGCAGTTGAGCTATCTACAGATCGTTTGAAATATTTTATAGATTCAACTATTTCTATGATATCTATTTATTAACTTCAATTGTATACCAAATCCTGGATAATAAATCTAAAACATCGCGCTAATGCTTCTTGAGTATCATTTTTACCTGTGGCTTTATCTACAGGTGACCTTGGTCCAGCTATCTGGTGACATACTAAAAACCTATTTTTGTAAAATCCTGGTACAGCTGTGTGTAGCTTTGATAATGATGTTTAGCCAAAATGCACTACCTACAATAACTGTTTGTTCGTTACAACGTATGTAACGTTACATATTACCGTATTACGTATTACAGTCCAGTGCATAGCCATAGCCGAGCGTGTCAAAGAGCATATCGCAGCTGTCAAAAATCGCCAGGTAAACAAGTCAGCGATAGCAGAGCATCTGGCAGACTTGAGACCGAATCATTGGATTGAACTTCATGATCCTAAGGTTAAGGCAAAGGTTTAGTGAACGCCATTATTACAAGAGAATGGTGCGTGAAGCGATTGAAATCAAGAAATTTCCAAATTTCAATCAGGAAGATAGACTCTCAGCGTCCTGGAACTCGGTGTTTATTAGGTGTGCGCGACGTGATTGGTGGTCTCAGTGCGTAGATACGGTTAGTGTAGTGTGTCGTAATATGAACGAGGAAATTTCTAATTCTGAAGAAAAATAAAAAAGGTATATACGCGAGAAATACCCGTTTTAACCAGTAATTGTACAATGATCGCGAATGTTTGAAAAATACTATATAAAACAAAATTATACTAAGACAATTTTTATTTTGTGCAATAAAGAACTTTCTTTCAATAATTAATTTCATGTCACTCAGATTATGGATTAAAAACATTAAAAAAACTTTAAAACTTATTTTAAAGATAGTATATTTTTTCTTAGCTTTTCAATCTCCCAATGCATTAGCCGCCTCGCTGCGTGAATGGCCGTAGAAAAGGCTAGAAGCGACTCGTACTCGTGATGTTTTATTCATTACTTCGCTGTTCGTCTAAACATCGGCCACAAGTATTGAAATTAAATTAGGCATGCAAACATCTCGGCGTCAACTCGCACCTGAGATGAGGCTGCGTTTATTAACTTTTGCTTATTATGTCACATTTTTATGTCTATTGTTGTAGTCTTCATTTTTACACGGGGATATTTTTACCCAACTACTAAAAGAGTGTTACATTTATTGTGCATATTTCAACATTATCATAATATACAGCCCGACGACATGCACTGATCAGCAGGCTTACTCCCCAAAGTGATTCGATTCTGATTTTGTTTTTGATTCGAACTCGTTTCTGATTCGAACGCGATCCAAAATCTTACTCCCGAACCAATTCGAATCGAAAACAAAGATCGACTCCCAGTTCGAGTTCTAACGGTGTCGTTATGCGTATCCGGCTGATTACGTCATCGTCAGTCTTTGGTTAGATTCTTTTGAGCGCTTGGATATTTTTACTTGTCTGTCATTTTCGCACTTACAAAACAATTTGACATTGTTTTAGTAACACTATCAAGCTAAAACTTAAAAAATTACATAACATTTAATAATATTTTTTGGGAATAATGAGTGACGACAAACAATTAGAACGAATTATGCCTATATTTATTCTGTGCAATGAACTGTCAAGTGTCAATGTCATAAAAATATAGCGCGGTTGGCGTCAAATTTCAAAATATTCGTAGCTACAAGAAGTGTGCCAGCCACTACAAAGATTTTGTTAATTAATTTATTTTTGAATGAGTCTGTGTAAGTACAAGACTAATTTGAACTTTTATAATGAAATTAATTATTTAAGTGTGCATACAGTGTGTGATGATGAGCTTCTAAATTATGTTTGTGTCATTTCAGTGTATCTAAACAATTAAGTATGTCTCGTCCATCATATACCCAGATGGAAAAGTTGGTGCAATTCCTTGAAGACAATCCAGGAATTGCTAAAGGACATCTAAAATCAGCTCAAGCTCGCCATCTAACAAAATTAAAGTGGGACGAAGTAACTCTTACATTAAATTCGTTGGGTGGCGCAACGAAAGACGCCAAAACATGGGCCAAGGTAAGAGCACTACTCAGGGAACACTTGAGATAATGTAAATATTTAACTATCCCAATGAACGCATAATACTGTATTGACTTGCCCGGTTAAAATTAAATAATACCTGTATCATTCCCATATTCATTGCTAGCCTCCGCCTGCGGCTTCGTACGCGTGATACCCGTTTAAAATAAGCTTATATTACTCAGTGAAGAGGGAAATCGGTTCAGGAATTCCAGCGATTACAAAAAAACATTTACCTTTTTATAAGTACTTATAGATTTTCTAACATTTATTTAAATTACGTTGTTTTCAGTTTTGGGCTGATAAGAAATATGCTTTAAAAAAACAAGTGGCCCAACGCAATGCTTCTGCTTCCCGGACTGGTGGTGGAGTAGATAGGCTGCAGCCTATCTCAGAATTAGATGAAAGGTTAATTTTTGTAATGGGAGGATCCAGCTTCGCAGAAGGTGACCAGGAGTTGAGTGTCCCGCTAATTGTTTCTTTAGTAAGTTTCAATTATTCATATTAAAAAAAACTCGCTGACCCGCCCGCGGCTTCTCACGCTTGAAATTTCTCGTTCCCGCGGGAACTTCGGGATAAAAACTATATAAAACACTCTTGTCAAAGTGACGCGACACTTCACGTAAATGACTTCACGTCAATCTACGACGGTTATATTATATGTGTACTAGCTATTGCCAGCGGCTTCGCCCGCGTTGTTCTGGGATGCAAAAATACATATAGAAACTTTGACATCACATTTTTATCCCATGGAACTTATTTATGGGATAAAAAGTAGCCTATGTGTTAATCCAGGTTATAATCTACGTACATACTAAATTTCATCGAAATCGGTTCAGTCGTTTCGACGTGATTGAGTAACAAACAAACATCCAAACTTTCGCATTTATAATATTAGTGTGGTTGTTCATTTAAATATACTAAAATCACGATTAACAAATGGGGGGTGGGGGTAAGAGAGGGTGAAAAATACTTTGCGAGCTATTCTCATGACTACAAAATATACAAAACTAAATTAAAATCGGTCGACCCGTTTCAAAGGAGTGCGACCACAAACACCGTGACACGAGATTTTTATATATTAGATTGTAATAAGCGTGTTGATGAAGTTAAAACACGATTTTTAATTATTTAATCAATTAATAGGCCGAAGACCCACTGAGACAGGAAGATATAGTGGTTCAGATAGAGGGACCCATACCCAGTACCTCACAAGCTGTGCATCCATCAGCTAGCCAATCGTCAGTTCCTTCCAGTAAGTATTAAACGAAATAGCAAACTATTTTTTATAAACCTATTTATTTATTTATTTTATTTTATTTATTTTTTGAATTTTTGGAAAACTTACAGCTAGGTTACAGAAAAGGTATTTGAATAGGAAATAAACAACAGTAAATGTTACTTATTACAAGAAGGCCAATTAAAAGTTTCCGCAAGTAAGGTAGAAGATGTATAGGCAATATATAAACAGATAAGATAGACGACACTTAAATTGAGAGGAAAAAAAAAAATTATACATAGGAAATATAGATACACAAACACACACACACACATACGCGACATCGGATAAGTGCTTAATCTATATATTAAAATAAATGTCACTAAGTAAGCGTTTAAGCTTACTAGTTTTTGTGTTAAACAGATCAATATCTTTATTTGCCTTAGCCAATGAATTATAGGAGTTACAGGCTCTCACTATAAAAGAATTTTGCCTATAATTAGTCCTAACTCTGGGAACATAAAGAAGGTTAGGATTTCTCAATGCAGCTTTAACAGTTCGCAGCCCTATTAGCTCCAGAAGCTCTGGGCAATCCACAGTATTGTTCGCTATGTTAAACAGGTAAGTCAAATCGGCTATTTCCCTTCGTTCGGATAGAGGAAGAAAATGAAACTTACGACATCGTGTATCATAGTCAGGTAGGAATATTCGGGCTCGGTATTGGAGATAACGTAAAAACCTTCTTTGTATACCTTCCAAACGTGAGGAATAAACTTTATAACACGGATTCCACACTTGCGAAGCATATTCTAAATGACTACGTACGTAAGCACAATAAAGTATTTTAAACGTCTTGATACTTGTGAACTCTGCTGACATTCTCATGACAAAACCAAGTGCGCGTGATGCCTTTTTAACTTTACTATTAATGTGTTCGTCAAACAACAACTTACTATCAAACGTCACTCCCAGGTCTTTTATTGTATTTACTCTATTTAGCTGTGAGTTATAAAATGTATAATTATATGTCAATGTAGTAGGTTTACGAGTAAAGGAGCACACATAGCATTTCGAGACATTCAGATCTAATTTGTTGATTATACAATAATTTTCGAATCTGTTTAGGTCATTTCATTAAATGATAATATTTTAGATGTTTTGTATGTAACCTCAGTAAGTAAGTATAAATTTAAATTTTCATATTTGTTTATTACACTTAAATTATAACAATACAGAAAAATTCTAATACACTACATTTAAAACAAAGACAAGAAATAACAAAATTAAATCTAGAGAAAAATAATGAATTTAAGTTACCTACAATTATATTCTGGAAGAAATAATTTTAAGCGATAAGATCACCCATTGTATATTTCTTTTGTTTTGTACAATAAAGTGTTCATCTATCTATTATCTACACAAAAAAGACACCCTATGAAATATTATTTTTATAATTGACCAAAACTTAACAAAATAAAAATGCATGACATTAATAAGTTGATGACAATTGAATCCCAACTTAACGAATATTATCATTATGATTACAGCCTCAAGACGTAGCCCACGCAGACCTAGGCGATTGCAGCAGAGCCAACTCCAAACAGAGCGACAACGGCTCATAACAATAGAGGAAAGGAGAGTGGAAGCTGAAGTGGCTAATGCTGACAGTTGGGGAAGGCTTTGTGCAGGCAGTCGATAATTTGGCTAATGCTATAATTGTATGCGGTGACAAGATCGCACAAGCATTAGAAAATAGAAATTAAACGAATAATATTAAATATATAATAAAATACATATTAGGTAGTAAATTAACACAACAAATTATATTTTAGTCAATTAAAGCAACACGCAACATGCGTTTATTATTTTGGCTGCATTCTGTGGATCGTAGTGTAACACCCGGTGACGCAATAAACACCTCCATCTAGCTTTCAAAAGCCCTATTGTACGCTCTACTGTGTTCCTGGCGGAGCAGTGTCTCTGCGTGTAATGCTCCTCAGGAGATCCAGCTTCTGCATTTAAAACAGGTGTCATCATATATGCTCTCTGAGCATACCCGGAATCACCTATAATAAAAAAAACCTCTGTAATTGGTCAGGCACCACAACCATACAAAAATGAATTGGTATGATCCTTATCAGGTCAATAATTGATTTTAGTATGCTATTGTAATTTAATTTACTTACCTAATAAATATACAGTTTCATCCCGACTTTTTAATTCTAATAAATGTGCCTTTACTGGGTGCTGATTAAATATAAAAGAATCATGGGTGGCACCCCCAAATGTAGCATCTACACTTAAAATATTCATGTTGCTGTCACAAATCTGAAAATAAAAGAGAATAATTACAATTAGATTATGAAAATATGTACACATAGGTACATGGACTTAAAATGGTAATGTAAGCTTACAATTTGTACATTCCTGGAATGATAATGTTTCCTGTTAAAATATCTTTCTTCATGCTCTGTAGGTCGAATGATGGCCACATGTGTTCCATCAATGCAACCTTCCACACTTGGTATATGAAATTTTTCATAAAATCTGTAAAAGAAGAACAATATATAATAATAATTATTACAATCATGCTGTCACACACACATAATAATGTCTTCTACTTACTTTCTTTTAATAACATTTCTTTCTTCAGCAGTTTGGGGAAACTTTATATACTTTGTTAAAATGTCTCTGTGACTTCTCTTATAGCTTTTGATACGGACTGTTGAGACATTACCATACCATTTCTTCTTACTACTATTCTTTGGTAGCTGCCAGTACCGTAGAATGACAATGCAACCAAAATCTGTAAAGACAATTATTTTGTTAAATCAATTGAAGATGAAGATTGTATAGAAAATACGCGGACATTTATTCGGCGTATCCTGGATAATCAATTGTTTTAAAATCAATTAGATGTATAGAAGACAGACACTTACATACGATTTATTTTTAAAACCTAGAAGAAATTCACCTTGCAGAAGAACAGAAATATCACTTCGTCTGATTGTTTGCTTCATGAGCGGTGTTAAATCTTCTACCAACACATCATATAACTCCTTGGACAAACGATAATTTCTCCGAAATTCTTCAGAATCCATTTCCAATGCCCGGGTGTTGTAGCGAATCATTCTTTGCATATTTCTTCTCACCCGAATGTCCATACGGTTCGCTTCTTCAAGAACATTGAAAAACAACGCAACGCGAGCCATAATTACGACGAATTTGAGGAAATATCACAGTAAATCACAGTAAACAATCTCACTCGAACCAAACAAAGTAGCCATTTTGCTATCGTAACATTTGACGTCTAGCTTCGATCCTACAACTCGATACATAGCTGTCATCGAGAGTGGGGAGTAAGGATTTTTCGATCCTAGCGACTGAAGACGATCAAAGTTAGTTCCGATTTGAGCCACAGCACGATCGTGCGCTCGTGTCGATTTCAAGAGTACGAAAAGGCATTAGATTCGAATCAAATTCGATTGATTCAGAACTCGAAGCTGTCGGGAGTAAGCTAGCAGGCCTCCATATGTTGGTTCCATCCGCCACGATCCTGCGCGAGTTAGACGGCTAGTTAGACTAGTTAGACGCGACGGCCCGTGACTTTGATTATGTTGTCCAGCCATACAGACTTCTCTGAGGCATAAAGGTGAAGTAATATGCCTGTTATTTCACTGGCACCCATTTCCTTCAAATCGGAACACATCAATGTGCGCATTACTGATTGACGGCAGGAATAATTTCAGTGGTAGGACTTCCCCAGACAAACTTAAAACAAGAATATATTTTTTTAAACTATCATGATTATGAACACTATGTTCTAAATAAAAACGGGATAGTTACAACGATTCAGAAAAATAGTTCAAGAGGAAATTGAATTTACTAAAACACAGGAATTTAAATCCAGAAGATGGTTTCCAATCTATCTGTGCCTGGAATATTGTGGTGAGAATGCGTAGGAACTGAATAAACAAAGTACCAAATACGGGTCTCAATACTATGATTGTTGCGTGTCAGAATCAAGTTATAATCGAGAATGTAAACGGTGGTAACAATATACATAAGTGAGTTCATTCCTAGCAAAAGACTGAAAAAGATAGGTCGATACATCTGCCACTAACCCACTCAAAGTCAAAGTCAAAAGTCAAATATTTTTATTCATTAAAATCACAAGGATCACTTTGCATAAACATCAATAAACTCAAATGACTATCTCAATTTCTTTTGAAACACTCGCGTAGACTTCACTTCTTGTGATCATATCGTATGGAACTATGCCGAAGATCGTAATATCGGATCACTCAATAATTCACGATAAATCATGGTAAATATGTTTCACTAGGAGTTCTACTTTAGATGTATTTATTTCAGTCAAACTATACCGCCTGTTGGTGTGGATTACTTCCTTTTCGTGCCTTTTGTTCTGTCATTCTTCAAGCGTTGTCTGAATAACAAGAGAAGGCTCCGATAGACAGTGAAAATAATGCGATTCAAACTGAATTTACTGAAAATGTATAGAATCCGCAGTAAACTAAGGTCATTTACATCTAGAAATTTAAAATTATTGATACATCACCTGATAGTACATAAATAAATATATAATGCTGGACATTTTCACACTGCGCTGTCTAAAGAAGAAAAAGAAAAAAAATACATTTAGTTGAGACACACACAGGATATACCATTCAGAACAGAACAAACATACCTATTTACATAAAGATTGTAAATGAATAAAAAAATAAATTATATAAAAAGAAAGAAAAAAACAGGAAAAACACAATATAAAAATATATATCTAGCCGTAAAAATAATCAGAGCTTTTACTATGAATAGAATAGAATAGAAAAACGTTTATTTTGCATCACAAGTGAACCAAACCAGGGGAACCAGAAACCTGATAAAATACTAATACACATTTTAATATAAATATCCTTGTATGTTACTGGCTGACGCGCCGCGGTTTTGCACGAATTTTTATCAGCATAAAATATAAAACTTAGGGATGATGTAGCTTTCTATTAGTATCAGAGTTTTCAGTATCGAATTATAACTTCCGGAGATTACTCCTTACATTCAACAAACTCAGTTCACCTCTATATAATATAAGTATAGATAGAGAAATATCAACATCCGGAACAAATATCTGTAGAATGTGTAAAAATTTATTCGGCCATGGGAATCGAACCCACAACTGCTTGCGTCTCAGCTGGCTATTCGCCCACAGCATCTTGAAGGTCTTCAAGATAAAAATGAAAAGATTCATCTGCCACAATATATAAAAATAAACACAAAAAAATGGTAACCGAGTTTCACTTTTGGTTTAATTAACTAGTAAATGGACAATTTGCATAATTAAATGAATGAAGGACGCAGTTGTCGTCGTGCCTGGGACAGAGTTGCAGATGAAGTAGGCTAACCCAGCACCAACTATCCTCTGAGCACATAAACATGATCATCCGGCTCATTCCTGGTCTGGATGTATTTCAATATATTATAAGTATGGATTTACAAAGATAAGATAGCTCTTTATTGTAATTACCACTTCGAAACAATATAATAATAATTAAAATAAAACTAAAAAGGCTATACAATGGGTGACATTATCGCTGAGAGCGATCTCTTAGAGATGGTAGCAATCTTTGGATCGAAAGAAATTAGTAAAGTTATAACGGAGTGCGAGTGAGAATAACAGGTAATATATTATTACCTGTTATTAAATATATTACATTATAAAATGATAAACTGTTTTTAAAAAATTAAGTAAACAATTGCTAAAAACGTACAAAAAATGTATATAAGTTACCTATTAGTTATCTGGTTCCCATATAGTACAAGCTCTGCTTAGTTTGGGGCTAGATAGCGCTGAGTGAAATCTCCAGTCCAATATTTATATTTATTTAAACGTTGTGCAGGTAAGTGTAAAGTGGTATTTAGACTGTAGGTACTGAAGTTATTCTGGGTTGGTCTGGTGGGCACGTCTTTCTGATCCAAAGGTGATGGGTATGAATCCGGTGGTAGGCGCGCTATTGAAATCTCGAGTGGGTTTTGATGCAAAGTTCAATGTGGTCTAAAACTATTTCCAACGGCAACGTTAAAGTAATAACCTGTTCCTAACATAAACTAGAATTTTACAATAAGCCAAACATTTTGTCCTATGGGATTTAAGTATTGCTTAACTTACTTATTAACAATAGCTATCTATTGTTAAGCTAAATAGCAGAAAGTATAAAGTCAATGGCAGCAATAGAATGCACTTCTATTTTATTATTCAGAGCGTCTATTTGTCTAGTTTAGTAACGACCAATTTGTTATTGTATCACCAAGGAATTTGCTAACGGACATTGTCCAAATTGGCCAAATCAAAAAGCATTTGTCCAATCGTTAACAAATGCCATATTTTTAACCGGAAACTTTGCGAATTGCGGACACATCAATAACTCCGGGCATAAATAAATCAGGGTTGCTACAAATCCGGCTTCAATACGTCAAAGATAACCGAACGTGAATAATCGGGGGTAGTTGGAAACAATGGCGATTTGCATTTATAAATGATTCATGTGACGCGGCGTGTTGTAAGAGAAAACATTCGACTGATGGCCGGCAGAATTTTGACGATTGGCAACCCTGTCGGGTGCGGCCGAGGTGGGGGACGTGGGCGGAACCTACTCGCCGTTCTAAATATGCTCACAGAACTTTAGAAGTTTCAGGTACTCGTATTATCAACTGCATCATAGCATCTGTTTTAATAGTCGTGGTAGCAGAGTGCGTAGATATTTCCGTAGCAACTGCAACGGCGTAGCATATCGTAGCAGTAGCTATCGAAAGCGAAGCAGTATCGTCAATCATGCTCATAAATGACTTGTTACTGGAAAAAATATAAGAATATGGCCAGTAAACAACCTCTTTCAGTCTATTTATTACACCTAATTTTGCTTTATTTCAGACTAATAATAGTGTATATGTATAAAATCGCTGTCGCCTTTGTAAGAGTTCACCCTATTATAGTTTGTCCAAGTCTAACACAAACATGAAATCCGGCTCTATAAATAGATATTGTGTGCGCCAAACTAAATATTTAGGTATGGCGTGGCGTTCATGTCCATATCGCAATATTTCGATATTGTTTCTAAATCATAATATCTATAGCAGTAGGTTCT
Source organism: Philereme transversata (assembly GCA_963924445.1). Lineage (NCBI taxonomy): Eukaryota > Metazoa > Arthropoda > Insecta > Lepidoptera > Geometridae > Philereme > Philereme transversata. The sequence continues at coordinate 22,948,546 of OZ004354.1, forward strand.
TACCATTTAGGTATTTGATTAGAGATTCGACTCGAGTTTATTTAGCCAAGGTTGTACTACACGTTCTGTTTTGTAACTGCTTGCATGGGATACCATCTGTTTTTGAGGGCATGTAATGAACCCACATTCCAGCTATACCAGTTGTAAACCCTCACCTGAGGTCTTAATTCTGCACCAAGATTGATCACTTATCCATACGAATTCCGGAATATTTCGAAGAATTTTTAAGCAAGTCGATTTTCTAATAACTGTAAGTACCTCATAAAACAAGTAAATTATGTATTTTATCAGTGAATAATATTTCATGAGCCAAGCCTACTCTCGCACGGGAGAGTGTATTGCTGGTAAACAGTAAATTAATTTCTGATTGGAATTTGAATCAGTGACTGAGCGCTGGCAGCGGGATATGAAGCGCTTGGATTTCGGAGATTCCCGCTGCAACATGAATCGAATACGTAGTCCGCTTGCAGCTCGCGGTCCTTACTCTCATACACTATTCATTTATTCATTGTTGCATTCGAGCAGCAATTTCATACCACAACAAGTTAAATTTTACAAATTTTTAAAAACCCCTACAACCTGTTTTTGCGTCGGAGGTTAAAACTGACACATCCAGAGGAAACAGTCCAGTTAAACTAAGTTCCTATTAAAAAAAACTGCATCCGAATCGGTTAATCCGTTTGAGAGCCACGATGCCACAGACACAGAGACAGACATAGGCATCACTCTTATAACACCCATTGCTTAAAAAGTACCGAAGAATAGAATAGAATAGAATAGAATATCATTTATTGAAAAAGAAGAACAATAACATTCATTAGTTAATAAAGTTACTGTAACATCAGTCTCTCGTCATATTCAAATTACAACATTATATTAAGAATAAAAAAAAAACATATTACATAACAGTCACTTAATACATTTCAATAATTTTCAATAAATTAATTATAAAAGTAATATCCGCTGTAAAGGGGCGTCAATTTGTAACATATAATAATTAATAAAAATCACAAAAATAAAATAATAAGTTAAAAAATATATTATAAAATATAATCATACTTTTTTGTTTAGATCAGATCAGTGTCCTGGTTGAAATTAAAGTTACTGTAGTCATTTTCTAAATATTCACTAACATTGTAAATTGTTTTAGTTAGTAGGAGTAGTTTGACTTTGTTACAGAAAGAGTTTTCACAGGTGATTTGTCTTACGATTAATGGAAGTTTATTAAACAATTGTGGTCCATTAACCAGCGGTTGTTTTTTTAACAAGTTTAATCTATATCTAGCCGACTCCAAACACATTCCGTTTCTAATACTTCTGCTACTGTTAGCTCCTCTTATTTTGAATAGACCAATATTTTGCTTCACATATCTTAATATTTCAAATATATACACAGACGTCGACGTTAACATCTGTAACCTTTTGTAATGGTCTCTACACGAGTCTTTGTATTTGGCCTTAACTAGTACCCTTATTGCACGTTTTTGTATTTTTAATACCCTTTCACAATCCGTAGACCATCCCCATAGTATAATACCATATGTCATAATGGCGTGTACGTATGCGTAGTACGTCTCTTTAAGGGTAAATTCCGATACTATTGGGCGTAACTGCTTTAGAGCATAAATACCTCTAGACATTTTTTTGCATGTGGAATCTACATGCTGTTTCCAAGTTAGGCCTGGGTCTAGATCGAAGTCTAGTAATTTTGTTAGGTTTGATGTGTTTATGTTATTGCCGCTTAGCAATGGGACTGTTAGAGTAGTGGGATTGATCACAGACATGGCATTAAATACCATTACACTCGTCTTTTCTTCATTTAGTTTAAGCCCATTAATGTTAAACCAGTTTGCTAATACACTAATCGTTTTGCTAATATTTTTTAACAGATCATCAGTGTTATCTGCTGAAATAACAACCGTAGTATCATCTGCGTATTGTATGATATCTCCGTTTATCTCGTTGTTAGCCATATCATTTAGAAATATCAAGAAAAGAGTGTTACCTAACGAAGATCCTTGGGGCACCCCTATTCTACTACATTCTGGCCTGGATCTTATTAGTTTTTTGTCTATCTTTATTTCAACCGTCTGTTCTCTATTTTCTAGAAACGATTTCAACAGTTCGAGGCTCTGGCCTTTGATTCCGTACACTTTGAGCTTCTCTAAGAGTAGTTCGTGGTTGACGGAATCAAAGGCTTTTGATAAGCCTAAGAAAATGCCCGCTACTTTTTTACGCCTTTCCAGACATTGAGTGACACATCCAATAAATTTTTGTGTAGCGGATATTGTTGACCTTCCAGGTCTATAAGCATACTGGCAATCGGTTAGAATTTGATTGCTATGTAGATGTCTCATTATTGACTCTGACATTATAGACTCTATCAATTTAGATACTGTAGGTACGATGGTTATTGGCCTGTAATTTTTAACATCAGACTCTTCCCCTTTACTTTTATATAGTGGATTAAAGCGAGATTTTTTTAACGTTTTCGGATAGTGATTAGAAATAAGGGTGCCATTAACTAGAAACAGAATATGATCACTTAAGCACAACAAAATTTGATAGAAAAAGTTTCCCGATATGCCATAAAAGTCTTTGGTATGGGAGTGGTGTATTTTATCTTTAGCTAGTTTTACCAAGTGTTCCTTAGAGATACATCGAAAATTAAAATCAGGCTTCTGAGAAGTAGAGTTATTTAAAAATGATAATGCCATTTTTAGGTTCGGTCTACTATTAGTTTGAAGATCATTAGCTATCGATATGAAATACTCACTTAAGTGGTCAGGAATATTTTCACTCATAATCTGATTGTTGGACGCGCTATCTACCAGGTTCCAGTTCCATTCAGTTGTTATTTGATTAGTATCCTCTTTAATTATTGTCCATACTTCTCTTTTAGGATTTTTTGAATTTTTTATGCGTTGTCCTACATACTCTTTCTTTTTTATGAGAATAGATTCATCACGGCACTCTACCTTTTTCTTAATTAAATAACTAATTGAACGCAGTTCGGGGTATTGCCGTTGCATCTGATACAGATCGTGAATATCCTGCTGAGCTCTAACTATTTTATCACAGATCCACGGGCAGTTTCGAACCGTTTTGGTTCTTGTCAACTTTTTTGGAAAATACACATCCATATTCCAAATAATTTTGTTTATAAAGCTATCTACTGTTTGTTCATTATAATTCTCGAATATTATATTCCAGTCATAGGATAACATCGCATTTACAAACAGTTCTATTTTACTAGGGTCTATTAAACGTTTTTCTACATAAGTATATTTAGGTAAACGATCCTTTTGTAGTACTACTGTGGCAATTTGAGCATCATGATCTGATACACCTGACGCTAATGGTTTTACCATAATTTCAGAGGTATGAATATTGGTAACTACGAAGTCAATTGAAGTTTTAGACTTGTCTTTTTCTATCCTTGTTTCAAAATTAACAATATTCCTATAGCCGTGAGGCAACATAATATCGTTTATAGCATTACGTTCCGTTGAGTTAAGAAGAAAATCGACATTCCAGTCACCTACCAAAACGGTTTTTATATTGGGAAGAGTACTTAGCAAATTAAACATTTTTGTCAAGACGTCGGTCATAACGATAAAGTCTCCTTTTCCTGTTCTATAAATGCCTATCACTTGTAATTTCTCAAACCTACAATCAACTTCAATCGCAGTTAGCTCACAATGGAACTCACAAGCCAGGTTATCAAGGGCTCTAATTTTCTTAAACTTCAATTTGTTCTTTACAAAAGTTGACACGCCTCCATGGATTTTACGTTTTCTTATATAATAATTGGCATGCATGTAGCCATGAATAGTTAAATTCTTTACATTACTAATATTGCACCACGTTTCTGACAGAATTAATATATCGGGGATATATGTGGCAGTCAAACTATGTATTATTATATGTTTATTACCAATGCTTCTACAGTTTTGGTGCATGATTTTTAGTTCAATTTTTAGTTTATTTACCCGGGCAGTTGTTTTACTGTACGATTGTCTAAAAAATCTACCGCATTGTCTACAGTATTTTTGGTCACTGTCGTTGGATTTGCATACACATGGGTTAAATCAATCAAATTTTCAAATAAATGTGTGAATTCAAATGATGAGTTATGGATTATAATGTCACAAAGGAATTTTAAATAACCATACGACAAATTATACCTAGACCTGAAATATCTACTTTTGTACTGGTTAATATCAATTACAGTCATACCATTGGAATGTGCGGCTAGTTTTATGAGTTCGGTATTCAAATAAAGTATATATTGATTAATTTCACAATTTCTCTGCTTGTTAATACTTAAGTAGGGCAACGATGTAACTTGAAACTTCAGCTTGTGTAGCTTACACCAATTGCTGACATATCTGATTATTCCTAGTTTAAATTCTCTGGAATCCGATGCGATCACTATGACGTCATCACCTTCTTTCATGTTTTTCGTTAATGTAGTGAGGGTGCTAGTACCTAACTTCCATCAGTTGAGCGTCGGGCTTGCATACGGAAAACACGGATTTGTATTCTGTTGTATTATTCAGAATGTATTTAGCTAGAGATTTTCCGTACATATCACATAAAATGAGACATTGTTTGTCTGTTTTTACTGAAGTCTCTTTTTTACCTGCGGTTGGAGAGACACTTTCAGCTTCCTTAGAAAAAATACTATTGTCTTTAATTAAGTCTAATGAAGATCCCGTAGCCCGTTGTTGATGATCTTGCAATATAGTTAACTCTACATCATTTTCTTTTCCGTTTGTCTTGCCATTATTCATAATATGATTTTTCGATTCTGTGTTTCTTTTAGGTAAATTTTTATTATATGTTGCTTTCTTATGTTGTGTTTTGCTAGTTCTGATTTTAATGCTCTTCTTTTTTAATTCAATATTTTGCTTCTGTAGTTCTATAACTTTATGTCTTAGTTCGTCTATTTCCTCATGCAATAACTTTGTTGATTGAACATTTTCTAATTGCGCCGTTTTATATAGCTGTTATATAGCAAAGAGGGCAGAATTATTTTCATGAATTTTAATAACTTTTAATGCTTCTTCATATTCGGTTACGTCTTGAGATCGCCGCTGTAGCTTACTATTTAAGTTATTGTTTTGTAGTGTTAGATCTTTCAATTCAATTTCTTGTGATGCCAGGGTGGCTTTTAGAGACGTTATTTGTCGTAGTAGGTTTATGTAATCATCCGAGTGTTCGTCTTGTTCCTTTATAAGTTTGATGTTAAGCTCTTGAGCCTTCTGTAACTCAATCGTAAGTTTGCGCAAACGATTTTCTGAGTCTTGCATCGCTATTTGATTTCGCGTTTGAGGCATGCTGTATGATTTCCAGGTAGCTCCCTAGATGGCGCTTATTTTGAATACAAGTCGGTAGATGTCTTCTTCAGACACAGTCTTCTTCAACAAATCGTCTGTATGATTTTTTGAGCGCAAAAAGTTTTCTAGCTTATCAAGGCTTGAACCCGGAGTGCCTGTGTCCACCGGGTCTTCAGACCGTGAACCTTACCGCTAGGCTGGACGTGCTTAATAATCGACGTCGAAAATAAGTGTTATTTTCGAGCATTTGTTGCTAAATCTATTGGGCATCTGTTTTATTAATTATTTCGGGTAGGCACCGACTACCACAGTTGTTAAACCACCTTCACTTGCTTTTATTGAATAGTTTTATAACAATATTAAATCAATCGTTATTTAAACAGCGTAAGAAGTAATATTTACTTACTGTTGTCATTGAATTTGCGTTACGTTTGTTGTTTACATTTCCTTCGATCACTCTACGCCCAGATTTCTAGTAGTTTTCTGTGTCAGTTTATTTGCAACATTTGACCTCTTCTTGTGGTTTAATCTTCAAGATAACGTTATCACATATGAATCACAGATTAATTTAACTGTTATTAGTTGTTTCAGTGTTTTAATAACCGACAATTATTTTTAAATGATTTAAATATACAGAGCTTTAGGTCTATGCGCGACGGTAGCGACACCACCAATGGAAGTAGACTTAGCACGTTCCTTGCCCGTCACTTAACGTCTTAAAATCTATTCAATTGGATCATAGAATAGAATAGAATAATCATTTATTTGGCACACACAAAATGACACATGAAACAATAATAAGGAACAGTTGAATCCATTAAGACAGTTCGACTCTTGTGTCTGCGTACCAAAATGGCGTTCAGCTCAGCATAATGTTGGATGTTGATAAGATCATAGCGCGATGCCGTGTAAATTGCTGTTAGAATTTTTAACACTTTTAACTCGCAGGCCATTGCGTGTTGGCAAATAACTATCGCATGAGCCACTGAGGAAAAAACTATAGGTATATACAGAAAACAGAGAGCCACCAGCGAAATATTTGTTTTTTAGACATTCAACGTGTTATGTCGCAATAGATTCCATAAATTAACTGAGGCAATCAAAGTGGAATGTTCTAGCGAAGCACAAAAAAACTGGTCAGGACCATCCACCTGCCTCAATAAGTTAAATCCATTCTGCTTATTCGTAAAATTAGTTTCTTTATGCAGACTTATCGTGGGAGGATTATCCTTAATAACATTATTAGCTGTTCTTTCTGTTAATAAATGTTTACCTTTTATAAAGTTATCTCACAAGAACAAGAAAAGCTCATTTAACCCGCTCCCTGTTTCCAAAGAATCACACTACATTTGCAACTCAATCCAAGCTTCCGCGGATATTAGACGTAAACTTTCTTCAAAACATTACCCCTCTCGCTCTAACCTTAGGGGCGAGAAAGGGACCGCAGATGGGACAATGGGGTTTCCAAGTGTACCGTACGACACAATGCATAATATTGTAAGTAATTAGTTGGTGACACAGAAATAAAAGGTATAGAAGGATACCAATTTTTTCATAAAATTTTGAGGAAAAGTCATTTACTTAAGTCACCTTTGTATAACAAATAGTAGGGGGTAGGGGTTTCTAAAAAAATAACATAGCACTTAATAACCCATTTAATGTACTTAAACATAATTAAATAATATTTGTTATCACATTCAAAACAAAGTATTTATAGTGTTTTGACAAAACAAAACGAAATTTTTAATTTGTCCATTATTTTTCTGCATCTAATGGAAAGCTAGAGCCGCCCCCGATTCAAATGACCAACATTTGACAAATAGAACGCTCATCAACCAGCCCAAAAGTTTTTCAAGACTATGAAATTAAAAAAAAAAATTGCTAAATCACTCAGTGACCAATTACTGGATGATTTTGGTGATAAAGTATACGGCGGGAGATCTAGCTCTGAGAATTTTTATTTTTTACTATACTTTTACGATACTCACAGTGGGTACGATGATACACACACACTACAATGTTATTTTATGTTTTTTTGTTCTTTTTTTAATATATACCCGCTGTCGTTTGTTTCGATCGTACTATTAGTGCTGTTACAATATTTTATTAAATATTAAACAGATCTAGTGAGACTGTATCTATGTCTTCGAGGTTGGAAACTGGCGAGTTAAAGAGCGCGCTTGCCTGCAAACCAACTTGGAAGACAATGCCTAATTCAAAGTGGGCCGAAGTGAGATAATAAGGTTAAGTATGCTTGATACTAAGTTTGTAGCGTATTGCTAGAGATGGGGCCAGAGAACTAGCGGAGTCTACACCATTTTTTAACGTGTCTATGATAAACCTTGGATCAAAAATTTTAAACTTATTTTGTTTTGTCAAATGTAGGGTTCCGCGCTTATTGCCCTTATAACGGATGTAAATTGTTTTATCACAGGCACATATATAACCATAATAACATATAATACATATGCATTATATACTTAGCACCAACAGAATCCTGAAGATGATTGCCGAGAGACCTGAGTGCAGTGCTGGGGAGATTCATGGGGCTATATGTCTCGTTAGGTGTGTTGTCTTTCTGTTACTCTTGTTCTGTGTATTTTGTGTTTTTTCTGATTGTTGTACTAACTTAGCTATAATAAATAATTGTTACTAACAAATTTTGTATATTATTATATACGTAATGAATATTTTTTTTTATAAATAATAGGCGGCCACTCAAATCGCATTCGGTGTGTTAAGCTCCTTAGAATGGGGCGTGCCATGCAGCGTTCAATATTTATAAATGCATATAAGTTTCCTGAGTGAAGACTGAAGCGTTTTCATTCACCGCCCGGCATGCTGCATACACGGCAAAACACCCGTTCACTCGTCGCTCCACGCACAAGGCATGGCCCCACCACTAAACCCATACACTCGCTACGGCGGGTGATTACAGGAAGGTGTTTAAACAAGTTGTTTTAATCATTTAATTCCGGGCGGAGTTGGCGCCGGCGCCCTACGCATCCCAATCGAACTCAAAACTAACTAGCTCATACTAAGACTTAGCTAATTGAAATAGTTTATTTTAGGCAAGCGTGCTCAATGTTCGGCCATAGCATCGCTTATATTCAGATTAGATAGTGGTCAATCGCTTGACTATATTACGCACCGGTACTTGGGCTAGAGGAAACAGACGCAGTGCTGGCAGACATGCTTCCTAACAGAGAAGGTCAACACCCAGTAGTGGATGAAATAAGACTGAATATCATACCTGGTTTCTATGTAAGAATGTTGTTATCTACGGCTGGCTCCAGGAGTGATTTATGTATAATAAGCATTTTTTTTTTTATCTCATTGTCAATTAACATTATATTTTTATAAGATTATATGTCTTTAAACCTAATATTTATTACTAGCTTCCGCCATCGACTTCGCACGCGTTGTTTGTTAACAAAATGTAACCTATGTGTTGATCCAGGTTATAACCTACGTAGATACCAAATTTCATCGAAATCGGTTCAGCCATTGCGACTTGATTCAGTAACAAACAAACAAGCATCCAAACTTTGATAGTGTAATTTTGATTAGACAGATTTCAAATACGGTTGTTTTTTTTTGTTTTTTGGAACTCGTGTTAATGAGTACATAGAATACTTACATGAAAATTAGTAAATCTAGTGCACCGTAATTTTTGTAACCTAGGTAACATACTGTTACGAGCTGAGGGTTCGGGATAAAATAATGGGAATGGGTCTGACCAAAATAACACTTTTATTCAACATGATGACGATGAATACACGAACTTGGTCACACGTAATCACAACACACTAATTCACACCACCACTTAAAGTCACCGAAATGATCGCACGTATAGCTTAATCCAGACTGACTCGGGAGCAACTACTGTTCACGCGAGACCCTTCCCACGTCAGTCCTCCAGGGCCTCGCTGAGACTCACTCACTCACTTAGACTGACTCGAGACTAACTCACAACTGACTGTCCGGCCATCTCTCCGGCCTATTTATATCCACACATTTCGATTGTTCGAGAAGGATCTCGATCGTTCCAGGAAAAGGGTCGGTCCCTCGACACAATGGCCACTCCATTGTGCGCAACCGCAGACAATAACAACAATAACGCAGCAAGACAAAAGAGTTCGAGAAGTTACGATCACCACTCACTGTTTAACAGCCTCGGCGTAACACTGCCCCCTCCTAAAACATGCTCGTCCCGAGCATTCTTAGCCTCATATCGCGGCAGCCGATCAACACGAACAATTTTAGGCGCACCTCGCGCTGAAGATGTAACAACTAGAGGAGCCACATTGCCGTCTCCAGTACTTCAGGACACCCAGAGTCCCTTTCTCACCAGCGATCCCAATTCCAGCCTCCAAAACACGGCTCTCATGATTTCTATCTGTTCTTTCACTTCCTGGAATTACTTTCCAGATAAACCGAACGATTCCCTCATCAGTCGAGCCCAATTCCAGCCTCCAAAACACGGCTCTCTTGATTTCTATCTGTTCTTTCACTTCCTGGAATTCCTTTCCAGATGAACCGAACGATTCCCTCATCAGTCGAGCACGCTCTTATGGCCAACGTCGCTGATCTTCCTGTTGACGACGCTGCTCTTCTTTATCCTGACGTCGCTGTTCCTCTTGCAACCGAGTCTGCTCTACCTGTTCATGTCGCTGTTCCTTCTGCAACCGAGCCTGCTCTTCCTGTTGACGACGCTTCTCTTCTTAATGCTGACGGCGTTGTTCCTCCTGCAACCGAGCCGGCTCTTCCTGTTGACGACGCTGCTCTTCCTTATCCTGACGTCGCTGTTCTGCCTGCAACCGAGCCTGCTCTTCTTGCTGACGACGCTGCTCTTCCTGACGACAAAGCATTGCCATAATAGCAGCAAGATCGCCTGTCACAGGAGATTGCCCCACAGATGATGATGATGATGATGCTCCAAATGATTCGGTGGCGGCTGATTCCATCTCCTTCGGCTGACGACTCTGCCGAGCTTCTTGAACCGGAGAATCTCCAAACCGCCTTTCATCCATTTCCTTTTGTCGTTGACCTCTCGTCCTGACACCGTCCACGTTATCCTTTGGCAGAACCGGCATTATTTTATCCCACTTCTGACACCAAATTGTTACGAGCTGAGGGTTCGGGATAAAATAATGGGAATGGGTCTGACCAAAATAACACTTTTATTCAACACGATGACGATGAATACACGAACTTGGTCACACGTAATCACAACACACTAATTCACACCACCACTTAAAGTCACCGAAATGATCGCACGTATAGCTTAATCCAGACTGACTCGGGAGCAACTACTGTTCACGCGAGACCCTTCCCACGTCAGTCCTCCAGGGCCTCGCTGAGACTCACTCACTCACTTAGACTGACTCGAGACTAACTCACAACTGACTGTCCGGCCATCTCTCCGGCCTATTTATATCCACACATTTCGATTGTTCGAGAAGGATCTCGATCGTTCCAGGAAAAGGGTCGGTCCCTCGACACAATGGCCACTCCATTGTGCGCAACCGCAGACAATAACAACAATAACGCAGCAAGACAAAAGAGTTCGAGAAGTTACGATCACCACTCACTGTTTAACAGCCTCGGCGTAACAATACTTATTCTAGGTAAGGTTATGACGACAGAGAAGATGCACCTAAATATATGTATTTACATATAATAATGAAAGAAAGAAAGAAAGAAAATATTTTTATTATGCCAACCACTGATAACAACAAAATTAACCACACAAAAATACAGTACAACAAAAGATGTCTATCTATTCACTGAATCTGTTGCAAGCCCAGTATATTTTTAAATGTATTTTTTCAACAGTCAAAAATAAAACCTACGCTTCTTGTATCATTCTTTTAGTGAGACCACTTTTTATTCAATTGCTAGAGAATTCCCCTCTAAATCCAATACCTAGCGACAAATAAAATAATTTATATTTATAGTTTTCTAAGGGTTGGTTCTCAATATACCGAAACGGCGGGTCCGGCCGTCTGTTCTTTTATGGCATCCGCGCGGGTTATCATAAATCATCATCTTTATTGTAACATCACTTCAATTTGATGAAAACGCCTAGACTATGGATATTGGCTGCGCAAATTTTTGTCATGTGAAAGTTTATAGGTGTTCTAGTCTGCGAAAAATATCACAATATTCAAAGGAAAATACTGAATTATTTTTTCAGGTGGACGTTACATACACAGCATACGAAACCTAGGATCTTTTGTTGTTCTGTAGCTCAAAATTGTATCAGGCATTGCAAAAATGCGTGTTTGCGTGCCACAGAGCAAATAAGTAGACAAAGTGAATTTATTTATTTAATACTTAGATTATAATTTTATAAAATAATTAATATAAATAAATCATGGTTTAGGGCTAGATATAATAGATAGCGCTGTGTGAAATGTCCAGTCACACAGCGCTATATAGCCCCAAACTAAGCAAAGCTTGTACTATGGCAACCAGATAACTGACATAATACTTACATACATTTTCTTTTGTAAATACATACATACTTATCTATACCTACTTATAAAATGCTTTGCCCTGAATGACTGATTGACGAATCCATGCACAGTCTAGACCGCTGATCGTAGAGACCTGAAACTTGGAGGATGTGTTCTTTCTATGACTCGGGCATCCAATAAGAAAGGATTTTCCGAAATTCTACCCCTAAGGGGGTGAAAAAGGGGGCAAAGTTTGTATGGTACAACGTGATTTCTTGGTCCAATCTACTTCGAATTTTGCATAAACCTTTTTAACAGAATTGATGGAAGACGTGTTTCGTATTTTATTGAAATGCATCCCCTAACGGGGTTAAGAAGGGGTAGAAAGTTATTTTGGCGGTGATTTGCTTCGAAGTTGATATCAATACTCCTTAGTGCTTTTGATTTAAATTGCATTTTATTTTGACACATGTTTGAAAACTCAGTCCGATTTTATTCAAAAAAGGTTGAACTCACTTAAAGCATAAGCAAATACTCTTTAACATTGGAATGTCTCGAAAGTCACCGTACTATATGAGTACCTCATTTGAAGGTTTCTAAACTTAAAGAGTATAGAGAGTAGAGATTACTACTTATGCTATTTTTTATACCATAAATCAGTTCCTATGGGATAAAAATGGGGTGTCAAGTCAAGTTGCAACAGCGGGTTTAGCTTTATTTCTAGGTTACCTACACATTTAGAAGTGTAACGCGTACGAAGTCGCGGGCAACAGCTAGTATTGTATAGAAGAACACAAATATAGCACTGAACTTAAACCAAATTGAATCGACATTATGTAATGCTAAATGTTTTTAATCTAACGCGGCAAATTGGTAAACATTCGTATATTTTTATTTTTATCCAATGATGTAGTTGAAACCCCAACTTTTCATACATTGCAATATCTTTAGACAGTGCAGTTTGTATGGAACTATGGATTTTGAATTGTAATAATTACCACTCGTCGTCTCGCCTGTTCTAATGTCTGTAGGGGCTTACACACGTTCCTTTGGATGCAGAAGAATATGAACCTACCGTTATCATCGGAATACAACCTACATGTTATTTAAATTTTCTTTGAATAAAGCTAACCATACGCCCTGCACCTTCCGCGTATCCAAGAACAAACTTTCGCAACTTTACAACTAAACTACACAACATAACCTCAAAGTTATTTGCTGCGCAGAGTTGCCAGAAGGGTAATAAGAAAAGTCGGAGAAAACTTAACTTTAAAATAAATAAAGGCTTGACTCACAATCGTGGATCATCATCATTTCGGCCTTTACAGGCCCTAGCACAGTGAAGAGTCTTGAGCCGCGTTCGTCCCCCGACCTCTTAAAAACGCTACAATATCATAGATTCAGCAAGTTTGGGAGATATTTTTCCAACTTTCAATATCGGCATACCTACATTATATGGTTCTATACAGTCCATCTATTGGTTTCAGACTGAGGCCTCTTAAATATCTGCTAACATATTCCGCGAGACACTGTCTAAGCTATACAATAATAACTAACTAATAAACTTTTATTGGAACCACAAAAAATATGTCATAAACAATTTTAAATATAGGTGCTAGTTTACATATTATAATTATAATTTTGATGTATGCTTAATCATTAGGAAATTATATAAATCAGCTTAAGTAATAATTATTTAACAATGTTATGCATTAACTTTGACCTCCACACTAGGATTCCCTGTATTGTGGAGATCAAATACAAAAAAGGTTAATCATGGTAGTGCAGTGTTCGGCAAGTGAATTTAAATTTAAAATGATGTATCTACTTAAATGAATATCATGTGTTAATTTAAAGTAAAGTTAATTGTAATCTAATTACGTTTATAGTGTTAAATTTGTTTTGGTATATCTATGTATGTATATAATGTGTGTTTATCTATTATGGTTAGTGCTATAAGTATTATGTATGTGCGGTTGGTTATCCTACTGTTGTTCTATCTGTCATACTGAAGCATTGTCTCAGTCTCAGTATAGTCCTTTTCAAGAAGCCACTTTCGTAGAATTATCTTACATCCCCGCCTTGTCAATGGATAGAAGTTCAGTATTTTATTTATTTTGGAATATAAGAAGGGCCCTAACCAAGAAAAAAATCTACAGAAGAATTGGGTGCGTCTAATAGGGGGTTTCCACCGGATGTGGCGATAAGAAATGATAACTTTGGTTGGTGCAATTTTGTGATGTCTCAAGATGACGGAGGTAATAAATAACTGTCTTATTGTAAGATGGCTATATTCATTGTATAATTCATTTGTTGGATAGTAAAACGATTTCTTGTAAGCAACTTTTAGAACCGATCTCTGAGCACGTTCCAATGTAAGCATGCGAGTCTTACAAGCCCCTCCCCAAGCAGCAATACAGTAATTAACTATGGACTGACAGAGACTTGTGTAGACGAGTCTAATTACCTCTTCGCTAGCCACCGATCTAAGTCTTTTAAAAATGAACATTAGTTTCCTGACTCTGCTTGTGAGCGCATCTATCTGGTTCCCCCAAGTAAGATGTTCATCAAGAATGACACCGAGGTATTTAAGAGAACTAACTTTTTCTAACACGGGACAGTCACATTTAGCAGTGTCTCGGTATTTACACTTATGGACTACAATACGATGTGGGTTAAGAGGTTCTGAAAGCTTCGAAATTCTGAAGGATATGGTTTTTGTTTTAGTGGCATTAAGAGTTAGAAGGTTTTCTTGTAGCCATAACCCAACTTTGTCCATTCCTTTTTGACAGTGTGATTCAACGGACTCCCAGCTATCACCATAAAAGATAAGAGCAGTGTCGTCCGCGAATGTGAAAATTTGACCCTGGGCAATGTTAAGGGAGCAGAGGTCGTTTATGTAAACCAAGAACAACGTTGGACCCAAAACACTACCCTGGGGCACCCCAAAGTTCACATTTAAGTAATCGCTATGGATTTCACCAACGCTGACTCTCTGTTTCCTACCACTAAGATAGGAGGTGAACCAGTCCAATGGAACCCCTCGTATGCCCATGAATTCCAGTTTCCTAATTAGGATCTGCCGTGAGACCGTATCAAAGGCTTTGGCAAGGTCGAGGAAGATACCTGTGCAATTGAGGCCTTCGTCGAGCTTGCCAGCCACGAGATCACAAAGTAGTATGACAGCATCCTCAGTTGATCGGTTTGAACGAAAACCAAACTGTTGCGAAGATAAAAGATTATGTGTTTCGAGGTAGTTTAGAAGTCGGAAATTTACTACCTTTTCCAGTATCTTGGATAGACAGCTGAGGAGAGATATTGGTCTATAGTTTGATGCAATAGAGGGGTCGCCGTCCTTAAGTATAGGAGTTACATTAGCTAGCTTAAAGCTGTCAGGAACAATGCCACTTTCTAGGCTAAGGTTACACAGGAAAGCGATGGGACTAGCCAAGCTATGCTTAGCTTTTCTCAAGATAAGGTTGCTAATGTTGTCATGACCTACGAATGATTTGGGTTTTAGGTAACTAATTATTTTAATTATCTCTATTTCATTAGTGGGAGTAAGAAATAATGAATTGCCAGCTTCGATTTTAGATGAATTATTTTTTAGATTGTATGCCAAAAGAGATTCTGTTGTTTCTATTGTATGAAGAATCTCATTCGCTAGGTTTTTTCCTATTGTACAAAAGTATTGATTAGCTGTATTAAGGGATTGTAGTGGGCTGGTTCCAGTTTTAGTTAGTGCAGAATTAGAGGTATTTCTTGAATTAATTCCACAGATTCGTTTGAGTGATTTCCAGGTTTGCTTACTATCACCTAAACTGTCAACAAGTTCATTACGATCATAGTTATTTTTAATATTTTGGATGGCATTATTGCAAGTATTACGGTAGTTTTTATAATTTTCTAGTAATTCAGTGTTGTTAGGATTTTTTCTCACTTCTAGGTGCATCATGCCGCGTTTCTCTACACATTTGAGGAGTCCAGTAGACATCCAAGGTAATATACATTTAAAGCGCTGCTTACGTTTAGATACTCTAGTGTTTTTCAAAACAAGTGAGTTTACTCGTTTAGTGAAAACATTAGTGGCCATATTTATATCAGTAAGTCCATATAGATATTTCCAGTCCACTTCCAACAGGTCTATTATAAGTTTATCATAATTGATATTTGAAACGAGCTTATGACGTGGTGTAGTTTGTTGTAGTTTGTCAATCGAAAACAGCACGGTGTCGTGGTCCGTTATGCCAGCCCTACAAACAATAGCTCTGCTTTCCAGTCTGGATTTAAAGTGATCTAAGCAGTTGGGACCGCGAGTCGGGTAGGTATGTCCCGGAATAAAGCCGTAGTGGGAGAGTAGGTTCAAGTAGTCATCTGCACGAGGATGCGTGGTACCTGTTTTGATATCGATGTTGATATCCCCGGTGATTATACAACATTCTCTCTTGCATGTCGCCACTATTTTTTCTAGTGAATCAAGAAAAACACTCACATCATGGTACGAAGGAGATCTATAGAGAGCCATTATTGTGAACGTATTTTCGACGTCAATAACAAGACAGCATATATAAATATGCAAAGCACAGTGATCTGCTAGGATTTACTGTATAAAGCGCCAGAATGTATTCCTCCTGTAAGACTGAATGGGAATCAATTGAGTTAAGTAAATTTAAATACTAGGCCACCATGTTACAGCTGACAATAAGGATCTGCAATATCGAGGAGGAGCGTAGCGCGTAGGCAGTTAGAGGCATCATGGTAGCTCATAGGTTTGCTCGTTACTCCACATCAGTAAAAAAATCGAATTCTTTTTGATAACTATTTCGTCCAGAAATTTGTACTGTTCCTAAAACAGGGTTTAAACTCTAGCTGTGCAGATGAGAAGCCTGTGAACGGGTTATATTTCCACGTATAACGCCAATTACGAGTACGCCCGATAAACGCGCGAAGCCAGAAATGTTTGGACTTTCAAACTGTTTCTTCAATTAACCATGAGAATAGAGAATATTTTAGTTCAGTATACGAGCGGCATTATATATGTTTTTTCTTATAGAAGCTACTCATAAGCTACGCAATACAATAAACGAATTGAGAATACCCGAGAGTTGGAAAAAAATATTTTGTATCTATGACAATATCTACTGCGCACGGTACGCAAGAGCAGCATAACTGAACGTCATTGGCAATAAGCTCAATTGTCCTCTAATCAGGACATAGAGGATTCAATGTCAATTAGTCGTTAGATTCAGATCATTTATTCCAAACAGATAACATAGTACACTTGGAAAAGTCAATATTTTACATAATAACAATTTGAATATCGCAATATAAACAAAAATAAAGAAATTAACTGATTTAAATTAACATAAAACATTGAATACGTAGTACAAATTTACATTTCTAAGAATAGCAATATCAAATAATTTAACTTTAGTTACTTTAGTTTGTTATTTATAACAAAAATATATATAAAAAAAATTCACAGTGTACTAAGATCATCTATAGGCACCTTCTCGGTCAAACCGACCAAAAATGAGCAACTTAATATTTCCATAACACTTCTTCTATTGTTATGTATGTATTTTTATTCGATATTGGTATAGTTTAGTCTATCATATAAAGTATTTAAGTAGGTTTATTTATGTAGTATGTACCTATATTATGCTATATTTATTAGTCCTGTGCAAATTTTCTTTTTTACCTTTTCTGTGCACTACCTACACATCTTTGTCTACAATACACAAAGGTTATCTGGAAGAGAATGCTCTTTAGCATTAAGTTCGCCTTTGTACTAGTTTTATAAGTGCAATGAAGTATTATCAATCAATCAATCATCAGCAAGTTCTTCGTCAATCGTATAATATGATTTGTCCATTAATATCTTTCTAATTTAATTACTGAAGTCGGCATGACTTGTATTCCGCAGATTACGTGATAATTTATAAAATAATTTAACACTTACGAGTAGATATAAGAAACGTTTCCCAACTTTAGATAGTCTGTGTGTTGGAAGACAAATGCCATTTTTATTTCTTGTATTATATTTATGAATGTCCTTTTCAATTCCAATTTATTTAAGTTCAATTTTACACACATAAGCTTTTGAAATATGTACTTTCCTGTCATCGTCATAGTTTTTAGTTGTCTAAACTTTTGTCTACAAGATTCTAGATTTTTCATTAGTAGAATTGAACGTATTGCTCTTTTTTGCAGTATGAAAATCTATTTGATTGGGAGGCATTACTCCATGAAAGGATACCATACACCATGATAGAATGGAAATATCCGTGATAAACCATTTTAGCTGTACTTATATCGCTCAGTTGTCTCATCGTTTTTCTTGCGTATACGGCTGATTTTAATCTCCGAACTAGACTGTCAATATGCTTACTCCAAATTACTTTATCGTCAATATATACACCTAGAAATTGTATGTAATCAACAGTTGCCATGAAATGTTTATCAATTAGATTATTAATTAAATTATAATCAACATTATTTCCATGTCCTATAAATAATTTTACAACATTTGTCTTTTCCACATTAAGCAATAAATTATTAGCATTGAACCAGTCCTTAAAGTCAGATATTAACTTAACTAGTTTTGTACATAGGTTTGTTCTGTTCTTGTCACTTACGAGTACTACCACAGTAGTATCCTCAGCGAAAAGAACTATGTCCGTCTCATTTTCTACACAAACTACGATATCATTTACATAAAGGATAAATAAGGGAGGTCCTAGAATTGACCCTTGTGGCACACCCATTGCAATATTTTGTGCTCCAGGCTTTTGCCCATTGCACTTTGAAATTTGTTTCCTACTAAATTTGTTAAGTACTAACACCTCTAGATTTAAGTTTTTACGAATAAAATAGATCCGTGTAATCTTAATAAATAAGTATAAAATATTATTATGGCTCAGAAGGCTAATTCCCGTGTTCAAATCTAGTCCATGTCTAAATTTCGATCGAATTTAAATACCTATGAAATGCAACGTTTATTACAAGTGCACTCCGTCAAGTTTATATTTTTGAAGTTATACTTCTTTTGGCGCGATGGAGAAAAATGATGAGAGTAAATTTTTACGATGCGCGCGCACACCGACACTTAAATTTAACAGCATGAAGTTAGTTCTAGGTGGTATGAAAATTGATAACTGTGTTCAAGTTGTATATTCTAGTATTTTTATATGTAGAACACGTGTTTCGTAAGGGTACAATTAAACAGTGTGAATAAATAAATATTATTTTGGTGTTTTTATTAAATCAATTTCATATACGACGGTGATACTAATAATTTATTATTTATTTAAATAAAATTTTTTGATTAATTTTAATATTTATCGTTAATCACTACTGCATTTTAGTTATTTTGTTTCCATACGCCAAAGAAGCATAACTTCTAACGCGTGTACATAAGTACACACACTCTTTTTTTATTTGTTCGTAGACTCAGTGAGACGGCCATCGTATATTCAGTGAAACGAGTCCACGAAACAGTAAATAAACGCCAAAGTGCAAAAAATCTGTAAACCATTCGTTTTATTATGAGTGGAGTGCAGCCAAGTTCCGCATATAAGGTCTGCAGAAAGTTGCCAGGTATTAATTTCCCGGGTGGCGCGCCGGCCCGGGAATTCCCGACCCGACCGGGAAGACAGACAAATTAACAAGAACAATGTTCCCAGTTCCAAAAAAAGTTTAAAATAGTTGAAAATGGGGCTTTTAGGTCAATTTTTTGCAGGATGTTTTTTTAGTTGCATTTTTACTCAGTGCGATAAGATGTTATTATTTTCACATAGCACCTGAAAACATACCAACAGTCATTATATATCCTAAGGAACTCATGTACCAACAACCTGGTACATTGCAGTCGACTATCCACCCACTGTATAAATAGTAAACAGTTTTTAATAGATGTCTTGAGGGAGTGAAAAGCGTTGGGTGGTACAATATCATAGTGAATGGTGGAAGTGGGGGATGATTTTGCCCAACAGTAGAACAATACGGGCTAATACTAAAATATTTAATTTTCTATGTACCTACTATGCATATATTGCATATACATATATCTTCTCTGATGGTGCAGTTTAAGATAAAACATGTAGAAAAAACCTGTTCACTCGCGACTTTAGGACCCTGTTGTAATTATGATAACATCAAAAGAAATAAAAGAAAAATGCCAATAAATAATAGATTATAATAATTCCTACTTTTATCAAATCCATCATAACTCCAAATCCAATTTCAGCCAATCACGTCGCGCAAGCGCCAATTACGATTAATATAAATTGAAGACAATTGCATCGGGAACCCTTGACGGTGCATCCCAACTCAATAAAACGCCAATTCCAACGATCGCCGGCAATCAGGAGCAATCAATTGAAGCCTCCCCGGACCCGGGCCGACCCCGGACGGTCTTGCCCGCGGAGTAGACATAATAATGTAAGGCTAAACAATAATCCTCCTTCCTGTTCTGATTGAATATTTTACACTAGTGGTTCTGTGAACAGTTAGACCTCGCGCGTGAAGGCGGAGAGGACTGCGTAGTCTGATTGGTATATGTAGGTATGCATTTTGCCAAAAAAATTCAATAATTGAAATGCGTCCTTCAGCAACCCCCCCCCCTTTCCCTCCTTTAATCCCCCCTTTTGGAATTTTGTTCGTAACATCTCGTGTAGAATGAAGTCCTTAGTTTGCAGCTCAAATTTGATTGAAATCCGTCGATAAATAACGCTCTGGCTAACTTCCGCCCTATTTTCCCCCCAATCAAAAATCGCCATCCATTAAAAAATTTACATAAATCAAGGAACTTGTGTGCCAATTTTCGTCAAAATCTGTTGAAAAATGCGACCTGTAGGCAAGAACAGACAGACAGAAGCATTTTTTGGCCAATCTCAAAACTGAGACGGTTCGCTCGCTTCGCTCGCTCGTTCAATTAGTTAGTTGTTACAAATATTGACTAAAAGAAAGAAAGAAAACACGATAAACAACTCAAATGGGGACCTCCAGTCAATTTTAATTATGTGTTTTGTCTCGCAGATATTTTGGTATTTTCCTTATTTTTATTTGCACATTTATTTGACACGTACACGGAATAGACTAATAAAGAAAAAAGGATTGTGTGGTTTTATGAAACCACGGTAAAAGTGAAACTTTGTTTCACATTATAGACATTTAACTAAAAAATTTCGTTGGCACAATAGTCTATAGACCACACGGTCAGCTGATGCGAACTATAGGCGCCGCCATATTGGCCTCGGTTGCTCTGACGAGCGCCTTTCACTTTATCCCTACTCCGCGGCCGACCGTCACGCGACATGCAACACACAGACGAAAAAGTTTGAGACGATGTAATAAAAGTTTCACTTTAATAAAACAAAGTAAGAAAAAATTAATTAGTGCATAGTTAGAAGTGGGTGTAGAAATGTTCTTTGTATTCTCTCTCGGCGTCATACACTTGATATTATTTAACCGCGACGCAAAATGAGGGGTGTTATAATGTTGACGTCTGTCTGTGGCGTCGTAGTTCCCGAGCTGAATTACCGATTCGGACTTTTTATTTTATTAGAAAGCTAGTTTAACTGAGGAATTTCGTAAAAAAAGCAATTTTTTTACGTTGACTATATACTTACTACGTGTTCTTTTATTAACGACAATAAATGAAAACAAGGGTATGGCTAATGGCTAGTATTATTGTAAAATAGGATTTTAACAAATTAATATATTATATAAAATTCTCGTGTCACAGTGTTTGTAACAAAACTCCTCCGAAACGGCTTGATTGATCCTCTTTTAGTGAGACATAACATACATCAAACAAACGATAATCTGTTTGGAGCTATGCAAAAAATGTTGTAGATGTAGAAATTAAGTTTGATAGATCCATGTTGGGTCCCAAAAGCTGCGGTGGCGTTAATAGGTAAGTACCAAATGGGTACTTACGTTTTAACGCCACCATAGTTTTTTGGGATGGGCTCTCGCCAGAACTCTCGCATGGTCGCCCCTGAGTGCTTCCACGCGAGCTTGTGGTTTTGCGCTTTTTTATAACACTGGTGTCACAAGACTGCCTAGAGACTGGGTGCTCAGTATCGGTTCTCCCACTCATAATAATAAAAATATAACCAATAACTAAAAAAGGGGATCAAATATTATTTTAGAATATCAAATATTTTTTAAGGTACACATTTACAATAGATCAATTAAACTATAGAGGATCAAATAAAATTGTCCCACAAAAAATACATACAACCATACATTTTCACCCTTCTACCACCAACCCCTATCTCAGCTTAGCAAAACAAAATATATTGATTCTAAGGCGTTACGAAGTTCGCGGGGTCAGCTAATTACTACATAAAGTTTAAAAATATTAAACAAAATTTAATATCAAGTCCTAAAATATCAATCATATTCATTCAGCATGTAAGTACCTGTTATAATGACTAAGCGGCATCGTGGCAAAGGCGCCGCCGATTTACGTTAAAAATTGTTTATATATAACGTCAATAACCAAGTCAATATATTCAAATAGATAACGATTACTGGATAAACATTCAAGCTACCGGTATTAAACCCACCTCTAAAATCAGTTAATACGATCCGGATGTGTGTTTTAAATTAATGTCGTACATAACAAAATAGGTAGGGTAAATAAAGGTAAATAAAAAAAATAGGTCGTTGCAATGTAAGTCAATTATACCTGGGGAATAAGAACACTTTTGTGCCATTAAAATATATTACGATTTCAGCGCCTCAAGCTATAGCGAGGCCTTCGGGCGTTCAGTTTATCCGTGATCATTGCGCATGCAACTGCGTCAAAATATAGGGATACTGAAAAACCCACAAATCATGGTAAATATCCCGTTTTTAGTACAAATAATGAAATCGGTCTAGTTGTTTAATCGTCAAAATGAAAAAACAGATAGAGTTACATACTTTATTTTATAATTTTTATTTTATATTATTTATTTAGAGAAACCAACGGCGATGCAATTCGCATGGACAAAATAGCTTAGAACTAAACGTAAGGCTAATAACAGGTTTCTTCGTTTGAACATTGTAAAGAAAGATGTCGGGAACAAAACAAAAATAGCCACAGCTGTTAGCCTATTTTAAGGTTACAATCAAATAGTATTAGTAGGTTGTGCACTGCACCTCGGACTCCGCCTCGAGCAATAATACTACTATATAGTACTAGGCGCCTTTTAATTTGCTGCTCCAAAAAAGAATATATAAAAATTGTTTAAACCTAACAAAGAAGAAGTTCAAGTGTTTAGTTCGGTCTTCGTAAAGTTCAGTGAAGTGCACAAGTGAAAGTAAAGGATAATATCTAAGGATTAAGAAGATATTCATCATTTAATACCCGTTGTGTATGCATTACGTTTTTATTAAGTCAACCGTCACTAACCGTATCAGCAAACCGTGCGATAGCGCCTTGGAAAAATACAGAGCAAGGTGCATTTGAGAGTTTATCAGTATTTTTTTCTACTAGTAAAGGTCCGCCTCCGACATGCCTTTAAGAAGAAGTCCGCCACCTTCAACATCCGAACAAACACATGGTAGACCAGCAAGAGTTCCAAAACCTAAAGAAAAGACTGTAGTTCGACAGCATCTAGAGCCCGAGACTGCATTCAGTAACACCTCGGAAGATGAAGATCGCCCAACGTATCGCTCTCACAGAGCCAAACGCAGACTTGAGGGTGCACTTGATGCTGGTGACATTCAGTCTGCGGTAGCTGAAATGAGAATGCTCTTTGCTAATATGTCCACCAAAAGTGAAGAACAATTCAGTTCACTTCGGGCTTCGATAGAATCTTTTAAGTCAGATATGTGTGATTTGGCTGGCTCCCTCGAGTATCTGACCCAGAAACATGATGCATTCCAACAAAAAATTTCAAAGCTGGAGTCCGAAAGGGAAGCTAATCACAAGCAAATACAGGTCCTGGAGAGCAGAGTGGAACTACTTGAACGTAAGTCTCGAAATTCTTGTGTAGAATTGCGCAATGTACCTAGACTCAAGCAGTCTGAGGGTAAGAATCACCTCTGCGATATGATGACAAGTCTTGGAAGTACACTTGACGTGAACATTCGGGAACAAGATATCGCTGACATCTATCGTGTTAATACGAAAGGCGAATCTACGAACCCAATAGTAGTTGAATTTGTAAGTTCCTTGAAAAAAGGAATGCCTGATAAGCTCTGTCAGGAAGTTCAACAAAGGAAAAAAGAAGGAAGATAAACTCAACACGAGGAATGCTGGGATAGAGGGGGCGCCGAAGCCCTTGTTTGTGTCAGAGTCACTGACCCAAAAAGCAAAGCGTCTCTTTTACTTGGCAAAAGACTTTGCCAAGACCCAAGGCTACGCGTACTGCTGGAGTTCAAATGGGAACATATACCTTCGAATGAAAGAAAATATGCCACTTGTCCGTGTAAGCCATGAAACCGACCTGGAGAGGCTGAAGGAAAAGCAATGACTCAACTTTACATCTGCCATGCGCTTCTTGGATGTGCCTTATTTTCCTAATATTACGTACCATATGGTGCTTTTAAAATGTTTATTATTACTATTTGTCAACACTACACACTTTACACTCAATCACATTGAACTTCTCAGTCTTACACAAACCATTGCCTTTATAATATTTATAACTCATCAGTTATTGTTTACAATATTACATCTTTTTGCCGTCATATGTATATAATACGTACTATTACGTGGTGTATATCAATATACTATACCAGTGTCATTCTATCCGGACCTCAACTAAAACAGAAATCTATCATGTCTAGTAATATAAGCAACGTTGTGGAGGATCTTGATAACCACTCTGATATTCAGTGTCACCTGGTTCATGATCCAAGGGATTGCCAAAAAATTCTTGCTAGTCATCCACGTGCTTTTAATGTTCTTACTGTCAACATAAGAAGCATTTTTTGTAACCTTGACTCACTCATCGTTTTCATATCTAGTACCGGTGTGGATATTGATGTTTTAGTATTGGTTGAATGCTGGACTCAAAATAAAACACTATCATTACCTAGTATTGACAATTATACCACGTACTCGTATAGTACAACAAAAAATATTAACAAAAACGATGGCGTTGTTGTCTATATAAAAAGCTCCATATCTGCAACTGTAACAGAACCAGATTTTGATGAAGGGAGCCTTCTTAAATTAGACATTGGAAAAGATCATTGTATATTATGTTCATACAGACCACCCAGTTTTAGCAACCCATCAGGTTATCTAGAGTCACTTGTAAAGATTCTTAACGATATTAAATATAAGAATATCATTTTGACTGGTGATATTAATATTAATATTATGCCAGACAAAGTCACTGGTCACGTTGCTGAATATATGAATATAATGGCCAGATTTGGTCTGCAACAAGGAATCGTCTATCCTACCCGAAAAGGTTCATGTCTGGATCACTTTATGGTGAAAACCACAAACAAAGTAGACACTTTTGTTTTCGAAAAGCTGACAGACCATAGTCCTGTATTGTTATCTTTGTCTCATGCAAATATTCAATTAGCAAATAGTCATGATATTGTAAGAATTGAACTAAATTTTTCTAAACGGACTACAAACTTTGCAGAAATTAGCAAAATACTGGGCAACTCTGACACTTGGAAAGAGTATTTTTTGTTAAAGGACGTAAATATTGCAGCAAACTATTTAATTAAAAAACTTCAGGAAATAATCAAGACAAACTCAAGTGTGAAAATAATATCTAGAAAAAAAATGCCCTTAAAACCCTGGATTACTGTAGGAGTAGTCAGATCAATACGTAAAAGAAATAAATTATATAAGAAAGTTAAATTATCAGAAGACAAAGAACTTAAAATTAAATATCTGAAATATCGTAACATATGTACTTAATAAGTTAATTAAATATCTAAAGCAAGAGTATTATAGAAAAATGTTAAATAGTAGTTTGGGTAATTCAAGGCAAACATGGAAAATTATTAAAAAGGTTTGTAACCAAAATCGTATAAAATCATCGGCCACAGAACTTTTATTATCCAGGTCATCCTCGCTTGACTCTTTAAACTGTGTCAACAAGTATTTTACCACTATTGGAAGAGATTTGGCTAACTGTACTCTATCCAAGCTTTGTTTAAGTGAATCTGAGCTATCAATAAGTGCAAAACAAACAGTTACTCCGCTTAATTCTATGATGTTATTACCAACTGACCCATCTGAGGTTATAATATTAATAACTAAATTAAAAAATAGTAATTCAGTTGGTTTAGACAACATCTCCACCAATTTCATAAAAAAATTTAAATGTGAGCTTGCTCTACCAATCAGTTTTTTGTGTAATTTAAGCTTTAATAGCGGATAATTTCCTGATGAATTTAAAAAAGCTATAGTTTGCCCTATCCACAAAGCAGGAGATAAATCCCTCCCATCGAATTATCGACCAATATCACTTCTTTCTACTTTTTCAAAGATTTTAGAAAAACTCATTAATAAGAGGTTCGTCAATTACTTAGAAAGTAAGGGGTTATTATCGGAAAACCAATTTGGATTCAGAACGGGACGCTCAACAGACGATGCTGTACTAAAAATGACAACTCTTATATCATATCATCTTGACAATAACGATAAATGTCTCGGGGTTTTCCTTGATCTTCAAAAGGTATTTGATACTGTATCAATCCCGATACTTTTAACTAAACTGGAAAATTTAGGTATAAGAGGATCGCCCATCGATTGGTTCAGAGACTACCTTACGAATAGGACTCAAGTAGTCAGGATCGACAATTTAACTAGTGATGATGCAGGATGCTCATATGGGGTTCCCCAACGTATCACACTAGGGCCTACGCTATTCCTTGTTTACATTAACGTACTGTGCAAAATGAATTTGAAGGGTGCAGATCTTATAATGTTTGCGGATGATACTGTACTTGTATTCCATGATAAATCCTGGGATGGTGTGAAAAAACTGGCTGAAACAGGTTTATGCGCAGTCAGTAGTTGGTTGGAGAATAATCTACTCTCTTTGAATACTGCGAAGACCAAATATGTATGTTTTCACAAGTCCGCTGCATCTAGTCCCTCTAATTTCAATGTGACAATACATACACATCCATGCAACACGCTTGTGGAGCATAGAATCCCATGTAGCTGTGATGAGCTGGTGCGAGTTACATCTATTAAATATCTTGGAGTTATTATCGATCAGAAGCTAACATGGCAAGAGCATTTGAATGTCACTGCGAAAAGAATAAGATCTCTTATTTATATATTTAAAAATCTTAGAGTTGTAGCTGATGATAATCTCTTAATTAAAACATATAAAGCACTAGGGCAATGCGTCATAAATTATTGCATTACTTCATGGGGAGGTGCTCCTAAAACGTACATGTTGGAAGTTGAAAGAGCCCAAAGAGCCCTTCTTAAAGTAATGATGTACATGCCATACAGATATCCTACAAATCTCTTGTATAAAAAACTTAGAGTCCTTAGTGTTCGTAAATTATACTTATTTCAGTGCATTCGTAGATATCACCGCTTCACGGTTCCAACTTTAAATTTACCCGAAAGAAGAATTAAACGTTACCCTATTCCCAATTTGTTTAGTTCTCTGGCTCGTAGACAATATAACTATAACGCATCTCGATTATATTCTAAGCTTGATTCTAAACTTAATATATTTAAATATAGTAATCACCAATTAAAAGGCATATTAACGCAATGATTAGATACATTTGATTACGCCGGTATAGAAGACTTACTCAAATAAACTTGAGCATACGCACACATATTCGCTCAGACACACACACACTCACACACACACACACACACATACACACAAAAAACCCACCCTTACAAAAACACGTACGCAAACAAAATACCCACATACACACGCACATGACCCACGCATATACTCACTTATACACTGATGCATTCGCATACATGTAAACATGTGCGCTCCGACATCACATTTCTTTGATTGTTGTTCTTTGTTTTGTTATTTCGTTTTTCATGTACTAGACTGTAATATTTATATCATGTCATTCAGGAGTGAACTGTTTCCTAGGCCACAGCTTACGCTTTTCTGGGAAACAGGGACACAACTCATCTATGTAACTTTTATGGTCACAATAAATATATTTCTATTACAAAAAAAAAAAGAAAACCTACAGTGAAAGGAATTTAATGTGAATTTTTGTGTTTTAAATTGTATAAATAATGAAATAACATGAATAGAAAGCAAAAAACTGACCCCTACTACTTTATTCCGTCGAGTTTGTTTTGAACATAATTATGGCTATTCAATTATGGCTATTCAATTATGGCTACTAAGTGATAACCAGCCATACCTATCACTCATAATATTCGTAAGTGGAAAGGATTATATGTACCTGGTATGTACTCAGATAAACTTTTATTTGGGATAATTTTCACATAAAACTACGTAGATATTTCTTATATTTGTGATTTGTGATGTTATTGCGAATTATCGGGAAACAATAAAACTCACAAATCATTTTAAATATCCCGTTTTAATGTAAATTATGTTCATAGCAGCTATTTATGACTTATGGCACTATACCACCCGCTAGTTCCAAACGTTATAACCTTTGAGATTTATGAAATACAAAATAATGTAGGGAAATGTATGGAAAACTAAAAAAATAACGCAGTTACCTTTTCACTTTCCACATTTCCGAGTTTGGGAAAAAACCGCCTTAAAAAGCTTGATT
Source organism: Philereme transversata (assembly GCA_963924445.1). Lineage (NCBI taxonomy): Eukaryota > Metazoa > Arthropoda > Insecta > Lepidoptera > Geometridae > Philereme > Philereme transversata. The sequence goes on from OZ004354.1 coordinate 22,977,074, forward strand.
TTAAATTGCAATCTAACCAATACTGCAAGTAATTTATTATCACAAATAATAAACCATTATTTACATGACTGTTTTATACATTTGAAATTGCTCCAACTAGTTCAAAAATGTTACAATTTAGACGTAATTTACTTTCTTTATTGTATTCTAAAAGGAGCATTAAAAAGAACAACGAACCTTGTTTCTTGCATTTCTTTCCTGGCTTGGTCGCGAAGGAACACGCAGTAAAATTAACGTTTCAAAGTGATCCTTGTGATTTTACTAAATAAAAAGATTTTGAATCTTGATGTTTGAGTTGAATCACCTAAAGACTATTGCAAACAATCTATAGATAGCTCAACTGCTAGAGATCACTACGTGGCAGAAGTGTCGCCAAAACACTGACTGCATACTCAGCTTTTTTATTTTTTAAGTTAAGTTTCCTAAGTTCTCGGATTACAAATCGCCAATTGGTACAATTTACTTACTGGGCGCATACCGACACACGATCTCTACACGTAAATATGACTCTCAGGAGAGGACAGGGATAATACCTGGATGTTTTATAAGCCATTAAAAAGTCATCGGGGCGAGATCGATGATCAGCAGGATTTTGTAAATTGTGCCCTGCGATATGGAAATGGAGGAATTTACGATGAATTATGACACGGGTCTTATCGATGAGGAATTCGAGGGGAATATTGAGGTGCGATTGATTTTATAGGACCGAGGAAGAATCGTATTGATCTGTTAAGCTATATTTATATACGTGAAGAAAAAAAACCACTTTTTAAGCTTAATTCGCGCACGGAGGAGGGAGGAGTGTGAGATTTGGCATAGTTAAAGTTTATATGGAGGAGGGGCGATTGCTAAAATGAAGGTTAAAAAAATATGAATTACATTCGAATTTTGACCTTTGTGCACAGGCAACTAGATATAATATCTAGTAAAAAGTGGATTATTAAATGTTTTGTAAAAGATTATCGAGACTTCTTGTTAGATGTAGCACTCTTGGTAGAGTGGTCGCGGTCGTCGCGTCAGTGTAGTGGATACCGTTTGCCACTCTTCTTGCGCCGCTTGCTTGATGAAACTGGACCTAAGCAATCGTCCATGATCATTATCATGTGATTTGGTAGATTTAATGGTTTTCCTATGCTTTCTATTCTATTTTTAAAAGTCAGACAATGAAATATTATATATACTTACGTTTGCCTACTAACAATTAACTCAATTATCATAAAACAAAACGTAGAAAATCGTAGCATAATAATACTTTGTGGTAAAACATTTTATGAGACTTAATCTGTAATCTATGCTCAGATATATAAAATGTTGGGTCAAGAGTAAGTCTTATTTATTACTTAGTGAATAGGTCACACGTTCGTAGAATATTGCCCAATCTCCTCTTAGCTGTTATTTAAAAACTAATTTGTATCCCACACCTAGCTTTTACTAAAATACTGTAAATAGCCGCTTTAAAACGTTTTATATCTGATAATAATAGAGCATACTTTTGCTAATAGAAACACAAATGTTGAGAAAAAATAAAGAAAAACAAAGCCCAAAAGCTCCCCGATTTGTTCAACTTCAGCGGAGTTGGGCCGGCAATTTGTCGCCGAAAAGAGTTAGCACTCAACAAGTCATTAGAATAATCGCAGTGGACTGAACTAGCGCAGTTAAGCAGCTCCACACCAACTTAGCTTACATTAGTCTGCCGCAGTAAACAGCACAGTAAAACAGGTTCTACACATTCATAAATTAAAAAAAAAAATCGTAAACTTTCGCCTGTTCCTCGCGACCAAACCTCGGGTAGGCCGAGTGAAAAACCCGGTCGACTAAGGGTTGTTAGTAATGTCTATATTGAAACTAAAAAGTCTCTTGATTTAGCAGATTTGAAACAAATTCAGTTCCAAGCTTTTTCATGATATTTTATGGTAATATTTATTATATTTTTTTTATAAGATATGTCAATCGTTATTTAATGGGATTAAAAGTCTGAATTTATATTAGGAAGCCTTATTAACACTTTCACTTTGATACCTACGAGTATAACAATATTTCGGATTTTTGACAATCCTTTTTACTAAATCTACCAATTCGTTTGAAGGCTATGTTTGTAAACAATTTACACACATAAATAAATTGTATATGGATTATTATATAATAGATTTATAACAAATAAATAAATTAAAAATCATATTTACATAGATTCGTGTGATAAACACAATAGTCCCTTTCGGCAGTCGTCAGGCCTTGCGTATGTATACCTGTACTATTATGAGCCTTTCTAGGGTTCCTTATATGTCTTGCGATAGTCCGGTACTTTATTTTATTTTTGTGTATTGAATATGAGTCAAATGTTCCTTGAAACAAATAAATTAAATTAAATTAACCTACTGCCACAGCACTAGGTATACCCCAGACGACCACGTCTAGTCTCCATGTTTTATTAAAGCCCCCCCCCCTCTCCGTACAACCCCCTCCCCTCCACCCCGGTCGTTCATCACTGCTCTGTTACACGACCCGCTAATTATCTGTGTAGTTTAAATTCTGCTCACTTTAAGCAGTGCCACAGTGTAAACTTTTAGAACAGGAGGCAATCATATTGCTTTAAGATTAGTAAGACAAAAAACTTAATTTGGAAATGTGACTCTCATTTGGGATTTATTCTTTATTGTACACAAATAGATTACAGACAAAATAGCTTACAAAATGGACCTGCACAAAAGCGAGCTTAACCCTAATAGGAGTTTTCTTACCGAAAACCTTTGAAGATAGTTGATTATAGTGGTCATTTCTACTAGAGGCAATTTTTTTCTCAATTCTGTTTCTGATAACATTACATATTAAGTATATATAACTTACTTACTATTTAAGTTAGTTAAATCATAAGTGTTGTGTTGATAATGCGGGCAATTATTTTGTCACAAACTAAGGTACGACAAAATAAAAAAAGATGCCAATAATTTTAGTGCTGTCAAATTGTAAATCTAGTTTATGTTGTGCAAATAAATTGCCCACAATAAATAACAAAATGCGGTCTTAAATTTCAATTATGATTAAAGTATCTAAAGGTATTAATTGCCTGTAAGGGCTTGCAAACTTATACAAATGCCACTAGTTTTACTAATTTAATATTCTGTTTGATAATAGTGAGTACATCGCGGATGAAATTTGTTTAAATATGTTTACGGCGCGTCAAGCCCTCGTTAGCACGAGTGGGGACAGCTCGTAAATTAACGGCCGATATCCTGCACAAACTTATTACGCCGAGGCTCAGGTGGTACGTAGTGTACGTACACCTTTACGTGCTGCAATGCAGGTCGTGCCCCAACTTACGCATGTCACTTTTGCTCCCTTACTACAATATTTAGTTTATAGGTTTTTATCAAAGATTACTTAGGAGTTTTATTCATGTTACATTTTTAGAATTCCGTATCCGATGGGTGACGATAGATCCCTTCATATCTGTCCATCCATTACAGAAATACATAGTATCACAGATATACAATAAAGTAATCATCATCATCATCTCAACCCGTTGACGACCTCCGTGGCGCAGAGGGTGAATAGCCGGCTAAGACGCAGGATGTAGCGGGTTTGATCCCTGCCGCGGAACAAATGTTTGCAAGATCTACAGATATTTGTTCCGGGTCTGGTTGTTTCTCTATATATGTATTATAAGTATATATTTACAAAAAAAAATTATATAAGTGTCCTATCAGTTATCTGGTTCCCATAGTACAAGCTTTGCTTAGTTTGGGACTAGATAGCGCTGTGTGAAATGTCCAGCAATATAAAAAAAATACCCACATCCACTCACTGCTGGGTGGCCTCCTCGTTATCACGCCACTCTCCGATCCTGTGCCAAGCGCATCCATTGCCCTGCCGCAACTCTTGCGATGTCGTCCGACCATCTGGTTTGTGGTTTGCCAACTGATCTGCACCCTTCTCGCGGCCACCACTCGGTTGCTGCCCTCGTCCATCTTCCGTCTTTCTTCCTTGCCAAGTGTCCAGCCCATCTCCACTTCAGCTGGTTGATCCTTCTACCTACATCCACGACTGGATAAATATAAATATACTGTTATACTTAAAATATTTAAAAAAAAACTAATATCTGCGTGAGATAACTAGCAATTCAATTTTAGAAAACATTAGAGTAGAGATGAAAATTGGCAAAGACCAGTATTCATCTCCACTTTATTTTTACTCTGCCAACTAAAACATTTACTTCTACGCCAGATCTTAAACGGTTCCTTACCCACAAACTATTACTTAATCTGCTGTATAAAAGTTCCGTATTTGCCTCTAAAAGGCTGAGCCCGGGCGCCGTCAATTCTGATCAAGGCCTATTAGCCTTTATTGTTTTTATTTTAGTTCGCGAGGATAAGCGAATCGCGGAGGCTTAAAAAACTATCTTGGTAAAGTGATTTTGACGGTTTAATAATTATATTTCTAGGGATGTTATAGAAATAGACAATCATTTATTCATTACATTAGCACACAACATATTTACAATACAGTTACATTCTAAAACAGAGAAAATACAAAAAAAGAAACAATTAAATAGTACTTATAAACGTAAAACATAAACAAAAACACAAGGGAGAACTTGGTAGATACTGTGTGCTACAGCAGTAAATGGGACTCGACTCAGCATTATGTCCGCCGTAAAGGAAAGCACTGATATTCTGTCGAGACTGCTCCATTTAGCCACTAGACCTTGAGAGTATTGTGTGGTCAAAGGAAAATATTATGTGTTATGGTCATGTTGTGTCAAAATATAATAATATATAGTTTAAAATGTCAAAATAGTATATTTTGTAATGAAAATAAATAAAGTCAGAACATATAAAATCAAAATAATAAATTGGTAAAAACAATACCCCAGCCGGCTAGCACGTGAAAGGTGCACTAATGCTTCCCGCACAAGGCAAGCCAACTTTTCGTTTATCAATTATCATGGACTTTAAACGTTATAAAAACTTATCACTGAAAACATAGCGTGGATGAAAAAACTCATCAATTTAAACAACTAGTGATAAGGTGTGCTTTTTGTTGTTATATAAAATATTTTTTCAACTTTCACAAGGAAACAACTAAATTTTAGTACCTCTGTGACGTAGTGGACGAATGACCGGCTGATACACAGGAGGTTGCGGTTTTGATTCCGTGGAACAATTGTTTACAAGATCTACAGATATTTGTTCCAGATCTGGCTTATTTCTACATGGTAAAAGTGTGTTTACAAAAAAATATATAAGTATTCTATCAGTTAGCTGGTTCCCATAGTACAACTTTGCTTAGTTTGGGGCTAGATAGCGCTGTGTGAAATGTCCAATAACCTGTGTGAATGTTCCATATAATATACAACTTGATTTTTAATGCCGCATTTTATTTGTAATTTGATGTTTAAGCAAACTGAAGTACCATTGGCCACGGAACACAGCTCGAAAAACTGACGGCCATTGGGGCAGAAAGGTTCTCGTGTGGACCACGCAGTGGAAAGTGCAGCGTAGGACTGCCCCTACTAGATGGAATAACGAACGGTTGATGGGAGTCATTTGCCGCACTAGACATACCAATAACCGATAAGTCGCTCTGGATGTCTATGGGCCTATTTTCAGCCGTGGACGTCTTTTCGGGTGATATAATGATTATTCAATACTTTTAATAGTCTGCCGGACTATTTTAGCTATGAATAAACAATTTGTGATTGTGCCTACATTTAATTGGTAGGTCAATAAAATGATGTCGATATTAACTACTACCATAGAAAACGCTAACGTTAGTAGTGTTGATCTGAGTTGTACCGCTTCTAACTCGCGGCAAACTTCACGGTTTACGCCGAATGTCTCGTGAGGCGGCTAAAGCGGCTCTCAAATTGACGTCCATCTCACTATTAGACGTGATGTTTCGCTTTTAATATTTTACGGGCGTCCCTTCGCATTATCATCAGTATGTGTGGGAACAGGTGGCTGGGAATATGAATTCAGAAGTAGGATAAAGAAATTTTGTTTTAGATTTTTAACAATATTATGTTTTTTAAAATAATAATACATCTTTCTATACATACAAAAACGAAGTCAGGTTATTTACACCATTTCTAACTCAAGAACGGCTGAACCGATTTTGATGATCTTTGATTTGTTGGATTTGACTCCGCCCCGAATAGCAGAATAACTATTACAATATCGGAAACGGTCACAAAAAAAAAAATATGAAAAAAAATCATTTTGCTATACATAAATGCAGCTAGTGATGGCCAATTAACAATTCTACCGGCAACGTACAGTAGATACATTGACAGATTTGGCAGGCCGCGACATATGCATGAATATGTGTTTCCCGCCGCGGAACAAATTTTTGCATGATCTACAGATATCTGTTCCGAGTCTGGTTGTTTTTCTATGTATTATAAGTATGTATTTACAAAAAAAAGTAAATAATTATTCTATCAGTTATCTGGTTCCCATAGTACTAGCTCTGCTTATTTTGAGGCTAGACAGCGCTGTGTGAAATGTCCAGCAATATTTATTTATTTATTATATGCGCAATATGCAATGACTTTGTTCTTTATTGTACACAATTAGATTACCTACAGACAAAAACAGCTTACAAAATGGAAATGTAGAAAGGCGAGCTTAACCCTAATAAGAGTATTCTTCCAAGAAACCTTTCAAGGTAAAGATGATTGGAGTAAAAAACTAAAAATAAACTGAAGTTAACTCGGCAGGTTAACACAAAATGTATTGATTCTAAGGCGGTACGAAGTTCGCGGGGTCAGCTAGTATATTATAATTGTAATGAATCTATAGTTGTTTAGTGTTTAATGAAGTTTTTTATTTTTACTAACAAATATGGATCTTTGACATATGAAGTAAATTTTTTTTTTTTTTTTTTATAAATTATAGGCTAGCGTTTGACCACTATCTCGCCTGATGGTAAGCGATGATGCAGTCTACGATGGTACACGCTTGCCTAGAAGAAACCTATTCACTCGTGACTTGAAGATCCCTAGGTTGTAGTTATCAGGAAACACAGACTCAGGCAAGGCGTTCCACTCCTTGGCGGTGCGCATAATAAAGGTGGAAGAGTACCGCTTTGTGCGTATGGGAGGTATGTCTACCATGTAGCGGTGGCGCAACGCGGAGCGTCTGGTTGTCCGATCATAGAATGGGGATGGTGGGATCAGGTTGAAAAGCTCCGCAGCACACTCTCCGAAATGTATCCGATAAAAAACCGAGAGGCTTGCAACCTTTCGACGATGCTCGAGGCTGTGGAGCCTTGCTTTTGCTAACTCGTCATTGCAAATGAGCTTCTTGGCTCTTCTCTCAATTGAATCTAGAGCCTCTAGCTGGTACTTTGCTGATCCGTCCCAGAGGTGAGAACAGTACTCCAGACATGATCGGACTTGTGCTTGGTATAAGTTGAGCAACTGTCCCGGTGTGAAGTATTGCCTCACCTTTGCAAGTATTCCAAGCTTCTTAGCGGCCAGCTGGGCTTTCGACTCAATGTATGAGCCAAAATTGAGAGTGGGTGTTAATGAGATACCAAGAAGCTCAAGGTGGTCAGAAATCGGCACGGGTACATTACGGAAAGTAGGAGCCAGATGAAATGGGCTCCGTTTTGCAGAAAACAGGCACGCCTGGGTTTTATTAGCATTAAACTTAACCAGGTTGGCATCGCCCCAGTCGGAGACCGCCTTTAAGGACAAGTTTAAGCGCTCAACCATGGCCTCTCTGTGAGACTGAATCTGCGCCCCACTGGCTCGTGCAGTAGATGTGTAACTCTCCACAACTGTGCTGTCGTCCGCATACCCAAAGGTTCCAGGCTTTAGCAGATCGTTGATATGCAGCAAGAAGAGAGTTGCAGAGAGTACCGACCCTTGAGGGACCTCGTAATCGCCAATTGATCGGACGAGCATCCATCAACGACGACTCGTATCGATCGGTCTCTCAAAAAGTCCGAGATCCAAACACAAAGACCAGTGGGTAGACCGAAAGATGGAAGCTTACTTATAAGGCTATCATGCCAGACCCTGTCAAAGGCCTTTGAGATATCGAGAGAAACAGCAAGCGCTTCTCCGTATTTCTCAATGGCCTCGCTCCATAAATGCGTGGCATACGCCAGAAGATCCCCAGTTGACCGGTTTCGGCGGAAGCCGTATTGGCGATCACTGAGGAGGTTATTAGTTTCTAGGTGTGCCAGGAGCCTGTTGTTCAGAACACGTTCCATAGTCTTACAAATTATGGACGTGACCGAGATGGGCCTATAATTTGATGGGTCAGCACGACTACCTTTTTTGGGCACAGGCTGCACATTAGCCAGCTTCCATGATTTCGGCACATGTCCAGCCTCAACAGAGCGGCGAAAGAGGCGTGTCAGTACAGGAGCGAGCTCAGACGCACAGGATTTAAGTACAATTGCTGGAATCCCATCAGGGCCACTAGCTTTATTCACGTCCAAACTCCGCAGCGTTTTACGAACCTCGGTCTGACGAATGCGTATTTCCGGCATAAGTACCCCGCAATCAGGTAGACTCGGAGGTGTCCCGCCTGCAGCGTCTAAACGTGAAGATTCCGCGAAAAGAGTGGCGAACAAGTTCGCTTTCTCTTCAGCGGTGTGGGCTAGCGTGCCGTCAGGTCTCAGCAGTGGTGGTAGTATGGGGCGACAAAAGTTCAATTCGACCGACTTAGCCAGGGACCAAAAAGCTTTACTACCCGATGGGTACGAAGCTAACTTGTTCCCTATTCGGCCTATGTGGTCAAATCGTGCCTTTCTTAAAGCCTTTTTGCAGGACTTGGCAGCTTTGTTATATAGTGTCTTCATTTGAGATAAGTCCTTGGCTGTTTCGAGCTTCAGCCCAGGCCAGGAATGCCTCATGCTTCTGCGCGCAGGCACGTCTACATTCGGCCCCGAACCATGGTTGAGCTTTGCCTGACATTGCTACGTCAGAGAATGGAATAAAATATTCCATTCCCTGGCGCAGCACATCGGTCACAGCATCCGCACAAGCCGAAGGATCCTCAGATGAGAAGCAAACTTGCTGCCAAGGGTAAGATGCAAAGAATGCGCGCATTTCATCCCAATCTGCCGACTTGTACCGCCACACTCTTCGCTTGCCTCTAGGGCTAAAATCGGGCGGAGAGTAGACAGACACAGATTTCACCAGACAGTGGTCGGAGCTACCCAAGGGTGATGAAACCGAAACGGAGTAGCGGTCTGGATCAGTCGTCAGCAGAAGGTCCAAGCAATTGGCTGTTTGGCCGTCAACATCGGGAACCCGCGTTGCTCGTTGGACTAGCTGGGTGAGATTTAGCGCTAAAGCTAGCTTTCGCGTCTCTCTCCCAGCGTGGTCAGTGCATCGGTATGGGAAGAGCCACTCTTGGTGATGGGCGTTAAAATCCCCCAAAAATACTAATTGAGCTGTCGGGTATTTCTGTTGACCGGCATCTGCCGCCTCACTGAGGTAAGCTGTGAGCCTGGTCGTCTCCTGATCTCCGCTGTGCGAGCGGTAGACACAGGCATAAAGAATTTTTTCCAGGCCCGTATCCACCATAACCCAAATAACAGAGAAGCTAGGGTTTTCAAGGTTACGAAGACGCCGACAGCAGATATCGTCTCGAGCGTACACGCAAACCCCTGCACGGGGTTTAAAATTGTGCTCCAGGGTAAACCCTGGGTAAGAGAGATACGCTGTGTCTGACGGACACCCTATCTGCGTCTCCGACAGGAACAAGAGAGTTGGTTTTTCAGTCTCTAGGTGGTGATGGACTGCGACGAGATTTGAGTGCAGACCCCGGATATTGCTCAGGTGCACCTTGAGAGAGAGGGAGTGCAGCCGCTGTTTAACCGTTCTCTTATTTCTGTGCTTAATTTTCATTTTGGAGTGAGTTGAGGTTAGAAGACGGCAGTGAAATGAGGCTTCATGTTGGTGACCCTCAGACACACACAGATTATCGCATCGTTGCGAGGACTAGTCTGGAGACTGCAGGGACGCCCGAGCCCCCCCGAGGATGTCCATAGGGCCCTCTCTTCCGGTCGCCAACCGGCACTATGGCGCATCTCGGGATTTTTCGCTAGTTGGCGGGGCAGCCTTTCACGAGTGGCTTTCTCGCTACTTGGGCCCCCTACTAACTGCGGTCGGCCAGCGGTGCACCGTGCCTCGGATCCCGCTACCCTCCTCGACTAGCCTTCCGATGCTGTGAGTCCTGATCAATGTGTTTCAGGTCGGTCTGCCAACAATACGACCATCAAATCGACCCGTCCTCTGTAGTGGCTACACCGGCCACCATGCCGGAACGCAGCAAGGCTACTTGGCGACACGAATTTGGCCAGTGGGTGGTGATCAGCCACGGCCGAAGCCTACCACCGATTTCACCTGATTGGCACCACCCGGGGACTACGTGTAGGGATTCCGTTTAGGGTCTTCGCCTACGGACGTGGGTGAATCAGCCCCCAATAAATGAATGAATGTATAGTATGGCGCTACTCAGGGCATTATGTTGAGACTTTTACTATTCCTGATCTACATTATTGACCTAACTTTAAATATTCAGTCCTTTATGCTTAAATATGAATTTATAATGAGAAGTCCTATTTCAGTAAGATTTTGTTATGTTTTACAGAGTCTTATCCAACAAATTTTAATTTTCTTTTAACAACTCACTGCAAATATTTGCCAACGTATAAATGACGCGGAGCGACCCATGCTTCCTTTCATAACCGATGAAACGCCATCCAACCACATCTTGGTACATCGACGACTCATACAATTCAATGTACGACGCGTTTGCAGTAAAAGAATATTTATATTGGTGTGGTAGTGAGCACGCAATGGTTGCTTAGCAAGCGATGATATCGTTCCAGTTAATTGTTGAAAGTGTAATTGGTAGACAGGGACCGATTGAGACGTACAAATGTTTGGCTATAGATTACTTTTGAATTGAAACGTGCCTACGAAGACAGCGGCGGATCGAGTTATTTGAGTTCCAATTATCGGCGGGCCGCGAGCAAATACAGAGGATTGGGTTACTGTATGCACATTAGCACGTGCTCATCACAGCTTTTTAAGATTTAGTTTTGATTTGAGATCATATTTAAATGGTCTGAGACAACAATTTATCTTTAACAGCTTAACTTTAAAAATGTTTGTAATAAATGTAAAATGTCTGAGAGAACCATCATCATCATCATCTGCCTTTTCATGACGGTTTAAGCAGTAAGAACCGTAATTATTGAAAATGAAATTAGTAATGATATTTACCAATATTAGTAGAAGTTTTAATTATGGAACACATTTTTATTACAGCCTCTCTTGTCGTGTCACCTAAAATTTGCATGAGTTTTTATTTAGCTGCAGTCTGCTTGTAATATTACCGATATAATAACTGGAGCTAGAAAGGACCTTCACACACATATGCTGAAGAACTAGTATAGTGAATGGACTAAATGAGATTATATTATTCACGATTACTAAACAATTTTTTAGCAGCCTACCGATAAGGCTACTATACTTAGCGTCAGACTCTTGAACCAGAAAGTGCAAGAACCTCGCGGTCTCAAAGTAAACAAAGATGAAGCGGAAAACTAGCCGTTTTTCAATTAGAAATAGAGCCTTCGAACCGTTTCCGAAGTGCGCTGTGCGGTGAGATCGACAATCCGTGCCGCTATTCCTATAAATCTAATTTAGACTCGCGCTGTTGTACCAGATATCAGATTACTCACCAGCTAGGTCACTCCATTTAGCTGATGTTAGGTGGCATCAAGTAATACGTTTTGCTTTGGTTGAGTATTAGAAATAATACGATTGGATTTGGCAGAGTACACCTTTAAAAAATAATGATGATCAGGGCCCGTAGCCAAATTACATTCGCCACGAATCTATTCGATTTCTACATACATTTGTTGTCGCTGAATGACGTAGTATTTCTATAGCATCTGTCAAATCCCATACATTTTCGGACGTATCGACTAGCGTCATCGCTAATCGACTGTAACTTGGCTAAGCCCTCAGAATAACCATACGAAAGTTATCGTTCAACCAACATATTATATTACATACTAGACTATCACAAGATCTCAGTTCAGAGAAAACTTAAAGTTTTACAGCTATAACTAGTGGTTCGCCCCGAACTGAGATCTCGCGATAAAAACAATAAAAATATTATTTGTAATATTTGACTAATGACGTAATATTCGTAATATCAAAATAGTGTCACGATATAAATAACTTGACCTACAGTTTCATTCAAATTACAAGTAACTGGAGTTCATGTTAATTGGTTTCTGTTTTTTTGGGGTACCAATTGCAGTTATTCTGAATTTCAGACTATTACCTATATTCGTGATATTTAAGCTATACACATACAAAATTACAGCACTGTGGGTTTACTGGTGTACACTGTGAATTTAGTCAAAATTTAGATTTTATTATGGTTAATAACTCAAAAACTTCAAAAACTTTACTAAAAATAAAAACGGAATGAAAATGTACTAATAAAGACCTTTCATTTGACGTCTTACTTTACCTAATAGTCTCATTTTCATTTTTTTTACCCCTCTTGACCCCCAATATCTCAACAATCCCCCAACATTTTTAGCTCATTTAATCACACCAAAGTTGTGCCACTACCTACCTATGTACAAAATTTCACGATGATAGAATAAACGCTTCGAAAGTTATCCTCGGACAAACAAACATACATACAGACTTATAACGCCGATTTGCCCAAGTCGATTTAGAGATCTCGCTTCGCTCGATCAACTAAACACCAGTAGAGTACAAGAGAAAAACTGATAGATCATAGCTGAATTTCTGCTAGGCATGGAAATGATGGCTACTTTTAATTAATTTTCATATCAAGAAATGTTTAGGTATCAAAGCATCACTAACCACATGTTACAAACGCATATTCGTAATAAATCAAATGTTTGGTTAATCAATAATTTTGCCAAATAACTACAAAAGTAGTCATAAACCTAATAATTAACAAGATATAACCGATAAAGCCGTTATTGATCAATATTAACTCAGCTCTGCCGGTAGTTGTGAAGAAGGTGACTATTACAAACTTAGAACATAAATAAATATAAATAATGCTGGACATTTCACACAGAGCTTTCTAGCCCTAAAGTAAGTCAAGCTTGTATTATGGAAACCAGATAATTGATACAATACTTACATAGAAAAACACTACAACAAAAATCTGATAGATCATACAAGCTTTTGTTCCACGACGGGAATCGAACCTGCAATCTCTTGCGTCTCAGCCGGAAGTTGTCGCATTGTTTATTTAATTCCTAAGCAATGATCCAGCTAGTTCTGTGCTGCTGTGTTCCTGCGTGTCAGATACCAGACTCTATAGTAGGAGTGTCCAATCCGCGTCGACGAGTGAAACCGCACCTATATCGGTGCAGTGCGGTCGCGCCACCACGCCATACGCCATACGCTATTACTATTTTATTTATCGATATGAATTTGCAGATAGATTTATCATCGCGTTAAATATATTTCGTAATTTATTTGATTTGATTTGAATTTAGTTAAATAATAATAGCTTTTTGTTCAATTAGGCTGGTTAAGATAGCGTAATCCTAATCTAAACAGGGTGGAAGGGGGAGATCGGGCACAAATATTGTTGATAGAACTGTTAGTAAGCTAAGAACTGTTTTACCCATAACGGTATATTCATAAACTCATCATCATTTCAGCAACCGGACTAAATAATTACTGTTCTTTTTTTAGCTAACCTGTTTCATCCAACTGCTGGGCAAAGGTCTCCACCAAGTCCTTCCATCCATCCCTATCCTTCGTTTCAGAAATATCTAAAGTAATTAAGGAATAAATTTCGTATAATTTTAATTCAGTCAACATTAAATGATCTGTTTACAGATCTGACAAGATATCGTTGGAAGGGGTAGTAATACGAGAGTTCAATTGTATCTCTTGTATTTATTAATCTATAGACGGCTCAGCATAACAATATATTATACGAGTAGATAGATTAGATAATTCTTTATTGCACACAATACACATTAAAATACATACAATACAAACATATTAATGTATTGTGCATTCTCCATCCATATAACTAACACATCATGTTATAAAAACACTGCATTCCACAGAAAACATCGTAAGACTGATTCTGATCTGAAGAAAATAGAACAAGAAAAATTGCAGAGCATTTCTCGGAATTTCATTGAATCGAATAGCACTTGTGAACAGGATTGGAAACACAAAGCAAACAGTTAATGCCTTGAGGGGAGTTACTGGGTGCAGCTCGGGACGTCGCTGGCTGCTGCTTTACGCGCACCGGACAAATGTGTTTTAACCGACACTTAAAAGAAAAACGAAGGTTCAAATCATCATCATCATGATTGCCCGCGACGACGGCTATTGGAACACAGTGTTTGATCATATATTATAATTCTAGGGTGGGGGGAATAAGATCTGCACTGACGTCCCGCATTGGGGTGTTTTGTGCATTACCCTCCTTCTAACCCGACCCCAGCAATCCTAGCTCCTTGAAGTAACGGAGCAGGATTTTGGGTTGATGGATGCAGCTTTTCAAGATCCCCGTGGATGCCGTTGTGGTGTTAGCGGATGGGGATTCGATGAGCTCCTGCAGACCCGTCCTCAGCCTGATATCGCTCGTGGCCGTACTGTAAAGCATCACGTGCTCCACCGTCTCTTCCTCCTGAAGACATGCGCGACCAAGCCTCTGTCCGTGGCCCTGATCTTCAAGAGGTGATGGTTAAGTGCGCAGTGTCCTGTGTTGATTCCCACCATCATCCTTAGATCCTCGCGTTTCATTTTTAAAAGGGTATTTATTGTTTTTCGATTCTTTGCAGGGAACATTGTGTTTGTTTGCTTGCAGTCGGTTCTGCGTTCCCAGACTCTCTGGTGCTCCATTTCGGAGTTCATCCTCAGTCTATTTTTGATTTCCACCGTTGGCGGATTGGAGAGGTTGTTATCATTTGTGTTTGGTGTAAGTTTGGCTCTTTCTCTTGCTAGGGAGTCTGCCTTGTTGTTCTCTGGACAGGAGCTATGCGCTTTTGTCCATCTGATCATATACAAAAAATAATATCATATATTATTTTTTAATGAATATAACGTAGAAGTCGTTAGTCGTCGACTTCCACGTCCTACTATTACGCTATTGTTATGACCAACATGATCTATAATATAATGGCCTGCCAAAACACCGTCTATGATTTGATGTAGAATAAATTAATCAATTGAGTATTGAGTACAGAATTCAATTATCAATTTATAGTTTTGATTCTGTACATAGTTTTCTATCTATCAAGTGGTAAGCTGCACTCAGCCGTCAGTTCATCACTTCGCAATAAGCCTGTAATCTTCGTTATCGAGCGCTCAGTAATGCCTGCGAAGTGCCCGTGCCGGACGACGGGCTCTATTTTTACCCAACTGTCCGGAAGGAAGGTACTGTTTTACTGGACACTGCCGGTGAAAGCCTAGCTGTGATGTCACTCCGTAGTTTAATTTAATTTTGTCGATAGGAAGTCTTTTCAGGCGCTTTCTTTAAGGCGTGTATATATAAAAGTAGGAGTAGGCTATAAGGAGTCAAACACTCATAATTAACCAGTTTCACTTTTATTGTAAAACATAAACGTACGTTAAAAACTCTAGCAAATAGTGGTATATGATTTAAGGATTAAAAAAAATTGTAAAGCTACTTACTTATTTTTTATCAATATATAATAACGAATGTTTATTACTAATTTAGATTTCTAAAACGAACAATAAATGTTCTAAGAACTACAATATTCAGATTAAGATTTGTGAACATCAGACAACTGATTGTAATCGAGAACAAAACATGACTTTTCCGAATAACTAGAAACTCAAAGACATTCAACGCTTTAATTTAACATTTGAGGTGATTCGTGTGCGAATATATTTTTATTCCATCTGGAAGGTGAGCAGTAAAAAGGCGGGTAGAGCGATAAATTGGGTAAATATTTTATTGAGGTGGAGAGTAACCGGCGGGCGGCAAGCGGTAGGGCGGGCGGTGGCGGCGCCTTGAACGCCGCTTGTATTTCAATGCACGCCTGTAATACACTAGGAAGGTGTGTGTTGTAAATTTTATACGTTATCAAATCGAACTCTATTCATAAAGATGTGGAGGATCAGATACTTTTCCAGTAAACTGGCTCAAGTAGGGTTCGAATCTAAACCAAACAAACTTTCTACTAGGACATTGTAAGAATCTGCTCATACAATACGGGGACAGGATAATAAATTACTGACTGGATTATCACGGCAAAATATATCCGGCAAATTGAAAAGCTCTTAGAAGTCCAAAAGCTTAAACATTCATTTATCTACAACTGTTTAGTAGGTATTTAGTAAAGGGACTGTAGAACAGCGGGCGAGACGGCAATCAATGGCACCGAACTTCTGATAGAGCATCTGCGTGCTCTGGACTAACTCCTAACTTTGCTAAGAGCTAAGTCAAGAGGCTTAAACTGAAGTTTTAATAGAGTGAACAAATAAAGTGAACAGACAAATTGAAAAATATAAGATACAAGTATCGCATGTATCGTATGTCAATAAAATATAGCTTATTTGATGCCTATTTACTATAATTAGCATAATCTAGTCCTAAAAGTAATTATATTGTTTATTAATGATAAGTGTACTGAACTGAGTTTTAATTCACTTTCGAAAACATTCTAGGTACTTATTTACAGTATTGACTAGCTAAATATAGTGTACTTAATAAATTTCAAATATAATCTTTAACATCCTTTTCAGTTTATATCCACCATTTACTAGGCCATTTGCGTAGAAAAAAATTGCAAAACTGTTGCAATTTTTTTCTACCAAGCTGACAAAATTATAACATAAAAAAAATTCATTATTGCAGAAACAATTCTGATAACATGAAAAACATTGAATGAAATCCGATAGGATTACAAAGCAGATGGTGCCGTGTCATATCCCATGTCACACTGTCAGGCGTAATCCACACAAAACATTTCATTATAATTATGTACAATAACCATTAATTAATTATAACTAAAGATATCGCACGCTGTACATATTTTGTATTTTGTAGCACTGCGTAAAATGTGCATATTTTGTGCGATGATGTTAGATTACTTAATAATTATTGCTTTCGCTTATGACTATTGAAACAAATCGTGACTATACATAGACTAAAAAATTTCAATGCATACTTTGTCATGTTGACACCTCGACAGCTATCGAGTGACGGAAGCTAAATACTGAACCTACGACACGGTTCGGAAAGTTTTACTGAGAGACCGGAAAGGTAAACCGTTGCCGGAATTGCGAAACCGTTGCGAAATCCATAGTTATAATAAATCAATGACAATAACTCTAAAACTGTACTGTTTCAGTTTAGAAAATATATATAATTTAATTTAAAGAAAAATAATTTAACGATTTTATAGGTGTGTAATGCTGTAAAACTGAAATGAGGACGGAGAAAATGTTCCATACATTTTTTATTACTTTCAGTTTTACACTTGGACCAATATAAAAATGATGCAGCCACTTCTAGAAGTTCCTTTAATTTCAAGATAGTGTTGTGTGTTACAGGCACATGAGACTTTACACCTATATGCCTCTAGTTGATGGACACAGGGCAGTACATCTTAAAGAGGCAATTTTGTTATATGCGATTGTTACCACTTAACATCAGGTGGGCCATAGACTTGTTTCATCTCCAGGTGGTACATAAGAAAAAAAAATGTAGATACCATGATTTTCTGAAAACTGAACTTCATCATAGTTCAATTTTGAGATACGACCGTAAAAAGTATATCGCTTTTTTTGCCTATTATTCAAGCAAGGTAAAAGCAAGGTCGTGGACTGGTATGTGTGGACTGGTTTAAAATGGATTTAGACTGAAAAAAAATCTGCAACATGATACCAACATTATATTATGTATAAGTATGTATTTATAAATAAACTTAGTATAAATAGTTTGCTGATTGATTTGTTATCATAATGTAATTTTAATAAAAATGTAAGTAGCAAGTACATCATAAAACCGCAGGTAATATTTACACAGCCCATTCACACAGACGCATATTTGAAACCTTAATTATATAGCCATTGAGTAATTAAGCTCTGTAGAAGACATTTTATTATAAGAAAGTATTTCTGAAAATTGTAATAAACAACACAAATAGATGTTATATATTATGTTACAAAACAAAATGTAATCAAAGCCTCTACAAAGAAACATTCAAATCCAAAAATATATCAAAGCCATCAATTTCTAAGCATACCTACAGCTACAATATTCTCAAAGGAAAATATAATCGCGTCTCATTAAAATACAAAAGAAACGTTTGGAATGAGCGAAGTCGAAAAAGTGCGCATGTATTATGCATCAGGAGAGCGCCTCAGGTGTCTAAATTAAATTCGGGGAACCAATGTCAGTCAAAAGTCGCGCTTGAATTACGTCACTTACTTGAACGGGATTCTTGGCGGGCGGGCGGGCGGGGTGGCCATGATGCTGTTTGCGATATCTTTATTTATTCATGAACGTTGCTTATAACTTTACTACGAGTACCTCCGTCACGCAGTGGGCGAATAGCCGGCTGAGTGAGACGCAGGAGGTTGCAGTTCAATTCCCGCCGCGGAACAAATGTTTGCGTAATCTACAGACATTTGTCTGCCTAGGTTTTTTTCTAATATAAGTTTAAATATTTTATGTATGTATCTACTCTTGTTAGGTACCTGCGTATTTTTTATTCATGTGCATATACATACTCATACATTTTTGTAAATTGCTAAGTACGTACAGTAGGCGTTAAAAGGTTCGGTGCTGCGTGGTGTGCCAAAAAGGACAGTCTCAGCTTTGTGTTGCGCCTAAGCGAGGCCAACGCTAGATAGATAAAAGAAAGCTAATTTTAGGTTTTCATGCATAAATATAATAAAACAAATGAGTGTGAAGTGAACAATAAAATCTAAAGAAAGTTTTTTTTTTTTTTTTATATAAATTATAGGCTAGCGTTTGACCACTATCTCGCCTGATGGTAAGCGATGATGCAGTCTACGATGGTACACGCTTGCCTAGAAGAAACCTATTCACTCGTGACTTGAAGATCCCTAGGTTGTAGTTATCAGGAAACACAGACTCAGGCAAGGCGTTCCACTCCTTGGCGGTGCGCATAATAAAGGTGGAAGAGTACCGCTTTGTGCGTATGGTCAAATGGTAAGTGTCTATGTACAGGCAGCGTCGCTAACTGGTAACCCTGCATAATAACTATATAATAATGACAAGTTTATTAGAGATAGTACCTGGGTGCCTGTTGTCGGTCTATTATGAGCGGTGACTCAACGGTGAAATCGTTTTCTAGGCCAATTACGGCTTACGCGATATCTGTGATGTGACTTAGTTAAACCATGCCAATAATTAAACCTTAGTTAAACCAATCCTTATCTGAGGCGGAGTATTAATAGTAGTAATGTAGCTTTCCTATACGATTTATAAAATACGTATAGTCATACCTTTGCCAATGGTGGGTCGATTTAGCAGGCTCGTTGGAAATGAGTCAAAAATGCTAATTAATCATGTATGCAAGTAGACTTATACCTAATTAATTAATACTTTTAATAGTAATTATTTACTCGGCAAATAGTACACGTAATATTTACAATAGTAATCAAAAAAGAAACAATAGAAAAAATAACGATAGCAAATAAACTATGTAAAATTAGCCAAACCGCTGCAGACCATTTCGACTGCAAACGATGACTTCACTTTCTGTACTAAATATCCAATATTCAGTACCTTTTTTAAAAATCTCTTAGCATAACAAAACTATATCAAATAAGTATTAATTTAAAACTTAAAGAACCGCCGCGTCGTCTTCAAAACACCGTATTAACTTTCATTTAACATCTGAGATCTCTTCACCAAAACTGAAAAGTGCTGATAATCTACGGATCCCAGCTAAACTACTCGTAGCTTTCTTTTATAAAAAACCGCTTCCAACACCTTACTACGTACCAATTTATAACACTCCTCTTTTTGCGTCGGTTGTTAACAAACAAGAAACAACATGTGCCTTTAAGTTTCTTGGAAGTTGCAGCAAAAAGCTTCTTCCCGTGTTTATTGCTTGCTCTTGTAAAAATCTGCCTATTCCGAGCCTGCTTTACTTTACTCTATACAAGCAGTCTGTGGGTTAATTATACGCAAAAACAGTGCAGCGCCCTACGCGTACAGTATAATAACGCGATCAGGGTGGTGGAGCGGCTGCCCCGGTTCTGCAGCGAGTCGGGGATGTTTGCCGAGACGCAAGTGGACTGTTTCTACAGCACCATGCGCTAGCGGTGTTCTGCACATCCCTGTGGCGCAGAATCCGGCCTCGCTCCAATAGCATATACTGAATGCGTTTTCAAACAGGTTCGACTGTGAGTATCTAAACTATTGTTGTATAGTAAATGCGCAGTACCTACACTACTAGATACTCACATACTTACCATATTTGTTTTATACTACTAAGGTAGCAAACAAGCATACATTCCACCTGATGGTAAGCGGTTACCGTAGCCTATAGACGTTTGTAACACCAAAGCAAACTCGCGCGTTACCAATCCTTTAAAATTTTCAAAACGCTCTTTTTGAAGAACCCCATACTGTAATCCCTATGGAAAACCTCGGCAGGGAGACCATTCTACAAGCGAAGTGTTTGCGGGAGGAAATTCCTCACGGTATGCGACCAGGTCGTCTCCAAGGTGTGTGGATAGATTCCCAGCCGATGGCGAGCGGTGCGATGATAAAACGAACCTGCAAGCACCATATCAAACAACTCCTCAGAATACAGCCATTATACAAGTGGTAGATCACACACAGGGAGGCAGAATCTCTCCTGAGACTTTAAGGGCTCAATACCGCTTGTGAGAATGGGATCGTCAGCAATTCTCACAGCTCGTCTTTGAACAGAGTTAAGTGGCCCTAGTTGATATCCAGGTGCTCTTGCCCATAAATGACCGCAATACTCCATGTGGGGTCGGATTTGCGCCTTATATAGAAGCAGTCTTTGCCCCGCACTGAAGTACTGCTTTGCCCTGTTGAGCACACCGAGCTTTTTGAATGCCAACTTTGCCATGTCTTCTAAGTGACTCCGAAACTGTACCCCGCTGGAGATATTGACACCCAGGATCCCAATACTCTTAGAAATAGTTAAGAGTGTGTTCTGGCATTGCGGACCTACAGTAAATGGGGTTTTTTTAGCGGTGAACGCACAAACCTGTGTCTTTGTGGGGTTGAACTGAACCAGGTTTAATTCTCCCCAGTTGGAAACTCTGGCTAATATGCCCTCGATATCAGAAACAAGTTGTCTTTAGCTTTCTTCCACAACGGAATGAGGGATATTTTTTAAATATACATTTTTATTTAAATTTTATTCTGTTTAATTAAATCACACTTGTACTAAACATTTGATCTATTTAATTAAGTTTTTACTAACAAATATGGATCTTTAACATCTGAAAATAAATAAATGAATTTATGAATTTATTGTCACCCTACCCATGATTTCCCCTCTTTACATCTCGCTACTTTTTATACCGTCTTGAATATAAATGGATTCATCGCCAAATTATGCGCACCATTTATTACTAAAAAAACTTAACAGATTATTATAATGAACTTCAGGACTATCATGATAACGAGTCGTAACAATTAAAAATCTGTTAACACAAAGAGAATCTTATTGACATATCTCTTAAATAAAATCAAAAGAAACAATTTAATCATCTACAAACCGTTGCAAGCGATCTATAGATAGTTCAACTGATCCAGATCACCCGGTAGAAGTGTCCCCAAGGCACTGGCTGCATTGCCTCGCTGAAGTGCATTGCTTATGAGTTGACCCAGATAAGCGCCAGTCAGCTCTCGGACGGATCACTCGTCGCTTCGACCAGACATAAAATTAGAAAAATTGACATTTTCTATCCATTTACAGTGTATTATTTTTTAACTTGATCAGTATGGGGTCATCCGAAACTATAGCAGATACGGAGAAACTATTTTCAGTACCATTCGGTATTTCCTCATACTGTCTCAGTTAAAAAAACACATTACAAATCTAACTATCGAAACGTAACTTTACTTAAACTATCAAAAGAAGATTACTGGAACAACAACTGCTAAAGTGGTCAAACCTGCAAACCACTACCTGAAGGAAGGAAAGTAAACCACAGAAGTAAAATATTTACTGAGGTACGGTAGTTTACACATTACATTTCTACTACAACAGTGTATCTACAGCTTCTAGCAAGTAAAATGCAACTCTACCGCGTCCTATCTAATACTCAAAATCCTGTAGTCGACCCCGAGTAGGTTCAAAGTGTAATAGGTTTACTTTTTCCGTTGTAGTGTGAAACACACAAATTCAAATGTAAGCGTCCGTAAGTTGTATTCTCCCAGTCATAACTTTCACACATGACAGCGGAACCGCACTTTTTAATCCAGCCTTATGTGTTAACCCGCATCAACTGCCCGGGTCTAACTTTAACCTTATTCATTGAGAAACAAAGTTGATATTCGTACGGTAGAAAAGGTCGAGGGTAAGTGATATACAGCGCGAGAAACCGCCGTGGCTTTATCACGCGTCTTGCTCAAATGTGCGGTGACGAATTGAGGCCGCAGTACCCACAACTTGCAACTTTTTAGGGCCTCGACCCAGTTCGAAAATTTTCTGTTATACCCATATTTTGTGGTCACATTCTGAAATTAATTTAAAGTTTTTGCGTCAAAACCCCCTTGGATAATAAATAAGGCACTTTAAATTTTGTTTTTCAACTTCACTGAATTTGTACAATTCGATTTTTTGTTATTTCACTTAAAAATCTTCGTTTCAAAACGATGACTGTGGAAATTGCGCCAATCTTTAGACTCTATTGATATTTTTTACGAAAAGCTTTTATAATTGAATGGATTGGAACTGAATGAGACCTCAATTTTATTTGCTCGGATCTCTTTCTGTATAGGTACTTAACGTTATTAATTCTTATCAACCATCTGGTCTTTTCTGGTTCTTTGAATGCCGAAAAATGTAAAGAAAAAGTTATGAAAGTATCTGATTGAATTGATAAGCTGAGAGAGATTGGTCCAGTCTTTATCAGCGAGCTCCCTGAGATGTGGACCCTTTCAGGATGAGATATCAATATCAGAGAGAAGTTAGAACTACAATCCGACAGTTATAGCGGGACAAGTCAAGAGCTTTTGGAGACTACTTGAAGCTACAATAAGCTTTAACTTTGCTCAATTTGAATGTAAGTATTTTATCAAATGGAGGATCAATTTGGACTATAAATTTAAATTATGAATTCAGGGAGCTATTCCGGCTATTCCGGCCAGCCTTCAATTTGTATTTATATAGCTACTAGCTGACCCCGCGAACTTCGTACCGCCTTAGATGTTCTGTTGCTAAGTTGAGATAGGGGTTGGTGGTAGAAGGGTAAAAATTTAGGGTTGCATGTATTTTTGTATGTTGTATCATAAAAAATAGAAATTAAAAATTTTGTCTAAAAAATAAAATTTAGGGGTGGACTACCCCTAACATTTAGGGGGATGAAAAATAGATGTTGGCCGATTCTCATAGATACCGGATAAGCACAAAAAATTTCATCAAAATCGGTCAAGCCGTTTCGGAGGAGTATGTCAACGAAAACTGTGACACGAGAATTTTATATATTAGATAATATCTGTCCATTTTCTATTTCCGTTAACTTGTACGTAAAAAGAAATAATGGCATACTACCACTCTGTGCATTGTTTGTTTTATTTTTGTTGTCCATGTGTTAAGGGTTTTATTTGTTTATACCTGCATATAGTTAACGAATTATATTATTATTTATGTTTTGCTGGCAGCCTTAGCCCTTTGTGTTACAAGCACAATCATCTGTAATTTTAATCATGATGATTATGATGAAGAGGAATAAAATATAGTGAGTAAGTAGCTGTAATCTTGTACTGGCGCGGCAACACATCAGATAATATGCCTTCGTCGTGAATAAAAGGCAACAAAGTGAAAAGCTGACGCTGAGTGTATGAGTGTCCTTATGTCGCAGGGGCTACATCTGTTTGATTTATAGCACTACATTTAAATATATTACCAAATAGTCAAATACTTTGTTTGTAACTCTTATATCGACTCATATGATTTTTAGGACAAAAATGTGATTGTGAAACTAAATTGGTTGGTAGAGTATGATATTTTTCATAACCTGATATACTGGAGAGCGAAACGGCAACGTAGGCCAACCACGCACTAGATGGAAAGACGATCTTATAATAATTGCTAGATTCATGACACGGTCGCTCTGCCAATCTTTGAATTTTTTTTTAAACGGCCTATCTGATGGTAAGCTGTTACCGTAGCCTATGGACGTTTGTAACACCAAAGATATTATTCGGTATTACGCAAGGTATTACAAAAAATACGAACATAGAACTTGTTGAAAATTATGATAAACTAGCTGATCCGCCTGCGGCTTCGCACGCTTAACATTTTTCGTTCCCGCGGGAACTTCGGGATAAAAACTAAATACTCCTGTCAAAGTGACGCGACACTTCATTTAAATGACTTCACGTCAATGAACGACGGTTAAATATGGATATTATTCATACAAAAATACTAAAACCATGATTAAAAAACGGGGGGATGGGGTAGGAGGGTGACAAATACTTTACGACCTATTCTCATATCCACCAAATATACAAACAAAAAAATTATTAAAATGATCGACTCGTTTCGGAGGAGTGCGACCACAAACACCGTGATACGAGATTTTTATACGAGTATGTTAGATACCTAATTAGTCAACCATTGTTTATTAAATGAGAATTATGATATTTATTGGGAGACAAAACAAATATAGATACAAAAGAAAACCCTACCAGCTAGTAAGAAGAAATAATTAGTTACCATGGAGCAAGTAGATACCTAAATTGTGTTCAATTAAGATGTGTAACAGTATTCAGAAATTTGTGAATAAATATTGAATAGATTCAGAAGCGATTAATTTTATTTGTCTTTTAAATATTCTCTCCACTAGTTAATGAGATTAAATTATTATGTTTTTCTAGTAAACATTTAGATATCTATACAAATTTTCAAGACTTAACTAATTATGAGACAATGCTGTCTGGATTGTAATTGTTATTTATGTTCGAATGGCGAGTTTACAATATATATGGTGTTGCTATTCAAACTACAATTAATAACGGAGTATATTTTTGAGACCATAAATAATAAATAAATAATGTTTTTTTTGAAGTGTAAACTTCTTTAGCATCGTTGTGATTTGAAAGTCGATGAAACGAAAAAGCGACAGTTTAGTTACCATAGTTACCATAAGCCTCTTGTGTCGTTTATCGAAAATGTAAGCTCTGAGTCTGAATAAATCTATGTAATATATACGAATAAAATATAAAATAACTAACTTTGCATCACTATGATCATTACTAAAACCTACAATTATCATCTTCCCGAAATTTTACATTCGTCTCATTATCTTGAAACCAAAATTTTTGAAGGTTTCACTTCTACACGTGTGAATTGCACACATGCTTTTTTAATCCCAAAAACTTTATTTTTGAGTTTTTGTGCCCAACATGTAGGTACATACGGCCCTCTGCCGTACCAACCGTACGCGCTGTGTTGACTGGTTGGGTCAGTGTCTGGGCCGGGACATTGACTGGGCGGGGTCATTAAACAAGCGGGTCCATTGAACGGCTCGTAGTAACTTTTTAGTAATATGTGGCATCGTCCAATTTATTTTTATTTTTTTGTGAAGAAACCGTTCCTTCAATATAATATTTAATAATTAGTTTCAATTGCAACACATTATACACAAGAAAGTTTAAAAAGTACGCTAAGATGAACATTGAACAGTATAAACTTTTACGGTAAGATGATATGATAAAAATGTTTATTTCATCGAATAAATTCAAAACATAAGTATACTCTGGTGTATCACAGCCAACTTTCAAATGATGATGACTTATTTATTCATTATGTTTACTTTCAATTGTTTAAAGCTCGATTATCTCTGACTGACATATTGGCAAGTTTTTCATGCCTAATACCATACCGTGTGGGGTGGGGTTAGATCTTGAATTTGAACAGATTTAGCCTGGCTTGCCCAACGAACCCTAAACGTATTTAGCGACTAAACATGTTTAAATATGAAGTATTTGCATGATTTGACAACTCCTCAAATCATATTTAGCCACTAAATACGTTTAGGCATCGTTGCGCAAGTTGCCCTTACTTACAGAAGTAGGCTATGATGATATCAAATCGCTTTCTAAGTCTGGTTTTCATTGCGTGTCGCTTCTGTGTGCATTATTTCAGTACACAGTTCATAATCAAGCCTGCGTTGCATAACAATATCGACCTACAACAGTGAATTCATTTTAACCTACATCCACCAAACTATAGCTAACAGAAGCTGTAAAATATCCGAAAAATCTCTCCTTAAATCGCTTTTAAATATCCATTACTCACGGAACATGCATTTTATAACTGGCGTAAAAATTTTATGCGTCATAAAGCGACGTCAATATCAAGCTCTGATACGGGAGGCTTACAGGATCGGCTTTCAGGCTTCGATCAGTATCTGCTGTTGCATTTATGCAGTTTTCATTCATTATTTTGTATTTATAAAACAAAATGTCCATGCGAAAGTTTGTGTGTTTGTTGCTTGACTGTTATCGGCTGAACCAATTCGAATGGCTCATAATCTGGAACTTCGCCTATTTATATAATGTACGGTTACCCAACTATACGATCTAAACTATACGATCTGATCCCGCCATCTCCCTTCCATCAAAGGACAAGCAGGCGCACGGCTCAGTACCATCCGTACTTAGTTGATATATCTACCTACCATCCATTCGCTCAGAACCGTTTTGGTTCTACGTTCTTGATGCGTTCTGCTAAGGTATGGAACACTTTGCCGTTGTCTGTTTTCCCTAAAGAACACAATCCGGGCCTCTTTAAGGTAAGAGTGAATAGAACTTTTAGATCTTCGTGCTTCATCTTAGATCATATAATCGGTTACCAGACATTGCTGTTACAGGCATGCTCTCAAAAACCCTGTTTAGTATAAACCTTAACATACTGTTACGCCGAGACTGTTAAACAATGAATGGTAATCGAGGTTTCTCGAGCGCTTTTGTTTTTGTTATTGTTTGTGGTTTCGCAGAATGGAGAGGGCCATTGTGTCGAGGGACCGACCCTTTCCTGGAGCGATCGAGATCGTTCTCGAACAATCGAAATATGCGCGATATAAATAGGCCGGAGAGATGGCCGGACAGTCAGTCTGGATTCAGCTATACGTGTGAACATTTCGGTGACTTTAAGTGGTGCAACTGTGGTGTGAATTAGTGTGTTGTGATTACGTGTGACCAAGTTCGTGTATTCCTCGTTTAGTGTTAAATAAAAGTGTTATTTTGGTGAAATCGATTCCCATTATTTTATCCCGAACCCTCAGCTCGTAACAATTTGGTGTCAGAAGTGGGATAAAATAATGCCGGTTCTGCCAAAGGATAACGTGGACGGTGTAAGGACGAGAGGTCAACGACAACAGTAAGTCCATGAAAGGCGGTTTGGAGATTCTCCGGTTCAAGAAGATCAACAGAGTCGTCAGCCGATACAGATGGAATCAGCCGCCCCCGAATCAATTGGAGCTTCATCATCATCATCCGTGGGCCAAGCTCCTGTGACAGGCGATCTTGCTGCTATTATGGCCATACTTTGTCGTCAAGAAGAGCAGGCTCGGTTGCAGGAGGAGCAGCGCTGTCAGGAAAAAGAAGAGCAGCGTCGTCATCAGGAAGAGCAGCGACGTTGGCAGGAGGAACAGCGTCGTCAGGACAAAGAAGAGCAGGCTCGGCTGATGAAAGAATTGTTCGGTTCAATTGGAAAGGAATTCCAGGAAGTGAAAGAACAGATAGAACATCATGAGAGCCGTATTTCGGAAACTGAAATTCAGATCGCTGATGTGAAAAAAACTCTGGGTGTCCTGAAGTCTAGAGACAACAATGTGGCTCCTCTAGTTGCTACACCTTCAGCGCGAGGTTTTAAGACGCCACCATTTGACGGAAGTTCTTCGTGGTCAGCATACAAGATCCAGTTTGAGGCCGTTGTCAAGGCCAATGGATGGACGACGGCGCAGGCCATGACGGCTTTAACACTGGGCCTTCGTGACCAAGCACTTACGATTTTAGAGGCTCTTGGGAAGGATGTCACCTATGAACAGCTGTTGGAGGCACTGGAGTCACGCTATGGTGACGCACATCTGGAACATGTTTTTCGAGCGCAGTTAAAGGACCGAAGCCAGCGTAACTCGGAGAATTTACAGCAGTGGGCACTCGAGATAGAAAAGCTGGTTCGAAAGGCATACCAAACCTCGTCAGCACCCCTTGACGGTTATTTGATCCAGGCGTTCGTTGACGGAATACGTGATTTGGAAGTGAGAGCTGCTGTAAGGCTTGGACATCACGATACTCTAAAAAATGCCTTGGCCCATGCATTGGAGGTGGAGGCCGTGCGTCAGGACCCCCGAGCTCACCGCATCAGAGAAGTGAAGGACTCTTACACTCACTACAGTCGTCCAAAGTTTAGCCCTAGATGCTTCGGGTGTGGAGAAAAAGGACATCTGAGGCCAAACTGCCCAAAAAGAGAGGAGAGTGCTCAGGTGAGCCCCGTTCAACAGCAGCAGGGAAACGAGTAAGCGCCAGAACTGCGGGGCGAGTGCTGGCTGGTATTGAGAAAGCCCTAAGAATTACAATCTCACAAGTTCATGATGGGAATAGCCTGACTATCAAAGGTCAAATTAATGGAACACCGTGCAAGATGACTTTGGATACTGGTGCTTCCCGTACAGTGATCAGTTCCCAACTGGCTAATCGGTTTCTTGGGAAATTCAACAGTAGCCATGAGCGAATTCAGCTCTTGACGGCAACCGGTCAGCACATATCCGTCCTGGGTGAAAAGCAGGTGGAGGTTATGCTGGGTGAAAGACCTTTCCAGCAAAACGTCATCATTGCCGATATAGTTGATGACTGCATTCTGGGTTTAGATTTCTTACGAGAGCACCATTGTAGAATTGACATAAATCAAGGAGTTTTACAATGTGGAGAAGAGGAATTCTTTATGGAAGGTGGAACCAGGGGTAAGGTGTACAGTCTGAAGAAAATTGTTCTTCCGCCAAGATCAGAAACCATTGTTCCAGTAAGCTTGCCACGAACTTCGGGAAGACAGAATCGATGTGTACTGGTGGAAAGATCGGACAATGGGTTTCCGTGGATTATGGCCCGGACGCTAGTGAGGACCACAGATACTGCGGTGGTGCGAATTTTAAACCTTAGTAATGAAGAGCACCTGATCAAAAAGGGGACCTTAATGGGCACCTGCGAGGAAGTAGCCTGTATGCGAAGATGTCAAGAAGTGCCTAGCTCTAGCGGCAATAAAGAAAATGGCAAATTCGATGTGTCGTCACTGTTGGAAGATTGCCGTAAAAGCCTTTCTAGGGAAGAAGTTGCTATGACTGAGAAAATGTTACATCGCTACGCCGATCTTTTCTCTTCGAATGATGCTGATATTGGAAAGACTGGACTGGTTAAGCACACGATAAATACTGGTAATGAGCTACCTATCCGTCAACGACCTAGGAGACTACCGGTTGCTCGAGAAAAGGAAGTAGAGACCATGGTTGAGGGAATGATTAATGATGGGGTGATAGAACCTTCATCTAGTCCATGGTGCTCTCCTGTTGTTCTAGTCAAAAAGAAGGATGGAAGCCTGCGCTTTTGTGTTGATTATCGTCGACTTAATGCAGTTACGAAGAAGGACAGTTATCCACTACCAAGGATCGACGACACATTGGATACACTTACCGGGATGAAGTGGTTTACAACGCTAGACTTGAAGAGTGGCTACTGGCAAGTGGAAATAGACCCTAAGGACAAGGAAAAGACTGCGTTCTCTACAGGAAAGGGGCTGTGGCAATTTCGAGTCATGGCATTTGGACTATGCAATGCCCCTGCAACTTTTGAAAGATTGATGGAGCAAGTTCTTGTCGGGTTGATTGGTGACGCGTGTCTTGTTTACTTGGACGACATCATCATCGTGGGACGTACGTTTAAAGACCACCTTCAAAATCTGGAACGTGTGCTGGCAAAAATTCGTGCCGCCAATCTGAAGTTAAGTCCGAGGAAATGTTCATTCTTCAGACAACAAGTAAGCTTTCTGGGTCACGTTGTTTCACAAGACGGGGTGCAAACTGATCCGGAGAAAATCAACGCTGTCAAAGATTGGCTGATTCCTAAAGATAAGACCGAAGTCAGAGCATTTTTGGGGTTGTGCTCCTACTATCGACGTTTTGTCAAGAACTTCGCGGATATTGCTAAGCCTCTGCACAGGCTAACTGAGGAGAAACGACTGTTCTGCTGGGATGCAGAATGCGAAACTGCTTTCCAGGAATTAAAGAATCGACTGTGTAAGACACCGATTCTCAGCTTTCCTGATACTGAGAACGAGTTCATTGTAGATACAGATGCAAGTAATACCGGTATTGGTGGTGTGATATCTCAACGTAAAGGAGATCAAAAGGTGGTGATCGCTTACTTCAGTAAATCCTTATCCAAACAAGAAAGAAATTACTGTGTCACAAGAAGAGAACTGCTGGCTGTAGTAAAGACCTTACAGCATTTCAACAAATACCTACTAGGTCGTAAATTTCAACTTCGAACTGACCATGCTGCATTGCAATGGCTCTTACGGTTCAAGAATCCTGAAGGACAGGTGGCAAGGTGGATTGAACAATTACAGGAGTTCGACTTCGACATTGGGCATCGTAGTGGAAAATCTCACGGGAACGCGGATGCGCTATCACGAAGACCTTGCCCTGAGAACTGCAAACATTGTGCCAAATATGAGTTTAAGGAAACAGAACCTGTCAGGCTGTTGAGAACAGACCTAAGTGACGAATGGAAAGAAACTTTGCAGCAGGCACAACAGGATGACAAAGACCTTAAACCCATCATTGAAAGGATCACAGCGGGTACCACTAAGCCTTTGTGGAGTGACATTGCTGCTCTGAGTTCAACAACGAAGAGTTATTGGGCACAGTGGGAGAGCCTGGTTATCCACGACGGGGTGCTGTGTCGCAAATGGGAGAACGCTCGTGGAGATCACTGTCATCTGCAAATGGTAGTTCCCAAAGCCAAGGTCCCTAACGTGCTACAACTCTACCATGAAGGATGTTCGGGAGGCCACATGGGAGTAAAAAGGACACTGTTAAAAATAAGGGAGCGGTTTTACTGGATACATTGTAGAGAAGATGTTTAAGACTGGTGCCGAAAATGCACTACCTGTGCGGCAGAGAAAGGACCCCATACACGCAGCAGAGGAGCACTAAAACTGTATAACGTTGGAGCCCCATGGGAGCGTATAGCCCTGGATATTGCAGGACCATTCCCTGTAAGTAAAAATGGAAATAAGTACTTCATGGTCGTTATGGACTACTTCACAAAATGGCCCGAAGTTTTCGCCATTCCTAATCAAGAAGCTTCGACGGTAGCAGATAAACTAGTCCACGAAGTTTTCTGTCGTTTTGGAGTTCCCCTGGAAATTCACAGTGATCAAGGAAGGAATTTTGAATCACAAGTATTTCAGGAGACATGCCGAATAATGGGGACTCATAAAACAAGAACCACTTCTTATCATCCTCAGTCTGATGGAATGGTGGAAAGATTCAATCAGACGTTGGAGAGATATCTGGCCAAAGTGGTCGAAAATAAACAAAACGATTGGGACCAACACATACAGCCGTTTTTACTGTCATACAGAAGTGCAGTCCATGAGAGTACAGGCGCCACTCCTGCGTTGGCAAATTTAGGAAAAGAACTGCGGTTGCCTGCAGACCTGATAACTGGCATTCCTCCAGATTCTCCGCGTGCCATCACAGATTATGCAAACGACCTGCGCAATAAAATGAACGACATAAATGAACACATTCGACTAACTGGTCAACAAATGTCTGAGAAAATGAAGACCCGTTATGACCGAAATTCAAACAACTTGCGATTTGATGAGGGGTCATAGGTCTGGTTGCACAATCCGAAACGGAAAAAGGGAAAATCCCCTAAACTACAAGCAAAATGGGATGGACCATACCGTGTGTTGACCAGGATCAATGACGTCACATACCGAATTCAGAAGGGAACGCGAGGTGCGCCTAAAATTGTTCATGTTGATCGGCTGGCGCGATATTACGGGGCTAACAATGCTCGGGACGAGCATGTTTTAGGAGGGGGCAGTGTTACGCCGAGACTGCTAAACAATGAATGGTAATCGAGGTTTCTCGAGCGCTTTTGTTTTTGTTATTGTTTGTGGTTTCGCAGAATGGAGAGGGCCATTGTGTCGAGGGACCGACCCTTTCCTGGAGCGATCGAGATCGTTCTCGAACAATCGAAATATGCGCGATATAAATAGGCCGGAGAGATGGCCGGACAGTCAGTCTGGATTCAGCTATACGTGTGAACATTTCGGTGACTTTAAGTGGTGCAACTGTGGTGTGAATTAGTGTGTTGTGATTACGTGTGACCAAGTTCGTGTATTCATCGTTTAGTGTTAAATAAAAGTGTTATTTTGGTGAAATCGATACCCATTATTTTATCCCGAACCCTCAGCTCGTAACAATACGTTTGTGTTGTGTCCTTCCCTATATGAGCTACATAAGTGCTTGAAATAAATTTATTTTATTTTTATTGAGATTGTGGTCAAACAAAGATCTATCTAGTTAATATATATATATATATATATATAATATATATATTGCCAGAGCAATCCATCTTGTGCCACCCGCCTGTTAGGTCATCTTTCTATCTAGTGGGGGCCGTCTAACGCTGCGTTTTCCAGTGCGTGGTCCGTTCTCAAAAATATTTTTTCCCCAACGGCCGTCAGTTCTTTGAGGCATGTGCCCCACCCACTGCCACTTCAACGCTCTTGGCTATAGTGGTGAATTTAGTAAGGCGTGTTACAGAAGAACCTTGTAAACATACATAGAGAGCTTTCAAAGTAAAAACGCAATTTGTTTAAACGCTTGGAACGTCCAATTTCATAGAACAGTTTCCAATCAGATTTTAATCAAACTTAAATTCGTGTGAATCCTAGCACACTGTTCTCATCGCAGAGAGCGGACAGCTTTCCAGGAAACCGATAGAAGCGAAATTAAATTTACAAAGGAGTATATGTAAGTATATTTATAGAAAAATATACTTTCTGAAGCTTTATTAGTAATCTCGATATAGAAAAATCTTAAAATCCCATTTTTATGCAGATGGATACGTTCATAACAAGTTTATTTTTATACCTAAGATAATGAAACAGAAAGTAGAGATTAAAATAGTTCAAGTGATGAATACATAGAATTTATGGGAGTTACAAAGATCTCTGCCAAATTATCGTTCTTGGCATCCGTTGAAAATTATTTTTGTAAAAAACTAGATACATAGAGAGTCTCAAACATCAAAATTTTTCGCGCTTAATGTCTCCTAGAAATAACCTAGAAAGAGCGTCTCTATGAACACGGCATTAGCAAATTTTGATAGGTAGTTTAGAGCGGCATGCTTGTGCAATATTGAGTTTCTAATGGAAATATTGATGTAATCTAATTGAAATACGTTTCATTATGTCTCGGGAATGTTGGATTAAAATGTAATTTGCAGATTGGCGAGCGAGTGCTTAAACATTGTTTCAAATGGAAATGATGGTAGTATTCCTACCTCTGAATGAATGAATGAATGAATGAAAATACTTTATTGTACACCACACAAGAAACAAACAAAAAATATAAAAATTCACAAAGCAACAAGTACAATGGGCGGTCTTATCGCTTAGAAGCGATTTCTTCCAGACAACCTTTGGATGGAGAGGATTTTTGTAACATTACAATAATGGAGGGGGGTATATACTAACAGAACGCTGATCATTTACAATAAACTAAAACAATATACTTAAATAAATATTGACAATATATACCTACGATAAATAAAATTAAATAAAAATATACATAAACACACATACATATATATATATATAGCGACACTACGACGTTTCTGAGAGATAAAATATTTTCACTCTTGTTTTAAATGTGGCTAATGATGGAGCTTGCCGTATTGAGACCGGTAATGTGTTCCAAAGACGTGTTGCTTGAACTGTAAAGGAATCATCATATAATCTAGTTCTATGCACTGGGGTTTTCAGCATCAAATTTTCAGATGATCGGAGCGAGTGAGGATTAGAGCAGTGAAGGAACTCAAATCGTTCCTTCAAGTAGGAAGGGGTTAAGGGATTTTGGAGGATGTTGTACAAAAGAGAAAGGATATGAGCATTCCGGCGAAGACGAATAGGTAACCACTTGAGTTTGAGACGAAATTCGGAGATGTGATCAAATTTACGGAGTCCAAAAATAAATCGAATGCAGAAATTTTGCAGACGCTCAAGCTTGTTTAGTTGGTCCTCCGTAAGGTCAAGATAGCTGGCGTCAGCATAATCAAGAACGGGGAGAAGAAGTGACTGTGCAAGCGCAATTTTTGTAGCGGTAGGTAGAAAGTTACGCAGCCTCCTAAGCGAGCCAGCAGATGCAAACATCTTTTTACTCACAGACTCAAGCTGCGGAACCCACGACATGGAACTGTCTATTAGTATACCTAAGTTTTTAACGTGTTTGCTGAAAGGAACTGTCACACCATTAAATTCTACACTAGGAATAGCTGTCCAGTCTATTTTTGATAACGTGCGAGAGCTTCCTACTACAACGACTTGAGTTTTTTGAGGGTTCACTGTAAGACCGTATGCCTTGCTCCAGTCCCGAATACGGTTAAGTTCGTTGTTGGTACGGTTGATTGCAGCAGGCAGATCATGAAGTGACGCTGAAGTATAAATTTGGAGATCGTCTGCATAGAGATGGTAGGAAGAAGTAATTTGGTGCGATATTGAATTAATAAAAAGTGCAAATAGAAGAGGAGATAACACGCCACCTTGAGGTACACCGGCTGAAGTACTACACCAGGACGAAAAATAATCGTCGATGCGGATTCGCTGCCGGCGCCCATGCAGATAACTGCGAAACCAGTCAATCACCGATGGAGATATGTTAATAGAGCGTAATAAGGCAAGGAGGATGTCGAAATCAACAGTGTTAAAAGCATTGCTGAAATCTAACAATGTGAGGATGGTGAGTTGTCCGTTTTCTATACCAAGTCTAATGTCATCAGTGATTTTTACAAGAGCAGTAACAGTACTATGACCGGGTCGGAAACCGGACTGGAGAGGATTAAGCAGATTATGATCATTGAGAAAGGAGCTGAGCTGATTGTGGATTAAACGTTCAAGGACTTTGGATAGGAATGGAAGGACGGAGATGGGACGATAATCTGTGAAAGAAGAGGGCTTAGGCTTTTTTGGAAGAGGGATTATGTTTGCATCCTTCCAAGCCGAAGGAACGGAGCCAGAGGAAGCAGAGAAGTTGAGTAGGTGACATATCATTGGAAGAATTTCATCAATGATAGGAATTAACATATTCCGACCGATGTTGTCACCTCCCACAGCGTTAGATGAAATGGACAGAATGCTCTTCTTAACATCACATGGAGTGAATTGACTAAATATATAAGGAGGATAGTTAGGAGTTGGCATAGAAGAAAGATAGTTAATTGTGCTAAGTTTGTCATGCATATCCATGTTTGATGACGATGAAAAATGGCAGTTAAGAGAATCAATATCAAGGTCTTTAGTAACGGTATTACAACGTGACTTGCCAACTCCTAGTGTTCTTAGGAATTTCCAAACTTTAGCGGAATCTGTGTTTGAAACAGAAGCGTGAATATGGCGACGTTGTGCATCCCTACATACTCTATTGCAGCGATTCCGGGCGAGAAAATAAATATCTTTATTGGCATCGCTTCCAGACCGTTTATATTTGGCTTTAGCGATAGCTTTTTTATGAATAAGTTTTTTTATTTCATCTGTAAGCCATGGAGCCGGCAAATGTTTCATTTTTATAGCACGGATCGGAGCATGCGTATCAAAGAGTTGCGTTATTGTGGCATTGAATACTGCAATCTTGTCATCAATAGTGTCAGCAGCCATCACCGGAAACCAGTCTAGTTTTTGAGCATCAGCTCTTAACGTCTCTACGTCCATACCACTAAAATTGCGCTGCAGAAGAGTTTTGGGTTTTGGTTTTGGAGGACGAACTTTATAGGATAGAAAAATTAGGTCATGATAAGAGAACATATCAGCTGGATGCTGACCGTGCTTAGCAACATGTTGTAGGGACGAGACTAAAACCAGATCTAAAAGAGATGGAGCACAATTAGGGAAGTGATGCGTGGTGCCAAGAGGGAGGATATGCATGTTGCTAGACTTAACAAGAGATTCTAGAGAAAGTGTACGAGAGTCTTGTTTCATGAGACATGTATTGAAGTCACCCATTACAATTGTATGACTATACAAAGGCATGAGATCTTCCAAGAGATTTTCAAAAGAAGAGAAATAATTAATGCGTAAGGAAGGGCTGTAATAAACTCCGAGGAGAATTTTAGTGTGAAAAAGGATTACTTCGATGAAGAGGTGCTCACCTGCGTTTGATGGGGGCGGCTGTGCAGACGTACTTATAATCGAGTATGAAATCTGAGAGCGCAAATAAATGGCCACACCTCCACCACCGCTACCGGTTCGGTCGTTCCGAATCAAAGTAAATCCTGGGAGTGAGTATAAAGACGAGGGGAGACATGGCTTGAGAAAAGATTCGGAGACTAATACAGCGTGAATGTTTTTACTATCAAATGACGCCAGCATATCAGGAAAATGAGCCGGAATACTCTGGGCGTTTATATGAATAACATTAAAGTTTTCGGGTACATCTGAAAAATTGCACGTCAGTGTGTCAGAGAGCGATGGCATACTCGTAAAACTATCATCACTGCTCACACTCGAGTCTCGAGAGGGGATCGAAAGAAACTCATCACTATCGGTATCGCTCAAAGACATAAAATAAAATAAAATACTATTTTATAAATAAATTAAATGAAATGCAAACAAAAAAAAAATTGCAAAATAAAATTAATAACAATAAAATTACTTTCTAAAACCTGCACTCCACCTGCCAGTTGTATTCTGGGATTGAAAAAATAAACAAATAAATTCTATGTCTAACACCTTAAGCACAAACGGAACGTAAAAAAAATTTTTAACAAAGGCTCAAAAGACAAGTGTCTAAAAAAAAAACAAATATATAATATTGTCTTGATTGACACTGACAGTTCACATGACAGTCAAAAATAAAAATTCTTTAGTGTCACACAGACAGAAGCAAATTGTTGAGTTACCTATACCTACCTACAAGCTTTTTATGGCAAAAAAAGTTAAAATAAAATTACATTAATGTGGGTACGATATGATACAGCAAATCTACCACGTGAGCTAGGTACTTGAGAGCCTACCACAACGCACAATGAAGTTCCTACCCTATTTTCTCGACGATGCGCCTGCGCCGCCGGCTCGTCTAGCCGATGGCGGCCTGGAGTCCTTCGGCGGGGCTGCAGCTGAGGTCGCAGGCGCTGCCGATGCGGCTGGCTTTAGGGTGTCTGACGGCATCAACTTATTAAGCTCACTGAGACTACAAACTCGATGTCTTGTGCCGTCCGACCCGATGATGTGGATACGTCCATCCTTGGTCCAGCAGTTTTTAACTCCGAAACGCTCCCTTGCCGACATGAAGGCAAGGTGTCTCGGCCTCGTCAGGAACTCCGATAGCGTGATATTGGTGCCTTTTAAGTTGGACTTGGCGAACCATACCTTGTCTCGCATGGTGATATCACCTATCTTCGCTAGAATTGGACGAGGCCTGTCGCCATTCACAGTACGTCCCATGCGATGACATTGGCTTATATGTACACGAGTAAAGTTCGGCAGCTTCAGTTTGGTGTTCACAGTCTTCATAATAACTGCAGCTGTGTCCTCTTTGCTGTCCTCTGGCACACCATGTAGAAGAACGATTTTTCGACGGCTTCGCATTTCCTGGTGGTCAGCGTCGCGTGCAAGGATCTCCACCTGCTGCTGCAGTGACTTCAGAACTCCCAGTGTGAACGACTTGAAGGTTGCGTAGTCAGCTGCAATACTCTCCAAGGTTGTGGGAGAGGAGGACTTCTGCAGAGCACCTTCAAACCGTGTCATCCTATCGTGGAGAGACTGAATAACCTCAGATAGGGGCTGTCTGTCATCCATACTGAAGAGAACCTTAGTGCAGTGTAGTTATGTGTCCCAGAAGTGCGTTGTGATCCTTGTTTTTAGGAGATGGTGATTTTGACAGATGAAGATAACAGGTATTTGTGCAATTAACACATATATTTAGCTTATTTACTATTTTAAATAAATAAACTTAGATCAGAGCACTTTTGAAGTAGTTAATTCACCTACCCACCATCACAAAAAAAAAACTCTGAGTTAGTTCTAACAAAACTAAATATTGATAGATAGATTAATTACTCTTAATTATTGTTCAACAATTACAGAAGTAACTAAATTCATATAAATGCACAATAGGCGGTCTTTTCGCTTATTTCTAACAACCTTCGGATGGTGAGAACTTTCTGAAAGAACGGAAGTTTTATGTGATATACTAGTGGTTCGCCCCGAACTGAGATCTCGCAAATCTCCCAAAATAAATATTATTCTTAGGGCGACTTGCACAACGATGCCTAATCGTATTTAGTGGCTTAATATGATTTAAGGAGTTGTCAAATGTTACAAAATTTTTAAATTTAAATAGGTTTAGTCGCTAAATACGTTTAGTGATCTTTGTGAATACCGGCTTTAATCTTTGACTAGTAAATTGGTGCCACGAAATGCATAACCAACCTACTTGACCTATAGTTTCATTCAAATTAGATGAAAAATTAAACTAAAAATAAAAACGGGGTTTAAATGTACTAATGAAGACCTTTCATTTGACGTCCCATCTGACCTACTAGTCTCATTTTCTTTTTTTTTTACCCCTCTTGAACCGCAATATCTCAACAACCCCCCAATATTTTTAGCTCATTGAGTCACACCAAAATTGTGCCATTGCTACCTACCTATGTACCAAATTTCATGATGATCGGATAAACGCTACGAAAGTTATCCTCGGACAAACAAACATACATACATACATACATACGTACATACATACATACATAAATACATCGCCGATTTGCCCAAGTTGATTTGGAGATCTCGCTTCGCTCGATCAATTAATTAGATCTTGCAAAAACAGAATAGTTCCATCTTTGAAATGAATGGCCGGTGGCTTCTAACCTATTCTATTTTGCACCTTTTGAGAATAGTAATACGGTCGTGAAGGCACGTGTGGTGATATTTTATGTAATATAATATCCACATGACATTTCCATCTGTATGTAAATGCGACTCATCCCGCCACGCGACGCGATGACGACGCGACGCAAGCGACGAGAAACTGCTTAATTAATGCCCTTATTAAAATGATACGTGTTATTTATGTTTCCTTTACTATGAAAGGTCTCTTTAGCCATAAGCTCGTATTTTTAAAGCCGTTAAGGTAATAGTGTCTACTGGAAAGCAAACAAACAACTATTCCGAAGGCTCCTGGCTAGAAACATCGATACAGGCATATTTTTATTTGTATACCACTGAGGTGTAAAGAAGCATACGGCCTATGGATGTTTGTAACTCTGGATGTTGATAGTATAACGATATCGAAGCATATATTTTTATAAATGCCCCGGAACTGCATTAAACTGGATTGAATAGGATCGCGAGTAAACAAGAATTGATCGCATCATTTATAACTGCGCGATTTAGATAGCACAAGCGACTCGCGACCATCACTCACTCACCAGTGCGCCTGATGCAGTATCACAACTCCAAATACTCGATGAAATAAAACAATTAATGTTCAACGCAATTTTAAACTCTATAGAGTTATATTGTGAGTTTATCGACATTTTGATGTAGGTATACAGAAACTGTGTGCACTTTATTTAATGATCGTATCAGGAGTAGATCAGAAATTTGTAGATTCATAACAAATACAATGCAGAGCTCGGTGCTTTTATCGCTTGACAAAAAAAAATACACACACTGTTATTTACTACGTACAATACGTATGCAGTACCTGCTTATTAGATAAAAGTCGATATAAACCAAAAAATACGTCCTGCTGCTACAGTTTAACATCAAACTGTGAATATCTATAAAACTATGAATTAAACACTAATCCAATAATAGCTAACTCGACTTGTCTATTTTTAACTGTTCTACTACATGCTCTATTCTGTGGTAAGATCAGGCACCGTCACTCTTCTTCCCTTTATTGTTTTTTATGTTCCTGAGATTATACGAGTACTTCTAGCGAGGCTGTGCGTTATGTGCGTGATTATCTAACGAATGGCCTTTTTTGCCCTTCTGTACCTTATTCGCGTCTCGTTTTCTGGAGCCTGGAAATAAATGGAAAATCGATCAAATTGGATTTTTACGACAGAGCTTGTATAAAATCTTGCCCCACTTTAGACCAAAAGTGTTCGAATGTTCGCTTGACATATCAGAAAGTCGACTAACGGATATATCAAGCGGTAATTTTGTTGACTATTATAGTACTATCTTTTCAGCCGTTAATAAATAAATACATCTGCAGGGTACAAAGTGAAATTTTCAGCTCTGTGTAACAATCTACTGACAGCTTCCAGCCCTTGATATAGCACACGAAGGATCAGGCCGCCATGGTCTCACCTGCAGCACGTTCGCTCCGCCAGCAACATCAGCAGCGCCACCACAGTCAGCTGCAGCAGCAGCAGAAAGGCGGGTGCTGCCTGTCCCAGTGACAGCGCGCGCGGCCGCTGTCCAGAGCAGCCAGGAATGTTACCTGCGAAGCGGAGTCGGGTGGCTGCTAAGTGCCCACGCTCGGCCAGACGCATCAAACTGCAGAAGCAAATAAGGGTAAATCGTATTTGGTCCTTAGGTTCACCGTAAACCCAATACAAAAGACCATTTTCAAAAACACTGGCATTTTATATACACTGGCCGCCAAAAAAATCGACCCACCCGCTAATTTTGAGTAACAAAGTTGTTATCTTAAGTATGCGTTGACATATTGGTATGTTTTGCTTATGCTTTATAAATAAACATCTGAGTACCCACTTGACATTGTTTTTAAATTAAATTAAATTAAATAGTCATTTATTTCAGATATCCAGATATTTTAGACGAATACAAGCGCTATTGTGGGTATTTGTAACATTTTAAAAGCACTGATAAAAGATTAATGACTTTTGCATAGAGTGCAAGGTTAGTTTATTTCGAACTTTTGTCATTCACCGTGCATCGTAGTGATTTAATCTTTGAATCCTTTGTTAGAGCAATCATATTCGTTGCTTTTAACCATAAAATATGGATACAACTGAAGCAGAAGCCGCTCAAGTGGTAGCTCTTGTTCGTGAAGGACTAAGTCAGCGAAATGTGGCAAGAAGATTAAATTTGAGTCGATCAGCAGTGCGTCGAGTTTATAAACGATACTTAGAGACGGGAGAGTACCGCCGGAGACCAGGATCTGGAAGAGGACGTGTCACAAACACGACGGATGACCGTTTTATTGCCTTGACTTCCTTGAGAAATCGGCATCTTTCTGCTGTCGATGTGCAGGGCAGGCTGAGGGACACTCGTGGAGTGGTTGTAAGTGAGAATACGGTGTAGTAGAGCCTGACAAAAACCAGACTATAATTTTTAAAATAAGATAAGATAATAATGATGAGCCAACTGCTATCGTACATTTATCAATTTTAAAAAGAAGGTAAATAAAGTGTCAACCAACAAAAGCTTTATAAATCTAATTTTTCCCATTCTCTATAAATCTAGGATTAGATCCAATCCAACCATTAGATTCCAGATTTATATACATATATGTAGAACCAATCTGCATCGTCCATTCACTGCGTCGACTACAACACCGGCAACAAGTGGAGCGCGCAGCCAAAAAGTAAAAAGCCCCGCAACAGATTTCACAGCTACGGAACAACTCAATAAAATCTATGTATCCGCCGAAACGAGTTTATTCTCGTATTAGGTATCGTTGGACACTGCGAGAACAGTGAAATAGAATAGAACATTCACAGGCCCGTAGCCAAATTACATTCGCTGCGAATCTATTCGATTCCTACATACATTTGTTGTCGCCGTATCACGTGGTATTTCTATAGCATGTGTCAAATCCCTTTTTCGGACTTATCGACTAGCGTCATCGCTAATCGACTGTAACTTGGCTAAGCCCTCACAGTTGTTTAAAAAGACATTTCATTATATAGACATGGCGCACTCCATTGCTCTTTGTGTGTTATATCCCAAGCACTATGATGTAGATTGTAGACATAATCTGTCGTTAGCCGACATAATCTGACGAGCCATGCTTGTCCTAAGAGAAGCTGCGTTTTCCTGCAGTTGTAACCTGCATAATACTTGCCTCCATACAAAGAACTGCCTATAGGGACTTCGCTTTTGCACCAGGATGTAGACGTTGGCTGGCTTCATCATCTGCAGCGAGCCTAGCTCACACAACTCATCGTCGGAGAAGCTACGTGCGATCGCCTGGCTAGCAGTATATGGCTCCGTATGGTACGCGTACTCTAGAACATAGCTCATGTGCATTTTCAGAGGATAAAAGGAATTGAAGAAAACAGCAAAGACTGAGAATTTTTACTCCGCTAAAGCCCGAAGTAAACTCAAGCCCAAGTCAAGACTCCAATTATACATTTTTGACCATTTTTTATTATAAACAGCTGGAAAAAATCTGCGCTTAAAGCTTGATACGGACTAGAAGGCTAAGTTTCAAATCAAATCAAATCAAATCAGTTTATTGCGTAATATGGGTAGGTACAAGTTTGCAAGATGGAAAGAAATAAGATTATTTCATTAGTTTTAAGTTTCACGTTAGATCAAAATACCTTACTTATACTTTTACAATATCCTTTATGTACGTAAAAGTGCCAATTGAAGCGATTGTCTTAAACTGAATCATACCCCCAGATCTGATGAGTTCCACGCCAGTATCAATTGGCTGCAAAATATTGACGGTCCTCTTCGCTTTGAACACCTTTTTCTCTCTCAACTCATCTTCCTTAACGTTCACCAATCCGCTGAAGTAAAAGGCGAATCCAGCTTTGTGAGCCTATAGAGAACATTTGAGGCAGCTGGAATTCATCATCGATCAATACACAACTAATCCATGATCAGTTCTAGCTGTTACCTTGGTT
The DNA here is from genome assembly GCA_963924445.1 of Philereme transversata. Lineage (NCBI taxonomy): Eukaryota > Metazoa > Arthropoda > Insecta > Lepidoptera > Geometridae > Philereme > Philereme transversata. Next base: position 23,020,414 of record OZ004354.1, read on the forward strand.
GTCAGTCAGTTTTTACATAGGAACATGTCAGTTATACATCGTCCAGTTATTCGTCTACATCTAACATGAAATGATAGACATCAGCAAACCAAATATATTTACTTCTTACCTCCAACCATCCCCTAGAATATCCGATATCTTCGAAGATGAGTTCTAAGTCGCTATTGATAAGTCCATCCAAGCCGTCGATAGAGGGCGTGGCAGCGTTCAGGAGCCAGGAGACCACGCTACTGGTGTAATAGTTATACAGCAGCATGCTGGTTAGACCCACCACCAGCAGAGTCAGCTTACGACCTGCAAAATTTACCAAATCAGAAACTACAAGATACAGTTATTTTGCGTACAAAGAGATTTATAAAAGAAAAAATATAAATTAAATATAAAATATATAAACCTTGACTTTTAAAAGTTTTTTCCCCTTCTTGTTCGCCATCTTCAAAATCTGAAAGCAGTCATTACTTTGAGATTTGATCTATAAGAACTGGCAAAAGGTGCTGCTGTGAGCTACTGTAAGCAACTGGGACTCTGTACTTTTGACATCAGTAAACTCAACTTAGCAGAATCGAAATGTGTTGGACCTAAACTAAAGTCGATATCTTGTAATTTAACCATATTTAGTGCAATAAATATCAGGTCTACGAAATTGCCGTTTTGTATGGAATAAGTGAAAGTACTTATTTTTTTAAACTTTTTTATTTCTGTTATTCAAAGTAATCACCCATGAAATCGACGCATCTTTGCCAACGCATTGGCAGTTTATTGATGCCCTTCTTGTAAAAATCAGCTGGACGGGAGGCAACAAACTCTTCAAAGGCATTTTGTACTGCCTCTCGGGAATTGAATTTTTTATCCACTAAAAAGTTGTCTACATTTTGGAAAAAGTAATAGTCGGTAGGTGCAAGGTCTGGTGAGTATAGTGGATGAGGGAGAGCTTCCAACCCTAGCTCTTGCAGCTTGTAGACTGTCTGTTGTGCAGTACGGGGTCGCGCGTTGTCGGGAAGGAGCAGTGGGGACGACTGATTGACCAAAGCTGGTTGCCGATGTGTAAGCTTCTCCATCATTGTCTCCAGTTCTACACAGTACACATCTGCAGTAATGCTCATGCCGTTTTGTAAAAAGCTGTGGTTAATCACACCCGTAGTAGACCACCAAACAGTGACCATCACCTTTTTAGGGGTCATTTTTGGTTTAGGGCATTGCTTTGGTGCTGAACCAGGATCTAACCAACTTGCTGAGCACTTTCGATTGTCGAACAGAATTCATTTTTCATCGTACGTAACAATTCGGTTCAAAATTCCTTCATTTCTTTGCCTATTGAGCAGCGCGAGGCAGGTCTCGACGCATACGTTGCGCTGGCGATCGTTAAGTTCGTGGGGCACCCATCTATCAAGTTTTTTTACCTTGCCTATTTGTCGCAAATGGATCTAAATTATTTTGATGCTAACATCAAAAGCTGCTCCTAGCTCAGCTGTAGATTGAGTTTTGTCAGCTTCCACAATCACCTTTAATTCATCATTGTTGACCAAAGTCTCCGGACGACCACAAGCTTCATTTTTCCAGTCAATATTTCCAGAACCGAACCGGGAAAACCAATAACGGGCTGTGCGTTCGTTTGTACAGTTCTCTCCGTAAACGTTTTTGATGTTACGTGCCGTTTGTGTCGCGTTAGTGTTACGACGGAACTCATATTCCATAATTACACGAATTTTTAAAGTATTCATTATGACGAAAAATGATCAAATGTAATGAAAATACAACGCTGATCAATAAACAAAAGACTCGAGTTTGTAAAAAGAATGTCATGTTTTTAAAACAAAATTAATTTGAATTTAGAATTCAAAGCCATTCCAAACTTTTTTTTTATTTGAAATGACCAGTACTGAAGAACGGCAATTTCGTAGGTAAAGACCTATTATCATTTCATTTCATTTAGCCTACATGGCTCGATGGCATTTATTGTCAGTGTCAATATTCATAAAACTTCAATTGGATTACAAATTATACCTTGTTGACAGATGGCAGCGTATACGCTAAAGAAGGCGTACAATCCAGGCTTAGGCCTTGCCTCTTGATAGGCCGCCACGGCTAACACGACAGCGCAGACGGCGCAAGCGGCTAGCGTGCTCCACCACACGCCAGCAGACATTGGTGTCAAAAACCGGTTCTCGTAATCCCCTACTCCTTTCTCCGGGATTATGTAGTAGAACTTAGTCCTAGAATAAGACTAATCATATAGATTTTCAGGTTCCATGTACTCATTAATGGCAAAGCATATTCTTTCATTTTATTTTGATTAAGCCTTTCGCAATGGGCCCATAAAGTTGTAACGGTCGCAAAAGATGTAAACGAGGTGGCTTTGTACCGTTTATCAAGACATACTATGGAAGAGACTTAAGTCTTGTATTTGGCATTTTGCCTATGATGATTATATTGAAATAACGTATTTACTGTAAGTTGGTGGTCGGCGGGAAGCAGACGTCTACCCAGTTGAGCCACAGAGGGAATATGCGCGTGCACGTACTCGACACGTCTTGTTCTTTCCAAAACAAGGAGTTTGTAACTGCCTGGAAACAAATAATAAAATTCGCATGTTTGTTATTATTATGTAAAGAAAGAATCACTCGAAAGATTTCTTACCATAGTTGTATTTCTTTCTGGTGAACCAATCCATCGTTCAGCCAAAGTGTAGTTAAATCTGCAGAATATAAGAAAAAGAGTTAAATGCTGAGTCCTGAAGATGATTTTATCAATAATAGTACAGCGTCTGATGGATGACCATGCACTGCCTCAACACAACACCCTCAAGGATCCTGGAAAACTGCTGCCATCAACCTAAAGTCTTTCTTCATTCATTCAAAGAGTTAGGATGGTTGGTGTCTGGTTAGAAAGGAGTAAATGCATAGCGCGGGACGTCAAAGCAGATCTCTTTCACCCAAAAAATATAATTAGCACCTCGTGGTAAATTGCAGCACTAGCTGAATAAAAAACGCAGCCTGTAGTGCCTGTGACAGGTGCCTGTGACAGGATAATACGAGCTGAAATTTTATGTTTCGATGTGGTTCTGCTGCGAGAAAAAATCATTAAAATTTCAGCTTGTGGATGGAGTAGACTTGCCTAACGCTGTGTTATGATCTCAGTGCGTGCGGAGCTAACTCACGGATTTCCTCATTATGGTTGCCCTCAGTGTTATTAATGAAATGACGGCAGTTTTAGATAAATACCTGAAATTATGGCACTCCTTCAGTACGTTTAACAGTTGGGTGGAGATCTTTGTCATAGCTGCAATGCCAGGAGTATAGCCGTTGTCAGACAGTAGCTCTACATGGAACTCCTCAGGCTGATCTAGCACCTGGGTTAATTCAGACAACGTTGCGTTATCAAATTTTAGTGAAATCTAGTAATCCAAAAAGGGGGTTTGAAACTTTAAGTGCTCATACGTGGGGTGAAGGCAATTTCACTTCAACTATGATGGCTGCGATGGCGGCATCTTTTATAGGCGGGAACGACATCGGGCCCAGTTGTCACTAGTGGTCACGCATTCAAGTATTGACCACGCGGTACGTTTCTTAACTAAGTTGATCTGATATGAACAAATAAACAAGTTACACTAGAAGCGTTTCACGTGGGATGACGTCTATGGAGAAAAATTTAAACTCTTATTTAGATGGCGCAATAAACTTATTTATCGTTATTCGTTATACGGGATTTATCACATACCGTTATAACAGTGTTACGACCGACAATGTTTTGGTTCAATTCGCGAACCTTCATTAGGGTGTGATCCACTCCGCACCACGTCTTGCCTCGTGATAAATCTCGCATTTTTATTAATGATTGAAATAAACCACGATGTCTTAATATAACTTATACTCGTAGATGTACCTTTGATACCTAATTGTGTTTTCTTTGATATTTTCTTTATGGAAAATCTCTTATCAAGCATATGTCTGGTTTCTTATATTAACTATAAAAAGATAATGTTTTTTATTTTGATTAATATTTTTAGTCTCTAGACTCTAAAAATAGTAAATATCGAAAAAAACAAAACACGGCATTTTACATTTACAAGAAGAGTGCCTTTAACTTGTAATATTTAATTTTGCTGTACTCTTTCAGTTTATACTCTGTATACACAACAATGAACAAAACACAGTGTAATTATTCCAAAAATAATTTGAGAATTAATTGTATTAATGAAGTGGCAAATATCTTTAATGATTTATATCGGTAATTCTAGTATTGATTTTCGCAGCCAATAGAATATTGTGAGAAACTGCACAGGACAGCCCAAAATGGCGACTTCTTCTATCGGAGATCATGGCACACTTCGGGTCGCTGAGCCATACGAATAAGCAATAGAATATTGTTACCACAGAAACAGCGCGTAAAGTGAGGTTGTGGAAGTCCCATCTGCGATAATACTTGAAGCCTTTGAGCCCGAGCCTCAGTCCTGAAATAAATGCTTTTGTATAAATACTGTATCAAGATTTTCTCTGTAAATATCTTAATGGTGGTTTATGTAGGCACTTGCAGACGAATGATTAAACAATTTCCCTCAATCTATTCAGTAAAGGTACTTTTCCCAGCGCCGCTGCTGACTGCATGAGCATTTGCCGCTTCGTTCATAAAGTCTATCATAGAAATACATACAGGCCGACCGTGCGCAGCTGCGGCACTTGCAGACCTTGCAGTTGACAGCATTATATCAGAATAGTACCTTATACTTTAACTAACTTATCTACCCGCGGCTCGGCACGCTTGAAACTTCCCGTTACCGTGGGAAATTCGGGATAAAAACTATTTAAAATACTCTTATCAAAGTGACGCGACACTTCATGTAAAGACTTCACGTCAATGAACGACGGTTAAATTATAAGGATATTGTTCATATATTCTAAAATTACAATTAAAGAATGGGGGTTGGTAATAGGAGAGTGAAAAATACTTTACGACCTATTCTTATACCTACGAAATATACAAAAAAAAAATCATTAAAATCGGTCGACCCGTTTCGGAGGAGTGCGACTACAAATACCGATTTTTACTATGTGATTTTTATACACTAGATAGATAGATTATTTAGAATGCAATCTTCACTACCTTCTACCTACACCATAAAATATTATGAAAACCCTCATCATATGCTACAACTTGGCCTAGACTAAGACAGATATAATTAAAAAAAACGCATAAATTAAACATACAAAAACTAATAAACACAAAACATAAGACTTCGTTTGACTAGCATCTCTCCTGATGGCAAGCGACAATGTGACGAGTGACGATTTGAGATGGCCTACGAAGATCTAACTAGATCTATCTTATTTTTACTCTTAAAGAGATTTTAGTTTTCAGGAAAGAAAAGAAACTAAAATACGAAAGATTTTTTGTGGCCTGTATGCTATTGACAGTTGAGTTAACAGCAAAGTGTGTGGTATGGCCTCACCGTTGTCTATGCTCCATGATCCGAGCGATGCTATCTCCAAGCGATTACCTTGGATTTTGCCGAAATTGAAAACATCTGTGAAGGTGTAGTCGTCTTCTGAAAATTATAAACACGCTTTAAACTTTTGTATTCATCTTAACCGACCTACTTTCTATTCATCTGGTGTCCTGGTTACTGTATTCAGCTATTGCTATTGAGTTGCTTCTGCCTTTCCATTGAATAGGACAAGATCTTTGATTTATTAATAAAATATCTGATGCAATATAAATCAAAGCAACCAAAAGATAAGGAACTTGAAAGATGTCTTTGTAAGCAAACAAAAGTCTTGCGTCTAACCGTGTTACAAATAAACTTGATGTAATCTTGATTTAGTTACACCGTGTTTTGTCCCTTTCGATGAGGTTTCATACAACCGGTCAATGCAAAGATCGGTTGTATCAAACTTGATTGAACAATAAACCATGTCCTTACTAGTTCAAGGATAATTGTAGTTTATGAGTAACGTAATTAGCTCAAAAGACTTGTATTTTGAAAACCTAGAAGCACTCGTAGATTTGCATTTAACAAATCAACTATCTTGAATGGCGTTTTGAGTGGTTATTACCTGGATTGGTAACTGCTAAAAACATTTCAACTGAGTGCTCCCGTATTTTGGAGGGCACTCAGTCGAAATTCTAAATAACAGTCTATAAACTCCGATTCTAGAGTTGACTTCTCATACGGGTTAAGAACCAAGTAGAAACAGTTGGAATAGCCATTTGATGATATTAAAAATACTAACATCACTAAGATAGCAGGGGAAACCTTCCTCGTATTAAAATAACCGTTTATAAAACACTTACTATTTCTACTGACTACAGCAATGTCAGCGTCGATACTGAGGCTGAGATGTTGAAACTTGTCTTCAATGTATTGTAAAGTGTCGTTCCCTTCTCGAGACAATACTAGCCAAATGTGTTCAGCATCAAATAAATTTAATTTAGAAGCCTGAAACACAAAGACAATATGACGAGTAGTGAATCGAGTAGAGTTTCTTGTGAAAGGGCTCGCTGGGGAAGAACTACCTCCATACCTATTTCTGCCACCAAGCAGCATTGCTGTGTTTCCTATGAGGCAATACTTTGTTATAGGCGATGGTTACCACTTAACATTAGGTGAACCATTATGTTTGGTCCATCTCCAAGTAGTATAAAAAAATAAAAGAAGTCACATACAACTAGTCATCCAAATATCAACGTCGCGTCACTTTACGTGTCAGCAAATAGTTGTAAGTATTAAGCCGCAAATCGACTGCTACGCACGGGCAGGCTTCGCACGTGAACCTAGCTTCGCTTTGTATGAAAATGTAGACGGGCTCATTCACTGTGGCCCATTCATACGAAATACGCAAATGCATAGCTCGTTGACGTGACATACACACGCGTAGCCCGCCAGGATGCATCGCCCACGAAATTGACAGATGTGCGCGCAATACATTTGGCATTCGGCGGCATAGCTTCTGGAGTCTGGGAGCTAATCACACATTTTGGGAAAGTGTTAAAAAATATATTAGTTGGCATTTTTATTCAAACTTGCAAGAACTCAGTTCAAGGCGGAACACTAGTTAAAATTACTTGGCTGCAGTTGTGTTATTGTTATAGTGTTGTAGTAAGAGCCCCGGTTCTGTTTTGCAAAAACAAATAAAATGAGGATGCTTAAACGCCATACAACAGGGAGTTTATGCAGGGAGTATGTTACCGCCATATTTAAACTTGCCTAAACATATTTAAAATTTAAAATTCTGGCCATGCATATTAAACTCCTTTCTCCCTCCTATTTCTCCCTTATCACCGTCTGCCAGCAACATGTGCGGAAAGAGGTTAAATAGCCAATACAAAAGGCATCCGCCATTGAGAACACATTGGACCAGCGTTGTGAGAGGACAAAACATACAAAATATATTACAATTGCTTAACTGTTGGTGTTTGAAGACTATAAAGGTGCTGTCGATTGTGAAAACGGACAGTGAAGACCAAACGAGATGTGATTTGTGGTGATAAAGTGGCTGGCCGGCCAAGTCGAAGAACCTGCGTGGTCCGAAGTCTTGAAGACTTGGGCGCCTGGATTGGACCGTCTGAAAGTGCTCTATCATCGCAATATTGGAAAAAGGTAGGACGCTGCCCACACATTTTCAACTCCTACAAAATCCTTGCTTTCATTCCTTTGTCCAGGTTATCCATAACCAACCTTTCAGATAAAACATTTCCATAAAGCTGAACCGCACACTCGCATATCCTTGGCTACCGAGTCACCGCTCCAAGCCCTTAGAGGTCTGGACGGGCTGAAAATTAATTTTACAGCCATACCTTCATGGTCAATTCCCGCTAAGATGCATAAGCGCTAAGTTGTTTTTTTAAGCTCCCTGGCGCTAACAGAGTACTTATACTCGTATTAGGTGAACCAAAGATTTGTAACAAGTGTCATCTATTTATTTAATTATTCATATTATAATATTGTTACGAGCTGAGGGTTCGGGATAAAATAAGGAGAATCGATCCAACCGAAATAATACTTTTATTCAACACTAAACGATGAATACACGAACATGGTCACACGTAATCACAACATACTAATTCACACCACTGTTGCACCACTTAAAGTCACCGAAATGTTCGCACGTATAGCCAAATCCAGACTGACTGTCCGGCCATCTCTCCGGCCTATTTATATCGCACACAATTCACTACACTAGAACGATCTCCAACGTTCCAGGAAAAGGGTCGGTGTTTCGACAGAATGACTAATTCCCATCCTGCGCAACCGTAGACAATAACACAGCAGGTAAGACAAAAGCGTTCGAGAAATTTCGGCTATTTCTTATTGTGTAACAGCGTAACACTGCCCCCTCCTAAGACATGCTCGTCCCGAGCATTGTTAGCCCCGTAATATCGCGCCAGCCGATCAACATGAACAATTTTAGGCACACCTCGCGTTCCCTTCTGAATTCGGTATGTGACGTCATTAATCCTGGTCAACACACGGTATGGTCCATCCCATTTTGCTTGTAGTTTAGGGGACTTTCCCTTTTTCCGTATCGGATTGTGCAACCAGACCTGCGATCCCTCATCAAATCGCAAGTTGTTTGAATTTCGGTCATAACGGGTCTTCATTTTCTCAGACATTTGTTGACCAGTTAGTCGAATGTGTTCATTTATGTCGTTCATTTTATTGCGCAGGTCGTTTGCATAATCTGTGATAGTACGCGGAGAATCTGGAGGAATGCCAGTTATCAGATCTGCAGGCAAACGCAGTTCTCTTCCAAAATTTGCCAACGCAGGAGTGGCGCCTGTACTTTCATGGACTGCACTTCTGTATGACAGTAAAAACGGCTGTATGTGTTCGGGTCCCAGCCAGATATCTCTCCAACGTCTAATTGAATCTTTCCACCATTCCATCAGACTGAGGATGATACAAAGTGGTTCTTGTTTTATGAGTCCCCATAATTCGGCATGTCTCCTGAAATACTTGTGATTCAAAATTCCTTCCTTGATCACTGTGAATTTCCAGGAGAACTCCAAAACGACAGAAAACTTCGTGGACTAGTTTATCTGCTACCGTCGAAGCTTCTTGATTAGGAATGGCGAAAACTTCTGGCCATTTTGTGAAGTAGTCCATAACAACCATGAAGTACTTATTTCCATTCTTACTCATAGGAAATGATCCTGAAATATCTAGGGCTATTCGCTCCCATGGGGCTCCAACATTATACAGTTTTAATGCTCCTCTGCTGCGCGTATGGGAGCCTTTCACTGCCGCACAAGTAGTGCATTTTCGGCACCAGTCTTCAACATCTTCTCTACAATGGATCCAGTAAAACCGCTGCCTTATTTTTAACAGTGTCCTTTTTACTCCCATGTGGCCTCCCGAACATCCTTCATGGTAGAGTTGTAGCACGTTAGGGACCTTGGCTTTGGGAACCACCATTTGCAGATGACAGTGATCTCCACGAGCGTTTTCCCATTTGCGACACAGCACCCCGTCGTAGATAAACAGGCTGTCCCACTGTGCCCAATAACTCTTCGTTGTTGAACTCAGAGCAGCGATGTCACTCCACAAAGGCTTAGTGGTACCCGCTGTGATCCTTTCAATGATGGGTTTAAGGTCTTTGTCGTCCTGTTGTGCCTGCTGCAAAGTTTCTTTCCATTCGTCACTTAGGTCCGTTCTTAACAGCCTGACAGGTTCTGCTTCCTTAGACTCATATTGGCACAATGTTTGCAGTTCTCAGGGCAAGGTCTTCGTGATAGCGCATCCGCGTTCCCGTGAGATTTTCCATTACGATGCCCAATGTCGAAGTCGAACTCCTGTAATTGTTCAATCCATCTTGCCACCTGTCCTTCAGGATTCTTGAACCGTAAGAGCCATTGCAATGCAGCATGGTCAGTTCGAAGTTGAAATTTACGATCTAGTAGGTATTTGTTGAAATGCTGCAGGTCTTTACTACAGCCAGCATTTCCCTTCTTGTGACACAGTAATTTCTTTCCGGTTTGGATAAGGATTTACTGAAGTAAGCGATCACCACCTCCTGATCTCCTTTGCGTTGAGATAGCACACCACCAATACCGGTATTACTTGCATCTGTATCTACAATGAACTCGTTCTCAGTATCAGGAAAGCTAAGAATCGGTGTCTTACACAGTCGGTTCTTTAATTCCTGGAAAGCAGTTTCGCATTCTGCATCCCAGCAGAACAATCGTTTCTCCTCAGTTAGCCTGTGCAGAGGCTTAGCAATATCCGCGAAGTTCTTGACAAAACGTCGGTAGTAGGAGTTCAACCCCAAAAATGCTCTGACTTCGGTCTTATCTTTAGGAATCGGCATCATTCATCTTTCCCTCAACCATGGTCTCTACTTCCTTTTCTCGAGCAACCGGTAGTCTCCTAGGTCGTTGACGGATAGGTAGCTCGTTACCAGTATTTATCATGTGCTTAACAAGTCCAGTCTTTCCAATATCAGCATCATTTGAAGAGAAAAGTTCAGCGTAGCGATGTAACATTTTCTCAGTCATAGCAACTTCTTCCATAGAAAGGCTTTTACGGCAATCTTCCAACAGTGACGACACATTGAATTTGCCATTCCCTTTATTGCCGCTAGAGCTAGACACTTCTTGACATCTTCGTATACAGGCTACTTCCTCGCAGGTGCCCATTAAGGTCCCCTTTTTGATCAGGTGCTCTTCATTACTAAGGTTTAAAATTCGCACCACCGCAGTATATGTGGTCCTCACTAGCGCCCGAGCCATAATCCACGGAAAGTCACTGTCCGATCTTTCCACCAGTACACATCGATTCTGTCCTCCCGAAGTTCGTGGCAAGCTTACCGGTACAATGGTTTCTAATCTTGTTGGAAGAACAATTTTCTTCAGACTGTACACCTTACCCCTGCTTCCACCTTCCATAAAGAATTCCTCTTCTCCACATTGTAAAACTCCTTGATTTATGTCAATTCTACAATGGTGCTCTCGTAAGAAATCTAAACCCAGAATGCAGTCATCAACTATATCGGCAATGATGACGTTTTGCTGGAAAGGTAGGTTACTGGCCGCCCGATGCTCACTCCGCAGGGAGGATCGTCGGGCAGTCGCCACGCAGGTACCTTCAAAGGAAGATGGGTAGGGGGAAGGGATGAGGGAGGGATACTCCGATCTGACGACGCCTGGTCGTCGTCAGTGTCTGTGGCCAGTTCCCGCGGGTACGGCTTACTCTTCGGTGGTCTTTCTGCGAGAGGGGCCAGTTCTCGCAGATGACAGTAAGTGGAGTTGTCTAGGCGCTCAAACATCCTGGTCGCTAAGCGGCCTATAAATTGATCCAGACTTTCAATTTTCAGGTCTCGCTGTATGGTGGCGTTTCGAACGTACCGTGGCGCGTTAACGATCGTCCGGAGGCATAGGCTTTGCTGACTTCGCAGTATCTTTCTGTGGCCTTAGGCTAGCAAAGCATACCACGCGGGGGCCGCGTATGTGAGACGCGGGCGGACGTACGTCTTATACAATCCGACCTTCATTCGAAGCGGAATGTTGGACTGCAGGACGGGCTTGAGTAGCGCTCGGGTTACGCTCGCTAGACCGCGGACGTCCCTTGCGTGCTTTCTCATTGTGAGGTTGCGGTCTAGAGTTACTCCCAGGCATTTCGCCGTATGCGACCAGGCCACTGGTTGTTCCTCCAGAGTGAGCTTCGGCGGCAGGGTGAGCCTCTTTGAGAATGCCACCGCCTGTGTTTTACTCACGTTGACACTCAGTCTCCATTTAGTAAGCCAGGTAGGGAGCTCTGTTAGGACCCTTTGCATTTTGGTGGCGGCGTGGTTAAAGTTCATTGACTTGGTGATGTATGCTGCGTTGTCCGCGTAAAGGGCCAACAGAGCGTCTTCGGTGATGGGAATGTCGTCGGTGTATCGTGAGTAACACAGGGGAGAGGCAGCTGCCTTGCAGTACTCCCGCCTCGATGGGTCGTCTGGAGGAGAGCGCTTGCTCCACACGCACTGAGAAGCTGCGGCCTTGTAGAAACGACGCTATTACCTTCACCACCTTCTGCGGTATTGGTGAGGTAGCCATCTTGTAGAGGAGTCCCGCGTGCCAGACTCGGTCGAACGCTTTTTCCATATCCAGGAATACTGCGACGAAGTGTTCGCGCCAGTTGTAGGCGGTGGTGAGGTGATGCAGTACCCTAGTCAGTTGACGCGTCGTGCTGTGTTCTGACCGAAATCCGTATTGTTCTGGACGCGGGGGGTATTTGGACGATAGCTCTCTGGGAGCAGGATGTTTTTGCCGGGTTTCAATATCATGATAACCCGGCCGGATTTCCAGGGGGAGGGGAAGTGACCGCTTCGCATGATCCCGTTGAAGAGCCGGGTCACGGAGGCGATCGTTTTGGTGGGGAAGTGACGGATGGCAGCGTTCGTTATATTGTCTTCGCCGGGTGCCTTCCTTGGCTTTGTCCGACGTATGGCCCGTTGGATTTGCCCGGGAGAGAAGAAAATGCCTTCTGCGGTGTCTGCCTCCTGGGTATCGGCCTTGAGGTAGTTTTCGACAAAGGCTTCCACTTCTATTGTGTGTGCCGGGTCTTTGTCTGGATTGTTTTTGAACTGTGCCTCAAGGCTATCTGCGAAGATTTCCGCTCTGTCTTCAGCTCGGTATCTGGGATTACCATCTTGGTGTCTGAGAGGTCGAATCGGGGTAGGGGTGTTCCTCAGCTGTCGACAGAGTTTGTGGAGTGATGCCCAGTCGTCTGTAGCATCATCTATCCTTCTCTCCCATTTCCTGGCTTTGTCTTTTTGCAGCCCTGCCTTCACCTCGTCGCAGAGGGCGTTCAGTTTTGTTTTCAGACGTGGGTCCCTTATTCTCTGCCATTCTTTCCTCAGCCTACGTTTCTCTGAGAGGAGTCTGGTCAGGTGTGCCGGTGTTTTGGTGAGTCTATTTTGACGTGGCGGTAGTGAGGCTTCGGAAAGTGCCCTTTGAATTGCGCTCGTGATCTCCCCGGCCAGTTGGTCCACGTCTGCGGGGTTTTTCACTGGCCTTGTGGGGGTTGCGGTGTGTAGGGCTTCTGAGAACAAGGCCCAGTCGATTCCAGGTCTTGGTGGTGGGAGTTTTAAGGCGGCCGGGCTGGTTTCCACAACCATCAGGATCGGTTGGTAGTCCGACTGCAGTTTGTCCAGGAGTACCTCCAGCTTTGGGTGTTGAGGCAGCTGTGCGTGGACTGCGAGGTCGATGACGTCTGGGAGTTGGCTCGTTATGTCTGGATAGTGGGTAGGCGTATCAGTGCCTGCGACCTCGTAGCCGTGAGTATCCGTGTATTGCTGGAGAATACCCCCGTCTCTGTTTCTGGTGCTCGAATTCCAATTCCTGTGCTTGCAGTTCCAGTCCCCGGCCGCTATGATCGGGCATCCCGGTGCGGTTGGCAGCAGCTTTTGGAGGTCCGTATGTGCTAGGGGCATTCCTGGGGGGTGGTAGATGGAGTGGATTTGGATGGTTGTTCCGTCTATGCAGATCTCAACCCCCAGTGCCTTCATGGACCTCAATTCCAGCTCTGGGAGCGGCTGGTGTATCAGGCGTCTTCTCACCAGGACGAAGAGGCCCCTGATGCATCTTCCTTCCGCGTTCTGGTCGTCCCTTCGGTAGACGTGGTAGCCCGGGAACTTTGGCTTGTCTGATGGCTTGAGGAGGGTCTCGCTGATGAGAACCAGGTCGATGTTCTGCTCTTTCATTAGGGGCCTCAGTAGCAAGGTTTTGTTCCCTTTGTTCTTACTTATGAGGCCCTGAGCGTTCCAGAACAGGATTCTCAGCTCCCTATCTTGAAGAGTTTCCCGATCCCGCTGAGCACTATTGGGATCGGGTTTCCCCCCGTTCGTAGGGTTTGCAGAACCTCCTGCAAGATTTGTAGGGCCGTGTCCAGCAGCTCCAACCGGTCGCTGTCGTAACGGTGAGTGGTCTTGGGCAGTAGGGGTGCAGGTCTGTGCGGTTTCCCCCCCCCTGCGCTTGGGTTGTTGCAGTGGTGGTTGCGAGTTGGAGTGCTGGCTCAGTGGGTGGTGCTCCTGCTCCTGGGGGGCGGGGGTCAGGAGGGCTCCTGGCCTGGGAGTCCGTTTCCCGATCACCGCTGGTTGATTGGTCCGAGGGGGCTGCGGGGGGCCCGATGGAGGAGCGTCTGAGTCTGAGGATAAGGGGTCCTCAGTCACTCTCACCCGCTTGGTCTTCCTCCTCCTCTTCTTTGTGGCCTTCCCTGTCTGCGGGTTGTTCGCTGGGGCCACCAGCGACTGGCCCGCGGTCTCCTTCACCGTATGGTAGAGGGGTGTGTGTGGGACCGGGGGCCGAGTCTGAGTCTGGGTCTGAGGGAGGGCGGGGTTTTGAGCTCCGCTGTTCGCTGAGCACTCCCTTCTACCTCCTCGATGGGGGGCCGCGGATGCGGTGGTATGGGCCGTGGTGCCCGCCCTCTTGTTCCTCGCCTCCTTTTTGTAGATCGGGCACGTCTTGTTATTGGCAGTGTGTGCCCCCTCGCAGTTTATGCACGTTGGGGGCATTTCACGCGGTCGGGGGCAGTCGCCCGCGAAGTGCGGTCCTCCGCACCGTACACAGGCGAGTGGTCGGTGGCAATTATGACTGCTATGCTGGAAGGCTTGGCAGCGGTGACACTGGGCGGGGCCCTTTTTACCCCTCCAGCTTTCTATTACCACCCCAGGCATATTCAGCAGCTCCGTCACATTATAAATGTCCGGGGTGAGGTTGGGAGTTTTCTTCAGGATGCCGAAGAATATGCACCCTGGGCGACCTTTGGATGGGCGGACGGCCCGTATGGCCTCCGGTTCGAAGCCTAACCGGCGGAGGTCGTCCTCTATTTCTTCGGCTGGGGTGTCGGCGGGGAGTCCACGAATTGCCACCTTAAGACTAAGCTCCTCGGGGAGAGCGTACGAAAACCATACAACTTTTTCCGTACGCTCTATTGTCGTCAGATACGCCTGTACGGTGCGGTATTCTTCTCCGGTCACTGGCGAGAACCCAACTCCTTTTCCGTACGGGCGGGCATTTGGTGGGTGGCCTAGGCGCTCCTTGAGCGCTCTAAAGTGCGTGGCCCAATTGGGTAGCACTTCCACTGTTAGTGGGGGGTACCTCGGCTTAATAGCGGCGGTCGGCTTGTCGGAGTTTGACGCGCCTTCCGGGATAGGAGGCCGAGGGGGTGGGGGGTGGCAGATAGTGTGGGTAGTGTGGGTGAAGGTACCTTTTTTGCTCCTGCAGCTGATGCGTAGGAGGCAGCCTTTGATGTGGAAGGCTGCTGTTGGTTCTTGGGCGGCGGCTGCGGGCGTTCGGGCCTGGGCGCGCGTTGCGGGAGTGGTGTGAGGTGGGGCTTGGCGCATCTGCGCTTCACTTCCTCCTCCGATGGACTGTCGTCATCCCGCTTCCTACGCAGGCCTGGGATCGGGACGTCCGGGATCTCGAGGGTTTTGTGCCTCTCCACTGCGGCGGCTTCCTCGGGTGTGGGCGTCGCTGGGGCCGAGAGGTTCCTTTCGTCCTCCTCAAGGGTGCTCCTCAGTACGCTGAGGTATTTGGTGGGGAGGCACTTTGCCTCAATTAGCCTTTCCAAGATGATGTAGCTTCTGTCGATCTCGGATCTGGGCGACAGAGGCTTCATCACCTGTGGCTTGGGCGGATTTGGCGGAGGCATCTTGTCCGCGGAGGTGGGTGGGGTTCCTACCGGCACTGGGCGCGGCATTGGGGTGCTGGGCTTCTTCTTCCTCTTCTTCTCCAAGAAGCGTTCTATTACCTGCCCTACGATCTCGGATCGCGAACGCGAGGCCGAGCTGTCGCGGCCCGAGCTGGACGCGCGACTCGAGGGCAGGGATGTGTCGGAGGTTTCCGGGAGCAGGGAGTCCTTACGGGAGCTCCGACCTTCACGGGCGGGCCCACCGGAAGGGGCGTTAGTGTCCGACATCGCGCATTAACACAACACGGCACCAACAGAGTTACGGCACAAAACACACACACGTCGTTTGGGGCACTCGCCTTCGCGCGACCGGGGACTAGCGAGACGACGCCGGCACCGCGAAACCGTAATCCCGTTCGGGTTTAGCGGCTCGCGGCACGGGGTACTGCTGTCTCGCAGTCCGGAACTCGAGGGGAAAGGTGGTCCCCGCACACTTAATAAAGTGGGTCGGACTCGGCAGACGTTTCCAGAAGAAAACGCTGCCGAGATCGTTCGGAGCAGAGGGACCGTGCGCGCGCGAAAAACTCAGTGGACGCGGTAGGCGAATGAGCCGGTCCTAAAGCCGGTTATCCTTTGGCAGAACCGGCATTATTTTATCCCACTTCTGACACCAAATTGTTACGAGCTGAGGGTTCGGGATAAAATAATGAGAATCGATCCAACCGAAATAGCACTTTTATTCAACACTAAGCGATGAATACACGAACTTGGTCACACGTAATCACAACACACTAATTCACACCACTGTTGCACCACTTAAAGTCACCGAAACGGTCGCACGTATAGCCAAATCCAGACTGACTGTCCGAGACGTGTCTTCTTCTCACACTGACTGTCCGGCCATCTCTCCGGCCTATTTATATCGCACACAATTCACTACACTAGAACGTCTCGAACGTTCCAGGAAAAGGGTCGGTGTTTCGACAGAATGACCAATCCCCATCCTGCGCAACCGTAGACAATAACACAGCAGGTAAGACAAAAGCGTTCGAGAAATTTCGGCTATTTCTTATTGTGTAACAGCGTAACAATATAAACACAGATTTTAATATGGAATCACTAGTTTTGGCAACTTTTCATCCAGTTCGGGCCATCTAGTGAACCAGTCATTTTACACAGAGTTCATTGAAAATAAAATAATTCGTTTATATTACAACTAGCTGTTGCCTGCGATTTCGTACGCGTTCACTACTTAACGTGTGTGTAACCTAGAAATAAAGCCAAAGTCGCTGTTGCAACTTGACTTGGCACCCCATTTTTGTTCCATGGGACCTGATTTATACCTATCAAACTCGGACCGTCTTAAGCGTCTTGCTGTCCGTTTACTTTGTCCCAGACACAGAACAGCTGCATTTCGTGGCAGCTTCAGATATGCTGCCACGAAATGTTGGAACAATCTGCCTCCTCCTATAAGGAACTCTAATACTGTTTGGTCTTTCAAAAAATCTTTAAAAAAGTACTTGTTGAGTTTTCAAAAGTTTTCACACGTAGGTGGTTGTTCTGGGCCTGGTTTCTAGCAATATAATTCTAATTATTTAATTTTCAAAGCTCTCTTTATTATGCCTGTTTACTGTATTACATATTTTTATTTTTTATTATATTATTATTATTATTATTTTTTTTAATTGTTAATTTTTCAAAACTATTTTAATTATGTCTGTTAACTGTTTATGATTGTGTATTTTCATGTTTTGTATATTTTAATAGTTCGTAAGTAGGGAGGTACCTAAACGAGTCCGAAAGGTTATATGTACCTACTGGCAATGTGTATCGATAGGTAATTGTAAACACAGTTGCTGCCCTGCACACACAAAAATGGCACCACGGAAGACCAGCGCTATAGTAGTATAAATATGCTACTATAGCACAATGCTGAGTGGTGACCGTTTTTGCTCACAAATTTGTTCATTAATTTATACCCATTTTTCTAAGCCATTGTACACTTGTGATGCAAAATAAACGTTTTTCTATTCTATTCTATTCTATAAACTCTATGACTACCTTTTATCCCATAAATCAGTTGCCATGGGATAAAAGTAGGGTGACAAGTCAAGTTGCATCAGCGAGTTTACCTTTATTTTTAGGTTACCTACACATTTAGTAGTGTAACGCGTATGAAGTCGCGGGCAACAGCTAGTTAATAATAATAATGTGACGATAAAATATCGAAGGGTACTTGAGCGCGGCCAAGAGGTGAGACATTTTGAGGTCTTGAATTTCTAAAATTATGTAAAAAAAATATAGAAGTTCTAGGAAAACGATATGATTTTAAAACGCGCTAGATTTCACGCTAGGCCAAAATAGTGCTAAGTTAGAACACTGACTAGTACTGACGCGGTTTGCCCCCTTATTTTCTAACTTTGATGACGAAGACGATAGATGTCAAAAATCTATGATGGATTTTCTCCTCAGCTTCCAATCTTGGGATATTGACTGTAATCCTGAAGATCAGAACATGAGGAGGAAAAACATAATCGTTTTTGACGGCTATTTTGTCTTCAAAGTAAGACGATTACCCCGCCGGCCATGGAAACAGTAGACACACGCAGCCAGACCCACGAAACTACGTGGACGACATGCGTCGTCTCTGCGTGCACATCCTGCGCAGCAGTGGCTTTTCGGCTTTATAATATGTATGTTAGTATAGTCTATAAATACGGGCCGTAGAACAAGAAAACTAACATCTTGTACTATTGTTGTCTGAAATAAAATTTAATGAACTCACATTTATTCATTTTAAAACTAGTGTACAAAAATACATTCGTAAGCAACTTTGCTGATGTTTGCTATTTTTATAACAAAATGTGATCCATGTTCAAGATTGATACAAGAAGGTAATCAAATAAAATATTTTATGCCCTTTCATAAGTTTTACTAAGGTAGGTTTCGCGAAAATCAGTAGTCACGTTTTATTATTCACTTTAATTGTAGACGGTAGATTTCATTATATTTTACATATTATTTTATCAATTAATATTCAAAGTTTTGATAGTATTATAGTTGTTGCGATAAAAATGTGCCATAGTGCAGAAAAGCCTTTACAATTTACATTATAATAAGGCTGTAGTATGGGGCATTGCTCAATGGTTTTACAGCTATTATGTAGTTGAACCTACCTGTACTAAAATAAAATCAGATGCATCACATGACCCATCTAGTAAAACGCCGATATCCACATTCCATTGTCTAAGAGTCTTCGCTAGATCTACTTTACAATCCTCCCCAATTCGTACTGTTAAAATCCTCATGTTATAGCCCATGAATTGTAGGACTGTTTGTTTATTTCCTGTGAAAGAAAAGGTAAATAAATAAATAAATATTGCTGGACATGTCACACAACGCTATGAAGCCCCAACTAAGCAGAGCTTGTACTATGGGAACCAGATAACTGATAGAATACTTATATACTTTTTTTTTTTGTAAATACATATTTATAATATATAGAAAAACATCCAGACTCGGAACAAATATCTGTAAATCATGCAAACATTTGTTCCGTGGCGGGAATCGAACCCGTTACCTCCTGCGTCTCAGCCGGCTATTCGCCCACTGCGCCACGGAGGTCAAATTATTCGTTTTCGTATTATATTGTCGTTCAATAATATATAAATATCTACGTTTTTTCCATAGCAACTTACTGTATTGGTTTTCACAAGAAAAGTAGCAGATATGTTTTACGTTAGTCTCAAAAAAATAATCAACGGAAAGTCTGCTTTCATTATGATTAAAACTTAAAACTTGACAAATTAGCAATTTTACACTTAGTAAAATTGCAATCTTCATGGTTCTGTTTATATCAACAAAGGAAAACAAAAATAAATTTATTAGAAATTAAAGGCCGAAAATGCCTATATTTTTTAAATATTTCTCTATTGTGTCCAGTTATCGACTTGCAAAAATGATGGACAGTAACCAACTGATCGTTAGCTTCGATTGACGTGCGGTGATCTTGTTGTCAATCACGATAAATTAAATACGACCTATTGAGGTTTGCACGCGATGGAATTTATACGAATTGGACTCGTTAAAAGGTAAGGTTAGACTCTGAATAAACTTGACCTAGATAAAAATATGCTTGTGATTAAGTAGAAAATTAATTAAAATAAGATAACCATGCTTTAGCTAGGTATATTTTACTGGTTTACGTTATATAACTCAATTATTCCATTTGCATATTTTGTTAAAATTTGTACTCGTATATCCGAAAATAAGTGTATTTAAACAGCGTATTTTAATAGTAAAAATTATACCCTGATTAAAGCTAAATATTTTAACGAAAAGCCAATAAATAAATTAAAATATAATCCACATATTTCGAATAGTCACAGTCATCATTTCAAATTAAGCTTATTAGATGAGGACATAATTGAAATCCCAAAATTGTATTATCATTATCCACAATTAGACCCCAAATATTCATACCGCAGTGTACAAATTATAAAGGCATTATGTCGCGTGCTATACGAGCGTACGAGCGTACAACAGACGGCGCAAGTACTACGTGTTCTACTCATTTTCCTGACAACTACAATAATTAAACTTACTGGGCACACTGTACTGTGGCTACCAATTATTTTATTGTAAGAGGAATGTATTATTTATGTACGATGATCTGATACATGTGATGTTTGCCTGTGAAAATAATTGATGTTATATTTTTCTGGATATTTGTCAGACCTTTTGCTTGTAAATTCAAAGCTTATCAGTTGTTTAACATGATTTTTTATATCTCTGTTAAATAAACCTTTATCCTCACCATACAAAATATAAATGTATGTCTTATCGCTAAGTAATGATCTCAACCAGATGGACCTTTGCATGGATTGGATCGTGTGAATTTTTAATAGTACCTTTTGTCACACTTCAATGCTTATGTTTATTAAAATAAAATATTACTTTAATGTATTTTACTTAAATAATATTTTAAATTTAATTTATTTTTTTCTTAAAATAGGCAATTCATTATAATTATATGTTCTATATCGTTAAATTTAATCGAATATTTATCGTTAATTTTTTACATAATTCTGTCAGCCTGTATTGTTGGTCGAAACACCGACAATACATAAATAATTAGACATAATATTTCTGTATAAATTATTTTTTAAATTTTTTGCTCCGTTATACAAATAATATTATTTGTGTATTATTACTGATTAGCAAACTGAAGTAGCAGTTACCGGCGCCGTAATTCGAAACACTGACGTCCGTTGGGGTAGATTGGTTCTCGAATGGAGACCTCGCATTGAAAAGAGCAGCGTCGGATGGCCCAAGTCTAGATGGAAACACGACCTAATAATGGTTGCTGGGAGCCGTTAGGTGGATATCTTTGAGGGAGGCCTATGTTCAGCAGAGGATGTCCTATGGCTGATCATATGATAATGATGGTGGTGATAATTTGTTTGTGTAATTGATGTTACAAATAAAATATGTTTTATGGTAAAGTAAGGTAATAAATACCTCGGTGATAAGTTAGGCACGTCTTAATTGAAAGTTATGGGTACTGATATAACAAGTATGTTGTTTAAATAAGCAAACGGGCAGTGCGCTACACTTGTGCGAAATAATAATAGTTTTGTTGTGCACGCAGGCTTAGTGCGGGTTACGGAAACATCGCGATTATACAAATTGCGACGATTACCCTCGTATGAATACTACCCTCCTCTACGTTTCCCTCCCACTTCTACCTCCCCCACACTATCCTATAGAGACAAACGGTTACCATAAAGTTTTAATATTTTATTTGAAATGCTCTATTTTAATTTCATCTTGATTGTATACGAATCACGATTTTTATTAATTGGATTAAATGTAGCCAAATTTAATCTGTTGACTCTGTTATTGTGATATTGAAACTGAAATGGTTCATTCGTTGCGCGACCGCCGGCACCGCCGGTTCAAAAATATTATTCATGTCAATTATATTTACATATTTTTACTTTGCTTAAATATTGAACGAGGGCGTGCTTTTTGCAGTTATTATACATAACGGAATATCTTGACCAACAGGGTTTTTTTTTGAACAGTGACGTCAGCCAAACTGACATCACTATTTCCACCATTAGAAACACTCATTGCAAATTATGAAATAGCTTTTATTAATATTTACAATAATTAACTTAACAGATAATTCTTAAACAAAGTATTAGGTGGTAGGTACTCACAGGACACTTGTCTCGACGGCTCACCCCCGAACAAAGTGTCGTCCGTCCGTCGCCAGGTTGCTTTTCTCAGAACCGCTTTATCATAAAACTGGCGTCGTATGGTACTAAGTCAATTTAAGAAACTATTACTCACAAAACTTTAAATAAATTGTTACAGTTACTAATTGAGTCTATAAATTAATGAATCAATTTTTAAACGTATTTAGAACTTACAGATTAATTTTGTTTTAAATTTAAGCAATCAACATCCGTTGGTAATCAATCTTTTTTTTTTAAATCAATGCGATGTTCAAGATCCATCGCTTACCTTTTATAAATCAGGATTTTAATTTAGCACTCATTTCCAGGTCTAGAAATCATCTCAAAGCAATGATGAGTACTTAATTGATTAACGTTGAATACAACGGCACACAATTACGTTCCTTTCAACGGAGAAAGCTGAAACTTACATTGAGAACCGAAACGTAATTCGTAATTTGATTTGATATTCAATGATTTAATTTACAAGCTTTCATAATTCATAATTCTAATCGTCTTGCGCCGACATACATCAGATGACCGTACCTGACTATAATGTTCAAAAATATAACTTAAATGGTTAGGGAGTATAAAGTACATGAATATAAAGTAAACGTAATCAAATCAAAACCATATTTTTTTCTGGACGTCCCAACATGTAATAATTAGAAAATAATGGGTAGCCAGTGGGAAGGACAATTTATCTCATCATGAAAAGTTTTTCTCAATATTTTAATAATTCTAATATTAAAATATTTTAACATTTTAATAAATGTAATTGATCTATTTTCAATTTATTATTATTTTTTTAATTTATAGGTTTTTACGTAAGATCTGTATATATATTATGTTAGGCATTTTTATTATGTTCTTATTTAGTCATTTAGGGTCTGTATTTAGTAATATAGCTTTGAAATACCTTTTTTCCTGTGTCACACCTTACCTTCTTTTAGCACGACCAGGATGACTGGTAGATAAAGCTATTAGCATTAAGCCCTCCTAGCACTATTCTGTTTTGTGTGAACGTATTAAATAAATAAATAAAATAAGAAACTTGCATTTTCAATTTCTAAGTTTTCATAAAACAATATAATATGGACAGAGCCCATCGCATATCATCTCTGAATAATTCAATTCAACTTAAAATTGTATCCATTTTTGACTGAGCCTTCAAGTCTTGTTAACGCTTACTTAGACAATTACTGCCAAATTATTGAAAGAAAATGTTCCCACTTGGGCCGAAACTTACAGACCAAACTAATCTTTAAACGGTAAGCTTAAAGGTGGTATTCGTGTGTGAAAGTTTTGATTCAAACAAAAAGATCGTTCTTTTTTATGGTTTCGTGTTAATAATGTAAAGGTAGTCTGCATTAGCTACTAATTAGTGCTTTGACTTGTCCGCTTTATGTTCGGTTTCATAATTTAAAGTTACAAGAGTGAGCTTGTAATGGATGCTCGTAATTGCAGAGGGAAGCTGCTAGAGTTGCTTCACTTTCGGCTTTCTAATATTTATGTTTTGATGTTTAGAATAAAGTTGTTTATGCCAGAACTAAACTCAAAATAAAATCAAGACATAAACATAGATTTCTGACAATTCTTTCATTAAAAAACCGGTCAAGTGCGAGTCGAACTCGTGCGCCGAGAATTCCGTACCTACCCATTACAATAGCCCAATTTTATTTATTTACCTTATTTGAGGTTGGTGGCGATTAAGCTAGTCCTCTAAATTGTATGAGCGCCCTTACAACTTTGAGGACTATCTTACTTGGCGTCAACTATGTAAGTATGGGGACACCCTTTAATTTTCAACTTTTATTATTTTTTGAACTTTTCCTCTATTTGTGCCTTGCTTTTTGCCAAATTTCGTGATTCTAGAACAACGGGAACTACCATATAGGTTTTTTACCCAAAACCACAAGTAAAGCACAAGTAAATGAATATTTCCAAAAAAAAAAATTAAGGTAAATTTTGGTACTTACAAGTTTTCGCGAAAATTTAATTTGCCTATACATTTTTATCGTGTTGACTCAGGACCTTGATTTTTATACATCTAATAGAGACTATAGACCTCAGTATATGATATAAATTTAAACTTGCTAGGTTCACCTGTTCTTGAGAAAATCGATGGTGACATACTGACAGACGGATAGATGGTCAAGAGAGGGATCTTATAATGGGTTCCTTTTTTACCATTTGAAGAACAGAACCCTAAAAACTGACAAAAATACACGCTTGAGTCTTGATTAAAATTTTACCAAACCGAAAGTTCGGCCGAATTATTTTATTTTGTACTTTTGAAAAGGCAAAACCATCTTGCAGTGCCCTTACAGGGTATATGTACATACTTCTAAGCTACCTACCATCTAAGCATAAAAATGTATATATAGGTACATGTAAGCAGAATCAATGAATATGAATATGAATTATTCGGCAGGATTAGGCGTAATTTAAATGGAATTACATATTATAGCGTAGAAAATAACTAATATGTCAAAATATTTACTATAATTATTATAATGTGAAGTTTTGCCTGTCATTTGAGCCGAAGTCTTCCCTCGCAATTGATAATCTTTGTGCCGTATAGCCAAAAGTTCAAGTCGATTATTAAGATAAAATTTAAAAATCCTAAATAAATGTTAATATGCATGTATACTAGCAGTTTTTAAGATAATATAATATCCACAAGGGTAGAGCGTAAACGTCGAACAGAGACCGAAGGGAGACCACTAAAATAAATAATACTAGAAAATTCACACAGCGCTGTCTAGCCCCAAACTTAGCAAAGCTTATACTGTAGGAACTAGATAACTAATAAAATATATTGAAAAGGTATTTTTTTGCAAATACATATGTACTATAATATAGATTTATAAGTATATTATGAAAACATTTGTTTGTGACGAAGCGGAATAACCGATTTTCCGGCTTTTCTGGACTCGCTAGTATTCCGCAGCATATGAAACCCGTTTCGAAAACGAAAATAAAATGAAATTACGCCTTGTGAGTCTCGCGGGAAGTTTCAATGCTTTCATTAATGCGGTTAAGTTTCACGAGACTGTTATTTTACTGTTGCCTTCACATTTTGTTGCCGATTTGATGCAATAATTTTGTTAATACGGGTCTAATCTATAAAAAACGATTAACTGTATATGTTTTATTTGCTTATTTTTAATGGTGGATATCTGAAATATATAACTATCTGAATAGTTTTCTTAGTTTTTATCAAGTGTTAATCCATTAAAACGAATTGGTCCTATTTTGGCTAACCAAACGGCTTCTTTTGAGCAGTGTCTTTCGATGCAAAACAAGGCTTTGGTGATTATACCAAATCATTTAAATTGCATGACAAGACAATAGAGAAAGTCTCTAGCATTCAAAAGTAAAATAATTATTTTATCGAAAATAGAGTAAATAAAAAGTCAATAAATAATAAAAATTTAAACCATACCAACTTCATGCACCAAAATATTGAAGGAATTAGTTGTAAAGAATTAGAACTGGAACTGTACATGAACTCAAATAACATTGACATTATTTGCATTACAGAACATTGACTGAAAAGCCATGAGGTCATGTACAGTTTCAGTAATCATCGAGTTGGTAGTTCTTTCTGCAGAGTACATGCTATACGCGGGGGCTCGTTAACACTACTTAGTAACAGATCAAGTTTAAAGATCGATTAGATATAGTTCACCTCTCTGTAGAAAGACATATGAAATCGCTTGCGTAGAGTTGGAGCAGTACATAGTTATAAGCGTTTACAGGCCACATTTGACATTTGTGAAAAAATTATGAAAGAAATTTTGTTTAAATTATCAAAATCAAATAAAAACATTGTTGCATGCGGAGACTTCAATATAAATTTGCTAGAACATAACTCATTAAATACTAGAATAACTAATTTATTTCAATCATTTGATCTGAAGCCTCAATTTATGGAGCCTACTCGAATAACGGACACTTCAGCCACATGTCTAGACAATATTTCTGCCAATGTAAAAATTTTAAATAGAAGTTTAATTAGTAATATTAAATCGGATCATCTTGGTCAAATAATTAAAATAGAAATTCAAACAAAAAAATCTTGTAAAAAGTAAAATTACTTCTGTACCTATGACCATTAATCGATTCGACAAACTTAAATTGAACTTAACTTCTGTACTTCCATGTGTACATAGTAATAATAATAATCCAAATAATTTACACAACACGTTTTTTAAGAAATTTAGTAATGTGTTTAATTCAAGTTTCACACCTAAATCGATCATGGTCTCTGATGGTCAAAAGTTCTGTGACTGGGCCACAATGGGAATACATAACAATAGAAAAAATTGTATGATATTTATGCTCAAAGTCAAAGTCAAATATTTTTATTCATTAAAATCACAAGGATCACTTTGAAACTTCAATTTTACTGCCTGTTCCTCGCGAAGGAACAGGTAGTCAAAATAAGGCAAGCCAGGAAAGAAAGGCAAGAAACAAGGCTGGTTGTTTTTTTTTAATGATCCTTTTACAACACATAATACAGAAAATTAATTACGTCTAAATTGTAACATTTTGAACGAGTTGGAGCAATTTCAATCCCAAGCTTCTCTATCATCTAAATAATCCGATATTTTATAGTAGGCTCTTTTATAAATATTTTGTTTAATTACGTTATTAAATTTGTTAATTGTCAATTTTTGTACATCCCTTGGGAGTTTGTTAGCGAAAAGCGTATGCACTGGGGCAGAAGTTATTTATCTGTCATTACTGTAGTGTTTTTTTTTTTAATTTTGTCAGCAATTGATCGTGAGTATCGTGCGATTTACACCTATTGCAATACGTATTTTTGAGCTCAACCTCAGATAGCTAAAATGCGTAGTATTCGCGAGATTTGCAACAGTTGCAAACTACCCGCGCGATACATTACCAGGGGCTAAGCCTCAGATAGCTAAAATGCTTTTCTAAGATCAGAAGTGCATACAATTTAGATCAGTACTCATTATTGTATTACGTTCATATAAGAGTAGTAGAGTTCCTTGTGAAAAGACTCGCTCGGAGAAGTACTACCACCATACCTATTTCTGCCACCAAGCAGAATTGCTGTATTTCTGTTTGAAGGGTATGGTTACTGGTGAAATTACATGCACATGAGGATTTACATCTGTTTGCCTCAAGTTGATGGACGTAGGGCATATTTCTACGGTGCGTGACCTACGAGGCAGTTCTCTGTTATAGACGATGGTTACCACTTAACATCAGGTAGGCCATATGCTTGTTCAATGTGCAGATACCATAACAAAAAACAATACAAAGTGATTACAATTAACATGTCAGATGTTATTGAGTAGATTACACTTAAACCATTTTTTTATTATTAAATATTTATAATTAAATGAAGCAGTGAGTACGTTATAGACAAAAACATACCATATAAGTATTCTGCAATCTTATTAATATTATAATATCAACAAAAACTAGGTACTGGGTGTGATTACTTTAATGAAATTGCTCCATTTCCGTCAAAAATGTTACAATTTAAAAAAATGTTTTAGACGTAATTTATTTTCTTTATTATTATAAAAGGATCATTAAAAGGAGGACAACCAGCCTTGTTTTTTTCCTTTCTTTCTAGGCTTGGTCGCGAAGGAAGAGGTAGTAAAATTGACGTTTCAGAATGATCTTTGTAATTTTAATGAATAAAAACATTTTGCGCCATTCTGCGCTCACTTACCGGCATTGCAGATGTAGGGAGGATATCAGCTGGACTTAAGTGGGACTGGGCAGGCCACGTTGCCCGAATGCACTCCGAGAAATGGGCCCATATTGTGACACCATGGACGCCTGAAGACGGAGGGCGACGTCGGGGTCGGCCGAGAAAGCGTTGGCGGGACGATTTGGTCACCTTCCAAAGAGGATGGTGGGAGATAGCGACGGATAGGGATACTTGGAGGGACTTGGGGGAGACCTTTGCCTAGCAGTGGGACGAGATAGGTTAGATTAAAAAAAAAATTGATTTTGAATAATAATGTATCAAAACCAATATAAGGTTTAACTAGTTACTAGGTTCTCCAGAATGTTATTTAAAGAGATATGTTTGCGTTATTATACAGCACAAATTATTCACACAACATTTCATACAATATCTGAGAAACTCAAAAACAAAGTAGTAACAAGTACTTCCTACACAAACTCACTTTAGAAGTTTAAATAACTATTCAAACGTAATTAGCGAGTACTTGCAGCGAGAGTATAATTGCACCGAGCGGGATGCAATCACACCAAAGTGTAATATGCCAAAAACACCAAAAAAAATATAAGAGACCAAACGATTACTTATGGTTACAGCACTATTTACCCAGCACAGATAAATTACAAATACGTTCTATATCTATCAATTGAAGATGATTATTCAGCGTCTGGTGGCAGGTTGCAGCACTGGCTGGCTACACGCAGCCGCTAAAATCCTGTATCTGGGACGGGATTTTCGATGAAATAGATTTGCCCAGCGTCTATACTATCTTCTCAGCTTAGTCAGCGTTAATATGCAGATAATAAAATCCCAATACGTGCAAAACTAACTGAGTGCAGGTAAATAAACAATAAATGATATCCAACCTTAACTAGCCAGGAAACACTACCGGGTCAGCAACGGGGTTATAACTAGTCCACTGGAAAGAAAAATCACTTGTATTTTATAGGGCGATTCAGTCAAATCGGCGAAGAAACAACAAAAAAAAGCTAGGTAATTATGTATATTTTTGATTGGCTATGCAAATTGTAGCAATACTACGATGCACGTAGTGGTACTACGCGGTTCGTAGCACTGCTACGCCAGTGCCAGCAACGATTTTGTTCCTCTAAGAAAAATGCACTTAGGTTTATGATTCGCTCACTTCCCTGTAAGTGGTAGATTCTATGACTGGTAGTAGTAACGGTGGCTGGGTCATACCGGGTGCGCGCGCGTCGAACACAATATAAATGCTAATCGTCGACCGGCATCGTAACGAGCTTTTTTAACGACTTTGTTTGCGATTAACAACCGTTGTTAGCTTTAGTCGTTGCCTATTTTTACTAGACTTGAGTGAAACTGGAAACCACGAATTAGTTCTTGAAGTTCCTGATAGCGATTTATTGAAAAAGATAAGCAGAAAAAATACGAGAATTTTTTGCTTTCAGTGACCTAAGTTTAATAAAATTTTGCGATTCATTAATCGAATTTAATACGGCAATCAGCAAAAATATACACCAGTGAATATGTTAAAGTAGTTCATTATTATTACTGATTAAAACTTATTATGTTAACATTTATAGGTCGAATCGTTAATTAATGCGTTTCGCTGATTTAATTTATATCAAAGGAAACAAACAAAAATGAATTCTCATGTTATCTTAATTTAAACAAAAATTATGAAAACGCGAGTCCTTTTAACACTAATCCTTTTTTCATTTATGATGTTAAGTTATTGCTCTTTCTAGTCAGAGTTACCGTTCAAAAAAAGTATACAACATAAACACAATGAACACATCATTAGAAAAACACCTTAAAATCTCCATAAAAATGTCACGTGGCATCTTTAAAAGGTGAAGAGGGTGAATCCGGGTCAGCTGCTAGTCGCGCAAGTGTAAAATGTAAATTATTCGCACTCGAGGCGCGTCGCGGGCATTACACCTCCCGGCAGTCGGTTGATTTACAACCTAACCGCAACCCGGCTGTGGCACTTGTATCACTTATCAATGTAAAATACACTTTAAGGTGTGAAATTTAGACTTACCTTTTGACTCACTGAGTCGTTAGATAGAAAATATATAAACTGCATACCATAAAAAATCAATATAAATCTATTTGTACATCTTTGATATGGAACAAGCAAATTCCCATCGCCTGTAACAAAGCATTGCGTCGTAGGTCACGCACCTTAAGAGCGTGTCCGTCAACTTTTGGCCTAGACATATACTACTATATACCTATATTTACTTCATGATCTATTATAAATCAGAGTGAAACTCTACAATAATAACATTTTACTTATTCTGTGCGGAACCGCAACCGCGGGTTAGTTACGCCATAGGCCCGCAGTTAAGATGGTCACTTCTAATAATGACTGTTGTTTGTGTGATGCTGATGTACCGACCGCATCACCTTAATCTACCGACTTTGCACTTTATTATAGCTTCTCTAAATGTTTTGATATATATTTTTAAGAATAGCTTCAGAAAAATATGTTAAACCCATAAAATCGATGCCCATTATCAACTTTAACAAAAAAGACCTACACCATATATATAGACTACATTAATGAAGCATAACTGACTTATCAGGAGCAGTTAATAGTATACGTTATTTTCATTATAAATCGTTAGAGAAAGCGTACTTTGTAAATTCCTGTATTACTCGTAGCAAGTCTACGAAATCTCTTCCCCGTAGCAGATCTACGCTGTAGCATTGTAGTACCTCTATGGATTCTCGGAAACCATCTTCTGTTGAGCGTGTCTCGTACTAACCACTAAACCAAAGTAATATACGTTTAATCTGAATTTACTTAGTAAGGTTTGGTTCACGTCGACACGTGTTGCAAGTATGTAGTCGGCGTTACATTTCAAGTTACGTACATACGTCGATTTCATTACCTATAACCATTACAATAAACATCTAGTATTTTGTTGATTCTAACATAAACATAAATCAACATCTTCTAATAGGTTGAGTTGATAGATTATGACCTAGATTCAAACATAGGCTACTTTTTGTTGACAAGTAAGCGAAGCCGCTGGCAGAAGCTAGTCAATTCAAAAATTAATTAATTAAAACACTTTATTTCACACCATTTAACAGTCAAATTAAAAATTAAATAGAAAATACTAAGCAAACAGTACAATGAGCGGTCTTATAGCTTCGAACCGATTTCATAAAACGACCTGCCCCCACGTGGGGGTACCCATGAGTAGACACGTGGCACTGGGAATGTCGGCATTTATTTTGAATTCCAAATCGGAATATTTTCTAGCTGCAGTTCTCGTAAAAGAAAAATAGTTAAAAATAACAAACACAAGCATCCCTGTTATCACACTGATCACACTAATATTATAAATGCGAATGTTTGAATGTTTGTTTGGTTGTGTTTTTGTTACTCAATCACGCCGTAACAGCTGAACCGATTTCGATGACATTTAGTATATAAATAAATAGAAATAAATATTGCTGGACCTTTCACACAGCGCTATCTAGCCCCAAACTAAGCAGAGCTTGTACAATGGGAACCAGTTAACTGATACCTACATACTTTTTTTTATAAATACATAATTATAATATATAAAAATATAGTATATGTGTAGATTATAACCTAGATTACCACATAGGCTACCATTTATCCCATAAATCAGTTCCCACGGGATAAAAAAGTCAAATTGCAAAAGCAAGTTTAGCTTTATTTCTAGGTTACCTACACATTTAGTAGTGTAACGCGTACGAAGTCGCGGTCAACAGCTAGTATTATAAATATGAAAGTTTGAATGTTTGTTTATTTGTTTGTTACTCAATCAAGTCGTAATGGCTGAACCGATTTCAATGAAATTAGGGTGATAAATTATAACCTGGATTCAAACATGGAGTACTTTTTGTTGAGAAAAAACGCGTGCAAAGCCACAGCGGAAGCTATTCTTAACTATAAGAGAGTTAAAAGGTAACACAAAGAGTAGATATTTTACTGACTGGAGCCCAATTGCATCCAAACTGTCACAAGATACATGGATGAACCATTTTGCTGCCTATTTGCAAGCTTGACTTCTACAAAAATGCTATACACTAAATGAAATGGCTGAGTTATTCTGATATATAAGATAATTCGTATGTCTCCTAAGAGGTTAAATAGATGAATCAAACATTTTATAGTCTAAGACCTTGTAACATACTTTATTAATGTAAATAAATCGATATTACGGTCCATACCAGAAAGACAATCTAGCATAACGCCCTTGTAGGATGAACGAGATGAAAGTAAAATGGCCTACTAGTAAAACGTCTAGAATTAAAACCGTCTTACAAGTAGAACGTTCGAAACGACAAAACGTCATGTCAGGTAAAAGGACTGGAAAAACTGGCAGAAAATTAACCCTAATAAAATCACAATTCGAACATATTTTATTTTATGGCATTATTAATATTTTAATATACGGTTGATCATGTACCATTAACGAACTAAATTTTATAAACCTTTTGTAAATAAATACAAAATATAACCTCACTGTAATGAATCTCACAGTAAAAAAACAAATAATAATAATAATAATATAAAAAAAAAAATGTCACCGCTCCTGTCAGTCGAAATTTTCTCTGAGATTTTTTACAAATATGTTTTTTATTAACATTTTACAATTCAAAGTGATATTTTTACTGCAGAATACATTTAAATTTTTTATCCTACAATGCAAACCATAAAAATCACAATATCTCAATAATGAATAATGATCACAAGATCTCAGACGAAAGTACTACGAGCGGATACGAGAAGGAACGCACAACCACCACCACCGCCGCCCGCCTCGTCGAGCTCCGCGGCGTCGTCATCCGGGGATGAGGCGTATGGGACCCCCCCGGACACCAGCTGTGTGTCGAGTGATGAGAGCGGACTGCCGTCGTCGCCGCCGTCGCGATCACCTGTACGGCGAGGGCGGCCTCTGCTGTCGGTCGGCTTGGGGCCTGTGGGACACTCAGTCCCGCGTCCGGCTCCCGCCTCCAGCAGCATAGTGCGTCGCATGAAGTGGACAAACCAAATGAATGTGAACGTCATGCGCGCATTTTATAGAGCTACAGTGGGAGGAACCTACCTGACCGTGTACCGGGTTCGGATGCTTCCTCTGTTTCAGGCCCTTGAACCAACCGTGTCCGTCACCGCACAACGACTGTCGGATCAAGTACGTGCCATCCAACGGTTGAAATTGTTGGACGACAATGTACTTGATCGGCTTCGATCAGAAGCGCTGAGAGATCAAGTGGTTGACCACTCGCAACGGGGCCCGACTGTTACGCCGCCGGTTTCGGCACCTCTGATATCGGTGGCAACGCAGGCGGACCCCGTAGCTGAAGACGTCGACTTCGGATATAGCAGCGTGAGTACCCAAGAAAATGAGCTTTTGAGGAGGGCTTTGGACGATGCGATCTTGTCATATCGGTCCACACCTTTCGAAACTAGACCACGGCTTCCTCGCTTCCCTACGCACAGACGAAATTTGGCGATAGTCCGAGCCCTGAACCCATTGCTAGTTCCGCACTTATTAACTAGCAAAGATCTTGCTGATACAAATGCGATCCTGTACTGCGGAGCTGTTGCAGCGTGTCGCGTTGCTCGTGTCAAGTTACCGGATACTGAGCGAGCACCGCGGCCTGCTGGCGGTGTCCCTTCTTGGCAAATGCGGATCGAACGGCGTATCAGTGGGTTTAGGACTCTTATTGCGAAACTAATCTGTTTTAGAGGGGGTAACCATCGCCCGCGTGTAATGCGCTTTGTGACACAGGCATTTGCTGGAACCGAAACCCGGCCCCAGGACTACATGGCTAGTGTCACAGAGCGTATTGACTTTTTGAAGCAGAAAGTATCTGCATGGGCTAGCCGTATTCGTCGCTATAGAGAACGTGTGGATAGATACTGGCAGAATCGCAACTTTCAAAGCGACCAAAGGAAGGTGTATAGAAACTGGGAGAAACCCGATAACAGTGTTCATGATGGGCGTGTAGCGGAACTACCAGATGTTGAAACTGCAAATAACTTTTGGCGAAACATCTGGTCTGCACCTATCGAACACACGGAGGGCGACTGGATGAGTGTTGTGAGGGGCGAGTGTGAGTCGATTGAAGATATGGAAGATTTTACCATCTGCCCTTTGGACGTTAGTTGTGCTATCCGTTCGGCTCAGAACTGGAAAAGTCCTGGGCCGGATGGACTGCACAACTTCTGGCTGAAGTGGTTCCGATGCTCATATTCGGTGCTTGCCACACAATTCCAGGAAGCCCTCGTACTTGGATCTCTCCCAATGTTTCTAACCACAGGTGTCACCTTCCTGCTCCATAAGTCCGGTAGTACCGCGGAAGCCAAAAACTATAGACCCATCACGTGCTTGCCTACCATCTACAAGCTCCTTACATCCATTCTGACTGCAAAAATTAACTCGCATATTGTTGAGAACAATATTTTGGCACCTGCACAGAATGGATGTAGGGTTGGGTCCCGTGGTACTAAGGAGCTTCTCCTCATTGACATGGCCATTAGCCAGCAGATCAGGCGCAGCAGAGGAAACCTCTCAGTTGCTTGGATTGACTATAAGAAGGCATATGATTCGGTGCCTCATACATGGCTAGAGAGGGTCTTAGAGTTGTATAAAGTAAATGCAACTTTGAGACTCTTTTTAGGATCGTGTATGAGACAGTGGAATACAATTCTTCATCATCCAGGTAGCAGATGGGATTCCTCTATTCCGCATGATCTCATAAGGATTGAGCGGGGTATATTCCAGGGAGATAGTCTGAGTCCTTTGTGGTTTTGCCTGGCACTGAATCCTCTTAGCACTTTGCTAAAGGATTCAGGTCTAGGCCATCGACTTCGGAGAGAGGGGGAAATCATTTCTCATCTGCTGTACATGGATGACCTCAAGCTTTTTGCATCTAAGAGTTCGGAGATGGAGACATTGCTTAATATCACACAGGTATTTAGCAACGCCATCAGCATGGAATTCGGTGTTGAGAAGTGCGCGGTCATGCAAGTACGGCGTGGGAGAGTTGTAAATTCTTCAAATGTGCAGCTTTCCGAGACGATATCTCTCAGATCTCTCTCTGAAGTCGAGAAATACAAATATCTCGGTATGTCGGAGTCGTTGGGTATTATAGATAGGGAGATAAAACAGTCGGTGCGGGAACGTTTCTTTTGCCGCTTGACAAAAGTTCTTAACAGTCTTTTGTCAGGTGGCAACAAGGTCCGTGCCTTCAACGGCTGGGTTATGCCCCTACTCATATACACCTTTGGCATACTGAGATGGACTCAGACAGAATTAGAAGCCCTGGATTGTAGAGTTCGCAAACAGCTCACGACCCATCGTATGCGGCACCCACGCTCTTCGGTAATGAGAATGTACATCCCGCGGAAATGTGGTGGTCCGGGCTTTTTAAATGCCAAACCCCTTCATAACCGCGAGGTGTACAATCTCAGGGAGTATTTCCTTAATAATGTGTGTGGGATGCATCGGGATGTCGTTGCAGTTGACAAAAACTTTACCCCGCTCTCTTTGGCAAACGAGAACTGGCATAAACCATCGGTGCTGACCACTCAGGATCGCGAGGCCATATGGAAGAGTAAGGAGCTTCATGGGCGGTTCTACAAAGCCCTAACAGGAGCAGATGTAGACCCGCTCGACTCGGTAGTCTGGTTACGCTTCGGTGATCTCTTCGGAGAAACTGAAGGTTTTGTCTGTGCAATTATGGATGAGGTTATCAAGACGAACAATTACCGAAAGTATATTATGAAGGATGGGACGGTCGACATCTGCAGAGCTTGTCACCAGCCCGGAGAGTCCCTTAGACATGTGCTTTCGGGTTGTTCGCACCTTGCTAACTCTGAGTATTTGCATAGACATAATCAAGTTGCCAGAATTATCCATCAGCAGCTTGCTCTTCAGTATGGCCTTGTTGGACCTGAGGTGCCATATTATAAATATATGCCAGAGCCAGTTCTGGAAAATGGCCGTGCCACGCTCTATTGGGACCGGTCTATCATCACGGACAGGACTATTGTTGCCAATAAGCCAGATATCGTGCTGGTAGACCGGTCAGAGCGCCGAGCGATACTTGTTGATATTACTATCCCACATGATGCTAATCTCGTGAAGGCCGAGAAGGACAAGCTAAGCAAGTACCTTGACTTGGCTCATGAGATTACCGCCATGTGGGATGTGGAATCAACAATTATCGTTCCGATAGTTGTGTCGGTCAACGTACTGATAGCGAAGAGCCTCGACCAATACCTTAAGAGGCTCTCGCTAGGAAATTGGATCAAGGGTCAGATACAGAAGGCGGTACTCCTGGACTCGGCACGCATAGTCAGGAGGTTCCTCTCTCTGCAGCCCTAGCCACCGATCGCTTGGGCCTTGCTTCGCGGTCGGTGGTTTACCGTTTTTATAAATATATTTTTTACTATAATGTTTGTTTTTTGTAAGATACTTTGTAGTGAAAAATTTATTTTTTATAAACGAGTTTTAAAATAAATATGTGTGAATAATAATTAAAATCTTTTGTTGATAAAATTTGTTATCAGATTTATGATATCTAATCATCATCTCCAAAGATAAATAAATAAAATAAATATTGCTGGACATTTCACACAGCGCTATCTAGGCCCCAAACTAAGCAAAGCTTGTACTATGGGAACCAGATAATTGAAATAATACTTATATACTTTTTTTTTGTAAATACATATGTAGAGGTCCTACCCAGGCTTCATTGATAGACTCGGTACTGTGCAAAAGTGGACTGTATTTATTTTTCTTCTTAGTTGCTAGTTTACAAGGTATAAATCGCGTTCTTGAATGATCACAAATTTCTGCTTAAAAACGGTCTATCTTTATACAAAACTACTCCTCGCCCTAGCCATGGTGCGGGGATCGTAATTCACGCTTTCACAAATCATGTTATACAATTCTTAATACATCGAAGTTTCCAGCAAAGTTAGACGGGGACTTACATGTAGCTATCTCACTCTTTTGACCTTTACAAGTTTAAAACTGTTACAATCTTAGCTACCTGTTAACATTTGAATCTGATTCGATCTTATAACTACCTAATACATTTCAAATCTAGATTCGATCCTTCCCCGTCTTTGATCGTCCGTTACAGTCTCCCCCCGGCGCAGATCCTCGCAGCCTTCTTATTCAATCGGGAGGACGATCAACCTTCTCACTGGCCTCCGGAAAACGCCTCCCCGCGTCCGCACCTCAGCGCTCCGAACTACTCCGTCCGGACCCGTAATCACGCGCTCGATCTGGCCCCGCGGCCATACGTTCCGAGGTAGCAAACCGTCCGCGATTATGACGACGTCCCCTTCTTTGATGTTCTCTTGCTGTCTTCTGACGTCGCCTCGCGGCGCCAACGTAGGCAAGTACTCGTCGATCCAGCGCTTCCAAAAGGAGTTTGCCAGAGCTTGTGCGGCGCGCCACGTCCTTCTGTCGGCTACGTCGCAGTCTCCCACATATGGCAAACCTACTGCCGTCCCCAATAAAAAGTGGTTCGGTGTTAAAGCTTCCTTTTCCTCTGGGTCCACGGGTACATGCGTTAAAGGCCGCGAGTTTACGGTGTGCTCGATTTCTGTCATTAACGTATTTAACACCTCCTCTCGCGGGGCACGTTCATTTAAAGTGATGGCTAGGGCTCTCTTCACCGTTTTTATCATTCGCTCCCAGGCTCCCCCCTGGTTTGGAGCACCAGGGTCGATGTACCGCCACTCGATCCGCTCTTTGAGTGCGTACTCTTTTAGACCTGGGAGCCACTCTTCGTACGCCTTTTTTAATTCCACTTCTGATCCGTGGAAGTTCGTTCCATTGTCTGATACGATTGCACTAGGAGTCCCCCGTCGGGCAGCCATTCGCCTGATAGCCATAATAGCCGAGTCGGTGCTGAGACTCGCTATAAGCTCCACGTGTATAGCCCTCGTTACCAAACACGTAAAGAGCATTCCCCATCGCTTCTCACGGCGCCGCCCGATCGCCACCCACATAGGGCCGAAACAATCGATGCCGCAGTTAGTGAACGGCCTCGTGTTCATCTCTAGGCGCATCCTCGGCAGGTCACCCTTTACTGGCTTCTTTGGGTTCGCTCTCCTTATCTTACACAGCGTACAATCGTTCAGAACCGTTCTGACCGCCGGACGCAACCGCAGTATCCAAAATCGCTGGCGCAGATTATTCACGATCTGTTCTCTGCCCGCGTGCTTATTCTTCTCATGTTCCCGCCTGATCAGTAGACGTGATAAGCGGTGCGCTCCGTCCAGAATGGGTGGATCCTTCAGGTGATCCGGTACTGTAGCGGCGTTGATCCTACCGCTCAGTCTTATGATTTCCATATACATGTACATACATTGGCCGCTAGCTCTTTTTGTGCATGCGCTCGGTTCTCCGGGGTAATACTATCCAGTAAGCCTTCACGGTTTGCGCTCCAGCTTGCAAGTTCAAAACCCGCTTGTTGATGCACCTCTTGCACTTGTGCTATAGCTCTGGCGGCTATCTCTTCCGTTTCAAAGCTGTCCACCCAGTCGTCCATGTAGTGGTTCCGAGTTATAGCGTCAAACGCTAGCGGGTGTGTCCGCTCGTGATCTTTCGCGTTCCTGTTCCTGACGCTATGAGCCAGAAATGGAGAACTTCTCGCTCCGAATATCATGGACTTCATCATGTACTTCTGCGGTGGATCTGTTCGGTTGCCGCCGCGCCATAGAAAGTGTTGGGCTGTACGGTCCTCTTGTCTTATGGTCACCCTCAGGAACATGTCCCGAATGTCCGCAGTGACCGCGATCGGCTTCGTTCTGAAGCGAAACAAGACGCCATGTAATGTCTGTAGTAGATCTGGTCCGTCCAGCAGCGCGTCATTGAGACATGTTCCATTAGCGCACGCGGCTGCATCGAAAACCATTCTAAACTTCCCCGGCTTGTTGGGGTTTGTCACCGCGAAGTGAGGGAGAAACCAGAGACGTTCGTTCTGACTCTGTTCCTCCTCGCTTTTTACTGCATATCCCTTTTCTAGCAGCTTCTCCACTTGCGCGGTGTATGCACTTCTAAACTCCGGCGATCTGTCCATCTTACGTTCGATCCCATGTAAGCGTCGTATGGCCATGTCGTAGCTGGGCGGCATCTTCACCTCATCGCTGGCCCAAGGTAGTCCCACTTCAAAACGACCGTTCACTCGTCTCGCTGTTCTGTCGAAAATGCTTTGAGCCCGCTCATCCTTTGCGTTTGGCTTTCTTTTAATTGAAACGCCCAAAGCATCTATCTCAAAGTGTGCTTTCACGAGCTTGCTTAATTCCTCGTCTTGGTCGTTCAAAGTATGTCCGTTCTGGACACCTTGGCACGTATGGACGTGTAGTACCGTCTCCTGCTGTCTTATTGTGCTCCTGGGGATTGATCCATGGATAACCCATCCCAGCTGCGTTAGTGATGCAGCTGGCTGGTTTCTCTTCCCTGTCAGAAGCTTCCTCGTCACAATAAGATGCCAGTTGTCGGCCCCGATGAGTATGCGTGGCTTCGCTGACGCATAGCACACGGCTTCTGGACGGAGTTTCCTTAAGTGCGCGTATTTTAACACATCGGTACTGACGAGTTGATTTCCTAAGGTCAGGTTCTTCACAGTGCGCGCTGTGATCCGATGTGAGTCCGACTTGTGTCCTCGGATCACGATATCCACTACCCGGCTCTCGGGTTCCCTCTGACTAGTCGTAGCCCCCACGATGTTCAAGGCTTTTGTCGGGCCTTCCGTTCCGATCATCGCGGCGATCTCTTCATCGATCAGAGTTATCGTTGATCCTTCGTCCAGTAACGCATACGTATTTATTTCCATGCCGTTACTGCCCTTAATCACGACTGGACACACCTTCAGTAGGACTTGATTCCTTGCTGTTACATGCGCAGATGCAGTGATGGCTGATTCTTCGGTCTGGCCCTGCTCACTGGCACCCTCGTTCCTTATTTTCGGCGCATGTAACAGTGCGTGATGCGGACGTGTGCATTCACCCACTCTGCATCGCTTGCTCTTGCACATAAAGCGTCTATGTTTGCTGCTCAGACAGCGAAAACATATGCCTGTCTCTTTGGCCCATTCCCATCTCTTGTCTACTGGCATCGCCGTGAGCTTTCTACACTCGACGGTTCTATGGTCGCCCCCGCAGCAACGGCACTCGTTCTTGTCCGTTGCTACGTTCTGTCTCGTTGAGGCTTCCTCCTCCGATGCCGCGTTCTGTGTAGCGTACACCGACCCACGATTTCGTTCGTTCACCCTGGGTCGCTGCTCTATGGGTCGGGCCTTTGAAGTGCTCTGCGAAGGCGTAGCTGTATACGCGTATCGCATTGCGCGATCTGCCTCTCTCATCAGGAACTGGGACAGCGTCAATATTTCTGGTTCATTTCGGCTGCCAAATTCCTCCGCATAGTCGCACCATTTTGATCGGATGTGCGGTGTCAACTTCTCGGCTACCTGTCGCGCAAACATCGGGTTCTGCAGGTAGCCGCGTTGGTCCATACAAGAGATGGCGGTTACTACGTTCTGTAGTTTGATGGCGAAAGCGTTTAATTCGCCTGCGGTCGCACCCAGTCGCGGTAGCTTCTTAATCTCTTCTAACGCGTTGTCTATAATCATCTCTGGGCGACCGTAACATTGCTCCAAAGTCTTCATTATAACTGCCGGTTCGGTTGCAGTGTATAATAAAGCCGACACTGCTTGACGGGCTTCGCCTTTCAGGCATGTTCTAAGCCTCGCTAGATTCTCAGCCGATGAGATCTTGTGGATGGTCGTCGATTCCTTCATGGCTGCCTTGAACGGTAGCCAATCCCCCGCAGCACCTCCGAATACAGGTAGGTCGTACGTCTGTCTCGGAGGTGGTCTACGGTGAGCCATCTTCTCTATGGCTTCCGTTAACCGATCAATCCCTCTGTCTCGCGTTCGGTCCGGCGTGAGTGATCTGTCTCGCAGTTGTTCTGGCTCCCCCCGTTTATGATGGCGTTGGAGCCAGTCCTCTATTCTGTGTTCTGTGTCTAGGGCTCCGTTCCGTGCACCCGTGCCCTGGATGCTTTCTTGTTCATCTTCTTCTCGTATTGTAGCGACTTCGGCAATCAACCTCTTCCTTATAAGTTCCGCTTGAATATGGAGCTCTTGCCTCTTAATCTCGGCCAGTCGTTCTTCAGCTTCAAATTCAATTTGCCGTATCCTTGCCATCGCGCTGGCGCTGGAGCGTTGCGAGCGGACGGACGGGTCACGCCGGCGTTCGGGCTCGGCGTGTGCGGTCACTCGCGGTGCTACCTCGGTCGCGGGCGCGGGCGCGGTCGTCTCTGACGCTACGCGAGAGGAGGAGGGTCCCGCTTCGGCGGGTCGCGGCTCAACGGGAGCATTCGGAAGCGCGGGTTCGGACGGGGACGCGGGGTAGTCTTCGTAGACGCGAAGTGCAGCCTTCTTCCCCCTCGTCACTGGTGGGCTCCTGGTGGTCATCTTCTTCAGCACTTGATGCCCCTACCTACCTAGCGGTCCCTAACACTAACACTAAAACCGCCCTAAGGCGTTTACCCGCTATTCCGACCGTTTGGCACCGTTAGGTGGCCGGAATAAACGGGCCGTGGACCAGCCACGTGAGGGGGTGGGGGGTCTTCACTCTTCAGGTGACGTCCTCGTTCGGTTGTCTTCAACGGACGCGGGCTTATCTTCAGGCACCCCGTGCCCTTGCGCCGGTCTTGACAACGTCGCACGTCGCACCGTTGGGTGATCTTCAGGCACCCCGTGCCCTTGCGCCGGTCTTGACAACGATGCTCGTCGCACCGTTGGGTGATCTTCAAGCCCGCGCCGTCTCTTCAGTGGTTATACGATGTAACTATTTCTTCAAAATCCAGTGGAGCGGGTCTTGTCGGCTCCGCAGGAACAACTGGTCCGGTCGTCGCAGGAACGGCTTATCCGGGTCGGAGGACCAAAACTTGTAGAGGTCCTACCCAGGCTTCATTGATAGACTCGGTACTGTGCAAAAGTGGACTGTATTTATTTTTCTTCTTAGTTGCTAGTTTACAAGGTATAAATCGCGTTCTTGAATGATCACAAATTTCTGCTTAAAAACGGTCTATCTTTATACAAAACTACTCCTCGCCCTAGCCATGGTGCGGGGATCGTAATTCACGCTTTCACAAATCATGTTATACAATTCTTAATACATCGAAGTTTCCAGCAAAGTTAGACGGGGACTTACATGTAGCTATCTCACTCTTTTGACCTTTACAAGTTTAAAACTGTTACAATCTTAGCTACCTGTTAACATTTGAATCTGATTCGATCTTATAACTACCTAATACATTTCAAATCTAGATTCGATCCTTCCCCGTCTTTGATCGTCCGTTACAACAAATGTACTTATAATATATAGAAAAACACACAGACACGGAACAAATATCTGTAGATCATGCAAACATTTGTTCCGTGGCGGGAATCGAACCCGCTAACTCCTGCGTCTCAGCCGGCTATACGCCCAATGCGCCACTGAGGTCTTCAATATGACGTTATAATCCGTTTAATGTGAGATACACGTATTAAAAGGGATACTTATCCTTTGCATCCAATTTTGTTATTTCCCTTTTGTATTTTTGATCAAAAATACGGTCATTCTTTCTCCTTTTTTTAGGATGAATTGAAAAATGAAAAATAAGTAAATGATAATAATAATTTTTAAAAATAATATATGTAGGTATATACAAAAAAATGTATATAAGTATTATATCAGTTATCTGGTTCCCATAGTACAAGCTCTGCTTAGTTTTGGGCTAGATAGCACTGTGTGAAATGTATATTTATTTATCATTTATCATTGAGAATGCACTTAGAGAAGCCAACAAACTTAGGTTGTCATGGTCTACCCTAGGAAAAACTTAATAATTAGACGCCAAGGTTAGACGCGGTCGGTTATCATGTCGACTCGAACAATGTCACTACAACTTCATGTCAAAATTAAAACATTTTATTAATTTCACTATTTCTTCGTTTATTTTTGAGCTTTTACCACTCTACATGCAGCGTTTCATTAAGGCTGCTACACACGCGCGATCATTGGAGCACCTCGCGTCACACGCATCGTTTGCGCGCTGCTAACGTAACTTCGTGCCTTGTTGAACATGCCTCGGTTATAAATGTTTCCGCATGTAAGTAGATAAAGAGTACCTTCAAAGATATTTTACAAACTTAAATTGAAATAGAAAAGGTACGAGCTAACAAAAAGTGTGAAACGCCTTGCCTGAGTCTGTGTTTCTCGATAATTACAACCTGGGTATCTACAAGTCGCGAGTGAACAGGTTTCTTCTAGACAAGCGTAGTCCATTGTAGACTGCATCATCGTGAGTCATCGAGATCATCGAAAAGATCCTTGTTAAACGTGAACCTAACATTTATTTATAAATTTTGATTTAGTATATTTATTTAAATAATAATTATGCGCGCATTCACTTATACGTTACAATGTTTTCTACCAAAGTATTAAAATACTTAAAAGTCTTTTACCACATGAAATGTTATCATGCTTAAAAACATAAAATCCTAAACGTGACATTCCCTTATTTTTAAACCAACGTAAAAATAAAAGCCAAGCGTAGAAACAACTGAAACAGTTATCGGCCACTTGTGAGGTTGTGTTTCCGCACCGGCTTCAAGGAAAGCATATCTACCCTTAAGAACCAGCCAGTAGCAGTTGATTAAATACATTAGTGACGCAATAAAATAAAATAAAATTAGCCCTAACCCATTCAAGCCTGTTACAGATTTAAAAATAGCAAAACATTGTGAAACCATTTAAAGTAAAAGCTCAATAATTGTAGAGAAATCAGCGCGTGTCACTTTTACCCAGTCTCCAGCAGAGAGCGCCGAGTCGAAGCACTTTCCCACTTACACTCGAACCGCGACAAATCGGTTACAAGTGGATTGGACACAGCGCGGTGGAGTGCGGCGCCACCACTTCACGTGTGCCACTTACAGCACGTACCTTACGTGAGCTCAAACTATCTCACAAGCAACTTCTGGTATTGAACTTAAGTTTTATCATTTGTAAACAGGTGACAACTTTCAGGAATAACTCTGCCTTCGATCTAAAACAATAATTAGTGTAAATTTCACAGCAATAATTAAGTTGGCAATAAACATTCTCATTAATTGCGGCATCTTTTAGTTCAGTTCACCGCTACATGGTAGACATACCTCCCATACGCACAAAGCGGTACTCTTCCACCTTTATTATGCGCACCGCCAAAGAGTGGAACGCCTGGCCTGAGTCTGTGTTTCCTGATAACTACTACCTAGGGATCTTCAAGTCACGAGTGAATAGGTTTCTTCTAGGCAAGCGTGTATCATCGTAGACTGCATCATCGCTTACCATCAGGCGAGATAGTGGTCAAACGCTAGCCTATAATTTATAAAAAAAAAAAAAGTTGGTATAGTCCCTTAATTTTATTAATTGAATATTATAAATTAATTTATTGAATAATTAACTATTATAACTATAAATATAAATATATATATATAAATAAATAAATAACTATTAATTGAATACGAGCAAATTTGT
This sequence comes from Philereme transversata, assembly GCA_963924445.1. NCBI lineage: Eukaryota > Metazoa > Arthropoda > Insecta > Lepidoptera > Geometridae > Philereme > Philereme transversata. The sequence continues at coordinate 23,064,564 of OZ004354.1, forward strand.
TGAATTAAAAAATTTACCTCGTATACTATCTCATATTTTGACAAAGCTAGTCTAGTCTGTACTAGCTTACTGTACTAATTACTGCCGTTAGACAAAATTATCTAAATATCGAAAGCAAGTGTACAATGTGTCCCTAAAGCAAATAAATGAATATGAATCTGTGAATTATGTAATGTTTGGATTTGTCATTATATATTTTTTTATTTTACAGAACACTTGATTAATTTGTTGATTTTTTACTAACAAATCACTATTAAATAGAATGCCTTAATATACAAAAGTCAAAATAACCAAAAAATTTTCTTGGTAAAAACACTCCGAATCAGGTTAAATTCTCTCCAACCTTAAGGTTGCTGGAGAAAAACTCTTGTAGGGATTAAGCTCGTCTTTGTACGTCATTATTGTCTTTAATCTAATTATGTATATGATAAGGATATTCAACTGTTCAAATTTGTTTTTTTTAAAGCAGTTCGTACGTTGGTCAATATTTGCGCTGTGCCTGTGTGAGGAGGAGGGCTAAAAGCGTTGTGTTGTAGCGGCGAGCGCCGCGACCTCCATACTAGCTCTACTGTCGCTTGTTACATTCTGGATTATTCACTTATTCCAAGATGGATTAGCATTTAATCTAGATAGGGAGAATCATCTAAGAAACTGCGTTTTGTTTTGACTTGCTTACCTTGGGCATTCGGGTCTAGCGCACATCAATATGTACATATATACAACTAATAGTTCTAGCGGGTTACCATGACGTGTTATTGAGGTTCCTTAACATAATAGTTTTAGTAGATTTAGACAGACACGCAAAGCACTTTAGGTTAAAAATAAAGGTCATGGTACGATAGCTGATCACACAACAGTATTGACCTGAGCCGTTAATATCAAAAACTGCTTAGACTTATGAACTGCCGGTCCAAATCCAAACGCGGAGTTATTATTTTTTTGTTGTATTCAGAAGCAAAATATTTCGATTCATCAATTTAAGTCATTTCCACTAACAACCTTGGAAAAATCAATATATTAAATAATACCCACGATACCGGGCATACAAATATTGGTTTGTGGAATCAAATCCGTTATATCATGCTGGCTACTCGCCCGCCATACTATTGAAGTTACCAAATAAAGTATAACGTAAAAAAAGGTACAAAAAGGGAAGGACCAGTAACTTGGTACAAAGAGCATTTAGAAGCATGCATGATTCAAGCACCACTAATGAGGTAACAGATAAAGCAGCGACTTCAATTATTAATGAAGAGTCTGCCGCCGCTCCCGTCCTACATCTCGCAAATGCACCGCTTAATTCAAGTGAAGTGTTGCAGAACCTCGGTTCACTCGCTTGTTCACTGTTCACTGGCTAAATGACTAACTGCCAGTAACTGAACGCTGAGAATTTATTTGTAAGCAAAGATTACACAGACGAAAGGGGTATTAATGTAAAAATTCTTAATGAATACTAGCAAATATATTTTATTCCTACTCAATAAATTAATCTCGACGTTTTAAATTATCATTTGTCTAAAATATAATTTTTATTGCAGCATTTGAAAGCTTAGTTAGAGAAACATTAAAATTTTCAGAATGCAGAGCCATTATCTAAATCAAGAAAACGGCGCATTAAAAAACCAGTCCGAGCTTCTGTGCGCATTATATATCGCCGGATAAACGAACTGCCACTTCTTATAATTGAAATGAGCGAGAAATGATGATGGCGATTTATAAAGAGTAAATAAAGTGTAGTGCAAATCCTACGCTGTAAGTAGATGCAGATTCCTCGCCGGCTGGCCGTGGCGGGCGATCTATCACTACTAACGCGAAGAGCAGGGTGGGGCCTTATGACAGCGGGCGCATGAACGGAGCGGGCGATCTATTTGATGACAGCGGGCGCATAGACGGAGCGGGCAATCTATCACTACTAACGCGGCTCTGTACATGTCACCTATCTCAGTCGCGCAAGCGTCCGAATGCTTTGGCGCGGCCTTATAACAGCGGGCGCATGAACGGAGCGGGCGATCTATCTGATGACAGCGGGCGCATGGACGGAGCGGGCAATCTATCACTACTAACGCGGCTCTGTACATGTCACCTATCTCAGTCGCGCAAGCGTCCGAATGCTTTGGCGCGGCCTTATGACCGCGGGCGTATGAACGGAGTGGGGATCTATCTGATGACAGCGGGCGCATGGACGGAGCGGGCGATCTATCACTACTAACACGGCTCTGTACATGTCACTTATCTCAGTCGCGCAAGCGTCCAAATGCTTTAGCGCGGCCTTATGACAGCGGGCGCATGAACGGAGCGGGCAATCTATCTGATGTCAGCGGGCGCATGGACGGAGCGGGCGATCTATCTGATGACAGCGGGCGCATGAACGGAGCGGGCGATCTATCTGATGACAGTGGGCGCATGGACGGAGCGGGCGATCTATCACTACTAACACGGCTCTGTACATGTCACCTATCTCAGTCGCGCAAGCGTCCGAATGCTTTAGCGCGGCCTTATGACAGCGGGCGCATGAACGGAGCGGGCGATCTATCTGATGACAGCGGGTGCATGGACGGAGCGGGCGATCTATCTGATGACAGCGGGCGCATGAATCGAGCGGGCGATCTATCTGATGACGTCGGACGCATGGACGGAGCTGGTGATCTATCACTACTAACGCGGCTCTGTACATGTCACCTATCTCAGTCGCGTAAGCGTCCGAAAGCTTTAGCGCGAGTGGGAGGTGCAATAGCAATAACAACAATTAACCAGTGAGTTAAGGTATACAACCAAGTAATTTATCCTCCATATTATGTAGTGTGGTTTATTTATATATTTTTAGAATGTATTTAGTTTATGTTTATTAGAATAATCAATAGGTATATTTTATTTTATGGTTTCTGTTTATGTATGTTAAAGGTACTCTTACACCGCCGTCTTTTGATTTTTGTTTATCCTGTCCATCCAAAGGTTGTCTGAAAGAGATCACTTTTAGCGATAAGACCGCCCATTGTACCGTTATTTATTATTTATTTCCTTTTTTACTATATTTTTGTTTGGTGTGCAATAAAGAGCATTTCATTCATTCATTCAGTAACTGTAGCTTAAAAAAGCTCCATACACATAAGTATGACCTCCGTGGCGCAGTGGGCGAATAACCGGCTGAGACGCAGGAAGTAGCGGGTTCGATTCCCGCCCCGGAACAAACGTTTGCATGATCTACAGATATTTGTTTCGGGTCTGGATATTTTTCTATTTATTATAATTATGTATTTACAAAAAAAAAATACATTAGTATTCTATCAGTTATCTGGTTCCCATAATGCAAGCTCTGCTTAGTTTGGGGCTAGATAACGCTGTGTGAAATGTCCAGCAATATTTATTTATTTATTTAGTATACAACTGCTGTACCGTAATAGCTCCGTTGCTAGTCAATGTGAAAACACCCATCACTACTATCTAGGCACCGGCTGTGGTACGGTGACAATAGCACGACTGGGGCCGGGTGGGTACACAAGTGTAGCCGGTGATCTACGTGCGTTGAAGCTGAAGAAGCGCGGGATTAACCTTACTCTATGCGCAAAACTAAACAGTACCATGATGATTATTATAAATATTCATATTCATTTATTTTGCTTACATGTAGGTACATATAATTTTTTTAGCTTAGATGGTAGGCAGCTTAGAAGTAAGTGCATATACCCTGTAAGGGCACTGCATGTTGGATTTGCGCCTTTTCAAAAGTACAGCAATTAAACATAGAATTAAACATGTCAAATCAATTAAATATAAAAATAAATTATAAAATTAAAATTTAATTAAATGAAAATTAAACGAATAACCATACATTATAAATACAGGATGTATCACGTACCGTTTTATCGGTGTTTTTACCGATAAAACGGTACGTGATACATCCTGTATTTATAATAATGATGATTGAAATAAATCACGAAAGTTTTCTAAGTAAAAAGTACCATGCTGGATAATCTATGTTGCGAAGAAAGCGATACGTTTAACTTTATTAGTGCTTGGTTTCCAAATGGCACATCTCCAAAATAATAATAAATAATACCTGGGGCTCGAAGGTAGAAATGAGATAAATAAGCAGATAGGTAAAAAATAGTGCACACTTTAAAAAATAAAAAAAACACAAGAAGTGTTTGGCTACCATTTTTTGAACCTCATAAAATATTTTGTTTCATGTTAAAACGCTTGTTTGGTGGCCAAGCTTTCTAGCGGCGCTTACCGAGCTTTAATAAATGCCCCGTATTTGCTTTGCTTTATAATTCCCAGGTGAGAATAACGTGTCTATATTGCAATAACAGCGGAAATTAAATGAAGTTTTTACGCTGATATTAATAGTGTTTATTAGATACTACACCTGTTCATATTATATAATTGTGTAATTTTAATACTTTAACAAAGCAAGAATTTATCATGTACTATTTTGGTAAATGCTACAATGTGTGGGTACTTATAACCTAGTCTTGTTTTAACAAAATTACTGTTTGTCCACAAGATTTTCTCTGATTTTTTTAAACTCTATTAATAACCAGAAATAGCACCCATAAAATACCATTTGATATCGTTCTCTTCTATTGTAAAGTACTACCACCTAGTAGATCCTTATTTAAACTTTTAACCAATTTAAATAGCAATGTTCCACAAGCAGCGCCCTGGCGTACTCGGGCGGGCGACCCGACTGAGGAGAAAAAGCTAATTTCCTCTTCCATTATAAATTCATGGATTTCTTTGTGTAGCCCCAAAATAAGTTGTTTGTTTCGACATCGGGGAAGTTTTTACCGCTGCGGACTCACAAAGGGCTGTAATTGCTACCTTTACGGACCTCTAAATCCTAGAGGTCCCGTGGTGTCCCTCCAATTTACACGTTCACTCGGTAATTGGCTATCAATGTATGGAAATACGAAGCGGGGTGAATGACAACTTCTCCACAATATTTTCATAGACTGTGTTGATAACTTTCCAGTTCTCCCCGCTTTCATTTTTTTTAAGTTACTTGTTATAGTAATAGTTGCAATTAATGGATATCTTTATAATTGACGACCCCCGTGGCGCAGTGGGTGAATAGCCATCTGAGACGCAGGAGGTAGCGGGTTCGATTCCCACTGAGGAACAAATTTTTGCATAATCTACAGATATTTTTTCCGGGTCTGAATGTTATTCTATATCATATATTACCGACCGCGGCTTCGCACGCTTGAAAATTCCCGTTCCCGTGGGAACTACAGGAGAAAAACTATATAAAACACTTTTGTGAAAGTGACGCGACACTTCATATAAATGACTTCACGTCAATGAGCGACAGTTATATTGTATGGATATTGTTCACACAAAAATACTAAAATCGCGATATAAAAATGGGAGGTGGAGGTAGGAGGGTGAAAAATAGTTTACGACCTCACACCTACCAAATAAACAAAATAGAAAATAATTAAAATCGGTCTACCTGTTTCGGAAGGAGTATAACCACAAACACAAGATATTAATATATATTGCCTAATACCTTCAGGTATTCTGTTTTCGTACCTGTAAACAGTTACCATAGATTTCCTAAACTGTTGAGAGCAAACACAACAGACAGAGAAACTGAAGTGTACCGTCCACCATAGATTAAGGTCTTAGACATATCTCCCAGACTTGGGAGGGAGGGTGAACGGGGGAGGGTAACCTGCGACTGCAGTTTGGATACCCTCTGGCCTTAGATAAATGGACAACAGTAAATTTTGAATTACATTAAACCGTTGTCTAGCAAAAGCTGAGACAGGGGCCGTCTTTAGGAATATATAGGGTTATGGTCGGTAAACTGTTTACGAAGTTTATACGAGTATTTTTAGGAATTTTCTTACTCAAATATGATATCTAAGATAACAGTGCATACATTTATTTCGTTTATAGAATTTACATTTTAATCTGCTTTTAATTTTATCTTCAACAATTTTCTTTTCAAAGCATCCTTTTTTTAATTTATATAACATTTTACTTATTAAAATTATTTGCATTAAAGATCTTTGCAAAATAAACTAAAATATTTCAAAACATAACTTGATTAGACCAAACGCACCAAGAAACAAAGTAGAATGCCTGAGGATAATAATTAAATGAACAATATTTCAAGTACTATCAGACAAGTTTACGTTCCTGGCGGCACAATGGCGAGTAGACAGCGCTGTATTGTGTTCACGGTACACTGGAGTCGAACATCTGGGAAATAGAAGGCTTTACCGCAACTGAGAACCTATCTGAGACCATTCAAAGAAATATAATACTTTGTTCGATGCTTACATTTAGTGAGAGAACTTAGTGTTAACTATGAGAATGTAGGTTGCGGGAGCACCTGGGTCTCGGGAAACGCCAAGGATAGAAGCTGAGAAGGCGTGCACACCTAGCACATGGATAAAAAGGATTTTTTGAATTGATTAAATAATATTTCATGAAATATATTTTTAAGTTTAAGAAAATGTGTCCAACCAATATTGATTATTACTTAATATTTATTAATATTTATGTATCTTTCTAGGTATTATTGTTAAAACCAAATTAAACCTTTTCAATATATTAAAAAAATCTTAATTTATGACTTCGATATTTTGCTTTTTTGCAATAGACGTAAATTGCAAATTTTATTGAGTCTTAATTATCTATTTTTACAGTTTTTCACAAAGTCGTACAAAAATGTTTGAGTACTAATTCAGGTTTAAGTTTCTGTCTGGGCCTTACACTTCATAAAAAAACCGGACAAGTGCGAGTCTGGCTCGGTCACCGCGGGGTGGGGGGGGGGCTGTCAAATATTTGATTTTTGTGATATAACCATCAATTTTAACGATTTTCGGATTTTACCCTTACTTGTGCTGTAAGACCAGGCTTCTTTCCGAATTTCATCATTCTAGGTCAATATGAAGTACTCTATGGGTTATGATTTATTTCTGATCAAAATAAACGGGCAAAATAGCCGTATTTTTTGATCGCTTTGTCTTAGAAGCTTGATTTTTTACTATCTATTTGATATTAATTTCAACTTGAGACATCCATACATTCGTGAGAAAAAGAGACTTTGCAGACAACAAACATACAGACAGACGGACAACAAACTTTTTTCCTTTTTAGGTACGAAACCCTAAAAGAGACTACTAAATTGAAATGTATTTGCTAGAAGCATGGTATATAAGCTGTTGCAGCTAAAAAGGTTTCATATACTTCACTGATTAACGGCGTGCAAATGAAATTAAAAATAAAAGTTGCAAAAGTCGCTAGCTTGGTATTATTTCTTTGTAAGTACCGTTCAAACTACGTATCCTTCCAAGTAGGAAACTTATTGACTGCACCGGCAGTTCTTACCATAAATTCTAATATCCCGATCGTATGTTCCTTGACTCAATAGCCATTATTTTAAGGTTTATCCTGCTGACTATATCTACTTATACGTATCTACTTAATAAATGGTTAAAAATAGATTTATTATTGCCATAACTTTAAACGTTTTGCAATGATTGAAAGCTATTTATTTTGGTAACAAAATTTCTAAAAATATAAGTCTCGTTTTGGAGCCGAATGTCAAAGAATGCATGTATCTTTTAAATAACATTAAGACTTCAATTGATCTTAAAAACTAGAAAGACGATAGCATATAAGTTTTTTGGTGAACTTGATACGTGACATGATTTCAAGAGTTAATATCCAAAATACTGCCACAGAAATACATTGCTACAGATAAGCCCCATCAAAAATGGAAACTCGTCACGTGTACTGTACACGTGTACACGGGTAAGCGAAGCGAGGCGAGGTAATAATGCGCTGTAGGCCGAGTGCGCGCCTCTTCACTCGTAGCGCAGACAAATGTCATAATTTAGCAACGTGACTCGGCCGTGTACTCACGGAGGGAACATTGTAAAATGCATCACCAAACAACGCAAAAAAAATAACAAAACTGAATTGAAAGAGACGAGAGCAGAGTCCAGAAATGAGAGAACATAAAAAGGGCATATTTTGTTTCTAGATTTGTAAAACTAGAAAGTTGTACCTACAACTTTATAACGACACGATCATACGTGTAGATGTCGCGCAAGAAATGTGCAGCAATCAGCCGAGACGAAACAACCCGCTGAGGCTACATTCTAACAGTCAATGCATAAGCAGTGGGTTAATCACATTACTACATGCGGGCAATCACCCATTGGTAGGCAATCACACCATTTTTTTCCTTAACCTGTACTTTCCCACTGCTGAGCAATGGTCTCCCCCACATTCCTCCACATCTCGCGATCACTCGCCACGTCCTACCAGCTATCTTGAAAGGCTTCAAGGTCGTCACGTCAACGCTTCCTCGGCCTGCCTCGGCTTTGTTGCCCATCTGCAGCTACCATTGTGTTTTTTTAACTGGATAGGTCTTTATTTGACCACAATCTCACCTTGACTTTAGACTTTTGAGTCCTCTGTCAATGACCAAGTTTGGGCACCATAGTTATGGATGGGCAGAATACACATAGTTTACGCTTAAGAAATAATTAATAACGAGTAATTTAAAATTGTTATTCTATTTTAACTTTTATTTACTCGCATTTGACATGAATTTGATGTGTTATTATTTTATTAGTATGGTTTTCATGGATAAGTAACGTGCTATGTGAAATTTATTATTATCATTGTACCAACCTCTGAAGGTACCAACTTTATTTTATGTTTGAAGGAAAATTACTTGTAATTTAATTTTTGAAGTGTTCTTTAGGCGCGTTGGACATTTTTTGAGATGGGAAAAAACCATTGAACTCGCGACATTGTTACCTTTACCATTACCGACACCTGTGTATATATATCAGTATCTGTAGTGTAGTCTCGTTTTAATTTTTGAATACCTAAACATTGAGCGCTAAATTTTTCACTTCTGTCGGCACTTCCGGAGTGCCATTTTTTTACCTATAAATAACTATGAAATATGTAATGTAGACCCACAAGAGATGTTTAAATTACGAGTACCTACCTATATTTCAATGCAATAACAGTTTTGGTCTTGGTATATGGCGCACAAGACTAAACTATGGTAACTCAATAAAAATATTTCATAAGCTGATAAATAAAACATTTTTCTTACAAGATTTGGCATCTTCCGCTCTTCTGTGATTTGGTTAAGGCTTACCACTTCCCATAAAATAAGCATTACCTTACCAAACAAAGCCCGAGACCGCTAAAAAGTGGCATGTCCTTTTAATTTTTAACTAATAAAGTTTGTCTACTGCAGTTTCTGAGCTAGACATCGGCGGCGCTCGCTCAAACCATTTGTAATGACATACATGTGTCCTGCTATTAACTTACTGCTATTTTTCTCTGAATGTTTGTGTTCATTACTTTATCTCGTGTCGTCGTGTGCACGAGCCATTTTTATTACAATTCTGTAGGCTATTTCAGCTGTCTTTTGAAAGTGTATCTGTGAGACAACTTTAAATTTAAATTTGTGTTTTAAACTTGTATAAAAACGTAATTCTCGATGTCTTGTAGTTATTCTTACGTCTTAACTTAGCTTCTTTTTTTTCGACTGTACTTACCTACCTAGATTTGTACGAGGAAACGTTTTTAAAAAGACATGAAAATTTGAAGTGAATGATTAATTGATTTTTGAATTATAAAATGTCTTAAAGATTTGACAATTTAATAGCGACTAACTGCTCTAAAGCTTATATCTACCATGAAATAAATTCAACGTCAGCAAATCCGGCCGTGTGATACTGCGTGGGCGCACGTGCAAAACAACTGGGAATGCGCTGATTAGGCATTGCAGATGGCCTGGCTGGTTAGCGTTGCCAACATAACTACCTACTGCGTCTACATATTGTTACGAGCTGAGGGTTCGGGATAAAATAATGGGAATCGATCCAACCAAAATAACACTTTTATTCAGCACTAAACGATGAATACACGAACTTGGTCACACGTAATCACAACACACTAATTCGCACCACTTAAAGTCACCGAAATGTTCACACGTATAGCTGAATCCAGACTGACTCGGGAGCAACTACTGTTCACGCGAGACCCTTCCCAAGTCAGTCCTCCAGGGCCTCGCTGAGACTAACTCACTCACTCAAACTGACTCACTCAGACTGACTGTCCGGCCATCTCTCCGGCCTATTTATATCGCGCACATTTCGATTGTTCGAGAACGATGTCGATCCTTCCAGGAAAGGGTCGGTCCCTCGACACAATGGCCACTCCCCATTCTGCGAAACCACAAACAATAGCAACAATAACACAGCAAGACAAAAGCGTTCGAGAAGGTTCAATTATTACTCATTGCTTAACAGCCTCGGCGTAACACTGCCCCCTCCTAAAACATGCTCGTCCCGAGCATTCTTTGCCCCATATCGCGGCGGCCGATCAACACGAACAATTTTAGGCGCACCTCGCGCTAAAGATGTAGCAACTAGAGGAGCCACATTGCCGTCTCCAGTACTTCAGGACACCCAGAGTCCCTTTCTCATCAGCGATCCCAATTCCAGCCTCCAAAACACGGCTCTCATGATTTCTATCTATTCTTTCACTTCCTGGAATTCCTTTCCAGATGAACTGAACGATTCCCTCATCAGTCGAGCACGCTCTTATGGCCAACGTCGCTGATCTTCCTGTTGACGACGCTGCTCTTCTTTATCCTGACGTCGCTGTTCCTCTTGCAATCGAGTCTGCTCCACCTGTTCACGTCGCTGTTCCTTCTGCAACCGAGCCTGCTCTTCCTGCTGACGACGCTTCTCTTCTTTATGCTGACGGCGTTCTTCCTCCTGCAACCAAGCCTGCTCTTCTTGCTGATGACGCTGCTCTTCCTTATCCTGACGTCACTGTTCTGCCTGCAACTGAGCCTGCTTTTCTTGCTGACGACGCTGCTCTTCCCTATCCTGACGTCGCTGTTCTTCCTGCAACCGAGCATGCTCTTCTTCCTGACGTCGCTGTTCTTCCTGCCAACGTCGCTGCTCTTCTTGTTGACGACAAAGCTTGGCCATAATAGCAGCAAGATCGCCTGTCACAGGAGCTTGGCCCACAGATGATGATGATGAAGCTCCAATTGATTCGGTGGCGGCTGATTCCATCTCCATCGGCTGACGACTCTGCCGAGCTTCTTGAACCGGAGACTCCCCAAACAGCCTTTCATCCATTTCCTGTGGTCGTTGACCTCTCGTCCTGACACCGTCCACGTTATCTTTTGGCAGAACCGGCATTATTTTATCCCACTTCTGACACCAAATTGTTACGAGCTGAGGGTTCGGGATAAAATAATGGGAATCGATCCAACCAAAATAACACTTTTATTCAGCACTAAACGATGAATACACGAACTTGGTCACACGTAATCACAACACACTAATTCGCACCACTTAAAGTCACCGAAATGTTCACACGTATAGCTGAATCCAGACTGACTCAGGAGCAACTACTGTTCACGCGAGACCCTTCCCACGTCAGTCCTCCAGGGCCTCGCTGAGACTAACTCACTCACTTAAACTGACTCACTCAGACTGACTGTCCGGCCATCTCTCCGGCCTATTTATATCGCGCACATTTCGATTGTTCGAGAACGATGTCGATCCTTCCAGGAAAGGGTCGGTCCCTCGACACAATGGCCACTCCCCATTCTGCGAAACCACAAACAATAGCAACAATAACACAGCAAGACAAAAGCGTTCGAGAAGGTTCGATTATTACTCATTGTTTAACAGCCTCGGCGTAACAATATAAACAATAACAGAGTAAAAAAAACCAAAAAAATTAACGAGCCATCTATCTGTGCGTCAAAATAAATGGAGTATGTTATAATATCTAACCTTTCTTACGTATCGTACATTGATCTGAATTTACATTTTATTAACTTTTCATAAAGTATTCTCACACTGAAGCAATAATTCCCCCTAACCAACAAAAGTTTTATCCAGCGCGAGGTATTTACAAAGCCATTTGACTTAGGTTAAGTTAACAATATAAAACGAATACGTACCTAAATACCTGAAAACACCTTCACGTAGCCAGAGAAAAACTGACTCTCAGATGAATATCGCGCACCACTTTACACATGCAGTTTGAAACCCGCTTAAAGTTTAAGCGATAAGGTTGAAATTTCTATGATTTTAGGATAAGAAGGTTGTAAAATAAGAGTGCATTACACATTCGCCTCGGAGTTGTAAAGTTAGAGTCGTGTTACTACATCGGAATGCTAAAACATCGGTGGAATAACTTCGGAAATGTATGCACCTTCAGTTATTTTTTTTAGTCTTGACATGTTGTGAGCAAGTCTTGGGTATAGACGAAATATTGCTGCATTTTATCATAGATAGGAAAGTTACGGATGCAAATATGAAAATTTATGACTCATGCTGAGATGAAATATGCTTAAAAATGAAGACATTTTGAAAGATGAACCAATTTTTGTGATCCCAGCTTACAGAAAATAATACATAGCTGATAAAATATTTATGCATGCAGTCTGTCATCTTTGATTATAGTAGCGGTAAGTTCTACCATTTGTACATGTAACCGCTAAACATTGTCAGTGTACGCTATGTTGTTGACTCCTATCAATAGAAAATAAAATCTGTAAGCTAGGATGCGTTACCGATACAATAAAATGAGGTAAAGAAACAAATTACCCTCATAATATACATGAATCATAATTGCAGATTTGGCCTATCTGAAGTCTTTATTATTCCATTCACATTATGAACCAACAGCTTGCGTAGCGATTTATATGTAGATAAGACATTATTCTACCGATTAGATACTTACCATCGAGCTGGATGTCAAAGGGTTAGCAATCCTTATAAATAATATATATACCTACAATTTATAGTCAGCATTTATATAATGAAAGCAATATCGGCCAGCATACAACTAGTGTGGCGTCAGCTAAGTGACACCGGGACAGACCCGTCGAGGAACTAATATCTGTGGCCGCGAGCAGGTGGGGTTTTAGGGATATTGGATAAATAAAACTGTATCTGATGTCGATACCAATATTTTTCCAACTGGAAATTTTAAAACGTCAATATTTACATATAGTAGATGCTAATTAATTACTACCCCCCCCCCCACCCTTTCAGCTACTAGCCTTAAAGCAGTGACAACGTGATATTACTTGGAGGTTATACGTATTCATCGATCATCAGTATACTATATACTATACTACCAGTTGACCCGCCGAACTTCGTACCGCCTTGACATGCATATGACGGTAGAACTGTCAATCGGCATGCATTGTATGAGAAAATGAATTTTCGTCATAATTTTTTTACGTAAATTTTTCAAATAGTTTATTAGTTATTCTGCTATTCGGGGCGGAGGCAAATCAAACAAATTAAAGATCATCAAAATCGGTCCCGCCTTTCTCGAATTATAAGTGTTCGAACAAACCCAACTTTGTTTTATCTTTTTTTTTTTTAAATTGGATATAACTTCGTTTGACCACAATCTCACCTGATGGTAAGTGATGATGTGGTCTAAGATGTAGCACGAAGATCTAGAAGAAACCTATTTACTCTCACCTTAAAGAGGCCCGGATTGTATTCTTTAGGAAAAACAGACGACGGCAAAGTGTTCCATACCTTAGCTGTACACATCAAGAACGTAGAACCAAAACGGTGTGTGCGAATGGGTGGTATATTGACTAGGTACGGGTGGTACTGAGCCGTGCGCCTGCTTGTCCTTTGATGGAAAGGAGATGGCGGGATCAGATCGTATAGTTCCTGGGCACATTCCCCAAAATGTATTCTGTAAAAGATCGATAGGCTTGCAACTTTACGGCGGTGTTCGAGACTTTGGATCTTAGTCACCGCCATATATTGCTCACCTATAAGCCTAAAAGCCCTACGTTCTATCGAGTCTAAGGTAGCGAGCTGGTATTTGGCCGAACCATCCCAAAGGTGGCAGCAGTACTCCATACCAGACCGGACTTGAGCTTTATAAAGACTAAGAAGCTGTCCTGGTGTGAAGTATCTCCTGACCTTGTTGAGGATGCCCAGCTTCATGGCAGCTGTTTTAGCCTTAGACTCGATGTATGAGCTAAAGTTGAGAGTAGGCGTGAGCGAGACCCCTAAGAGCTCGAGGTGACCTTTTACAGATAACGGTACATTTTGGAAAATTGGAACTTGGGTAAACTGACTCTTTTTCGCCGAGAAGAGACATGCTTGCGTTTTTGAAGCATTGAATTTGACAAGATTGGCATCGCCCCAGTCAGAGACGGCCTTGAGTGTCAAATTCAAACGCTGCAACATCTCGTCTCTCTGCCTCTGAATTTCAGCTCTGCTGGCTCGAGCATTAGAAGTGTACCTCTCCACAACTGTACTGTCGTCTGCGTACCCAATGATACCGGGCATGAGCAGATCATTGATATGCAGCAGAAACAGCGTGGCAGAGAGTACTGACCCCTGAGGTACCCCGGCGTTAATAGCCAATTGATAAGACGAGCGGCCATCAATGACTACCCGAATGGATCGTTCCCTCAGAAAGTCTGCAAGCCAAGAGCAGAACTGAGCTGGAAGTCCGTATGAAGGAAGCTTGCCAATAAGGCTGGCATGCCAAACCCTGTCAAAAGCCTTCGAGATATCTAGTGAAACAGCCAGTGCTTCACCATACTTCTCGATGGCTTCACTCCAGATGTGTGTAGTATACGCAAGAAGATCCCCAGTAGACCGTTTCTGGCGAAACCCATATTGACGGTCACTAAGGAGGTCATTGATCGAGCGAAGCAAGATCTCTAAATCAACTGGGGCAAATCGGCGTTGTATGTATGTATGTTTGTTTGTTCGAGGATAACTTTCGAAGCGTTTATCTGATCATCGTGAAGTATGGTATATAGGTAGGTAGTGATAGCACAATTTGGGTGTGACTCAATGAGCTAAAAATGTGGAGGGGTTGTTGAAATATTAGGGTTCAAGAGGGGTAAAAAAAACAAAATGAGACTGTCCGGTCAAATAGCACGTCTAATAAAAGGTCTTTGTGAGTACATAATTATCGACTCCGTTTTTATTTTTAGTATTAAACTTGTAGTTTTTAAGTTATTAGCCATAATATAAACTAAACTTTGACAAAACTCACAGGGTACACCATTGCCCCCACAGTGCTGTAATTTGGTACGCGTATAGCTTAAGTGGCACAAATATGGGCAAAAGTCTGAAATCCAGAATAACTGCAATTTGTACCCCGAAAAAGCGTAACCATATTACATAAACTCCCGTTACCTGTAATTTGAATGAAACTGTAGGTCAAGTTGGTTGGTTATTATTTCGGGGCACTATTTTGATAGTCATTACAAGTAATATTTTTTTGTTTTAATCGGTGACTCGCGAGATCACAGTTCGGGGCAAACCACTAGTCTATTCTATCAGACAGCTAAAACAGCTATTGTGATCTCCTGTGATCTCCATTACAACACCTAATTGCGATAGGCAATGAGCCGTTTGTCGTTGAGAAGTTCTGCGGGAGATCTTCAAAGTGCATGAGCACGTCAGTTGACCACTGATAAGCTCCTTAGTAGATATTCCTTTGCGATCTCCAAAACAATAACTAAATCACGTCAGTTTGTTGTCAAGTGTTGAGGAGTTTTCGGTTTCTATCTTGTAGTCCATCATCAGACCCACTCAATTTGATGGATGTATATGCCTTCAGTTGATGGGCCATAGGGCACGTTTCTAAGGTGCGTGATCTACGAGGTAATACTTTGATATTGGTGATGGTTACCACTTAACATCAGGGGGGGTCATATGCTTGGTTTATCTCAAGGTAGTAATATAAAAAAATAATTGAGATGCTCCTTATTTTTTAAAGTCGGTTGAAAATAGGGTAACATTTTGACTCTCGCATTAATGAAAAAGCTTCGTCTATTCTTGGAAGCGAAGACATACAATCGCCAAGTTAAGCCCGTTGTTAGGTAAAAGCCGCACTAAAGCTTAATTTCAGGTGAGCTGCACTAATTAACCTGAATATCTAACCTTCTCATGATCACCCAAAATAGTAGATGTAATGAACTCCGATGTAAAAGCGCAATCGGCTGCATTGCAACAGTCGACTCCGAGAGAGGAATGCGACGCGGCATGCCGCCCGCCCGCTCGCCGACCGGATTGCGTGTGCCTCTGCCGTCCGCCGTCCGCCGTCCGGTATGCCAACGTCGGCTGCACGGAATGCATGAACGTACACTTTATTTTACAATTGGACCAGTCAAGTCAATAATGTTTTTATTCATTGAAATTGTTACCATCCGATCTATATAGAGAACACACGGTGTTACTGTCGCAAGGGTGATGTGTATTTATTAGTGATGCTACGTGGTTAATTCTTTTAAAAACGATTACCATATCAATTAGATTTATTCAATAAATAAAAACTCACATTAAAATTTGATAGATTAGGTTAGAGAGTTGTTTAATCAAAGAGGCCCATCAAAATACTTCAATGGCAAACTTACTACAACTGTCTATCAAATATAGTGCTCGTGCTTAGGATAATGGAACAAATACCCACTTAACTGTATTGGTTAGCAAAATAATTTCAGCACGCTACCTACACTTTCTAGCCTTCAGCCATGAAATTTGGTGGTCATTATAAAACAAAGACCAGGTTTATATTTGTCGCCTCGTGGAGATGTTCGCGTGTTCGTTTTGCGCACGCAAACAAATAATTAAGAATTTGCAACACTCCTGTCATTTTGAAGTTCAAGCTTGATTTATCAATCATTTTCACTTGTGAATACTTTTTGCAACTTTTTACTGCTTATTTCATTTATTAATAAAAAGGTACATACGTGATAAACACCCGTTTAAATCAATACTTATATTTCATTCTGGTTTTAAAATGCATTTTCGATTTTTTTCCTTTTTCTCTTTTTCTGCTTTACTTTCTGTCAGCAAAACATGTATTTATCTTTCATAAGTCTATTACTACCGTGATCTCAGTACTCACTTATTTATTATCAAAGTATACTAAATAATAAACAGCTGGAACACAACCCATCTATTTCCTCAGTGGCCTTCCTCTACGTCTATATTCATGTACATTCATATCCAACACTCATAAAGTCACATGACTTTCTTCCCTCCCCATTACATGCCCATACTACGCTCCAGCTATTAGAAAGAAAGAAAAACCACATTTATTTGTGTCGAAACAAAACACCGCGCAGTAGGTAATACTTCTAAATTTTTTTATAACTATTTATTTCCATTAACCCATCAAGAATCGCGCCAATACATTTTGTATGGTTGTGAGTCCTGAGCGATGTACTCGTTCTGTACTAAACCCACCAATTATATCAATTAGATTTTTTGAATCACCTGATTATAAGGATAGTTCAATATTCTCAAGAAATACGAAGCATTTACATACTGATAAGCGAATAGCTATAGTTTATAATTAAGACGTATTTATTATATGCAATGTCTAGTAGTAGCGGGGAGTCTATTTGGCGGCGGCGAGTTGTCTAATCCAAGGCAGTGGTACATCGCCTGCGGCCGCGCGCGACTGAGACGGATGGAAGCGCCACGCTACACAGAACTAGGAACCTGTCTACACATAGACAACCATTTATTTGCTAAATAGCACACATCATATATTTTTTTGACGACCTCCGTGGTGCAGTGGGCGAATAGCCGACTGAGACGCAGGAGGTAACAGGTTCGATTCCCGCCGCGGGACAAATGTTTGCATGATCTACAGATATTTGTTCCGGGTCTGGTTGTTTCTCTTCAATTCTATTATAAGTATGTATTTACAAAAAAAAATGTTTATAAGTATTCTATCAGTTATCTGGTTCCCATAGTACAAGCTCTGCTTAGTTTGGGGCTAGATAGCGTTGTGTGAAATGTCCAGCAATATTTATATTTTATTTATTTATTTATTTACGACAGATGAGTGAGACACAAGAGAGAGACAAAGAAAAATGATTTAAAATAATTAATCTACCCATGTAGAGAAGTAATTACGTACTATAATTAAAATATTGATATATAGGCATCTTTTTAGTCTGTCCGCGATCTTAATATGTAGTTGTAACACTGTAATTAAAATTACAGCATTTCCCATTTACAACAGCTAAAATCCTTATTACCTAATTAATTTGTGTTTATGATATTGTGCGTGTGAAATGCTTGTTTCTAGCACCTCACCAAAATTATAGCAAATTAAGCTTCTACCAGATAAATGTTGCTGGACGTTTCATAAAACGCTATCTAGCCCCAAACCCAACAGAGTTTGTACTAAGGGAACCAGTAACTGGTAGAATACTTTTTTTTTTGTAAATACATACTTGTAATATATAGAGAAACAACCAGACACGAAACAAATATCTGTAGATCGTGCAAACATTTGTTCCGCGGCGGGAATCGAACCCGCTACCTCCTGCGTCTTAGCCGACTATTCGCCCACTACGCCACGGAGGTCGTCATAAATGTTATAACCAAGGGTTCGGCCGTGCATCTTTGGTATTTTTTCCACATTTTCATCATAACTCCAAAACTATACTTACAACTTAAAATTAAGAAAAATTTGTGAAAAAACCACAAATAATATAAGTTCAAATACATACTGTTACGAGCTGAGGGTTCGGGATAAAATAATGGGAATCAGTCCAACCAAAATAACACTTTTATTCAGCACTAAACGATGAATACACGAACTTGGTCACACGTAATCACAACACACTAATTCACACCACTTAAAGTCACCGAAATGATCGCACGTATAGCTTAATCCAGACTGACTCGTGAGCAACTACGTTCACGCGAGACCCTGCTCCACGTCAGTCCTCCAGGGCCTCGCTGAGACTCACTCACTCAGACTGACTGAGACTAACTGTCCGGCCATCTCTCCGGCCTATTTATATCGCACACATTTCGATTGTTCGAGAACGATGTCGATCCTTCCAGGAAAGGGTCGGTCCCTCGACACAATGGCCACTCCCCATTCTGCGAAACCACAAACAATAGCAGCAATAACACTGCAAGACAAAAGCGTTCGAGAAGGTTCGATAATTACTCATTGTTTAACAGCCTCGGCGTAACACTGCCCCCTCCTAAAACATGCTCGTCCCGAGCATTCTTAGCCCCATATCGCGGCAGCCGATCAACACGAACAATTTTAGGTGCACCTCGCGCTGAAGATGTAGCAACTAGAGGAGCCACATTGACGTCTCCAGTACTTCAGGACACCCAGAGTCCCTTTCTCATCAGCGATCCCAATTCCAGCCTCCAAAACACGGCTCTCATGATTTCTATCTGTTCTTTCACTTCCTGGAATTCCTTTCCAGATGAACCGAACGATTCCCTCATCAGTCGAGCACGCTCTTATGGCCAACGTCGCTGATCTTCCTGTTGACGACGCTGCTCTTCTTTATCCTGACGTCGCTGTTCCTCTTGCAACCGAGTCTGCTCCACCTGTTCACGTCGCTGTTCCTTCTGCAACCGAGCCTGCTCTTCCTGTTGACGACGCTTCTCTTCTTTATGCTGACGGCGTTCTTCCTCCTGCAACCGAGCCTGCTCTTCTTGCTGACGACGCTACTCTTCCTTATCCTGACGTCACTGTTCTTCCTGCCAACGTTGCTGCTCTTCTTGTTGACGACAAAGCATGGCCATAATAGCAGCAAGATCGCCTGTCACAGGAGCTTGGCCCACGGATGATGATGATGGTGCTCCAAATGATTCGGCGGCGGCTGATTCCATCTCCATCGGCTGACGACTCTGCCGAGCTTCTTGAACCGGAGAATCTCCAAACCGCCTTTCATCCATTTCCTGTTGTCGTTGACCTCTCGTCCTGACACCGTCCACGTTATCCATTGGTAGAACCGGTATTATTTTATCCCACTTCTGACACCAAATTGTTACGAGCTGAGGGTTCGGGATAAAATAATGGGAATCAGTCCAACCAAAATAACACTTTTATTCAGCACTAAACGATGAATACACGAACTTGGTCACACGTAATCACAACACACTAATTCACACTACTGTTGCACCACTTAAAGTCACCGAAATGATCGCACGTATAGCTTAATCCAGACTGACTCGTGAGCAACTACGTTCACGCGAGACCCTGCTTCACGTCAGTCCTCCAGGGCCTCGCTGAGACTCACTCACTCAGACTGACTGAGACTAACTGTCCGGCCATCTCTCCGGCCTATTTATATCGCACACATTTCGATTGTTCGAGAACGATGTCGATCCTTCCAGGAAAGGGTCGGTCCCTCGACACAATGGCCACTCCCCATTCTGCGAAACCACAAACAATAGCAGCAATAACACAGCAAGACAAAAGCGTTCGAGAAGGTTCGATAATTACTCATTGTTTAACAGCCTCGGCGTAACAATACCTACAAAAAATAGAACGATTCGTTAATGACGGATGCAAGTGTAAACGAGCCGTAACTGTTCCGTTTTTACCATTCCGGTCCGGAAACCTGAAAAGTGAAATAATGACAACAAAAGTTAAATAAAAACAAGTTTAAAGTAAACTTTACGTCATATAGGTACAAGGTATTTGATGACCTTCATGGCGCAGTGGGTGAATAGCTGTCTGAGACGCAGGAGGTTGCGGTTTCGATTCCCACCGCTGAACACATGTTTGCATAATCTACAGATATTCTAGATTTGGGGCTAGATAGTGCTGTGTAAAATGTCCACCATTATTGACCGAGCGAAGCGAGATCTCTAAGTCCTTGGGCAAATCGGCGTTGTATGTATGTGTGTATGCTTGTTTGTCTGAGGATAACTTTTAGAAGCGTTTATCCGATCATCGTGAAATTTGGTATATAGGTAGATAGTGATGGCACAATTTTGGTTTGACTTAATCAGCTAAAAATGTGTGGGGCGGGGGGGAGGGGGGGGGTTGAGATATTGGGGTTCAAGAGGGGTAAAAAAAATGGAAATGTGACTTTTAGGTCAAATGGGACGTCAAATGAAAGGTCTTTATTAGTAAATAAATAAATAAAATAAATATTGCTGGACATTTCACACATTTTGTGACGTCGGTTGTTTAGATATAGGTAAACACACATTTGTTAGGTATTGCTGTTCTTGTGTGCATGAATATGTTCTCTTGTGTGTACCTTACTTGTGTGCTGTGTGTGTTTTCTACCGTCACAAATAAATGTTTTTTCTTTCTTTCTTTCTTTCAATATTTATTTATTTAAACTGTCGCATTTATAATATTAGTGTGAATGATTGAAATACTCTTTATTGCACACCAAACAAAATACAGTAACAACGGAAATAAACTATAAATAACGGTACAATAGGTGGGTTTATCGCTAAAAGCGATCTCTTCCAGACAACCTTTGGATGGACAGGATAAATGAAAATTAAAAGATGGCGGTGTAAGAGTACTTTTAACATACTTGTACAGAAGCCACAAAATAAAATATACCTATTGATTATACTTAAATACATAGAAATAATATGTAAATAAACCACACTACATATGGAGGATAAATAACATAAACACTAACTAGCAGTTACGAGACAACGAAAGGAAATGGTTGTATACCTTGACTTTAAAAATAGGAAGAGGTTTGGACGATTTGGACAAAGATAAGGCGTTCCACAGTCGCACAGCTGGAGTGTGATTTGGTGCTTTGAGTATTTATGAAGTATTACTGCAATACTTGTAAGTCTCCGATTAAAATATAACTTAAAATATAATCCAGTATAGTAATTCTCAAGACCAAACCGCTGGTTAGATAATATATAAATACGAGTTTGTAATGCATGGCAAGGGATCAGCATGCCTACATACCGAGTTTATTTTTGTATCTGCCTCTATGAATGGCAGGTAACATATTTCCCAGTATTCCACGGTCATGTACCACTATTCTAGAAGAGCTAGTCCAGCGCATGTTTACTGTAAAGCCGCTACAAGACGAGCCACTTGCAGCTTTATCCTTCACTCTAAATCAAGAGCTGAACTGCATTTTGGGGAGAAATTTGGCCAGGACTGAGGTGATTATTCATGAGCATGTAGTATTTGTTATTGCGCTATTTTTTATCAAATGTTTGATATAATTATTTTTTTTATTTTTAACTGTGGTTACTTTAAAATTACGATACGATTAAAGAAACCGTTTCTGAAAAAAGTATTTCGACAAAACCGTTTTTGTTAACGCGTAAAATATTTAATTAATAAGAAAACATGCTGTTACGTAATATTTACATAAAGAGTTGCAACATAGACGTGGATGTATTCATACAAAACAGTGATGGTTATTGTTTGATAATTATCTAAATAAGAAGGCCAATTAAACCACCCATAACAAAAAAAAACCAGCTAAGGTAGAAAACGTTAACTGCAGATTGAGCTCAGGTAATTGCTTCTTCGCATTAAAAATATTTTTTCAAAAACATTCTTTAAAAGTCGAAGCGCTGCAATAAAATTAACCATTAAAATCCAAGCGCACACCAGCGACGTTAAAACAAAGGTGGTGAATAAAAACACGTGTATTTTATTAGTGGGAGCTAAAGTGGTTTCTGTCCGTTGAGGGCGCGCGGCGGAGGCCGGCGGACGGCGGACGGCGGACGGCGGGCGGCGGGCGGCGAGCTCCGGGCGTAGGACTAAAGCCAAATTTCCGACGCGACGACACATTGTTACTGTAATGTCGAGTGGCACATATTTCCGCATTTAGTTGAGTGCCGGATTGGACAGCGCACGATGCCGAGTAGAATAGCTCTGTTGTTAAAGGATTTTTCAGCTTGTGGACTCTAGAATTAAAAGCCATATCCTTCGTGACTGACGTGTCCCTATGCTAATACACTTCCGAATAAATTATTTAAACTTCATACTTCTACTTAGGTACTCTTAATTTATACACCAAATCAACAATTTTTTTTAATGGATGATTGTTAAAAGCGGTCTATTCTAGGCAACCATTTTTTTTTTCATAATCAAAATTCTTTATTTTCTCTGTGATGCTTTACAATAAATGGCGGCAACTTGCCGAACTAAGTTTGTGAACACTTGTATCTTGACAATTAGTACTCTTATTTATGATTATATTTACTTACAGAGATGACCAATTTAAACGAACTAAAAGAATAAATGGCATTACATTATGTACGTAAATTAATTTATTTTATTATGTACATTGTATGGACTGGATTGAAAAGAATGTAGGAAGAGGTGGTTATTGGACTCAGTTGAGTAAGTCGAGCATGAAACGTTTAATTAGATATTTTAAATACCTACAAAATTATAAAGCCTGTACCTAATCTAAATTACATTAAACCGAAAACGTATTACAAATAACGGCTTCACAATTATTTAGGACAATAGAATTCACCTACTGATAGGCTACCGCCGGCGGCTTCGGTCGCGAGCCGAGGACAAACTGCGCGGTAATTTATGTGCCACGCGGGAAATTACCAGTGATACCGCCCGCCCCAACCTCTACCACTACTAGCAAACTTGCAATAATAAAATGAGCTTTATTGCGAAGACTTGAGATTCATAATGATGTTCATATCCTGAGAAGTATGAGAGCACGCACCGCGCTTGTTAAATGAAAGGAATAGAGCTGTCTAGAGCTGAATTCAAGTTTCAATAATACGCTTAGCGTGCTAAAGTTTCATAGTACGTAGGTTATATATTTTGGTTAGAGTGAAACTAGTATAAGTTAGCACTAATATTATTCTGTATAAGGCTGTCTGACCGGTCGGTAATGAACGTATTGTGCGCGCTGGCCCTAAGGCGCGCACACATTGTCAACGATCGATTTTATCGAGGGGTGAAATCGATGACAGATTGCCCGCTGATCATTTGCAATTATTGGCGTAAAAGGTGTTTTTTGTGAATTGCTAATATTGAGGGTTTTTTACGACTGAAATGTAATTGACAGTATTTATTATTTATTGTCGATGGACAGTCTGCCGGTAAATAAAGTTTTTATTTTCGACTGTGAGTTTGTTTGATAATTTGTTACTCTTTCACGATTTTGATGAAATTTGATATATGGATAGATAATGAGCTGTATTGAGATATAGGTTACATTTAACTGACAAAGTACGGTTGCGAAGCTGCGGACGGTAGCCACTACTTTATAAATCCCATATTCGATAAACAGTGTTATGGAAATATCTACAAACATGCACATTGCTGATTTAAATAATTGTCCCTTGACCTGAATCCCTTAAAGTGTTTAGCGACTAAACATGTTTAAATTTGAGGCATTTGTATGATTTGACAACTCCTGAAATCATATTAAGCCACAAAATACGTTTAGGCATCGTTGCGCAAGTCACCCATAATGCCCAAAAATATAGACATTACTTACTCCTTCCTTGATTTGCAAGGAGAAGGTACATTTATTCTCTCCTGGTAGACTAGATCCTCCTTAATATTTCTACAAACAACGTAAGGAAATATTCAGAAGAACTTTATTTAGTGTCAGTGTAGACTCTTTTTTGATGAGCCGTTCTGGCAAGGTGAGATATATCCTGACCTCCATCTGGTTTTCGGATCGCATCCAAGCAGTGCACTAATGGATAGTTTTATTGCAACCACAGTGGAAACATCGTAAGGAAAGTATTGACGTAATTAACATGTCTTTCTTGCGGATTATTGCTGACTAAACTAAGACCATGGTGTAGATCTACAGATATTTGTTCCGGATCTGAGTGTTTTCCTATATACTATAAGTATGTATTAAACAAATGTATATAAGTATTCATTAGTTATCTGATTCCCAAACTATAAGCTTTGCTTAGTTTGGGGCTAGATAGCGCTGTCTGAAATGTCCAGAATTATTTATTACTACATTATTATAGATAAACATACAAGCCTACACACCAAAAAATCTAGTCCCAGGAATTACCGTGGCTGAGTCCTTCACTCATCAAATGTTGCAAAAATAGTCTTCAATAGATAGATATAAAGACATTTTTTCAGGCTTTCCATTGTAAAAATGGTAAACGAGGTAGTCTAATTGTGCGGATAGTTGGCTAATAAATAACGATGGTATTATGCCGCCAGTATCGGCGCGATCTTGTTTATTATTATTGGCTCGTACAATACGTGGACAATATTGTATCACCGCTCTCTTGAGTATTGAAGCCTGCTTAGTTTCCGACGGGAAGTGAACGAGACGGAAAAAGGAATACGACCCACTAAGAAACAAGAAGTTTGTAAGGTCTAATATTGTTGTCAGTTTTTAGGCCACTTATAGGCCTCTAACTATCTACTTAAAACCTGAAATACACTAGTGGTTCGCCCTAAACTGAGATCTCGCGGGTCTCGCATAAAAACAAAAATATATTATTCGTATCTTTGACTATCAAACTAGTGCCACGAGATAAATAACCAAATCACTTGACTTACAGTTTCATTCAAATTACAGGTTACGGGAGTTCATGGAAACTGGGTTTTTTTTTGGGTACAAATTACAGTTATTCTGAATTTCAGACTTTTGCCTATATTTGTGTCACTAAAGCTACACGAATACCAAATTTCAGCATTGTAGGGTCACTGGTGTATCCTGTGAATGTTGTCAAAGTTTTGTTTTTATTATGGCTAATAACTCAAAAACTACATAAATTAAACTAAAAATAAAACAGGGTTGAAATGTACTAATGAAGACCTTTCATTTGACGTCATCCGTCCATTTCACCTAATACTCTCATTTTTTTTATTATCCCTCTTGAACCCCAATATCTCAACAACCTCCCAACATTTTTAGCTCATTTAGTCACACCAAAATTGTGCCACCAACCCAAAAAATAATAGTTTACAGTTACGTTCCGTTAGATAATAAACAGTGTTATTTAGTGGCTAATGCAAGGCTAGCGGTCGTATTCACGGACGATGAATTTTATAAGCCGTCGCAAAATTCCCTATTTGAATTTCACCAGACAAAGCAACTCTAATAAGATTCCCTATACGACGCGACGCGACGCGATACAATGCGAAAAAGTATTTTACTCGCGTTTGCTTATTGCTGTTGTTTGTACGGGTACCTAGTTTTCATTACGTTTTAAGTTTTAGTTGTAAGCTTTCTCGCCAGAACAATGAGGCGACGGTCTGCGATCTGCGATATGTGACGATCACGTACTGGAACTAAACCAAAAGATCAGTCCGATTTGGCTCCCAAGAATATATATTATATAGTCTGTCGCCAGCTGATGAAAATGTTAATGATTGGCATTTTTCGAAACACGATTTTGTCACAATCGCTTTGAAAATTAAACGTTAACTAAAACCTGAATACTGCATGCATGTATATTATGTAATGCAACAGGGAGCAAACCCTCATACGCTTATTGAATTACTAATCGTATGCCTATCTGCCCAAACCACTTCGTTACAAATAAAACAATGCCAAGCAAGATCTAGCTGGATAAACCGGCTATCATAAACTAAATAACACGGTATTCGTGATTAAACAAAATAACACCAAGGTGAATCATCATCAACATCACCTATAGCAATCCAGTGCAAGACGTAGGTCTCTTCCAACGTGCGCAAATGAGTCCGATCTTCAGCTTGTAATCCCCCCTCCCCCTCCCCAACTCTAACGCCCCCCCCCCCCTGCAAAAATGACACCCCATCCCTAACACACGCGATACCCTTCCTAACACCCCTGATTAAGCTTACACAACTTCTAACCCAGACAATAATCTAATTTACCTGTCTACAATTTAGTCATGATCTACCTACCTCTAAAACTAAAGTGGCTCCCTATCCGTCTTCGCCGGAATGCACATATTCTGTCCCTTCTTTTTAACATTCTTTTCAATCCTTCTTCACCATCCTATCTAAAGGAGCGTTTTGTGTTCTTGCACCAGGCGCATGATCGAAATCTACGCTCATCTGAAGCTCTAAGTCTCCAAACCCCTGTCCACAGTTCTCAATTTTATGGTGACTCCTTTACAGTTCAAGCTGTGCGGCTGTGGAACGCTTTACCTTTCTCTATTAGATCATCTAAATCTCTTCCTATCTTCAAAGCTAAGGTATACAACCATTTCCTTTCTTTGTCTACGCACTGCTAGTTTATCGTTATGTTTATCTCCTTTATTGTAGTTTATATATATATAAGTATATATTATTATATTTGTAAGTATATATATTTAGTTTATTAGTAAGTATAGGTAGTTTATGTAAGTTTATGAATATACTCGTATTTACACCGCCGTCTTTTTGATTTTGTTTTGTCCTGTCCATCCAAAGGTTGTCTGGAAGAGATCGCTTTTAGCGATAAGACCGCCCATTGTACTTACCTTAATTTTTGTGTATTTTTATTGTATTTTAATTATGTTGGTGTGCAATAAAGAGTATTCTATTCTATTCTATTCTACCTCGTAAATTATTCAACCCTATTAACATCTACCTTAAGAGTGTATTATGATTAATATTTTTGGCCTCATGATTTATCTAGTGTTATGGTAGGATCCCACACGTCGCGATATCCGTAATAACTCAGTTTATTTTAAGTAATTTAGGTCCAGTACCAAAGATCATGCTACCTACTTTATGAGAGAATTAAACCTATCTAAACACATTGACATACCCATAGAATTCTAGTTAATGATAATTGTGATCTATCTATTGTAAGCTTGGTACTAAGGTTATAGCCTACCCACTGGGAACGTATTTATGTACCTACAAACTGAATATCGACTTTTGTGGCATACACTTGTTAATATATCTTAGGTCCGCACCACCACCGCTGAGACAATGAGACTCGACTACCAGACTGGACATCTCTCTTCCACAAGTTAAAAGTATTATTAGGTATACTTAACCTTACATTTGAGACAACATAAAAATTGTATGTAGGTAGTCTGTTGTTCCTACTCATTATTAAGGGAATTAGAGGTCGATACATTTTAAAATTTTACTACAAAAAAGGTAAAACAGCAACCCAAGTCGCAAAAAAAAATTTGCGGTGTTTATGGACCTAGTGCAGTGTCTGTGAGAGTAGCACAAATTTGGTTTAAGTATTTTCAATCTGGAATTTTTGATGTCAAAGATGCAAGCCGCTCTGGTCGCCCTATTACAGATAAAATTGATGCCATTTTTGAAAAAGTGGAGCAAGCTCGGCATATCAGTAGTTACGATGTAGCTGAAGAACTGGGAATTGACTACAAAACAGTTTTGGCGCATTTGAAAAAAACTGGGTACACAAAAAAGCTCGATATTTGGGTACCCCACGAGCTCACTGAAAGAAACCTAATGAACCGTGTACTCATTTGTGATTCTTTATTACGACGTGATGAAACCGAACCATTTTTGAAGAAGCTGATAACTGGTGATGAAAAGTGGATCACGTACGACAAGAACGTGCGAAAAAGGTCGTGGTCAAAGGCCGGTCAGGCTTCACAGACTGGCGAAACCCGGGTTAACTCGCAACAAGGTGATGCTGTGTGTGTGGTGGGATTGGAAGGGCAATATTCATTATGAGCTGTTACCACCAGGCAGGACCATCGATTCTGAACTCTACTGCGAACAACTGATGAGATTAAAGCAAGAAGTTGAGATAAAGCAGCCGGAATTAATCAACAGAAGGGGTGTGGTTTTTCATCATGATAACGCTAGACCTCACACATCTTTAGCCACTCAGCAAAAATTAAGAGAGTTTGGCTGGGAAATGTTAATGCATCCGCCGCATAGTCCTGACCTTGCACCTTCAGATTTCCACCTGTTCCGGTCACTTCAGAATTCTTTAGGCAGTGTCAGGTTAACATCACGAGAGGACTGCCAAAACCACTTGAATGAATGAATGAATGAATGAATGAATGAAAATTCTTTATTATACCTTACAAGCTAAACACAACAGATATAAAAATAAAATAAAATCAAATAAATGTAAGTATAATGGGCGGTCTTATCGCTTAACAAAGCGATCTCTTCCAGACAACCTTTGGATGGAGAGGATCATTGCTTAATGGAAGATTAACTTGTCACTTGTCACTTGTCGCGGTATTTTGATCAGAAGCTCTAAAATTTCTATAGCAATGGGATCATGTCCCTACCTACAAGATGGCAAAAAGTTATCGACCAAAATGGTACCTACATACTTTAGTTAAATGTAAATAAACTATATTAAAAAATGTTTTGAATTTTCTTAAAAAATGCGAAGAAACTTTTTCCCCAACCTAATATTTTGTACCTTATTCTTTTTTTCCTTTGTGTTTTTTACTGCATATTGGTTGTCATATTGATGGAGCATGTTTCAATAATATTAGCTACGCGGACGATATGGTGCTGCTGAGTGCGTCGATCTGTGGGCTTAGAAAGTTGCTAAGTATATGTGAGAATTATGCCAACAGCCATGGACTAATCTACAATGTAAAGAAAAGTCAGTACATGGTCTTTCAGGCCAGCTCGAGACGAGTTACGGAGGTACCTCCAGTAAGGCTTTACGGTTCTAACCTGGAAAAGGTAGAACAGTTCAAATACTTGGGTCATTTAGTTACGACTGACCTGAGGGACGATGCTGATATTGAGCGGGAGAGGAGGGCTTTGTCGGTCTGAGCAAATATGATAGTCCGCAGGTTTGCACGCTGTTCAAGAGACGTTAAAATAACTCTCTTTAGAGCATTTTGTACTTCGTTCTACACGTGCAGTCTGTGGAGAAACTATACTCAGAGATCGTACACAGCCCTCAGAGTTCAGTACAATAACGCGCTGAGGATGATGTTGGGGCTTCCCCACTTCAGCAGCGCGTCAGGAATGTTCGCGGAGGCGCGCATCAATTGTTTCTATGCGACAATGCGCCTGCGCAGTGCATCCCTGGTGCGGCGGGTGCGGGTGAGTACCAACGTCCTCCTCAGCGTGATTGCAGACCGCCTCGACTGTCCGTACCTAAACCACTGCTGTAAGCTCCATGTGCCACACAAGCCCTTCCAAAGAGCATTATGAGTATTTGCGAGTGAGAGTACCTGACTGTAATTATTATTTGACTCATGATTATTTTGTTTTTTAACTAAGCACACTTGTACTTACCCATTTGACATGTTTAATTAAGTTTTTATTTTTACTAACAAATATGGATCTTTGACATCTGAACTAAATAAATGAATTAATACTTTACTGTAACGTTGCAAATAAATGTTTATTCTATTCTATATTCTATTCAAAATAATAATTCCCGAACCAATATATGGAATCCAAATTCCACTTACTGTTTTGATGCCTGGGAGAAGTCTCATGACACTTTAGGTGTTTTTTGTGATTTGTCCAAGGCATTTGATTTTTTTTTTTTTTTTATTTATTCATCACAGAATCAACAGCACTTGATATCAATGCATACAAACTCTTATAGCTAATGCTTAATGCCAATAACAGATTCACATTTTATAGACCTTTAAGAAATTAGAAATTAGTCGCTTAGAGATTAATAACACAATACAATATAATAATTGATTTTCAAGGAATTTAGTAATTTAGTAGGTACGCATTTGAAGAATGAAAGGGGAGGAGGGATGCTGTGTAAATGTGTATATTTGAGGGAGTGAGGGAGAGAGTAAAGTGTTTTGTGTAGTGTTTTTTGTAGTGTAGTTCTTTGAGTTTCAGAATATTTTATGGAACGTGCTATATATGATTAAGAACAGATATAACTTGTTTCTTAAAAGATGCCTTGCTATTAGAGAAGATGTCTATATCCGAAAAAACCTTGTTGTAGCGATCTAGCGTGCGATAGATGACAGAGTTCTGAGCATAGTTGGTGTGACTGAAAGGAACATGAAAGAGGGTTGTGTGTCTAGTACGTTTAAAGGGCGTTTTGAATTGAAGAACTAGAGACGCTAATTCGGGACTATCAATTCTATTACTGCAAACTTCGTGTAAAAACAACATCTGCAGCAAAAAACGCCGATCCTTTAACGGCATGAGCTTATGAGACCTACACGATTCCTCGTAAGTCATGCTTCTTTTACAATGGGAGCGATAGTTTAATGTTTTAATAAATTGGGATTGAATGCGCTCAATATCTTGCTCATATATTATGTATTGTGGGTTCCACATAGTGCAACAGCATTCCAAGACGCTACGGACATAAGAATAATAAAGAACTTTAATACATTCAGCGTCGGAGAACTGCCGACTAACACGTAAGACAAACCCTAGATTTCTGTAAGCTTTTGCAACCACTGCCGCGACTTGATCAGACATTAACATTTTCGAGTCAAAGATTACTCCAAGATCTCGTGTATTATTTTTATGTTCCAAAGGTATATTGTCTAATTCATAGTGGTATGTTATTTTTTTAATTTTACGAGTGAATGAAATTTGGAAACATTTTGAAGAATTTACTCCAATTCTATTATCGCGATAGTAGTTACATAGCCGTTTAATATAATTTTGCAGCTTCTGAGAGTCTGCTTCAGTTTTTATAAAAGCGTTGATTTTGGTATCATCAGCGTACATGAGGAATTTGGCAAACTGAAAACAACTACCCACATCATACAGGTAGGCAGCGTAAAATAGGGGCCCCAAAATAGAGCCTTGAGGGACTCCAGAGGGAACATCTACAAGATCAGAACGGTGTCCAGCAACAACTACAGCCTGTGAACGATTACGTAGATAAGACTCTGTCCACCTCAGAAGATTACCACGAATTCCTAGCTCTTGGAGCTTACGAAGAAGGATCATGTGATCAACGCGATCAAACGCCTTCTCGAAATCAGTATATTATGATAGCGTAGACCATGACACATTGATCAGGAAACTACACCATTATGGCATTAGGAGCGTTGCTCTAGACTTTCTCACTTCTTATTTAAGTGGCAGAGTGCAAAGAGTTGACGTGAATGGGAAGCGTTCTCCGGGGTCTTTGGTTAAAATGGGTGTACCACAGGGATCAATTCTGGGACCATTTTTGTTTTTAGTATATATTAATGATTTTCCCCATCTTGTAAGGGACGATCATGAGATTATATTGTTTGCAGACGACACGTCACTTTTATTTAAATTAAAGCGACGACAAACCGATTTTGACGATGTAAACAATGCAATCTCTAAGGTGGTAAAATGGTTCAATGTAAACAATCTTCTTCTAAATGAAAAGAAAACAAAGTGTATTAGATTTATACTACCTAATGTTACACAAGTTAAAGCAGATATAAAAATCAAAGACGAGGAGTTGGCTCTTGTGGACACCACCGTATTCTTAGGTATAACCCTAGATAATAAGCTTCAATGGGGCCCTCACATTGATGGGTTGTCGAAGAGACTTAGTTCTGCGGCATACGCAGTCAAAAAGATCCTTCTTTTTACAGACGTAGACACAGCTAGACTAGTTTGTTTCAGCTACTTCCACAGCATTATGTCATACGGTATACTGCTGTGGGGGAGTGCTGCAGATATAAACACCGTTTTTGTGCTGCAGAAGAGGGCTGTTCGTGCAATTTATAATATGGGCCCCAGAGAATCATTACGCAATAAGTTTAAAGAAATAAATATTATGACATTCCCTTGTCAATACATCTATGAAAATCTAATGTATGTTCACAAAAATATTAATTTGTTTAAGAAAAATAGCGATAATCATAATTTTAATACTAGAAATAAAGATAAACTCGCTGTTTCCACTTGTAGACTTTATGAAGTTAGTAAATCGTTTAAAGAGCAAGGTGTACGCTTTTATAATGTTACGCCGAGGCTGTTAAACAATGAGTAATAATCGAAATTACTCGAATGCTTTTGTCTTACCTGCTGTGTTATTGTTTGCGGTTGCGCAGGATGGGGATTGGTCATTCTGTCGAAACACCGACCCTTTTCCTGGAACGTTCGAGATCGTTCTAGTGTAGTGAATTGTGTGCGATATAAATAGGCCGGAGAGATGGCCAGACAGTCAGTCTGGATTTTGCTATACGTGCGAACATTTCGGTGACTTTAAGTGGTGCAACAGTGGTGTGAATTAGTGTGTTGTGATTACGTGTGACCAAGTTCGTGTATTCATCGTTTTAGTGTTGAATAAAAGTGTTATTTTGGTTAGATCGATTCCCATTATTTTATCCCGAACCCTCAGCTCGTAACAATAACAAACTCCCGAGGGATGTACAAAAATGACAATTAACAAATTTAAAAACTTAATTTAACATAATCTTTATAACAGAGCCTACTATAAAATATCGGATTATTTAGATGATAGAGAAGCTTGGGA
The DNA here is from genome assembly GCA_963924445.1 of Philereme transversata. Taxonomy (NCBI): domain Eukaryota; kingdom Metazoa; phylum Arthropoda; class Insecta; order Lepidoptera; family Geometridae; genus Philereme; species Philereme transversata. The sequence continues at coordinate 23,097,667 of OZ004354.1, forward strand.
TTGAAATTGCTCCAACTTGTTCAAAATGTTACAATTTAGATGTAATTTATTTTCTGTATTATGTATTGTAAAAGGATCATTAAAAAAAACAACCAGCCTTGTTTCTTGCCTTTCTTTCCTGGCTTGGTCGCGAAGGAACAGGCAGTAAAATTGACGTTTCAAAGTGATCCTTGTGATTTTAATGAATAAAAATATTTGACTTTGACTTTGAACCATCACTAATTTATCCTACCCTCAAAATAAAATATACCTCGGCTTCTAAAATTTTCCATCCAAAATTCACCCCATTTAAACTTCAATGTAAATAACACTGATATCCAACAATTACATTTAAATTGACACAAACAATTTACTCTGTTCGAATCCACTTCTATACCTTCCTGCACGAATCTGATTACCAACATTAACACAAAAACAGTAATTAAAAATGGCAGTAAGTAAAAATTAACAAGTACGTGCCTTGGTATTTTCTGTGTGCCCAAGAAGGCTGTGAGCGAGATAAGAGCGACGAGAAAAGACCCCAGCAAAGAGCGACGAGAAAAGAGGACGAGCGCAGGCGCTCCGACGTATTTAAGGCCTTCCTTCTCTTCCCCCCGTTCCTTAACCATTGAACCCCCATCTGTGACCTCTAGCGGCGAGTAGCGAAAACTATCTCCATAGATGATAAATTATTTTATTCACTAAATTTATTCAAAAGTAAACAAATGGCTTCACATAATTCACAGAAAAAATACATGATCAATTATTTTCTATTAATAATATTATTATTTTGTTATATCACGAAGTTTCATATTAATGCCCCCAAATTTATAATAGCATAGACAAGATTCCGTTTTATCCAGCTTCACACCAACCTACACGATATCGCCTTCTTGCATACCCATAATGGCGTGTAGTGAAAACTATTCCATAGACAACTTAATAGTCTGTCGATCCCCTACCGGCGAGTAGCGGAACTATAAATAAATAAATAAATATTGCTGGTCATTTCACACAACGCTATCTAGCCCCAACTAAGCAGAGCTTGTACTATTGCAACCAGATAACTGATAGAATACTTATATACCTTTTTTTTTGTAAATACATACTTATATAGAAAAATACACAGACACAGATCATGCAAACAATTGATCCGCGGCGGGAATCGAACCCACTACCTCCTGCGTCTCAGCCGGCTATTCGCCCACTGCACCACGGAGGTCGCCAACTATTTCCATAGGTTACAAATCATTTTGTACAATCTCCACGTCACTTCATCCAACAGCTACTGTCATCTAGCGTCATGATAGTATGTCAACTTACAATTTATCTAGATCAATCACCTCATACAATGTATGAGTAATTCAAGAGATGGCGCTAGGTGTTATAAAATATTGAAGCCTTTTCTAAATCCCAAACATGATTTAAATACGTAATGACTGAATTAACAAATATGTGCTATTCAATAATATTAATGTGTTATAATATTACGAAGATGAATGTTAACTTCCGAATTTGTTACTGTGGAGGAACCATTCAGGTTCGGCCAGTTACAAGCTCTTCTAATCCGGTCTCAGCCAGCCACAACACGCAGATCTTTGCTCCATCTAGCTGGAGGGCGTCCAACACTACGCTTGACTAGATGTGGCCTCCACTCCAGAACACGTTTACAACGGTTATCAGTTCTGTGGTAGAAATGACCGGCCCACGGTCCCTCAGCAAAGCAAAGCTTTCGAGCAAAGCCTTTTCCATTGCTCGCTGAATGACTTTGAATTTGTGGACCAATCCTACTTAAAGTGTACATGTTTCCATTGCAGTAAAGGCTAATACGATGATATTTATTGATGATTCACACGCTGTAAAAAAAAACACTTCCAATTATTTGACACACACAAGACACACCTAAATTATTTGCTAACCACAAACAAAACGTTACAATCAGAAAGAAGAGAAAATAGGGACAGGATTCCAAGTGGAGTAGATCCAAGCTATTTTATCGATATCTTCTATTCTAACTCAGCCTTAATCCATGAGGCAGTCAATACATGCACGGCTAACAAAGCCGTCTTAGTTTATGGCTAATAAGCTCAATAATTACCCTCTTAGTCCCTTACTAATAAGCGATAGTGTAGTCGCATGCTATTCCTCAGTGGGTAAAGCGAATATTAATAAATAAGGGGTATACAACCTCCCAGCGGCGCATCTCGAGGCACGCCACTCTCAGGCACTCAGAGCTACGAACAATGGGTATTAACCTATTTGGATAAACTGAGGGAGCTCCAGTACTTACCTAATGAGGATTCTAGTAATAAAGTTATTTGTTCACAGTATTTTACAGGACAATCACTATGTTGATCCAGTTAAAGGTAATCCAGAAAAACATGACAAACCAATAATACTGAAAAAAGTTTATAGAATACATGGTGCCTAGGAAAATGTATGTTAACCCGAAAGGGGTTAATTGCCCTACCTACAAAAATAATGCTTGTTCTAATATTTTTTTTAAATTCATTGAGACATCATTTGGTAAAAATCCGCTGATTAGATATTTTAGGTGCGAGGTAAAAGATATTGTATATGCTTCAAAAAGAAATTTTCGTAATGAAAATTGTTTCGATTTCATCATTAGAATCACCTTCTTTCAAGTCACACACATTAGTAAAATCCAGTAAAAAAAATAAAGATTATTATGTTCTATAAATTGATAAGCACGGTACTCGCTTTTGCATTTCCAAACCCTTCGTTTGTATGAAAGAGAAATCGCAGTAAAGGGAAATACAAGTCCTTATGATACAGCATTTTTCCTGCGTGCGAGTAAAATCCGTACATTACGAAAGAGAGGAGTTTCTTCCTCCTCTACTCGATTCCGAGCGAGTGGTTGCATAACTGAGGCATATTCAGGTGGCTCATCTCCTGAGATGCACATTTGCCCCCGACACACACAGTAAATGCACTACAGAAGGGAAGCTTTAATAAGCCGTGTATCAAAAGACAAAACATTTTTATCAAATCAAATGTATTATCAGTATCATGCCTCAGGATATATCGCTCCCTTTTATCTTTATATAGATCAACTTTTAACTTGTAAACCACTCTTCAAGAAATATAATATTCTGTCGCTTCCTTGTATGTATTTTAGGGATTTTTTCGTATTTCTTCAAGCAACATCTTGGGCCCCAATTCTACTAAACCAATTGCTTCACTATGACTATGGTATCGTCGAAAAATCGGCACTATAGATACCTTTTGGTATTCTACTAACACAATCTTTTTTCAATGACCGCCGTTGCTATGACAACCCCATAGAACGTTTGGCAGCTTATGACAGGAATAACAATCATAATCGTTTAACAATGGTATGGCTCCATAATAGTTTTTCTTATAAATTAGCAGAATTGGGCCCCTGATTACTTCAAGAAACGTAGTGCTGTTATCAGACAAAAAAGGGCTAAGTTTATGAACCTATTATACCAACCTGCATACCATAAGAATATTTATAAGAAAAATGTATACTATATGTACAGAAAAAATTTCAATAAAATACCTGACGAACTGAAAGTGTTGCCAGGAAATGTATTTAAGAAATAACTGACGCAGTGGCTTTTAGACAACTGTTTTTATAGTATTCATGATTTTATTAAATGTTAATATCCATAAAAACAAAAGTTTATTATTCGTAATCTTTGACTATCAAAATAGTGCCTCGAAATGAACAACACCATTACTTCACCTTATAGTTTCATTAAAATTACAGGTAACGGCAGTTCATGTTAATTGGTTACTCTTTTTGGTGTATAAAATGCAGTTATTCTGGATTTCAGACTTTTGCCTATATTTGTGTGACTAAAGCTACACGAATACCAAATTTCAGCTTGTGGGATTATTGGTGTACCCTGAAGAACTTTCATTTGACGTCCCACTTGAACTAATAGTATAATTTTTTTTACACCTCTTGAACCCCAATATCTCAACAACCCCCAACATTTTTAGCTCATTTAGCCACACCAAAATTGTGCCATCACTACTTATTTATGTATCAAATTTCACGATGATCGGATCAACGCTTCGAAACTTATCCTCGGACAAACAAACATACATACATACTTATAAAAAATCATTTACTGTAAAATAATAATTCATATTAGCTAATCAATTAAATCTGTTAGATCATTTTGAATCCTTTTATGGATAACTCTATTCAAAATGTTTTCTAAATTTATTTAGAAAACATTATTTAGAAACAATTATTTTTGTAACAGTGTTGGTGCAAATTGTCATAAATAAGTTTTTGAATTTGTTTATTCTCAATTTTAGCTTCGTAGTATTTTCGTGTTTAGGTTTAATTTAATCAAATGTTTACAGTTTAATTCATAATTTAATTATATGTACCTAATTCATTTAATTTTGAAAGAGGGATAAATCTACAAAAAATATAAACGATAAAATCAGTAGTAGAAAAATTCTAAGTTTACAAATATCTAAAATAAATGCATTTTGCCTTTTTTTTGGGAAGCTTACTCTCTGTATACATTGCTACTGTGGTCGACCGGCCTCGCTCCCCACTTGCCCCGGCGACCTCTTTATGCGCCTTTTAGGATATCACCTTGCAGTGTTTACCTGCACTGAGAATTTTCAAGGCGTATTTTTGTGACATTGAAATCATGTTTTTTGTATGGTTCTCCTGCTTAGTGTTTCTAAGGAATGTTAGAACAAAAGCAAAGTATTTAATAAATAGAATGTTATAGAATCTTTTGAAGATATGAACATGAGTAAGTAATAAACCGAATGCCCTAAAAGTGGACGACGACCAATTACTTAAGTTTTAAAACACGTTTTGTAAGTCTCGGAAATAACGACCGCAAAATCAAAATGTGTTTCACCCCAATCTTATAACGAATTAAAACATCAAGAAGAACTGAAAAAAACTATTCATTTAACAAATGTTTTTGAAGCAATTACTTAAATATTCTCCTAGGTCTAAGCCTGTCTAACATTAAACCCCAGAGATTAAATGGGTGGTAACGTTAACAGCGACACAATCGGCGGACGGGCACAAGTCACGCGTCATCTACATACATCACTCCCGCGCGTCTTGTTAGCGCGCCCCTATTCTCATACCACTCAATATCGTAAACAGCGGGAGTCCAAATATTTATCGTTTGTATTGATTGTAAATACAATGACAGGGTGGACTTGACATTTTTGCCACAACAGCATAGAACCTTTCAAGGTGGAAAAAATAGGAGTCACATAGACGACTGAATATAATAGTAATAAAAACTCATGTATGGTACTTTCATGTATATTTGGTTATCCAATCCTAAATTAAGTCGTTATCCCGGTGTCGATAGTAGTAGCGTCTACCGAATAGGTCCCACTGACAACAATAAATGAACATCTCGAAGCGTCCCGCTCATAGCTCCATTAGCTGAATTAAACGTCTCATATACGTGGGAATGTGGGTAATATACTAGCGGTGTCACCCCCCCCCCGTCCCTCTGCCCCCGCCTGCCTACCTCCGCCACGTCCCGCAGAAATATTACTTTGTGATATATAGAGCCGTTTCGTGACATTCAAGTGGTCTTAGCGCGCGTTCTTAAATCGAATGTCGGAACTCGTGATGAGTTGAGACTTGAGGCTGACAAAAGAGGCTTTCGAGGAAATGAGAATTATACCAAGAGGTTATTATTGCTCTTTGATACGGAACTTGACAATTCATTATCGTATGTTCTTATGTACTGTGCTAATTAATCGTAGATGCTACTTCTGTCGCCATAAAAGTTAAACAGAACCCCAATGGCACACTGAATTTATTTAAAACTAGCTGTTGCCCGCTACTTCGTAATCATTACATTACTAAATGTTTAGGTAACCTAGAAATAAAGCTAAACTCACTGTTGCAACTTGACTTGACACCCCATCTTTATCCCATGGGACCTGATTTATGGGATAAAAAGTAGTCTATGTATTAATCCAGGTTATAATCTGGGTGAGTTTACAGCTTTCTTGTATCAAAAGGAAGGTTGCGGGTTCAAATCCTACCCGGTTCTTAATTTTATCGATTATTTTAGATAATTAGTGATATTTTAGCTTTAGATACTTTTAAATGTACAATAATAATTACTTTAACTATTTATACCTGGCGTGTGAAAGCCTCGGCTAATAAATGGCGCGCAATTAAATAGTGAATTACCCTCCTCCTGCAGTATTTACGCGGCCGTTAAGTCGCACCGGATTTACGAGCGCGACTCCGGACCGGGACCGGACCGGGACGGAGGTGATTTTTATGAGAAGTAAGTTTATTTGTCTGTGATACGATTCCTATAATTATTCCATAAACAGCTGATAAAATATTAATGTTAATGCGTTGTTTTAACAGCTATTTTACTTTCATCTGTGTATGGCTTCCTAGCCAGCGCAAAAACTAGCGTAGGTAACAATATTACAAATAAGGTTACTATTATTCTAAGAGTTAAAAACCATCTCAAAAAGCCTAGACGGGGCTTGAACCCAAAACTTTCCTCTTGATACGAGGATGTACTACCATTTAAAAAATAATACTTACCTGGCTCAGAGAATTTGATTACGATGGTGTTGAAGCAATGTTAAATGACTTTTATTGTTGATGTTTTCTTTTTGTATTCCTAAGTTCCTATCACTACACTACCTACATACGCGAATATCTTAAACACTAAATACATACATAGATATTACATATATTTATAGATGCTGATAATTGTAAACAATGTATATAAATATATATTATAATCTAATTACTAAGCAAAACATGCACCTAAGTATAGCACCTACTACGTAACAGACTTGAATTTGAGAGAGCTTAGGTATTTCTGTTAAATACTTACTTTTTTAGTCATATGATTTATTCTTTTTAATTAATGCTTAAACTTAACTATCCTATCTTTGCTAGACATAATTTAAAATATACACATGATGGGAGAAGCCACTGGCACCTGAAATACAGTTTTTTAACTAGTTCGGGAGCCTATGGATTCAAATTTGACTATGTCATACATAATTATGTCAATAAATAAATTTTTACTTTACTTTACTTATTTATGGTAGTGGGTTCTGTCACGTTAGGATTGAAATTAGTGAGATAATTCAAATAACGACAAAAAAATTAAGATGGTTTTAAAATCTTGAAATTTTCCGTAAGACTAAGTGTTCGGATAACACTATAAAAATACGACTTTTATTCTTACAACTTTTTTATTGAATTTTTTAAAATATTAAATATTTACGTATGTAGTAATTTAATTTTTAGTATTAATTTTACATGGGCCACACACTGCTTGTGTTCAGTATTATATTTTTACCCATCTCAAAAAATGCCCAACGCGCCTAAAGAAGTTTTCACTTCAATAATTTAAATTTTGGCGGAAACTTGTTAATATAATAGCCGTATTTAGACTACCCTATTAAATAGATTAGACTTTATACAATCTCTTTGACTACAAAGCAGTCATTCCGTAGACCTGTCGTAGCAGCACTGTAGATCCGTAGCAGCCACGCAGCGCTCTCGTAGCTTTGACGGCCCCGCGCTACGGATGTCCATACAAAAGACTTCAACGGGAGTTACTTCTGTGTGATTTTGATAAACTCCTTTACACAAAATTGCTAGTGTTATCTAACTCGAAAACGTACACCCATTTGGACCTATCTCGTTGAAAATGATCTTCTAAAGAATCATTTCGAACCACATGGTTGGAATTTGGAAAATTTATAAAACCTATTTTGTATAGATTATCTTTGTTGTTATATATAATTATGTTAGTGGTTGTATAACTACGAGTATTTTTTTTCTTTTTGTAAACGACTACTTAATATGTCTATTAAAAAAGTTTTATCTTCCAAATGACATCCAAAAACATTCACACAAACTTCCGCATTTATGATGTTAGTAGGATATAACATGGTTTTGTATTAACTGCATTGTTATTACAGCCTGTCGGTTCGGGAGGACAGCGTCAGTTTATTCACGGTATTATTTGTCATATTGTTATGAGGTACGGTGCATTTTTGCATTTGGATAAGTTCGGTGTAAATGACCAACAAATTCATAAAAAGTTGGACTTATCCAAATATAAAGATGCAGTGCTTTAGGATATGACGACCTTAGTGAATAGTGACAGGGGTGTGTGTTATATTTCTACTGCTAGACAAATATATGCATGATCTACATTAATGTATTCCTGGACTAAACGTCGTAGCACTATGTCGTTTCTGATTTTCACGACACAAGACATCCTTATGTGGGGGACATGACTATGCATTCAACAGTTGTGAGGTATTTGTTTATGAAATAAGGTCACAGTGAAGTAGCTCAAAGTACCTTCTTGAATCGTAAGGCAGACGCGGCGCAGTGGTGTCCGTTACCAATTACTTCGAGACATCGCTTGCCGTCGCGCAAATTGACTTATTTGTGTACATTCCATTCGAATGCAAAATAAGAAAAAAAAAACATTGAATAATGAGGGTGGAAGAGTTTTACGATCGCACCGCCTTCTTTAATTTGGAATGTTATTAAACTTTTTGCAATCATAATTTTCCTAGGAAGTGGCTGAAAAAGGATTTTTTAATCTTGCAAAGCAATTACGTTGCACTTGCTAAGGCAACCGCATGTCATTGAAAAGACAACATTATAAAGGTTCCTGGAAGCTATCAGCAAAGGCCGCACAAGATGTATCCTCAGAAAAATATATAGAGGAGGCATGTATTAAGCGGTGGTCTTACTAAAATGAAGATAATAATCCTCCAAATTGATAATCTCCTATATTATATAATAGAGTAAAAAGTACGCTAAGGTTAAGTGCTTTTTGAAAAAATATCAGCAATTAAAAGAGAACTGAACACCTCCATTAAATGTTAAGTACCGGGGTTCACTGATACACTATATGTCCCAATTTTGAAGTGAAAACTTCTTTAGCATGGTTGTGATTTGAAAGTCGATGAAACGAAAAAGCGACAGTAAAAAGAGACAGACACATAAATTCATAAGATTTAACGTGGGAGAAAATGAGATAGGCATTATACAGTGTTTCTTATGTTCGTGGTTCTGTTTGTGCTTTGCTTCGTGCTCCCTCCACTCGTGTTAATAATTATCTAACTTTGCATCACTACCATCATTACTAAAATCTACAGTTATCATATTCCCGAAATTTTACATTCGTCTCATTAGGTATCTTGAAAACAACATTTTTGAAGGTTTCACTTCTACCACGTGTGAATTGCATACATGCTTTTTTTGTATTTTATTAGCTGGTATACGTGATACGCCGACAAAATGTTTCTATTAACAGTTGAAACAAGATCACGTCAACTTTTAACCGAAAGAAACAAATAAATACGCAATAGCGCCAAATAAATCCCAGTAAAGGATTTTAACGTCGCGATAACATATAAAAAAAGGTACCCGTTAAAAAAAAAAAAGTAAAAAAAAGTTTAGGTAAAAGGTAAAAAGGTGCGATAAATACCCGTTTTTATCAAAAATCATATATATATGTACAGTGATCACGAAAGTTTGAAAAATACTAAGGATTTTGTTATAAAAACTTTATAAATAAAAAAAATATAATATATAATTAATTGATTATTCAAAGATATCTAATCTTGTGCTACTTATGCTAATTTTAATACAATGTTATTCCCTCTAGCTCAGGCAGCTCAGTTAACAGCTGCAAGTGCAACATTTGCCAGTTAATCTTTATCATTTGCGTTTCACAAAATCCACTTAATTTAAAACAGCAAATAAACTTTTATTCCACATATTCATCCACACCTCGTTGGCGAACCAATTACCGTTACCCGTATATTCTCCATAATAATAACACAAACAGCTACACAATCGTATAATTTAATCATCATATCCTCAGTGGGGGAAGTGGGGTAAACGAAGGGAGAGGGAGTTAATCCTTTAAATGAACAATAGCTAATGTAAACTGCGGCGCGAGCATTACACACATTATCTCGCCATATGCGGGGGCCCGGCAGACGGGCGGTAGCACAAGCGAGACAGACGGGCTTTAGTATTAACTTTATTAAATGAAGATTCAATTAAAACGAGAGTTAAACTGTGAGACGAGTGTGGTGTTTGAATACATGTTTTGGTATAGATACGCAAGCAACGCTTGCCGCGGGTCAGTCGACTGCGGTCTGCCAAGCGGGATAGACGTGCGCGCACCTTACCAGTGTAATAAGAGTATAACTGTGTTTTATTTCATGAACTACCCGACCACTTACCCCAAGATAGGCGAACACTACATTGGCGACGAGGAGAAAACCGTGGCACAAAAATAAGTAATGATGTGATTTTTACTTGGTATAAAGTGAGATAAACAAAGCGCAGTGTTAATAGACATTTTTTTAAATGGAGATAATGAGTTATTAAGTCGTGTAAAATAAATAGAAATACTTAGTACTAGCTATTCCCGCGACTTTGAATGCGTTAAATGATCGTTAAAGTTACTTTTAACTTGCAAAGTACTCATTGTAAACAATGTTTGAAGTAGTATGATTAGGGATATGAAAACTAGTACTGCCACGGGAGAAAGCCACTTAGAGCTAAACCGTGTAAAAACAACTGACACTATGGTCCACGTTTATTGAAGGAGTATCTGTTAGTACCTTAAAATGTTAACTTATTATTTAATGGAGCTATTACTGTTCATAACCAAATCGGGGTAGCAACATTTTGTAATATATTTTTGTAAGCTTAGCTAAAGCTGATTGGGTTATTTTTAAACTTTGCTTACATGTTTGTTAACTCCGTTTAGTACTTACTGCAAACTTATACAAATAATCTTTAAGAAAAATCCCTGGTCATTGTTTTCACTCATACTGAGTTTCTTAATAATTTATGAGGAATAATGAATGTAGTAAACTACTGCACTGATCTGAATTTCTTTACAAGTTATCAAGAAAGGTTTCGATTACAAGTGAGTGATGCAAGAAAAAGCAATTAAAATGTAGGCACTAACAAATAAATACAAATGCAAACCAAAAACTAGCGAATCCACGAGATATCAACGATCATGGATCACGGATGACAATGATCTTGATTGACACAATGACAGCGAATATATTGTATAAAATACTGTTACGAGCTGAGGGTTCGGGATAAAATAATGGGAATCGATCTAACCAAAATAGCCCTTTTATTCAGCACTAAACGATGAATACACGAAATTGGTCACACGTAATCACAACACACTAATTCACACCACTGTTGCACCACTTAAAGTCACCGAAATTATCGCACGTATAGCTTAATCCAGACTGACTCGGGAGCAACTACTGTTCACGCGAGACCCTTCCCATGCCAGTCCTCCAGGGCCTCGCTGAGACTCACTCACTAACTGACTCGAGACTCAGACTGACTGTCTGGCCATCTCTCCGGCCTATTTATATCGCACACATTTCGATTGTTCGAGAACGATGTCGATCCTTCCAGGAAAGGGTCGGTCCCTCGACACAATGGCCACTCCCCATTCTGCGAAACCACAAACAATAGCAAAAATAACACAGCAAAACAAAAACGTTCGAGAAGGTTCGATTATTACTCATTGTTTAACAGCCTCGGCGTAACACTGCCCCCTCCTAAAACATGCTCGTCCCGAGCATTCTTAGCCCCATATCGCGGCAGCCGATCAACACGAACAATTTTAGGCGCACCTCGCGCTGAAGATGTAGCAACTAGAGGAGCCACATTGCCGTCTCCAATACTTCAGGACACCCAGAGTCCCTTTCTCATCAGCGATTCCAATTCCAGCCTCCAAAACACGGCTCTCATGATTTCTATCTGTTCTTTCACTTCCTGGAATTCCTTTCCAGATGAACCGAACAATTCCCTCATCAGTCGAGCACGCTCTTATGGCCAACGTCGCTGATCTTCCTGTTGACGACGCTGCTCTTCTTTATCCTGACGTCGCTGTTCCTCTTGCAACCGAGTCTGCACCACCTGTTCATGTCGCTGTTCCTTCTGCAACCGAGCCTGCTCTTCCTGTTCACGTCGCTGTTCCTTCTGCAACCGAGCCTGCTCTTCCTGCTGACGACGCTTCTCTTCTTTATGCTGACGGCGTTCTTCCTCCTGCAACCAAGCCTGCTCTTCTTGCTGACGACGCTGCTCTTCCTTATCCTGACGTCGTCTTTTTATTTAATGCCCTTTTATTTTATTTTTATTTTATCCTGACGTCACTGTTCTGCCTGAAACCGAGCCTGCTCTTCTTGCTGACGACGCTGCTCTTCCTTATCCTGACGTCGCTGTTCTTCCTGCAACCGAGCCTGCTCTTCTTCTTGATGTCGCTGTTCTTCCTGCCAACGTCGCTGCTCTTCTTGTTGACGACAAAGCATGGCCATAATAGCAGCAAGATCGCCTGTCACAGGAGCTTGCCCCACAGATGATGATGATGATGATGCTCCAAATGATTCGGTGGCGGCTGATTCCATCTCCTTCGGCTGAAGACTCTGCCGAGCTTCTTGAACCGGAGAATCTCCAAACCGCCTTTCACCCAATTCCTGTTGTCGTTGACCTCTCGTCCTGACGCCGTCCACGTTATCCTTTGGCAGAACCGGCATTATTTTATCCCACTTCTGACACCAAATTGTTACGAGCTGAAGGTTCGGGATAAAATAATGGGAATCTATCTAACCAAAATAACACTTTTATTCAGCACTAAACGATGAATACACGAACTTGGTCACACGTAATCACAACACACTAATTCACACCACTGTTGCACCACTTAAAGTCACCGAAATGTTCGCACGTATAGCTAAATCCAGACTGACTCGGGAGCAACTACTGTTCACGCGAGACCCTTCCCACGTCAGTCCTCCAGGGCCTCGCTGAGACTCACTCACTCACGCACTGACTGAGACTCGAGACTGGCTGTCCGGCCATCTCTCCGGCCTATTTATATCGCACACATTTCGATTGTTCGAGAACGATGTCGATCCTTCCAGGAAAGGGTCGGTCCCTCGACACAATGGCCACTCCCCATTCTGCGAAACCACAAACAATAGCAACAATAACACAGCAAGACAAAAGCGTTCGATCAGGTTCGATTATTACTTATTGTTTAACAGCTTCGGCGTAACAATACCTATCTAATTATTAGTAGGCCGATTATCGGCTGGTAGTACATTGATGCTGGAGCAAGATGCATTTCTCGGTTAATACTAACTCTTAGATAGACCAATCTTTATTGTTACACTAAATCAACATAAAAACGTGAAAACTATGTACGTTAGTGCAATGAGCTCTCAGACATAATTTACGTATAATTATGGTACCGATCTGCTTTATAGGTTTGAATGTTATAAAGGAATATAAATAGTCAGTCATCTAATAATAAATAATTTTACTATTGTCGAAAATTGGTTTGATGGTTTACCTAATTAAATATTCGATACCCATTAAAAGTGGCCAATCGGAATATTGAAAGATTGTAGCCACGTCCCTTCTGCGATTCAATGCAATAAAATACATATACATATATGTACGAAATTTAAGGCATGAACTTTACCTACATAAATGTACGTATGAGCGTATGAATGTACATGAATGTACGTAACCTACATGAATGAATCCAACGTTTTGTACCTAATTGTTTCTAGTCGATGATAAAACTCAGAATGCATACTTACCAGTAGAGTTACATTTCGGTGGAACCCCAAGCAAAACTATGTATATGAGTTCTTGCTCGTGCAATTTATAATTTTAATTAATAAAAATATTATGATTTTGATTTTAGTGTCACGTACCTATTTGAATAAATGATTTAGAGCCCAATTGAAATATTTGAAAAGTTTGGTCACAAAAGCATAAAACATGATTTCATGTAAGCTTACACTATAATGATAATAAGTTAATTAATCAGTTTACCGAGAAATGTATCACCTTCAGAACTGAGAACGAAAGGTTCACACAATAACTGAAATGAGCCGAGAGCCGAGGACTTAGAACTTGTAAAGCGACGGTCTAGCGTAATAGACACGCTTGTAAAGCGACAGTCTAGCGTAATAGACACGCTTCTTAAGCGACGGTCTAGTCTAATAGACCCGCTTGTAAAGCGACAGTTTAGCGTAATAGACACGCTTCTTAAGCGACGGTCTAGTCTAATAGACACGCTTGTAAAGCGAAAGTCTAGCGTAATAGACACGCTTCTTAAGCGACGGTCTAGTCTAATAGACACGCTTGTAAAGCGACAGTCTAGCGTAATAGACACGCTTCTTAAGCGACGGTCTAGTCTAATAGACACGCTTGTAAAGCGACAGTCTAGCGTAATAGACACGCTTCTTAAGCGACGGTCTAGTCTAATAGACACGCTTGTAAAGCGACAGTCTAGCGTAATAGACACGCTTCTTAAGCGACGGTCTAGCCTAATAGACACGCTTGTTAAGCGACGGTCTAGTCTAATAGACACACTTGTTAAGCGACGATCTAGCCTAATAGTGATCGAATACTACAGTTTCGAATATTTACAAACCCTTGAGAACATAAATATCTCAGAAAATAGTTATTTGTGCCGTTTTACTTAAGCGGCACGTGGGAAGATAAACTTCTTTGGCGTATTTCTAAATGGTGTTGATCCTATAGATGGCGCTGTTATGGCAGCGACATTACGAAGGGCTTTAAGCTTAATTTGAAGCGTATGCTGTTTAACAGAATTTAACTTTCTTAGTAAAAATAAAATAAATTAAAAAAATGAGAGAGAGAGTAAGTAGAAAAGAGAGTAACAGGTATAAGATTACAAGGGATTGTAAACTCTCTCACATGAACGTGATCTTTGGACAAATGATGAGATTTTGATTTGTGTAATTAAAATTATTATTTGTACAGGTGCAGTGACTCACAAGGTAATCCTGACGTAATAGATAGATTGCAGAATATTTTTTACTGTTGCATAATGGTTCAATGTAAACAATCTTCAGTCTACTAAATGAAGAGAAAATAAAAGTCAATTAGATTTATACTATCTAATGTTTTATAAGGCAAAGCTATTATTAGAATCAGAGATTAAGAGTTAGACATCCGAATCAATTAAGAATAAGAATAATTAATTAACAGAAAAGTTTGATACTTATTGAATTTGTTTCAACTCTGTATAAATCGAAGCAAATCTGTTTATTGTTGAAATATAAGCATTCATTATACCTTATCATTAAAAACAATCCTTTATAAGCGAGCCGGGTTTGTTGCCTGATTCTTCCCGGTCAATGGTCGCAAGGAACAGGCGTAAAATTACGATTGAAAATAATGCTGAAATAACTTTGAATATAAAACTATTTTTAAAACTATTACTTAGAAAACTTTCGTGATTTATTTCAATCATTATTATAAATACGGGATTTATCACGTGCGGTCTTATATCGTTTCGACCGACAATGTTTCGGTTCAATTCGTGAACCTTGATCAGGGTGGTGAAGGTACGCACTTATTTTAAAACTTCCTTTATAGAATCTTAGTTGTAAAAAAAAATTCTTAGAAGGTAATTATTGTCTATGTAACAAATAGATAAACGTAGGTAATAATTGTCATGTTATATACTACGTAGTACAATAAGTATTTGAAAAAAAGGGAATGATGTGGTATTTTAATAAATGTTTTGGTATAAATACGCAAGCTACAACGCTTGCTGCAGGTCAGTCGACTGCGGCCCGCCAAGCGGGATAGACGTGCGCGCACCTTACCAGTGTAATAGTCTAACTGTGATTTATTTCATGAACTACCCAACCACCTACCCCAAGACAGGTGAACACTACAAAGATTATTAGCATTCAGTTGCAGTAGAAAAAAGAAGAGTAAGCATTAATCAGAAAAAAAACAAATACACTTTTGGCTAAAGAGGAACTGTGATAGATATTAAATATATGTAGTTTCGATATTATCAAAGTGGCAACAGAACCCGTAAAACTCACGGTGCTATTTATCTTCTTCAGAACTCTGGTATTATATGCGTGTCGAAGTTAATTGTACTTTTTCATATTTCAATTAGGTTTTGTAATACCGGTGCAGCATGAATCACATCACGGACATCAGTAACTAGGTATAGGCCGATAAGTCTGGTTTCACACTTTTATAAAGCATTTATCAAGATTATTTTGTCTCGAATAGAACAAACGCTCGATAAACATCAGCCACCAGAGCAAGCAGGATTCCGGCCAAGCTATTCCACCACTGACCACCTCCATACCCAAATCAAAATTTTAGAAAAATACCTAGAATTCAACAATCCCTTACACATAGCCTTTGTTGACTATACAAAAGCTTTGATAGCTTTTGATACACACTCATTCATATTCTCAGCCTTAAATAATCAAAAAATAGATAAAACATACATATATAGACCTTCTAAAATACATTTATAACAACAGCACAGCCACCATCAAGCTAGTTTGCAGTCCATCTTTTAAAATCGAAAAAGGAGTAAAACAGGGTGATCCTATATTGCCTAAACTTTTCACAAGTACGCTCGAAGAAATTTTCAAAAACTTGTCAACTTCCTGGAACTTGACAGGGATCAGCATCGGTGACAAAAGACTGACAAACTTACGTTTTGTTGGCGACATCGTTCTCATCGCTCCATCCACACAAGAACTTCAACAAAATGCTCCAAGACCTGAGCACAGCAACTCTTGAGGTGTTACTGGCCATAAATAGATCAAAGACTTAAGTCATGACCAACAGTATAAAACGTAGGGACGAAGTCGATGGGCAGATGATACAATATGTCGATGAGTATATTTATCTGGGCCAGCTAGTCTCCTTCCAAAACCGGCAAGACACAGAAATCGATCGCCACATTACAAACGCTTCGAGGAACTACTGGTCCATGAAGCAGCTTATGAAGGGTTCCCTTCCACTGACACTGAAGCGAAAACTCATCGACATGTGTATCCTGCCCATATTGACCTACGGAGCTCAGACTTGATCCTTGACAGAAACACAAAAGTTCCAGAGAGCGATGGAGAGAAGCATCCTTGGAGTGAAGCGAATCGATCGAGTCAAAAATACAGACCTATGAGCCAAAACCGGCATAACCGATGTAGGCATTAAAACCGCCGGCTTAAAATGGGATTGCGCAGGCCATGTGGTTCGAATGCATCGAACGATGGGCGAATCTAGTCACCCAGTGGATACCGAACGGACGACGCAGCCGTGGTAGGCCAAGAAAAAGATTGAGAGACGACCTGAATGCATTCAAACCAGATTGATCAGAATTGGCTGTGGACCGTGATGGATAGAGAGGAGATGGGGATACCTTTACCCAGCAGTGGGAAAATATATAGGTTAGTAAAAAAAATGGATAATAACAAGGTACAGCCGTATTCAGCGGGTAACGCATGCAATGTCCTGACCAGTTCTAAGGATGATCGTTATCTGCCGGGGACCTTTGATAACCCTGACATTATAAACGACCACTTTGTTAATGTTCCAGTTGAAAGTACTGTTCCAATATCTAATTTGACATATTTTAATTTTAATCGACATAACCATAATATATTTTCTCTTCAACCAGTTTGTCAGCAAGAAATTGCCAAAATCCTTCTGTCTATCAAAACAAATGCACGAGGGACACACGGGTTATCCATGGATATGGTACTTCTCACACTACCGCGGACTTTGTCGCTGATAATAGTCAATAAGTCGATCACAACGTCTACCTTTCCAAAACAGTGTAAAATTGTATCTGTAAATCCCATACCAAAAGTCTCAAACCCGACTGATGTCAAGGATCTCAGACCAATAAGCATACTACCAGTTCTTTCTAAAATTATTGAGAGGGTAGTTTACACTCAGCTAAGTAAATTTGTTGAAAGTAATAACATTTTACCTGATGTTCAGTCGGGCAGTCAGGGTAGAGGGACCACGACAGCGTTGCTGGACGTAGTGGACAATATACTTGCAGAACAAGACCAGGAGTTGGGTTCAGTGCTGTTATTGCTCGACTTCTCTCGTGCATTTGACTCCATTAATGTCCCAATGCTTCTCTCAAAACTGTCATACTACAGAGTAGACGTCGCTTCCATAAAATGGTTTGACAGTTATTTAAGTGACCGTTATCAGTTTGTGCAAATTACTCGAGAGGACGGCACGCAACTCGCGTCATCAACGAGAGGGGTGGGTCGCGGCGTGCCCCAAGGATCCATCCTAGGCCCACTACTTTCTATCATTTATAGTGCTGATATTTGTTGGGTCATTAAGCACTGTCGATTCCACCTTTACGCCGATGACGTGCAGTTGTACCTTCCTATGCGTCCCGAGGATGTGCCGAGTGAAATTATAAAAATAAATGACGATTTGGGATGCATAGCTCTCTGGTCACATAACAACGCTCTTGTTATGAATCCCTCTAAGTCTAAGTTCATGATTTTGGGTTCGAAGCATCTGCTAAATGGTATAGCAAAACACTCTCTAGATTTAAACATCCTTGGTCAAAGCATTGAGCAGGTATATGAAGCAAAAAACGGGATATTATTTGACAGCTCCCTCCGATTTGAGAGTCATATTTTAGGATTAGTAAAAACTTGTTTTTTTTTGTTAAAGCTGCTGTATAAAGTAAGAAAATTTCTAAGAGAAGAAGTCCGTATCAAATTGTGTGAAACCCTTGTCTTATCGAAGCTGAATTATGGTGATCTGGTGTATGGCCCACGCTTAACAGCAAAAACATCCCGTCTTGTTCAGAGAGTTCAGAATGCTTGTTGTAGATTCTGCTATGACATCCCTCCACGAACACATATCTCACCTTATCTCAATAATTCATCCACTCTCAGCACGCCTCACGGAGGTACTTACACTTGGCCGTACTTGTTCACGGCATCATAACGTCTAGATCACCAGAATATCTCTTCTCCAAACTGAATCGTTACGAGAGCAACTACAGCACAAGACCGACAAGGGATTTATTACACTACTCCAAGCACAAAACGGTAGCGTTTAGGGGCACCTTCCGATACAAGGCAACCAAGTGTTGGAACAACATTCCTCCACCACTTCGACATTTAAAATCACAGTTTATATTTAAAAAACGTTTAAAATCCTTAATAATTAGTAAACAAAAAATTGGGTTGACTGGTGCGGGAAGCATTAGTGCACCTTTCACGTGCTAGCCGGTTGAGGTATTATTTTTACCAACTTATTATTTTGAATTATATGTATATGTTCTGACTTTGTTTATTTTTATTACATAATATACTATTTTGACATTTTAAACTATATTATTATATTTTGACACAACATGACATAATTACCTACCATGACACATAATATTTTTATTTGACAACACAATAATCTCAAGGCCTAGTGGCTAAATGGAGCGGTCTCGACAGAATATCAGCGCTTTCCTTTACGGCGGGCATAATGCTGAGTCGAGTCCCATTTACTGCTGTAGCACGCAGTATCTACCAAGATCTCCCTTGTGTTTTTGTTTATGTTTTACGTTTATAAGTACTATTTAATTGTTTCTTTTTTGTATTTTCTCTGTTATAAAATGTAACTGTATTGTATATTCTGTGCGAATGTAGTGAATAAATGATTGTCTATGTCTATGTCTAATGTTAAAGCTTTACACATTCATTTTATAATTACATTTTTGCATCTAATCACAATAAGTAAGTATGTAAGTCACTGGTAGAATTATCTATCGGCCATCATTAGCTGCATCTATGTATGAGAAAATGAATTTTCTTCATAACTTTTTGTTTGTATATTTCCGATATTTTAATAGTTATTCTGCTATTCGGGGCAGAGACATATCCCACAAATCAAAGATCATCAAAATCGGTCTAGCCGTTCTTGAGTTATAAATGGTGTAACTAACCGGAGTTTGTTTTAAATATATATAGATAAAAATTTGATATAATAGAATAAATAGAATTTATTTGAGACAAAGTCCTAAAGTTCAGTTAAATAATCTGAAGTCTATATGAGGTCAGATTAAAAATACAAAACTTTCTATCGCGAAGTGTATGTTCCACTAGCCGCCAGTCACGTCTGCAAGCCCCCGCATGCAGTTCAGCGGACGTGGTTTTAACGCGCGAGTGTGGATGCGCGGATTAGCGCGTAAGCCGCTTAACTAACTAATGTTTAATGCCGGACTTAGTGAAACTTAGAACGACCGGACAATCCGGACATATGCTGCTATATGTGGCTTTTTATTCCGGTTCCATGTCGTTTGCCGACAAATAATGTTTAGTGGATTTACTCCAGTTACGGAATCCACAAGTAACGTGTGTTACTGGTGACCTTTTTGTGATGAGATACTTAAGGTTATTAGAATAGAATAGAATAGAATACTCTTTATTGCACACCAATAAAATTAAAAATACAATAAAAATACACAAAAAGTAAGGTAAGTACAATGGGCGGTCTTATCACTAAAAGCGAAGAGATCGCTTTTAGTGATAAGACCGCCCATTGTCCAGACAACCTTTGGATTGATGATGTGTAGTTATTGTATCAAGGTATGTTCAGTGTAAGTCAATTTATTATTTGTATATAATTTAGTAATGTTTATTTGTCTTTTGGGGCATGTTTTCGTTTATATAATATTTCCGTTTGATTGAGAGGTGAATAGATACTCGTAGCTGTTTATGTAATATAGTAACAAAACGTAATAAAACACGCCGAACAATGAACTGAACAATTATTTAGAACAAAAATTTAAACGCGTTGACTCTACAACATTTTTAGGCTTATTTAATAAAAAATAAAATGAAAATAACAAAGCCTTTTATTTGTTATTTTTTACACTTGTGATTTACTAATAAAAAATTTAAATTGTTAGGTTAATTAAGTTATTGGTTAGTATTTAATTTAATTATTATTATTATTATTTTTAATTTTGCAAGAACCCTAGATTGGGTGAAGGCCTCCTCCAAAGATGCCTATTTGTTTCTATCTTGTGCTATTTGGCCCCAGATTGGGTCGGCTGTTTTATAATGTCGTCTTCCCATCGTGTCACAGGTCTTCCTCTGCCTTTTTTGCCGTGTGGGCCTCTCCACAGGGTTATTTTTGCAGTCCATCTCTGGTCTGTAAGCCTGCCCATTTCCATTTTAGCTTTAGTGCGTATCTCAAGGCGCTTGTGGCTTTTGTTATTGCTCTTATTTTTCTGTCATATTTTATCCAGTCTCTTTATCTTATCTATCGTGTTCCTCTATTTTGGTGCCAAGTCGTCTCATTTCTGAGATTCCTATTACGTCGTATTTGATTTCATTTATTGATTCTTCTAATTCTAATAAGCGGCTTATTAATTAAGCTTATTTATTGACTCGAATTCGACCAGCACTCACATGTCGAAAGTTTGTGTCATAGACTAAGTCAACAGTCCTATGCCCTGTGCATGCTCTCTATAGTGTCAAACTCATCAACAGTTATCACTGCCTATCATGGTTATGCTGCATCAATACTCAGGTATGTTATTATATTTTGTGGTAATTCAACTGGAAAGTAATCCGTTTTCAAAGCGCAGAAGAAATGTGTGAGGGCAATATGTAAATTAAAACAAACTGACAGCTGTAAGCCTTTTTTCGTTGACCTTAATATCTTGACATTACCCTCACTGTATATATATGAAATAGCTTTATATGTAAAGAAGAACATGACGTTATTTAATAACTTTAAAAGCCAACGTCATGGCTCAATAATTTGTTGTCTTAAAAGCAGTACTGCATTATATAATAACGGTGTCTTCTGTATGACAACTAGGATATTCAATCACCTACCCAAATATATGTATATTAGAATTTGACCAAATGCATAACTTTAAATTAATACTTTAAAAAGTACTCTTGTAGAAAGCTTACTAAAGCCACTATAGATAAATATTTAATGGACAAATCCCAATGACTTGACATATTTTTAATTTATTTATATTAAACTGATAGTTTTTGATTTTTGAACGTTTGTTAAATAATTTTGCATGCTTGGATGCTGGTCATGGCTGTACCTAGATTATTGAATTACCGACTGATTTAACACATGTATCGCAAAAAAATGACTCTTTATTTTTATCTTTATCTAAGATAATTGAACAGAAATAAAAATGTACAATGTGGTTTATTTATGATCCTGACATTTAATTTTCGCAGCTCGTAAAGGATATTTTGGCGAGCCGCCGTAAATAACTCAGATTGGCAGCGTCCAGTCGTCGCAGTGCGGCCATCACGCACGTATCACGCAGCCGACGCGCTGCAGACACGCAGCCGCCACGCACCTTCGATGATATAATGCTAAGGACAATGTAAGATACTCACAGGGTTACCAATTTCACTTGGTATTCTTTGACACTGTTTATGAGACGTGCTGTGACCATTAAAGTATTGAAAGTGTTTTTTGTTTCAAATGTAGAAAGTACAATTTTGGAAAAAAAAACAACTAACACGTCTTGAAGTTTTTTAATAGCTATCTATTAAAAAACTTCAAGACGTGTTAGTTAATTATAGAATCTCGTATCGTATTGTAGTGTCATTTTGACAAATAAATAATATTTATAGTAGGTATTTTACATAGTACTGTGTTATCCCTAGTTCCTATACAATTAGTTTTCAGAAGACGATAGTTGGCTAGCCCTCGGTCGCGAGGCCCCTCGCGTCAGAACCGCCGGCACGGCGCGGCACGGCGCGGCGCGGCACGGCGCGGCGTGTCTGCTTATTGACACTGACACATTTTATTATTATTGGTCCGCGTGGGACACTGTAGCTCCATCATATTTATTTATTTTTTATAAAGGGACACATATTGACCCCATATTTTATAGCTACGCGCTCGCCGGGGAATACAAATTTTCACCTAGAAGGGACATTGGAAAACAAATTATATTGTTTGCCGGCTTGAAGGGTATTGCTTATTTTAGTAGTATATATTTTGAGGAGGTACCTACTTACATCAAAATACTTCTTTACTTTGCTACTAAAGGAATTTTAAAACAGAGGTAATATTAAAAAGTGACATGGGTGCAGAGAGTTGTAGTGGGTGTCCAACAACGGCCTGTAACATGCCGGCTATAGCCGTCAGCGGAGCCCCGCGAGCCGTGTGATGAGATCGAGTGCCGCAGTAATACTACTTCGCGGACACGGATAAGAAGATTCAACATTTCTTGAAAACTGCAAAAACCCGCGCAAACAAAACTCGTAAAGCCCTTCCCACAGCAAGTACCTACTCTTAATTGTGTATGTAGAAAATGTGGTGACAACGAGGACTAATGCCCCCCCACACCGCACCGCCCCCGCCCCTACGGGACCCCACGCTCGAATTCTCCAGAACAAACTTCGTAACAACATTTAATGTTATGATTGTATTAAACGTATTCCTTGAAAATGTACCACAAATATTAGCTAAGAAACTTTACTTAAGAAATTTCAATGTAGCTATTTAATATCCAAATTTCGCGCCTTGTTTCTTATCGGCACGCAATAAGGACTAATTTAGTTTCGCGATTACTTTCGAGGGCGTAGCTAATGTTGCAAAGTTTACAATGAGCTTCGCCAGATGATTTTGTTCCCATAAGTACAGTTATTGGCGGTGCGCTGTACGCGGAACAATATTTAACGCGAGACAAGAATAACACGACGAGATAATCAATCAAGGTGTGCGTAATTGCTTGATGCAATTACTGGAGGCCGACGATATTAGGTAGGCGCTTCTTGCTTGTGAAACTAAAACTAGCAATAACATTATAGTTGGCTGCAGGAGTACGATACTTGCCACAAAGTGTGTAAAAGTTAATAGATCTGAATTTCTGAGTCAATGTGCATGATTCGATCTCAAAAAGCATAACGCTTCTACTCTTGTGTACATAGAAAAGCTTTTATTACTGGCAGTAGTAGCACTGCGTAAATATGTAAAGGCATCAATATTTAATCATTTCTGCTTGAATAGCATTGCTCGAGCGCTGTTTCCGCGAGCAATGAGCATAATACATACATTTGGCACACACTCTACCTGTTGATACTAGGCATCT
This sequence comes from Philereme transversata, assembly GCA_963924445.1. NCBI lineage: Eukaryota > Metazoa > Arthropoda > Insecta > Lepidoptera > Geometridae > Philereme > Philereme transversata. Next base: position 23,121,627 of record OZ004354.1, read on the forward strand.
ACTTACTTTTTATTTTACCTCTAAAATATAATTTTCATAGAACGTTACCGCAGATTGGCGAACATTTCTGAAACTTCCTCGGTATTTTCGTACTTCTTAACTTCATTTGCTCACATAATTTTCAAGAGGTTTATTAGACTAATGTTCTAGATTGTAGCGGCTATTATAATATATGGTTTGAAACTAGGTGGAATAGTTTAGTATAGAGGCGTTTAATGTGTGCGAGTTGAGTCAACATTGTGCGAGGCGAGGAAACGCGATTTGATTGCGTCACATCTCGCACGGAGGGTGCAGGCTCTGGGAAGCTATGAGATGTCTCAGGTGACTCGGTTTAGGTTGGTCGCAATTGGATATCAAGTGCTGAAGATACAGTCTATTGGACTAGCTAATACAGCTGAGCGCCTATCTTGTTGAGTAGGACCTGAAATTGAACATTTAGGCGGACATTTTGGATCACCTGACCTCTCCTGAAGCGGTATAACTGGCCACGGTGGCTAATGTCTCATAGGCTATAGAACCGTAATTTGCACTCAGTGAACTATTTAGTCAAAACCATTCTAGCCAGCTAACAGAGATGTTTAGTAGAGTAAGCAACTGATCTATCTGTTAGTTCCTCGGCTGGCACGACTCGCGTGAGGAGCCAGGCGCTGCGCGGGGAAACCAAACACTACTGTACTTTGTTTGCTTTATATAATTAATATGTCGGTGAGTATCAGTTGCGAGACGCCCTGCCTTGTTTACGAATAACTACAACTTGTAGGCAGTTGAAGGATTTCGCTATCACGATGTTGTTAAAATAGATTGAACAAACAGAATGTTAAACAAACTTACACTCTACTTACCTACTTATTTCTAAAACAGCTTCATGATTGCCTACATTATAGGTACATACAAAATAATAGCTTGGTCTCGTCGGAGATATACGAAAGGAACATTAGATTATGTGAAGAATAAATTGAGCTGAATTTATGTGCACTTACACCGTAACTCGTTTGACCCCCCCCCCCTCGACCCTCTCTTGCAGTCTACAGTAAAAGTTAAAGGACATTTCCGAGATGCAAATATATAATGTAGTGAGATCTTCTACAGAATTATCTATCGAGAATGAATACGAGTTGAACAAATAATGATAAAACACGAAAGAACTCTCAAAACTTTAGGCATAAAAGATGCACTTGCTAAAATGGTCTAAGTCAATAAAAGATTATGTTAATTTGTGTATGTACGTAATGACGAGATGAATGCATCATCATTATATATAAATGTACTGTTACGAGCTGAGGGTTCGGGATAAAATAATGGGAATCGATCTAACCAAAATAACACTTTTATTCAGCACTAAACGATGAATACACGAACTTGGTCACACGTATCACAACACACTAATTCACACTACTGTTGCACCACATAAAGTCACCGAAATTATCGCACGTATAGCTTAATCCAGACTGACTCGCGAGCAACTACTGTTCACGCGAGACCCTTCTCACGTCAGTCCTCCAGGGCCTCGCTGAGACTCACTCACTCACTCTGACTCAGACTGACTGTCCGGCCATCTCTCCGGCCTATTTATATCGCACACATTTCGATTTTTCGAGAACGATGTCGATCCTTCCAGGAAAGGGTCGGTCCCTCGACACAATGGCCACTCCGCATTCTTCGAAACCAGAAACAATAGCAACAATAACACAGCAAGACAAAAGCGTTCGAGAAGGTTCGATTATTACTCATTGTTTAACAGCCTCGGCGTAACAGTACCAAAGCCATTATAACAAAAAAATATGGAAAAATCACAAAAATGTATGATCTACACATTTATCTACGCATTTGCAACCACTTTTCAACATGTCCGTCCCGAAATGCAGCGAATTCCCTCACAGCGAGAGGTTCACCCGGGCCGCGGTCGGCTGTTCACACCATCCTATATATTACACACAAACAGATGTGCTGGTGTCCGTCCGTATGTGGGCTCACACTTGAATTATCGCGTGTGAGCCCGTGCCTGTACGATTTGTAGGGATATTATCACGGGCAACTTACTTTTGGAGAAGTGAAGACTGTTTGCCAAAGGATGGTTATAGCAAATAACCTATTACTTACTACGATTGTAAAGATTTTTTTTTATTGGTGCTAATCGAGCGTTTTACCTAACCTAATGATAAACTGCTATCCACTTACCATTACAAAACATTGGTAAATTCAGCAAATTAATATGATTAAATATTCATTATATTTTGATAATCACTTTTGATCCAAAAAGTATAGTCGGGGAGCCAAAGCGGGGATTTTACGTTTTACTCGAGCGCGTCAGATAACCATATGGGAAGAAACCTTGCTCCCTGTAATGTAAATAAATAAATAATAAATGTTGCTGGACATTATGCATTTACCCTTATCATATCATCATCCACAACCCATAAGTACCCACTTCTGGTCGTAGGCCTCTCTTTGTAAACGCCACCCTTCCCGGTCATGTGCTGCGCGCATCCAGGAGTTTCCCGCGACTTTCTTTATATCGTCGAGCCACCGCACCGTCGGACGTCCTGGACTTCTTAGGTCTGTTCTTGCCCACCATTCGGTCAAAGATTTACTCCACCTGCACCTTACCATATATGAACCCTTAATATAGGAGCGTGCGTTGAAGGCAGCCGATTAGTAAAAAAAAATCGATCCTTAGAAAAACTCGAGCGCGTTAGATTAAGACAAGGTACCTTAGTTAATTACATGCAGAAAAGTGTACATTTCAATAATCTGACTATTTGAGCGTGGCATAGGAAAATGGGCGAGTCACAAAGTTGTAAGAAAAACGTCGAAATATTCAAGCGCGATTTAATATTTTTTTATTTTGAAGGAATTTATTTAAGGATTACGAAAAAAATATAATCTGATGATTTTCCCATGGCGATATAGCTTAAACCATTAATAAAGCGTGAAGCGTATAGCTGCTGAGAACTGTGTTTTTTCCACTCCGTGCCTCTCTTTCCTTCTCACTCTTTCTCTATCTCTCACTCTCTCGCACCGTCCCCACACCCAGAAGCATACGAAGATATCGTTATAACACCTGACATTCTAGGGAATACTTCAGATTCGGTACGTTTTCTTTTTAATACTATAATATGATAAAAAAATAAAAGGTTGTTGACAGATTCCTTCTAACGTAAACACGAGATGACGAGGAAATTGACCAAATCGAAACCAACTTTGAAGACGAATTCAGTGACGATGAAGATTAAGATACCTACGTATTTTTATCATTTTTATCTAAATAAATGATAGAATTTTCCATATATGTATATACATATTATTTTAATTACATTCAGTAAATAAAAAAAAACCAAAAACAATTTTTTTTTCAATTGTCAGATTAACGAATTCCCCCCATATAATAGTCAGATTATAATTTAGTACTACTAGGACATCAAGCTGAACCGTCAGTATAAAAATCTGTTGCGCTCGAGTATTTCAAGGTCACGGTTTTTTTACATTTCAAAAAAATCGGTCATAACTTTTGGTCGCATCCATATCGTCAGTCATTTAGATAGGACATTTTTTGAGTTCACATAACATTCCCTTTGAATATCTGGCACGCTCGAATAACTTTATTTTTTTTTCTACCCTTTTACGGCCAACTAACTAACCGTCAGATAATTATCTCTCGGTTATCAGAAAGACGTAGGGCGTACCTATACGCTATGAATGCACTCGAGTATTTCCATGCGACTGTTTTTTTTACATTTGTACAAGCTCTCCCCCCCCCCCCCCCACAAAAAGGGCATACTTAGCATAAATTTTTTCTTGTTTTAGCACCTTATCTTCACAATCCAATAGGTCCCCATAATGCTTTAGTAACTACGATTCAGCATCCCAGGCTCCCATACTAGTAGTAAAGCACACCAGTATGTAGACAAACGATGACGATATTAATGAACTTTCCTCGCTGGTAGATCCAGGTAGACAGTACCGTTCCATCACGCAAGTGCTCAGCTCCAGGTCCTCGCTTTAGATCCCGCTGTTGATATTCCTTGTGATGCGTCTCCTTTGATCCGTGCGTTTCTTCGAGTCGCTTCATTATTCAGATGCAGTCGCGTTTTATTCCGTGTGTGTGACGTGACATGGATGTGCTGAGCGGGGTTTTTAGTCGTAAACAGACTTTTAAAGGCAGGACTTTGAATAATTACAGAATAAATACAGATACCTGACAAGAATTCTAGGAAGAATTCGTGTCACAAACTTGCATTAAAAATGTATCACCATTCTTATGTAACTCATAGTGTCATCGGGTAAAATAAATTCAAAAGCCTTCTGTAATTTAGACCTCTGTGATTTACAATTTAAGACAAAAGGTCAAAGCTATTTGAACTTTCAAAGACTCCGAGTCGAAGTCACAAGTAGAGGTGGTCAGTCGTCACCCAGTCGGATCAAACTTTAGCGAGATCTCATTTTTCAGTCTACTGGCTGACACAAAAGGTAATACAAAGCCTAAAAAGGACTCATTCAAAACTTTTAACACGGTATGAATACTAAGTTGAAAATGATTATAAAGTCCACAAAATAATTTAAATATATAAATGCTTTGAATACATAGGTAACTTGAAATGTATATTACTAAAACGAAAATACTCGCAGGTGTTTGGAGGATTTTATGAAATCGTAATAATTTAAGAAGCTCCTGAATTTAATACAGGTTCTAGACCTGTAAATAGGTAAGAATGCTCCATAGCTTAAAATAAAGGTATTTTTGTTTTTTTCTATAGTAATACGACATACCACCATTTCTATTTCGAGAACTCACGTCCAAAATTGCAGTGTTTATGTAGTAAACACATTATTACTATTAGCCCATAATGTCCCATTGTTGGGCAAAGGCCTCCCCCCATTTCCGACATTCACAACGGTCTAGTGCCTCCGTATGCCAGTAAATACACATAGCGCTTTTAAATCTTTATAGGCCGTAGAATAAGTTATCATGTGACTATTTTATTGTGACTATTTTATTGTGTCTGAATTAATTGATTTATTATTATTATTTGTGCCGCAAAGCAGCATTTCTGTGTTTCAGTCTGAAGGGTATGGAGGCGGTAAAATTTACAGGCACAAAGGGCTTTACACCTGTATGCAGTATATGCCTCAAGTTGTTTAATAAGAGAAAGATTTCAATCTCTCTAAGATTTATTTTACGATATTCACAGAAAATGTTAGTGAATTTGTAATATCAGTTTAGTAATTGTTACTATTATGATAATTATAAATGTTAAATAAATAAAGTTGATGGACGCAGAGCAGACCATAGTAGGGTACATTCGTAAGATGCGTGACTCACGAGCGTATGCTTTGTATAGGCGCTGGTAACAACTTTACATCAGGCGCCATTTACTTGTTACATCTCCAAGTTGTCTATTAAAATAGATACTTTTGATGACACATAAGCACTGGCACACCCAAATACTCATCAAAGAGAACAACCATGGTCTGCTATTACCATAAAAACTGCAATATCTTCACAATCTCTGACCAGGAAATAAAGGACTTTTTGCAGGGTTTCCGAATTAAAAATGAAAAGCAAACAAAGTGGTAACTTGCGTAATAAATCATTGACCGTCCGCCCGAGGAATGCAATAAATAAAATAATTAGATAATAAATAAAGCGGATACTGCTTGCAGGTCACGCCGCGATGCCGTTTATTTGTTTAATCTAAATGCTAATTGCTCGCGGCGGGACATGACGCCAGGGACAGAGTAACACAGGGGACCGGTAACACAGCGAACGGGGATAACGCGGGAGACGGGTAACGCAGAAGCTTTGTGGACTGGTAGAACTAGCGCGTTGAATAACTTGTGAGCAACGTTGCAACGAATGGGGTCAACCTGAAAACAAGGCATTGGGTTAATTCGAGATTCAATACGGTTCAGCGAAGCACCAACAGTATGCTGATCGTACTGATCTATGGCTGAAGGTACACCAGCCACCCAACTTATAGCGCAATACTCTTTTGACTTTAACATTTCATTCGTTTTTTTTTTGTTTTACCGTCGTATACATTTCATGGATTTATAATGAACTAGTACGTAGAACTACTGAACGTGTACAGAAAATGAAAAAATGATGCCGTGTGCTGTGTACCTGTAACATTAAACCCCAAACATGCCAGTTCTACTGTTATCCATTAAGAACTGTCAATCTCTCCGTCTTAAGACCCTGGTAGTCAATTATATCATTAAACCTCTCGCAAAAATAATTTAAAAGAACCCAAACACAATCCTCCTTCCTTTGTTATCCATTAAGGAGTTCTGTAGATATGCCTGATGGTCAAACTAATATCATTTTATAATATAACTTTTGAAACTATCATGGTTATTAACACTATTTGTACTAAAAACGGGATATTTACCATGATTTGTGAGTTCTTGAGTGTCCCGATATTTCGACGCAGTTGCATGCGCCATGATCACGGGTAAACTGAAGTCTTTGCGAGTGGATAGTTATTGGCAGATATAACGATCATTTTATAATCATAATTTATCTTGAAAAGTATATAAGATAAATAAAGCCATTAAATAAACTAAAATTATATAAAGTACTAACAGAAGATTTTACAAATATTTTGCTTAACATCATAATAAAAGCTCCACTCAATTTATTTAGAAGCGCGCTATAGAAAGTCATCAGTGACTAAGTGACGTTCCCGCTAGTTCACAGCTTTAGCAAGTTAAAGCACAAAGAGCAAATACAAAACGCAGTAAATACTGCTTTGAATTAAAACACGATTTGTCTTATTCGCACCAACTTAAATTGAAGTTCCACCACTAAGAGGGAGGACTTGATCTAACTTTAATAAAAACAGTCCGGAAGTTCCTTGATTTTAGGACGCATATTATGTTTCGTGATTATTTCATCCAGTAACATTTTTAGCGTAACAACCCAAATCTATTTGCGCATTTCTTGTGTTATACTATGTTCTTGTAAATAAAGTTTAAAGTATGTTATACGTCACTTGGTACGAAGCGACTGCGTGTGTGCTCAAAAACGACTACACAAATCCACCACTCTTTCTGAGCACCAATTATTACGAAGTTAAATAAAAGAAGCAACTCAAATAAACTTGGTTGAGATCGGTCCTGCAACGAGAAGTAGAAATTTCTTTAATATTGCTATTTAATTTTTGCTTGCTGACTCCATGTCACAAACTCTACATACATACATACATACTGAATCACAACCTTTTATTTCTTAAAAAATCAGCAGCACTTTGCGACTATTTACTAACCTGATGACTACTAACTAATTTCCGAATAAAGCTAACGTTAATTACTGTAAATCTTTGGAAATTCTAAATGTTTGTCGAACATTTCAGTGCTTCGCAGCTTCAGTGGTGTCTGTATTCATGACCGTTAGCGGATTCACGGGTATCGTCGGGATTGCGTTCACAAAAACGAGTCATTGGCGCTTCCCAATTAAGACGATTACTCGACAAATTCAACAGATCTCACCCCACATACCGGAAGAATTAGTTTAAACTAACCGGATTTCAATCAGGAGTGAGCAGAGACGATCGCTAAAGCGAATTTAAAACACTGAGTGGGAAACTTTGGTGTGATTAAAAAAGGGGAAATGATGACTCATTGTTAACAATTTCACCACAAAGGCAGAACTCAGACCTGTATTGTTTCCCAAAATAATAAACTTTTTACCAAACTAGTCTTGATGCTCAACCTAGGAGTTCAGTTCAGTAAAAACTGATAAAATTTATTCCTTATAAAACATGCAAGCGCACACAGAGAGTTGGCTACAAAGTAAACCAGCAGCATAACACTAAATATGATTGATATTCGTCCCTTGCTCATCCGATAACGCGATGACGGCGTCCCCTACGAGTGAGCTAGTTGAATAACGGCACAGCGCGTTATACGCCGGTTACCGTATCGAGCTGGGGTATATGTATAACGGTACGTGAGTATAACGATATCGCAACGTTATCGCATCACATTTGCCTTTGACTCAGCAGCTTCTTGTTACACCGATGTGTAACAAAAAGATTATATTTTGTGAATCTCTGACGTAGGTAGGTATATCAAAGAGGCGTCGTCCTTTTTTCCTAAATACTACAACCCGAGTCTCTATAAGGTAAGAGTGAAAAGGTGTCTCTTAGACCTCTATGCTTCATTTCAGACCACATCATCACTTACCGCAAGATTGTGGTCAAAAATAATAAAAAATGGAGCACATAAACAAAATTAAATAATATGATTACTGCGTCTACCAACTAACTGCATGTGAGAAACCATCACAATAATACTATAAATGCGAAAGTTTTGATGTTTGTTTATTTATTTATTTGTTTGTTACTCAATCACGTTGTAACGGCTAAACCGATTTTGATAAAATTTAGTATGTACGTAGATTATAACCTGGATTAACACATAGGCTACTTTTGATCCCATGAATCAGGTCCCATGGGATAAAAATCGGGTGTCAAGTTGCAACAGTGAGTTCAGGTTTATTTCTAGGTTACCTACAGATTTAGTAGTGTAACGCGTACAAAGTCGCGGGTAGCAGCTAGTCTGTAACATAAATAAGTGGGATCGCATTTTCTCAAATCCGCGGTCGTAAGCTGCTGCTTATTGGCGTTAATAAACTATTTTATATGTATATTGACCCACAGTGAAATTGATTCAAAGATCATCTAGAAATTAAAAGATACTAGAGCGTAGTCTAAACACGGGCTTTAGATATTTAGTAAGATTAGCAGGTAGAGTAGTAAGATTTGTTGAATATTCAGATCGGTGTGAGCGTCAGCCCAGCGGCATCGGCAGCGACCCACGATAGATCCTTCCCTTTATTCAATTCGTCGTTTTGCATAAACTGTTTAAAGAGCGCGCGTCGGCATCGGCCCGTCAGCCGTCAGCCCTCAGACCTGTCAGCGGAGCTTTGACGGCAAGCAGGAGGTTAGGGTAGGGGCGCAGATAGTCACTTGAGTTATAGTGTGAGCTAAGTGGATCTACAGTAATGGATCATACTGGAAAAATACTTTAAAAACTGGTTTTCAGGGCGCGTCGGTTCCGCTGTCAGGTCAACTACCGCATAGAGCACGACGTATGCGGTCTAAAGTCAATGAGCGGCCATTTTTCTTAACATCCTTTTGTAGGATATAGGAAAAGTAAAGTGTGGATTGGAATTTAACAATAGCAACATTAGTGACAAAATGAATATTGCGAGTGGTTTGCTACAATTGATATTATTTTTATTATCTGGGTACCGAAGGTCAGCGATATTAAACTTATTTTAATATTATATAACACGTAACAATAACAGCAAACTTCCTTGTTCCTATTTGGGGACAACAATAATGCAATAAGTGCAAATGTGTTTGTTTGTTTGTCTCCGCGTACAAACACGTGTGTGGCCGCTCCTAATCTAATTAGTTCCGGTTCCGGTGGCAACAGCACTGGCTTTGCCACGCGCTGTGTCACACTGTTGTTGCTTTAAATATTTCAACTATATGTTTAGTAAATTGAGAAATTTACAGAATTCAACTCTGTACTCTACATTGGTTTTCTTTAACAAGAAAATCAGTGAGAAGTTTTCTTTATTGAAATATTTCATGCTGTATGGGCTTATCTTACTTATGAAAAGAAATGTATAAACAGATATAAACATTTTATTCATAATTTGTTAAATTACCTATACGTTACATTATGTTTCAATATTCATAAAAAAATACTTCATTGAGAAATTGATTATAAAATAAAATAAATTCAAATTGATTCATGTCACGCCATTAAACTCTTCATATTCGTGGACACTGTAGAAGGTTCTTTCGACGGGACAGTTTTTTGAATTTTAATTTAAAGTTATTAGAGTTCGCGCATCCTTCACCTTGTCTGGCAGTGCGTTGTATACGCGAGGAGCCATCACGTGTGGCAAGGAGTCCAACTTGGACAGCCCTCATACTGTGATCGCCAGCCTGCTGGCCGCGGCAGCGCGTGTTTGGTCTGTGTGTATGTCTGTCTGTTTTGGAAATTTCAGATTTGGATTTTTTAAATCAAGATGCCAAAGTTATTTTTGATGTTACGCTTTGATAAAAATAATATAATAAGTAATGAAGGTTAGTTCATAACTCACCTTTTATTTGATTATTTATGATAAAAGGCTCGTCTAAACAAATTGGAAAGGGTAGTTGTACGCCGCAGGGCTACACGGCAATATTCCGAGATCTGCCATTACGCCGCTACAACTGATAGCATCTCCACTTTTACAACAAGTCGATGTTCCCGTATCTTTCACGGAAAGTATATACCTACTTTGGTAAATATCATATAGCGACTTGCGCAAAGATGCCTAAACTTATTTAGTGGCTAAATTATGATTTTAGAAGTTGTCAAATCATACAAATACGTCAAACTTAAACGTATTTAGTCGTTTAGGGATCGTTGTGCAAGCCGGTCTAAATATATTAAGGTGTTGTTATTTTAATGTATTATTTGATCTTAAATTTTTCAAGTTATACTTCGTTTGTTGCGTTTGGAAAAAAAATGCGAGTAAAATTTTATAATGCACGCGCACACTGACAGTCAAAAAGCGACATGATGAAGTTAGCTGATAACTGTCTCTCAAGTTTCCGTAAAAACTCATAACTATATTCAAAGTAGTTTCTCAAATATTCATAAATGTACAACACGTGTTTTATATCAGTGGACAACAAAAAAATGTTTTATTCACAAACATACCAATTACCCGTGCGCAATAAGTTGGGACCTGAGCGCGGTAACGTCATATTGGCGTGTTTGTACCGCCCGCAAAAAAGCGAACAGAACAAGCAGCCGCCCGCGGCTTCGTCTTTGTTTTTTTAACCTCATTTATTATGTTACTCAGGGAGGACGCTGCTTTTTATCTAATCTTTTTTACACTATTTGAATAAAATAAAAATACAATGTTTAAGTTTATACATTTACTTTATCTATTATTTACATTATCTTATATTCGTCACTACTTAGTGGATTTATGCCTTCTAGAGGACTATAACAACAAAACAATGACACAAACTATAACAACAAAAACTACAACAACAAAACAATAACACAAACGAAAACGAAAACTAAAAGAATTCCAGAGCGCATCGTTACGTGACGTAGGCCAGTACGAGACTAAAAACCCTAGTAAAAAATAGTGATGCGAACGGTACAATACGGGCGCCATCGGGGAAGTGCAGGGGAAGCGGTCGGGGAGTCGCATTCCTAGCAGGTCCCAAGTTATCGCGCACGAGTTATACATGTGTGTATGTGAGATTAAATTATAAATGGTGGTGAATGATAGGCCATTGTAAACATTCATTATAAAATTGACTTTTATGTTAAAAAAACTGTTTAAGAGCATTTATAGATTTGAGGTTAATTGTCGGAATGTATTCTTTTTATTTGATTTCATTATAAATTATTTTATTAACTAGCTGACGGCTAGTTAGCTTAGGCCCGCCTACGGCTTCGCATGCGTAGTGTTTCAATAAAAACATTATCCTCTTTTTGCATACTCGGGTAAAAGGTAGCCTATGACTTTTCCCAGGATATAATCTATTTATATCCTGGGGAATTACATAGGCTATGACTTTTCCCAGGATATAATCTATTTATATCCTGGGGAATTACATAGGCTACCTCCTTGCCAAATTTCATTACGATCCGTTCAGCCGTTTAGTTATGAATAGGTAACAAACAAACTAACAAACGAACAGTTACTTGAGCAGTTACTATGCATGTATTATACATATGAACCTTCCTCTTGAATCACTCTATCTATTGCCGAAAACTGCATTAAAATCCGTTAAGTAGTTTAAAAGATCTAAGGGAACAGACAGCGGAAGCGACTTCATTGTATACCATGTCAAGATTGATCATTCCTTGTACAAACAAAGAGTTGTGGCATACGGGATAAAATATTTAGCTATTTTTGTTATGTTACGTCAAAGAAGTATAACTTCTTAAGTGCGTACATAAGTACAAACACACGTTTTTTTTTATAATCATCACATAACTTACGAGCTGGACGGGATTTGAACCTGCAACTTTACCCTTGATACGAGGACGCGATATCAATTTCGCCACGAGCTCACTGCTCGCTACTTATAATAAGTAAGTTAATATTATTAAAATTAAGATTACATCGAAGAACCTATTTTCTTACTTAGATAATATTATCTAACTAATCTATAGGTACAGTTAACCTAATGCTAATATCACTCAACCCAGTGACAATTATACAAGATTAAGTCACAATTAAGCTGAGGCTTAGCCTAGATTATAAGACCGTATGGTACCTAGACAGATAATAGTACAGATCAGTACACAATCGCAATCTAATGTAGGGCTCGCGTCCACAGCCGCCCACCGAGTCTTACCGCCCAACAAAACAATGCCTGCCTAAAGGCACACGTGCTACATACATATACCTAAGTTTTCCGAATAAAAAGATGAAGATTTTCACCATAAAGATAAATAAAGTCGCGAGTCTGTTTGTTCAACGAATAAAAAACTGCTTAAACGTCGCTGTAAGCGATTGCATGGAGATCAATTTAGTACCTATGCCGGTAAAGAAATAAACAAAACTGTTATTTGAATAGGATAAATAGCCGCGCGCTATCAAAAGAGCAAAGTACATCTTACCCACCTCTTTAAAAAGGGTCCAACTTTTTATTCACATCCATTCGTAATCGCTTCTCCGGAACTTGACGGACAAAAAGTTTAGGCTTTTGCGTTCAAGTTCGAAGACAGGTGATGTTACTATTCATCATCGGGTTTCAGCCCTGGGGTCTTTAGGGAGGGGACAAACGCAGGAAATAGAAAAACTTCGCTCGTTTACAATGAGAGTCGCGGAGGTATTATTTTTACGAGCTCGTCGCGGCTGGAACGACTTTGTTTGTTATTCTAAAGTTTATTGTGCGCCATTTCGTAAATATAGTTTTAAATTTTATTAAGAGTGGCTGCGACTCGGAGAGCGGAAAAGTAATGCAATCATAGCGAAGAACGGAGCTAGTTACAAAAATACAATTGTAAATTACGAAAACTCAAAGTTTTTAGAACTTACTTCTTAGTATTTATCGTTATTATCTTGTACATTCAGATCCAGATTTTTTATTTACCACCAGACAACCCGCCCAATCATCGAAAATTGCATACGTCCGAAAACGTCGTCTGCCCGTTCGAGTAAGCAGAGTCAAACCAAAATGTTTTTATTTTCCAAACTCTGGTTAAACTGACCATTAAAAGTGTTTACTTCTTAAAAATTAAAATCTTTTAACTTATAACTACGACGGTGTCACACAGCGCTATCTAGCTAAGCAAAGCGTATCAGTTTCCCATAGTGGGAACCAGATAAACAGATAAAATAGGAATTAAAAAAAAATATTTAAAAATATGTTCCGTGCTGGGAATCGAACCCGCAACCTCCTGCATCTCAGCCGGCTATTCGTCCACTCAGCCACTGAGGTCATCTATAGTTCCAGTCAGGATGCGAGATGACGCTGATTATCATGGGGAGACATAATAACTGAAAGTGGTCGCTCTATTCCCCAGTCTATTAGTATTTATCTATGGTGTCAACTACTATTTACCAATCTAGGGCAATCCAAGTGTTTGATACATTTTTAATATTCAATATTATTAAGAAACTTGAAACAAACAATAATAGATAAAGCATTCATACGAATATTAGGTACTAGTGGTTCATTTCCTATTTTTTATTAAATAAGAATAAATAAATAAATAAATATTGCAGGACATTTCACACAGCGCTATCTAGCCCCAAACTAAGCAGAGCTTGTACTATGGGAACCAGATAACTGATAGAATACTTATATACTTTTTATTTTAATACATACTTATAATATATAGAAAAACGTCCAGACCCGAAACAAATATCTGTTTATCATGCAAACATTTTTGTTCCGCGACGGGAATAGAACCCGCTACCTCCTGCGTCTCAGCTGGCTAATCGCCCACTGCGCCACGGAGGTCGTCCTTCATGCAATCTTCAGTTTCATTCAAATTACAGGTAACGGGAGTTCATGTAAATTGGTTCTAGTGTTTTGGGGTAGAAATTGCAGTTATTCTAGATTTCAGACATTTCCTTATATGTATTTGTGTCACAAAAGCTACACGCATACCAAATTTAAACACTGTGGGGTCACTGATGTACACGTGAATTTCGTCAAAGTTCAGTTTTTATTATGACTAATAACATGAAAACTACAAGGTTCAAACTAAAAGTAAGAACGGGGTCGAAATGTACCGATGAAGAACTTTCATTAGACGTCCCGCTTAACCTGATAGTCTCATTTTGATTTATTTGTACCCCTCTTGAACCCTAATATCTGCTTTAGACTTATACATAGACAATCATTTATTTGCTAAATAGCACACACAACACATTTACAAAAGATGATTTAAAATAATGAACGTAAAAATAACAATATTGAACAGTCCTACATGCAAAACAGAAGCAAACAAATAATATAACTATTAGTTTTAAACATGAGGTAGGTATGATGTGTGCTATAGCAGCAAAAGGGCCTCGACTCGGTATTATGTCAACTGGGTTAGCAGTTGATGATGTTATTCTGCCGAGACCGCTTAATCACCCACTAGACCCTGTGAGAGCAAAATTATAATAATTGTTTTATACAGGGTTACAGGAAAAATCGTGCTAGATCCGTTAAGGGCGTGGAGTACCCATCATTTCTGACTTATTTCACTATGAAACACCCTACCCTAAACTTAACCCTTTTCGAGATATTCGACTTTTCATTTTTTTATTGAAAATTGCCGATTTTTAGGCTACTAAATTTATTTTTGTTTATTTTGTGTATCTTATTATTATTATTATTGCATTTTTACATGTGTAATAAGATGCTTTAGGACGTCAATCATTAAAATAGTGCATAAGTTAATTGAATAGACCGTAGTAGACAAGTGAAAGTTAAGAAATAAAAAAAAATATTAGAAAGTTTATTTTTCTCTAAGGGATATCTAAAAAAATATTATGGCAATGGTTCGGCAGATGTTTTTTAAAATATCTACGTTTCATCAGCTATCTAACGAGGTATAACAATCTAGGGTTTGTATTACATTTCGTGGAAAAAAAGTAGTTGGGACGCTCCAGGTAGCAGTTTTAACGGTCCCGCGCCTATTGTCCTTCAAGTTAAGACGCACCGTGCGAGCGAGACAAGTGACGATTTATGTAAATGCGAATGAAAGAAAAAATGTGTAGAGACCGGTTAGGGCTGGGATACAACAGGGGGTACAACAGTTTTGGTTGTCAGTCTGCTTTTGTGCTTCGTACATAGTAGATGTGATATCGTTTTGCTCTTTTTCTCGACTTGGCTGTGATTCTGGACTATTTCTTCTGATTTGTGACTACTGTGCTTGTTAACCGGACTCTGATTTGTACCTGTGATACGGAAGTGTTGAAGATGACGTCCTACACACCTGAGGAATATATGATATGCTTATTTGTTACGGATACTGCGATTGTGTGTCTGCGCAAGCTCGCAACGAATACATAACTCGCTACCCCCGTCGTCGAGTGCCGGATGTGGCCGTTTTTGACAGAGTCTATCGAAGACTTCGAGAAACTGGCTCTCTTTTGAGACGAAATACAGACATGGGAAGACCACGAATTGATGACGAAGAACAGGACAATGAGATAGTGCAACGCTTTCGAGCGGATCCGACTACTTCCACTAATATTGTTGCCAGTGATCTGGGACTTTCGCAATGGAGAGTGTGGTTTACAGTGCATACTGCTGGCCTATACCCGTACCATTACACGCCGGTACACGTTATTGAAGAAGGAGACCCCGCGAGAAGATTGGACTTTTGCAGATTTATGCTAAATGCTGACGTAGAAGACCCAGATTTTCTAAGAAATATCTTGTGGACGGATGAGTCCAAATTTGATAAAGATGGCATAACTAACTATCACAACGCCCATTACTGGGCCCCAAAAGAGCTAAGGAATCCCAATAAGAAAAGAGTGAAGGGGTCCCAACGAAGATTCAGCGTGAATGTGTGGATGGGCATTATCTCCAATCATTTGATTGGACCTTACTTTCTCCCGGATAATCTAAATGGGGAAAGCTACGAAAATTTCCTGAGAGCAGACGTAAGTGATTTGCTGGATGATCTGCCACTCAACCTGATCAGGGACATGTGGTTCCAACACGATGGCTGCCCTGCCCATTTCAGGAGAAGTGTCAGAGACTGGCTGGACACAAATTATCCAAACAAATGGATAGGACGAGGTGGACCGTTGCCATGGCCAGCAAGAAGTCCGGACCTAACCCCCATGGATTTTCACGTGTGGGGGTGCATGAAAAGTCTTGTGTACAGCGAGCCGAATCCAGTTTCGTCTGTGGAAGACTTACGAGAAAGGATTGTGGATGCAGCCAATAAAATGAGGACCACGTTAACCACTGGAGTAGTAAAGACTGGTCTCCGTAGAAGGATGCGACAATGTATCAGAAATAGAGGCGGCCATGTTGAACATGAACTGTAGAATAAGAAAAAGTTGTGTGAAAATCTTTAATAAATGACATTTCATGCTTACCTATTATTTTATTTTACTTTTTAGGGCTAAGTATACATTTTCTTCTCCACTGTCGCCTATAAAACTAAATTTTTTTCAATGCATTTGAATAAAACCCTAGATTATTATACCTCGTTAGATAGCTGATGAAACGTAAATATTTTAAAAAACATCTGCCGAACAATTGCATAATATTTTTTTTAGATATCCCTTAGAGAAAAATAAACTTTCTAATATTTTTTTTTATTTCTTAACTTTCACTTGTCTACTACGGTCTATTCAATTAACTTATGTACTATTTTAATGATAGACGTCCTAAAGCATCTTATTACACATGTAAAAATGCAATAATAATAATAATAAGATACACAAAATAAACAAAAATAAATTTAGTAGCCTAAAAATCGGCAATTTTCAATAAAAAAATGAAAAGTCGAATATCTCGAAAAGGGTTAAGTTTAGGGTAGGGTGTTTCATAGTGAAATAAGTCAGAAATGATGGGTACTCCACGCCCTTAACGGATCTAGCACGATTTTTCCTGTAACCCTGTATGTGAGTATGTATGTAAATAGATTAAGTTTACTGAAATAAATATATTTGTATTTTGTATTTGCATGTTTGTTTGTCCGAGGATACCTTTTGAAATGTTGATCCGATCAATGTGAAATTTGATATATAGGTAGGTAGTGATGGCACAATGCTGGTGTGACTAAATGAACTAAAAATGTTGGGGTGTTTTCGAGATCTTCGGGTTCAAGAGGGGTAAAAAAAATCAAAGTGAGACTATTTGGTCAAGTGGGACGTCTAATGAAAGGTTTTCATTAGTACAATTCGACCCTTTTTTATTTTTTATTAATTTTTTGTACTTTTTGAGTTATTAGCCATGATAAAAAATAAACTTTGACGAAATTCGCAGGGTACCACCAGTGACCTCACAGTGCTGAGATTTGGTATGCGTGTGTAACACAAATATAGGGAAAAGTCTGAAATCCAGAATAACTGCAATTTCTACCCCTAAAAACATTAACCAATAACATGAACCCCCGTAACTTGTAATTTGAATGAAACTGTAGGTCAAGTAAATTGGCTTTGCATTTCGTGGTACTATTTTATTATTCAAAGATTATCAATAATATTTTATGTGAGACTCGCGAGATCTCAGTTCGGGGCGAACCACTAGTTAGTCAAACATTTTGAATATATTTTTTTTTGGGAGACTCTCGAGATATCAGTTCGGGGCGAAGCACTAGTTAATTTAATCTCATTTATTTCTGCGATTACTACTGATTATGGACGAACTGAAACTGTATCACTAACTACCTGATACTAACCCATATTCGCAATAAAAGAAATGATTGATTGATTATATAAAATAAATTTAAGATACATCCACGATCACATCAACATTTCACAAAATCTAATAAATGTTTGTTCATCGAACCGAGCTCGTAGGTAAGTACGGTTATCGCCTTTCTGCAATGGATTTGGTAATCTACCGGACGGACGGACACAGCTCATCCGAACGGACGGATCTCGCACACTCCGATATTACGATGTTCCGCAATCTGGTGCATTCGATAGGCATACGTAGATGGCTAATTAATCAGCAACTGTGTTACTAATTGCATTATGCTTGAAATAGTTACACGGAGTTGTATCTCATCCGCTCGTATTTGTAAAATACTTGTTTATAACTACTTACTACTTACTTACTTACTTTACGTACTTGTTTATACTTTGTTTGTTTGTTAGACATACATTGTTTTTTCTAAAGACACCAACAAATGTTTATACAAAATGATCAAAATCAAGCACCTCCAAAATTAACTCATATACTAGTGGTTAACCCCGAAGTGATATTTCGCTAGTCTCCCAAAAAACCAAAAAAAATGAAATGCAAAACCAATTTACTTGACCTACAGTTTCATTCAAATTACAAGTTACGGCGGTTCATGTTATTGGTTAATGTTTTAGGGGTAGAAATTGCAGTTATTCTGGATTTCAGACTTTTCCTTATATTTGTGTTACACACGCATACCAAATTTCAGTACTGTGTGGTCACTGGTGTAACCTGTGAATTTAATTAAAGTTTATTTTTTGCGATGGTTAATAACTCAAAAACTACAAGAATTTAACTAAAAATAAAAAGGCGGTCGAATTTTACTATTGAAGACCTTTCATTAGACATCCCACTTGACCTAATAGTCTCATTTTGATTTGTTTTACCCCTTTTGAACCCCAATATCTCGAAAATCCCCCAACATTTTTAGTTCATTTAGTCACACCAGAATTGTGCCATCACTACCTACCTATATATCAAATTTCAACACTTCGAAAGGTATCCTCGGACAAACCAACATATATACATAAAACGCCGATTTGCCCAAGTTGATTTGGAGATCTCGCTTCGTTCGATCAATTAGTATGACTACGAGAAGACTTATTTGCATATTCAACCATCTCACTTCTCATACACCCAATACAGTTTTATTAGTTGTTACCTGAAAATGAAAATCATCTGAAATGTAAGATCGATCGTGATGCGGGGGTCAATTTGAATATTCGTAGCACCGATCTATAAGTTTGTAGTAACTTCTGCAGATATGTACATATCTGTACAAATACAGTGATCTGTGACTACCGGGTCTCTGCGATGCGCTGCCTGGTGCTGAGTCAACACGATACGCCTCGCCTGCAAATATGCAGCTCTGTGCAACGCTGCATATTTGGATATTCGCAGCCTATCGGTCGGCTTCGCTCCGCAAATGCGATGCTCGCAAGATTCCGAATAAAAGCACACTCTAATTGACGCAGAGTTTCGGTTCGGTACTACGTTTAATTCTAGTAAGCTTGTAACGGATGCTCTGAACTAAAATGGGATAATCTAATAGGTACCACTTTTAGCAATATTTGTCTTTAGTTTTTTTATATAGTTATCGACACCAATATTCTCTGTTTGCATTTCGGGGAGACTAGGTACGATTGTAACAAAGAACGGTTGAAACAGTGGCAATATCTTTCGAAAAGTAAGCCCTCGGCAGCGGGATGCAAGGGAAGAAGGGAGAGGGGTATTCATGTCAGTGCACGGTAGAGCGGCTGCGCCGGTGCAAAGTGGTAGTGTGAAGAGTGGCTTGTTTGTTTTCTGCACCCAAAAGTAAGTATTTTCGATCAAAGTATTTTGCTTCACTATTCGTAATTATTAAAGGCAGCTATTTGAGTGTTCACTTGCTTATTCATGAGATGCACTTGCTTATTAGTTGCAGTTTGGAGTAATCTGTTTATGCGTGTGATATTTGGTTTCGATGCTATGGTCGATATTGTTTTTGACAAAAATACCGAGTGACGACGGTTGTAACGGGACGATTGTAACAATATTTACTAGTGGTTCGCCCCGAACTGAAATCTCGCAAGTATCCCAAAAAATAAAAATATAAATTATTCAGAATCATAATCAATAATTATAAAATTATTAATAATCAATAATCATACTAATAAAATAGTGCCACGAAAAACACAACCAACTTACTTGACCTACAGTTTCATTCGAATTACAAGTAACGGGGGTTCATGAGATTGGTTATCGTTTTTAGGGGTAGAAATTGCAGTTTTTCTGCATTTCAGACTTTTCCCTATATATATTTGTGTCACTAAAGCTACACGAATACCAAATGTCAGCACTGTGGGGTCACTGGTGTAACCTGTGAATTTCGTCAAAATTCAGTTTTTATTATGGGCCAATATACTCAAAAACTACAAGGACTAAACTAATAATAGAAACGGGGTCAAAATGTACTAATAAAACCTTTTATCAGACATACCATTCGACCTAATAGTCACATTATGATTTTTTTTACCCCTCTTAAACTCCAATATCACAACGACCCCCGAACATTTTTAGTCACACCAGGATCGTGCCATCACTACCTACCAATATACTAAATTTCACGATGATCGGATTAATGTTTCGAAAGTTATCCTCGGACAAACAAACATACATACATACAACGCCGATTTGCCCAAGTTGATATGGAGATATCGCTTCGCTTGATTAATAAACACCACGAAGGATTTAATTCCACAATATCACTGACGAAGACTTTCGCGCAGTTGCTGTTACCAGCTGAAACACGGCCTTTTCCTAAAGCTGGTCCCAAAAAGGCATCAAACAACAAGTGCAAACGGTCAGAAAATCCACCATCTACACGGGCACATATGAAAAAAAAGCTATAAGGAGAAAGAAATAAAAGCCAAGAAGATAAAAAGGAATATGGGTAATCATAAAAAAAGCAAAAGCAAAGACAAAGAAAGCATCATCAGTATCAGCATCGGAATATAACTACCTCAACTGTGTGGCACCTTTTTCTGAGAGCAGACCGAGAGAAAAGCGGATCCAATGCATTTGGCCACCGATGGCGATCTAACTTCTTGTGCCATAACGGTCTATCATTATTTTGTTTTTTTTCTTCGCCTATAAACTCCTGCAGGATTCGTGGTAGGTACTGCAGTCGCGTTGCCTAAAACTTAATGCCTTATTTACACCTCTCTTGAAAGCGTTCATGTTGCAAACCTCCGGGAGATCATTCCACATCTTGCAGGTGCGTGGATCTAATTGATTCCTAAAAATATATGTTCCTAAGATATTAATGGCAGGTTAAGATTGTTCGTTATTGTTGCTTTTAGCTAAGATTTTAAGTTGGTGTGCGCACCAGATGTGCTTGATGCTATTTATAGTTTAGGAAATCGATAGATAACCAAGTTTTAATATAACAAAATATTTATTAATGATTTATTTATTTGCCAGAAAATGAGTAGAATTATGCAGATGTTACAAAATTATACAGTTTCACCATGTTCAGCCATAGTGCCTTGCTAATTACATCATATAAAATTAAATTATACATTGATACCTAAGAAATAATAATAGGTAAGATAACACATACTTAATAAAATATTTAGATCAATATTTAAACTATTATTAGATTTAGACTACCTCCGTGGCGCAACGGACGAATAGCCGGCTGAGACGCAGGACGTAGCGGGTTCCATTCCCGCCACGGAACAAATGTTTGCATGATCTACAGTTATTTGTTCCGGGTATGGATGTTTTTCTATATATGATATGTATGTATTTACAAAAAAAAAGTATATAAAAGTATATCAGTTATCCGGTTCCCATAGTACAAGCTCTGCTTTGTTTGGGGCTAGGTAGCGCTGTGTGACATGTCCAGCAATTTAATATTTATATAATAATTAATAATAATTTAAATATTTATTGATTGTATAGAATGCTCTTTGGATCAGGTATTTTTTTAGTTTTTTTTTATACGCCATTTAATTTTATATATTGCCAAATCTATATTAAGGAGCGGTGTGCGTAACGTCACCACTTCGCCATTCAGCTACAGTATGTTTGAACGGAATATATTTACCACTTGAAAAAACTCCGACACGCCCCAACAAATAAATAGACAGGTATGTACTTTACACAACGATGAGAAATAGATATAAGATGTAATCCGCGAGAGTGCCTCCGAGCAACCGCTTTAATATTTATTATTTGATGTATTAGTCGTACACGAAAATTTATTCAAGTATGTACCAGGTACGTACAGTCAGACAAAATAACGGGAATCTTATTGTCGAGCAATGATTGCTTGTGTGGGTGTGTTTTCATAACGCCATCTAGCTTAGTTACCATTCCAACTATGTATTTATACCTCATAAAACATTTATTGTTCTCCGTACCTCTTACTTAAGATAGTAGTAGGAACCTAGTACAGAAACCTACCGACCTATCTATCTATTGTACTAATAACATTTGTACAGCTTTAGAACAAAATCATTTTTTCGTATGATAAATCCCTTTGCAAATAATTTTATAATGTAGGTTGCCCGTAGCTCGTAGGCCGCTGCGTAGCAGTTCGTAGGTGAATAGCTACGCGCGTAGAGGCTGTGCTACGCAGCGTGTAACCGTTGTCCGCGGCCGACATTACCATAAAACAACCTACGCTATTCAAATGAGCGTTTTGTAAGCTCGCGGCATTAACACCTCCAACGCACAATCATCCCTCGATGCTGTACCACAGTATATAGGGTTGCCAGGATTCACTTTTTAAACAGGGTTGTCATGTAGAGTTCTTAATAAGTCCCGAAATATTGATAGGCTCATCATCATCGTATCAGCCAAAGGCCGTCCACGTCCCACGCTGAAAAGAGGCCTCCTTAAATACAGCAATCTTTAGTATGATCAGGCCGGGCCGTCCTTTCCAATGTGCGGTCTTCACTTGCGAATCTTTCTGTCCCATCGGCCATCCATTCTTCGAGCCATGAACACTACCCAATCATTCCAGCATGCTTATTCTGTGGGCTGTCAGTGGCTGACAGTGATAGTACTATCAACCTGTAATTTAAATAAATCCAGCAACATTAAGACTAGAGCGGAATATAACGTCACTTGAATGTGTCACCAGCTTCCATTAGTAAATGAGACAGGATCTAAAGCTTAGTCTAATTCACGCCGGCGAGGAAGCCTCGCAGCCTCCGAAGTAGGTCGCTTTACATTTTTTATTTCTTGAAGGTAGTTCATTCGATTAGCCGTCTCGGTGTTCTTATTAAATCGCACTCAGCTCCAGTTAATTCCCGTCTTTAGTTAATTTATTATGTTAATTATAAGCTCGGGGACAAAGGTCTTACGTTTTTTGTTCTGGCAATTAAGTGCTGTTGAATATCGCCTTAAGGCGCCGCCGCCGCCCGCCCTGATTAAGACCCCGCGTGTGTCATAGTGAATCGGTAAGCACTTGACTGTAAATTAAAAAAGAATTGAAATAATCGTGGTATCAATAAATTTTATTTGTGAAGCATATTTTAAAACAAAACTGAACAAAGTATTGTGTATATGATTCTTTCGTTTTTTTCCAATTAAATTTTCCAATTAGACTGTTATATGGAAACAGAAAAGTCACTAAGGAGGTACTTTAGGTTTCTTGTAAATTGACAATATATATTTATTCTTCTGGGATGCACACTCACAACCGAATAATAAATTTCACGTAGCGCGGGGCGACGGCGCCTTAACGAATTAGCGAGTCCATTATGTTACTGTTCATTGTATCTTTGCACTATTTAATACACAATTTTTTGATATTTTTTGACTTTGCTTTGTAAAATAAAATGAGATTACCTGTTGGATTTCAGTACCTAGCTGGAAGTATATCCTGTTGTAATGTGCGTTATTCGCCTGACGCGCAATCAAAAAGTAAGAAAAGCCATAATTCTTGGTAAAATTTATTTGAAGACATTCAGAAAGATTACACGTTTTTAGCAATGAATGTTGCGTATTAGACCTCATTATACAGAATTAGTAACTTAATGTAGTAGGAATAATATATTTCTTAGTACGTAATATAATAGCACTCTCGATAAAATATTAATTGAAATAATTTTAATTTTAGGACAAAATAAATCTCTAAAATATCTTACAGGTAAGTAGACCCTGCGATCGTTGATCGAGCTTTTGAACTTATTAAATAATATCTTAATTTACAATAATATTCTAATGGTTATTTCATTTCATTACGAAAATAATGTTGGTGCTACTTCTGGAAGCAAAAAAAATCTTAATCGTTAAATTGGTAAATAAAGCAACGGTCACAGAGAAACCGCTTTCATCGATAACGCTTTTAAACTTCCAACAATTACCAATAACATTGCGTTGTAAGGATTACAACACAATCTTATTGGTAATTGCATTTTGACTTACGTAAGTATTAATATACTTTCACTGTGACCAAAATATATGGTGCATGTGTATAAAATAAAATGGACATAGTGTACCAATTATAATGGACATAGTGTATCAATTATAATGGACATAGTGTATCAATTCCATGGAATGTAGACATACACTATACGCGGCTACTTATTGAGTATTAAGTAAATAATAAAAGCAGCTTGTTCACCTAGCTGTTCAGCAATTGAGTGTGAGCGTCGCCTAAAAAATATTTAATGACTAAAGAACATGACTTATACTTCTTATAAAACAGTAGGTATATCTCTTCGAATACTAAAATGATATCGCACTTTTAAAATAATCACTTGCAATTCATTATATTTCCTCGATAACAACAGGAACAATGCAAAATATGTTAAAATTGAGCAACATACTTAAACTAAACAGTAAAGAAGGCATATATATGTCAATAATTATCGCTATACGCCTATTTGGAAGGATTAATTGCCCAATTCATAAGTTTCGTATACTTACATAAGAAAGGGTATTTGTACTACATCAATAAATATGTAGTGCATAGGAACGTCAAACAGACTGCTGCCGAATACGTATGTGATTACGAAAGGGGGGCAAGTGACACTTACAATAACTACGCTTGTATTACGGCTGTTCCAAAATCGATGTTTTTCATTTAAGAATCGCGTGAAAATCTGTTCATTTAGGTGTAATAACTGTGGTCAAATAACAAGTTCCTAAGCTATGCACAAAGTCCTATGAAACTAAGAATTTACGGGAGAGTTTTTAAATATATAATAAATTATTAATTAATTTTGTAGAACGCGCTGCGCGTGCAGTGTAACAATGGGTTTAGAGTGGTGATGGGGTTGCCACGATTCCGCAGCATCAGGTATGTTCAGTGCGGCGCACGCTGATAGCTGATCACGTTCTGAGCACATTGGCGGACAGGTGGGCCTTATAAGCCATGCCCATGCCCCGGTCACGATGCGTGTGGTTTAACTGCACGCTTGACTTGGGGAGTAAGCTGGTAAATGCGTGACGAGAGCGTTACAAAAAGTGTGATCGGGCGAGGCGAACGGAAGTTGAGAGGGAGATATATGTTAGTGAAAATAGAAAGACAGAGAGTTACGTTTCGTATATTACTATAGGGACAAGAGAGAGAGGTGCGAGCACACATTTTCTTTCTCCCTTTAATTTAACTCTTTAATACATATAGATGGAGCTAAAGAAGTTTTACTTCAGTTATGTGGTCTAAAGCACACTCGTTTTTTTTAATAAAAAAATGATTGACTTCATTTTCTCACTGCTGAGCAAAGGCCTCCCCCAACTCCTTCCACCTAACGCGATCCTTAGCAGATTCGCATCATTCCCCCTCGAATCCACTGATGTCGTCACGCCAACGCCTTCGCAGTCGACCCCGACGTCGCTGTCCATCCTCTGGTACCCAGGGTGTGACGACGTTGGCCCATTTCTCTGGATTAAGTGGGATTGCACTTGAGCTTCGTGGTTTCCTCGCGTGGTATTCCTCACCCGATCGGTTCTCCGGGATCCTAGGACGCTGCGTTCCATTGCCCTTGGCAAATCATGAGCTTGGACTTCTGCAGCTCGGGCAATGACCATGTTTACGCATCGAAGGTTAGGGCAGGCAGGATACACATGTCGATGAGTTTGCGCTTCAGACTCAGAGGAAGGTCACCTTTCATGTGCGCCTTCATGGACCAGTAGCTCTTCCAGGCATTTTCGTTGCGGCGATCGACTTCCTTGTCATGCCTGTTTTCGAAGCTTGCTAACTGGCCCAAGTAAATATACTAATCGACATATAGTATTTCCTGCCCATCTACCTCGACCTTACTCTTCGTGGCATTAGTCATTATTTGCGTCTTCTACCGGCTCATTTGTGGTCAATTCATTTTAATAATTTTATATTCAAAAAATTATTTCATTTTATTTGTTACCTAAGTGAGTCGATGGCTTGAAATTAACAATTTTGTTATGTTTATTTGTTGCATTTTGGATGTATTTGTTATTTAATCAGATTTTATGTTTTTCATTTTATTTTTCATAATCACCCCTTTTCGGAATTTACATACATATTCCGCAACACGCTGTAAGCGTAGCGATAGTTATATTCGCTCCGGCCGCCATGGCAACTGAGTTACACAATCACTTGTCTAAAATGAAATATTAGGTCCTTACATATGAAATTGGCGTTTTGTCAAACTGGCCCCTTTGATCTCAAATATCTCGCGTTTGGTTAAGAATTCCAAATTCAAATTTATTCAAATTGAGGCTTGTGTATTTGTGTTTTCAATTTAGCGATTCATTTTTTTCGCGCCATTTGATTTTTCTTTTACATCGTTCTGTTCGCAGTATGGAAAACTTAAAATACCGGGTTATTTACGAATCCGAGTTCCACCGTGGCACCAGCGCTGCAGAAACAGCTCGAAGGATTAATTATGTGTATGGGGGGAAGCTACCGTAAAAGAAAATACGGAACGTTTTGGTTACGTTTTCGTTCTGGAAATTTTGGCCTACAGAAAAAACCCCGTGGACGGTCGGAGACCCTAGTTGATAATGAAGAATTAAAATTGATCGTGGCAGCGGATCCATCGCAAACCACGTCAGGGTTAGCGGCAGGCTTCAATGTAAGTGATAAAAAAAATTAACTCACTTGAAACAAATTGGAAAAGTGAAAAAGCTCGAAAAATGGGTACCGCATGAATTGAGTAAAGCAAACCAAGAAACACGAGTCGAGTCCTGCGTTACATTACTCAACCGTCACAATAACGAGGGGATTTTGAATCGTATTGTTACTTGTGATGAAAAATGGATCCTGTACGATAATCGGAAATGCTCATCACAATGGTTGTACCCATGAAAACCAGCCAGTGCTGATGTCATCCACTACAGCTTCCTAATATCTGGCCAGACGACTACGGCAGATCTGTATTGTCAACAATTGCAAACCATGATGGAAAAGCTAGCCGTTAAAGAACCGAGACTGGTCAATTGGTCTAGCCCAGTGCAGCTTCAGGGCAACGCTAGACCACACACTGCACAACAGACGGTCGCTAAATTAGAGGAGCTACCCACCGTACTCCCGGACCTTGCTCTAACAGATTACTACTTTTTCCGGAATTCGGACAGCTTCTTGTAAGGAAAAAATTCAATTTCGATGAGGTTGTCAAAACCGCCTTCAAAAGATTTTATTAATTCTCGCTCCGACAATTTTTTCAGCAAAGGAATCAATGAACTACCGATAAAATGGCAAAAGTGCATAGATAACAATGGTTCATACATTGATTCATTAATTAAAATAACTTAATTTAAAAAAATCGTTTTGCTTTTTCCATACAAACCGTCAATTTCATATGTAAGGACCTAATAATAACTTGTTACGTAGCCATTTGCCAAAGCATATATTCTATTCTTGTTTTTAAACCAGTTGCCAACTAAGAATTTACGAAGAAGTTCACACAATGTTAGCTTTATAACATTAAAATATGAAATAAGTATTTAGTCTGCCACAAACATATTTCGTTGCCGGTTTTTACGTTTAATTTACGGTACTTAGATAACGTAACATTCTAGAAAGGTATAATTATAATTTAGTTGTTTATTGAGCTTAGATATAATATGATAAAATGTGCGTAATACTGGACGTTTAGCATTCCCGCTTGCACCATCGTTCAGTCCAATAATAACGTTTCTTAGTTAATACTATCTATTCAAAAGAGGAACTAAAGCGGCTTTATACTTCCCACTTCTCTCCACAGCTCTATACGAAAAGAAGAACAAATTTCCTACTAACCAAGTACTTGGGAAACGTCATTTATTTAATTTAAAATCTAGATTTGTAAAATATTCTTTCGCAACAGATTTAAATCATACCTAACTGAATTGAGCTTATTCTATAATATAACAACAGCAACCTCCATTTTCACCATATAATTAATTCCATGCAAGGGTTGTCTGATAGAGATTGCTACTTAGCGATAAGACTAATCGTATACTTACATTCATGAATGTTGTGCTATTTTTTTATTGTTTTGTTGTTTATGATATGAAATAAAGTATTTACTATGTAATAGCGGGACGTGGGAGCCTCAATCTTATTAAAGTTAATAATCTAGTGAATGAACTATCAGAGATTTAGTGCGCCGATGGTGAAATGGGGCATCGCATCCCGGACCAAGGGGTTCAATCCCGTGCGGTCCGCAATTTATGGAGTGATTTTAAATTTAACTAATTGGTGAAAACGAGGTTTTTATACTATCAGAAGATTTGTGACAGATCCGTCGCAATCTATCGATATGTAATTTCAAAGGGAAGGGTACACATTACACAAATATCACTTCAATAAAGCTTTAACCATATACTCGTACCATCAGTCTATTCATTCAGCGCCGTTTTAGAATTCCGCTACGCATATATCGTTTCACATCAAAAATATATTATAAATATCATATTTATTATCGACAAGTATTGTTAGCTCATACATATAGCTATAGTTCATACCGGCGGTACTGACACGCGTGCTCCTCGCCCTCAGGAGGGCCAATTCCCGTAACTTAAAATAGTTCAATTCGAGTATCGATCCAGTCTCGTTATGTTAAATGTCCTAAACGGTATTCACGTAACTGACAATACAATGGTAGGAGTTCCCTGACACGGCATGAGCGATTATACACTTTATTTATATCAAGCTAATATTCTAATATTAATGGAGCAGAATGCCAAAATATGATCAATTCATAATCCAATCTCACTTGGGTCAACTTTCGTTATTTTTTAAAATTGTATTACGGGAATTGTCCCCCTGGTCGCGTGCTCGATAACCAACCGGTTGTAGATGTAACCGGTGTGGTATTACCCGCCATGTCGAACACACAACCCACTCAGTAGTTGTCATGGCCCGTGTCAGTACCTTACAGGATGGAAACAGCTCATGTATACTTCGAATGCTTACAATTTCAGCATTTATATTACTTTACATTGATACTTAAACCGGTTACATTCGTTTAAAACTTCATATTATCATACAGTTTAGTCGCGAGATATATTTTAAAATTCCACACAAGAAGCGCTTACTTTATTTCTATATTATCTTTATTATTAGGACTAACTATTTTTATGACATTTATTTATTCTTTCGATATAATCTCAACAAGCCGTTGCCAAATATTTTATAGTTATGTAAAAAACGCGTTTTCTTAAATCTCGAGGGTAATCATAAACAGCAGTACGATATTGTACGGCAACAGTACGTGGTCGGCAATCGCGTGCCTTCCTACAAGTACTAATATTAAAACATTTTGTGCGTCAATTCACAACAATAATTATTTCAATTTATATCTAAAGAATGAGCGAGACGCATTCTGATGTTCAACTGTGTCGTGTCACGACCGGCAATTCAACTGCTGTGCCTGTGGCGTCACAGTTGGAAGAGAATAGAGGAGCTGATAAAGGACGCGGCGCAGGCGCAGGTCACGCGTCCCTGTGAGTGCGCGGACGCGCGCGCGCCAGCGAGTACGTCTCGGGGTGGAACACCGGCGGACACTGCAGGTGCGGATACTGCACGCGCGGCGCGCCCCCAGCACCCCCCGCACCCCCAGCACCTCCCGCACCTCCGCCCACACCAGACTGGAAACATACATACATACATGTTTGTGGCACGTAAGCAAACTGTAACTAACGTGTGTTCTAAGTTATTACTTGATTCTATTTTATCATGTGCTGGTAACAATCGCCTGTAGCAAAGTATTGCCTCGTAGATCACGCACCTTAGAAACGGGCCCTACGACACACTAGCCTGCGTCCGTGGTGGTGTCTAGCCTCATATGCCTATAATTTCACCGGCAACCATACCCTTCAAACCGTCACTTACCAGGGCGATGCTACACCCAAAGTTCAAACTACTTTTTGGAATTTGTTTAGTTTTTACTTTAAGCTAGATCGGAGGCTGACAATGCTCCCACACATTACGCACCTGCGCGTGGTGCGCGTGGGGCGCGTGGGGCGCGTGGGGCGCGTGCGGCGCGTGCGACGCGTGGGGCACGCGGCCGCCGAACATGAGCCGTAGCCGCGACACGCCGGGGCCCGCCGCGCTTTCGCTGCCGTTGCCGTTGTATGACCAACTGTAACCAAGTAATTACCTTTTCATCACAACACAACTCTTAAATGGATATACATAATTATAATTTAAGAAATAAAACGAACACTAGCAAAAGTACAAACCAGCAAATAACAAACAGAGGATTTATTATGCATTAAATCTTAAAAAAATATTGTATACCACAACACTATACCAATGGTAATATGTATAATAAATAGATATTAAATCAAGACACTATTTTATATATTCAGTTGAGAACACTTGCATTCGACGCATGCGCAATGGCTTACAAGCGTCGCACAGCTGGCAATCGCTATCTTCGTCTGACAAATGATATTACGAGCTAACTCTCTTTCACTCTACCTTAAATATTTATCATCTTTAACAGCCAGCAACCCTTATTTGCGGCCGGATTTAATTAGGCAACCATATATTACAATAAATAGAAAAAAATTAGCTTTAATTTGACATATAATTAATAAATGTAAGTTATGAACGTATAAATGTATCGAAATCATACCTGTTTACACCTGACTGCGAAGAGGTGCGGCCAGGTGCGCAACGGCAACCGTGATTTTTTAGAATCTTTATATAAACTGCCGCGAATGTAGACGAGATTTTATTTAAAAAACAAGTGAACGAAGTTTTTTCTCAAAAATAAATTAAAATAATTTAATTAAAAATACTAGCGGCCAAATTTTGATAGGCAACTTGGTTAATTGCCTCGCTTTCGACATGAAAAGTTAGATGAAAACGATCAATCATGCTCTCGATTTGATTAGAGCCCTGCTCGCATGCGCTCACTCGTACGCCAAAATATCTCGAGAGTAGTAATTGATCGCTTACGGCCCTTGTAAAAAGTAAACAAATGACAAAAGTTAAGATACCTATCGTTGGATGTGGTCGCGTGGTGGGCGCTCTGCGCGGTCGACTTGCTGGCGGCGCCGGCGCTCGCATCCGCGCGACTGCTATGTACCTGTCCAATAAATACAAATACTCCTCAGATGTGTTCATTCCATTTGCATTCCACTCCTTCTGGAGAACTTTTCAGCGTCAAAACGTTAGTACTTTACGAATCTTCTAAAAAGGAACTCAAAAACAAAACGTAAAACCTTCGGACTACAGAAGAAAAGGTAGCTGCCCTTAAAAAGTAAAATTTAGCCCCATCCTGTATATTGTCTGTCCCCAGAATTTGTCAAGCTGCAGATGGTGACATTCAGCCGTAAAGAATCTGCTGTGTCTTGTGACACGATACTTTGGTCTACGCACCTTATCATTCCTCCTGAGCGAGTCTCTCCACCGCTCGGAGTGCAGCGCGGGGAGCGGGGCGAGGGGCGGCGCGGGGAGCGGCGGCGGCGGCGCGCGGGGGGCCGCGGGGGCACTAGCCGCGGGGGGAGAAGCTGGCAGGCTCTCGTAGCCGAGCCGCGACGCTTCCGAGGGGGACTCGTCGGGGTACACGATTTTCTCGTAGCTGGAAATAGCATGTATAGACGACGTATGGTAAAGAGTAATGTTCCAGCATTCATTAGCGCGTCATAATAGACAGTTACACTGCAACCGTTGCAGTAACAGTACACAAGTGCACAGTAACAGTGCGAATGGCACATTTTGTGATACCGGGTGCCACTTTCATATTTACTTAAATGCTTTTGGTTTAACAAACGCACTGTGACTTTTTAGCTTACCCATCTTTTCCTTTAACAGATATTGGTTTCCCGGAGCTGTGAGGGACGCCCACTTCACCGTAGATGACGTCAGCAACTGCACAAACAGATACGATACATATTGAAAAATCACACAATACATCACACAGACCAGGGTCGATAATGAAACCAAAAAAAAATAATAGTAGGATAAACCCCATTAGAAAAGGAAGAGAATATAACAAAAATGAAAGGAAAAATAATTTACGGGCGATCTGAGGTCGGGAAGTGGAAGGGGTTGAGTTTTAAGGGTAAAAAACGGTTTAACTTAATTTCTGGAAAAACTACAAGTCCTATGGCAAAAGTTAACACGCAAAGTTGTAGGTAATAAAAAGATCTAACAACTTTTGTATTTACACTTTTTTCACATAACCTCAAAATGTATGTGAAAAATTCAAATAACCAACTTTTAGGTTTTTTATTTTTACCTTTTACAAAAAACATTATTTTTCACGAAATTTGGTGAAAACGTACCTTTTTATGTCCCAAACATACTGTATTTTTTTTTATTTCTAATATTTATTTTTTGAACCTTATTTTGACTTAATATCGAAAAAGCACCCATGATAAAATATATTTTTGTAAAACATAAAAATTAAATATTCTAATAAATTATATTATCTTTTTTTCCAATGGGTTTCATCCTATTATTATTTTTTTTTTTTTTTTTCACTTTTTACCATTTTAAAAAGCTTCAGCCCTAGTCTAATATTTACTATAATCAGATCAAATTAAAATCTAAGAGCATAATTTTATTTTCCTACTGCTTCTGCAGCATACTGTTCCAGCGTCACCAGACCTACTGCGTTCTCTTTCACCTGGAGATATGACAGTTACCGATGGTGCCCAGAGCTCGTCTGTTGGTCTGCACGCCCAGCAGCACGCGGTCGCTGTAGACGGCGAGCTGGCGCCGCTCCCCCGCCTGCTTCTACAGCATGAACTGCTCCAGCGTCACCAGACCTACTGCGTTCTCCTTCACCTGAAGATATGACAGTTACCGATGGTGTCCAGAGCTCGTCTGTTGGTCTGCACGCCCAGCAGCATGCGGTCGCTGTAGACGGCAAGATGGCACCGCTCCTCCACCTGCTTCTGCAGCATAAACTGTTCCAGCGTCACCAGACCTACTGCGTTCCCCTTCACCTGGAGATATGATAGTTACCGATGGTGTCCAGAGCTCGTCTGTTGGTCTGCACGCCCAGCAGCACGCGGTCGCTGTAGACGGCGAGCTGGCGCCGCTCCTCCGCCTGCTTCTGCAGCATGAACTGTTCCAGCGTCACCAGACCTACTGCGTTCTCCTGCACCTAAAGAGATATTTACAACATTTTGATATATTTTTAAATCTGTACTAGGTTACAGAGGTTTGAATATCCTGTCGAGTTATGTGTCAGTCAACAGTCAGCAGGAATTCACAGACATGTAAGTTATGGATCGGTCGCAGTGGTCCAACCACGAAAAGGAACTAATGAGAAGAGAGGTTCGAATGCAGGAATGAACGCCAGTAGACTAGTGAAACACCCACCTTAGACACTTTCGGTTTAGGCGGCTGTAACGCCGGCTTCGTCACAAAATCACTCTTCTCAAAGTCCAACAAGTTGGGATTGGAAGCGTGAATATAATTGATCGGTTTAGGAATCTTTCTGGAAGCCTTGAGCTCTGGCTCAAGGGAGGTGGAGGAGGGGGTGGACGCGGAGGCAGACAGGGGGGAGGTCGCAGGGGAGCTCGAGGGGGAGTCGTGCTGCACGCGACGGTAGCTGCGGTAGTGCTCGGTGGGAACCGGCACGCCTGACTGTTTGTTCTGTGGAATTCAAATTCAAATGATTTATTTGCACACAAGAAAATACAAGAAAGTAAGTAGGTACATAGCAAGCTTAAAATTAAAAACATAGTGCTTACATCTAGTTCATTTACTACGCTCCTAATCACATTACAATAGTAGGGTAGGGGTCTGCTAAGAACTAGACTAGATTACTGTATCCTAGCCCCTAGCGCCCTCCGACGGACGATGTGCGATATTTTTTTTTGTTCTTGAGTTCGTATGAGCTTGTGCCGAGAATAGAGGGCATACTGTCATCCACTAGAACATTACGAGTAAGCTAAACCCTTTAGAACACTTGGCCAGTGTAAACATTCATAGTAATGCTGACCTTTGGCTTAGGGTCATCTTTGCTCTTATTCCTTGAAAAGAACCTGAGATACTTTCTGTCCAAGCTGGTCGCCGCATGGCTGACGTTCTCCTGCGACTCGCTCCTCTGCATCCTCCCCGTCAGTTTCTTCAGGGAACCGAACTTGGACTTATCTTTGTCCTTGTCTTTATCCTTATCTCTGTCTCTCTCGCTGCGCTTCTCGGGGCTCTCGTTGTCAGACTCCGTTTCCGAGTAGTCGGTTTCTGAGAAGTGGTTTGATGAGTCTACCTGTAAATACATTTCATTTTAAGTCGTTACTCAGAACCATCATTTTTGAGTAAGTTACTGTATAATGAGAGGAAGTACTCGCATTGTCTCTTTTTTATTTATTGTACACAAATACAGGTTCTTTGGTAATATACTGACTATATTCAAATGACGGTTTCTGAAAACATGAAAAAACTACTAGTTATATTATCAATATTTAAAGAAAACGTTTATATTTGTATACTTACATGGGACACTAGCGAAGGCAGCAAGGTGGCTCGGTGTATGAGCTGTATCCAGGCCAGCATGGCGTCCCTGGTGTCGCACGCGAAGTAGAAGGCGGTGCCCGTGTGGTACACTTTGAATGCGTTCGCGCGTGACTTCACCTCCCCCGCCGCGCACACCGTGAACCCCTCCAGGTAGATCATGCAGTCCGCTTTCGAACACTGGAGTCAAAATATAGGGACGATACAGGAATCGGCAATGAGTCACCGGCTTCAACGCAATATGTGAACATATTCGGCGCAAACAAAAACCAATTCAGTAAATGGTTAAGCGCCTATCGGAGCATGCACGATTAAGGCTTCCGTATTCTGTGCGGCTGTTTGATATCTATTTTAAAACAAAAAGTTAATTTAGCAAATGTTTTTAGTAATTTTGCATAAAATAATTATTAACTCTTTACAAAACCAACAACAGACATACGTTGGTCCGTTAAATTAGTACAGCCTAGACACCGCACAATGGGTATGCGAGTAAAAGACATCGCCCTCAACAAAATATCTATTAAGATCTGCACTGACGTCCCGCATAGAAGCTTATCGTGCATTACCCCCTTTCTAACCTGACCCCAGCCAACCTAACTACATAAAGTAGCGGCTCTTATCTTATGGACTTTGGGTTGATATCAGCAGTTTTCTAGAGGCTCCGAGGTCGAAGATGACTATGTGCTCAGCTCATGCATCCTGTCTTCAGTCTGGCTTCATGTGGCCGTACAGTGCTCCCTGTCTCTTCGTCCTGCAGGCATCTTTATAGCCTGTCTTTTACCGGGAGCATCGTCTTGGTCTGCTTACAGTAAGTTCTGCGTTCACAGATTTTCTAATGCTCCTTCTCGGAGTTCTGTCTCAACCTGTTCCTGATTTCCACAGCCGGTGGGTTGCATAGGTTCATAATGAGTGGGGTCGGGTTGAGTTTGGCTCCTTCCCGTGCTAAGGAGTACGCTCTCTGGTTTTGCGGATATGCATCATGACTTTTTGTCCATGATATTGTGACTGTATGGTTTTGGGCTAGTCTTTGGAGAGCGCTGTAGCATTCTGAGACCGATTTTGACCTAGTGTCTGCCGAGAGCGCTAATGAGTGCAGCGCTATCGTTGTTGTTACTTTGGATTCAATATATGAGGACATTTCGTTTCGTGATCAAGCTGTTTTTTCCAGGCCAGTTTATTATCTAGCCATATTTCTAGATATATGTCTTCTTTAGTTAACGTGAATTTTGTCCCAAAGAGCGATGGATAAGTTCAGCTTTAGCAGTTTAAGTTTTCGAGTAAAGAGCACAAGCTCAGTTTTATTGGGATTGACAGTGCTTGTACTACGTTGTTCAGACTTAACGCCTGAGCAAATAAACTTGAGAGCAAAAAAATCGCACATTCATGATTTTTTAACATAACTAAAAAAAAAACAAAAAATATTATGTTTCTGTAATGCAGATTCATAGTCTATTTTAATACCTATCCAGTGGTATCTGATTTGTCTTTCAATCATTACATAAAAATGCTTTTGTGGATCAATAACAAAAATGCATGTTTAGTAAAAAATTCTTTATTCAAGTTATTACTCATTGGGAGAAGCTTTAAATGATGTTAATTTTATTGTGACCTGTTGAAGATATATTTTTATTCCTTACCTTTTAATTTCCATAATTTAATTGTCTGTTTACAATACTGACAAGGCCCTTTTACAGCCGCAACTCTTTACTGTTAATTCTGCGAACTCATTTTATTATTTTGTTTTGACAATTATTTTCTTTTAATTGTATATTTTTGACATTTTACAATTATTATAATTTATTGTAATGACAAGGCTCCTTTACAGCCGCAATTTCTAAGGTTTTTCCTTATTTACGAAATCTAAATTTATATTCATTAATTATAATTCATCATCATCATTATATATAATTCAGTTTTAATCTAAATTTGACGTAACTTAGTGTTCTATAATGTACCTACAGTGGAAAATAAATGAAATGAAATGAAATGAAAAAGTATTGGTGTCAAAGTTATGAAATTAAAAGATAAAATTAATTTAAAGTTTGTTATTAATACCGAGTGTTCCCTCCCCTAGCCTGAATCACTGACTCCATCCGTGTTTTCATTGATGTTACTAGACTTTTGATAAAGTCTTGAGGAATAGCCTCCCATTCCTCTGCGATCGCCTGTTGCAGCTCCTGTAGAGTCGATGGAGGAGCATCTCGGCCTCGAACTCTTCTTTTCAGCTCGTCCCATAGATGTTTGATGGGATTGAGGTCTGGGCTTCGAGCTGGCCACTCCATAACGGTCACATCCACCTCTTGAAGGTACTCGATCACTATGCCAGCAGTATGCGGTCTTGCATTATCTTGCATAAACAGAAAGTTTTCGCCGATAAACCCAGCAAAAGGTACGACGTGGCTCTCGAGTACTTCCTCAATGTATCGTATGGAAGTCAATCCTCTTGATTGGCGACCAGTATTCGGTCCGGTGATGAAGGCAAGCTCGGTTTTTGCTTCCATAGACATGCCTCCCCAAAACATGATTGATCCACCGCCATAGGCGACACGATCTGTTATGCAGCATTGGGCAAATCGCTCTCCCGATCTTCTATACACCTTCCCCCGTCCGTCGTTGCCATGCAAGCACATCCTGCACTCATCAGAGAACAGGACTGCACTCCACTGCTCTTCGGTCCAATTCAAATGGTCTCGAGCGAACTGAAGGCGGGCTTCTCGGTGGGCTGGGGTCAATTTCGGCCCGTTTGCTGGCCTGTGTGCAGTCAGGCCACCTTCTCTCAATCGTCTTCTGACTGTCCACCGGCTAACTTCTACTTCACGAACTTCTTGAAGTCGTTGGCCCAGTTGAACTGCGTTCAAACGACGCGACGATTTCTTAAAGATGTCGTTATAAGAAAGCGGTTATCACGCTCTGTTGTAGCACGGGGACGGCCCGATCCTTGTCGCCGTTGGTAGCCACCAGTCTCTTGATACCTCTGGTATACACGCCGAACGGTAAATCGGCTCAAACTCAATTGTCGAGCCACTTGACTTTGCTTAAGCCCCGATTCAACAAGGGCAACCACTTGAGCGGCTACTTCTGGTGTAGTATCCATTTTCGTGTTCCGTTTGAAGCCAATATCAATAGAGAACCTTTCACACTGTACGTTGGTATGCAAATTATGACCATTTTTTTTTTTTTTTTTTTTTCGAATGGACTAATCTCGCTGTTGGCCTCTGAGGCCGTGACAGCTTAACCGAACTTTTGGCGAGCGCAGATGGCGCTCAGCCCAGTAAGTTTTATAGGCAACTAGCGCAAGGGCACCACTTAGGTACGAACCTCGGCTTGGGCTGTTGCCGGGATGGGGATAGGAGAGAAACGCCCGGGTACATGTCTGTACCTCGTATAAGCGGCGACTGAAGGGACTCGTCGACCTCGCCGGCGAGGTCGGTGTTTCTGTGAAGTGTTTGCTCTGTCTGATATAGATGACTCACCTTCCGCATTAGCAGAGGTGATTTCGTCATCCGGGTCTCCGAGAACGTGTCTCGGACGACGGAGGATTTATCAAATTATGACCATTCCCTCAATATGCACTCTTTTATACCTGCGATAAATCCCGCCGCCGGCCTTACCTGGATCGAGCGACATAAGGGGGTCTATTGTTTTGTTGCTAATGAGTTGTTTTTAAAGGTAAATGTCAACCCTTTATCAGTTCTGCGAATGCCTAGATTATGCACTTTAATTTAATTTGATTTTAATTTGCTGTAAGCTCCAAATAAAAAAAAATTTAACTTTTAAGTAAAAATGTGCGGATGTGCGATTTTATTGCTCTCAAGTGTATTACGCCAAAACACCATCGCGGGAACATTGCCGTCACCCGCCTCAGGCGCTTGAAGATTCTTCATACAAATCTGTCTACTCATGTCACTTGACCTACAAACATTGTACAATTCACATCCTTTTTTGAATTATATTAATTTATTAAGTATCTGGGCATTTAATTTACACCATCTATCCGCTAAAGATAGAACAACGTAAAAACTTACATAAGATTGAAAAGCGTTCTGATGTTCATAATATGAACACTAGAAATAAGGACAAATTAGTTAATTCGGTATTTAGATTACAAAAGACAAATAAAAGCTTTATAGACAGTGCGTTTCTACAATAAAATTCTGAAAGACAATTTAGCTCTAAACGATAACAAATTTAAAGGATGTATTAAAAGTAACTTAACCCAAAAATCATACTACTCCACAGATGAGTTCTTAAATGATAAAAACGCGTGGTGTCTGCCGACTCCTGCGCATACATCTCTCCTTTACTGACAAAGCCCCTGTACAGCTGCAACCACTTGACATGTTATACTTTTTAAGTTTATATTTTTTAAAAACAAGGCCTCTTTACAGCCGCTTTTATTAACCAATTTTACTTTATTTTAATTTGATTTTATTATTTTAATGTTCTTCTGACAAAGCCAGCATACAGCTGCAACTAAAATATTATTGTATTATTAATTATTAAAATACTAGTTAGGTAAATGTTTTCCTAACATTTTTTATGTAATGAAGTTGACGTAACTAAGTGTTCTATAAGTCCCTATGGTTTGAAATAAATAAATATGATATATGTGGCACCAGGCTTCCACGGCGCGAAGTGGTTTCTGCGTCTTCGCGCAAAGAGTAGACTCAAAGAGACCCGATACCAATGCCATTGTAGCTAGATCGTCGGCGTATGCTATATTGGTCATTTAATAAAATACCAAGGGGCATAAGAGAATTACCTAATAAACAATTCAAGACAAAACTGTACGAGTGGCCAGTTGACAAATGTTTCTATATGAGGTTAACCCTTATACCTCGCTTAAAAAATAGCGATAATCATAATTTTAATACTAGAAATAAAGATAAACTCGCTGTTGCCACTTGTAGACTCCATAAAGTTAGTAAATCGTTTAAAGGGCAAGGTGTACGCTTTTATAACAAACTCCCAAGGGATGTACAAAAATTGACAATTAACAAATTTAAAAACGTAATTAAACAAAATCTTTATAAAAGAGCCTACTATAAAATATCGGATTATTTAGATGATAGAAAAGCTTGGGATTGAAATTGCTCCAACTCGTTCAAAATGTTACAATTTAGACTTAATTTATTTTCTGTATTATGTATTGTAAAAGAATCATTAAAGAAAACAACCAGCCTTGTTTCTTGCCTTTCTTTCCTGGCTTGGTAGCGAAGGAACAGGCAGTAAAATTGACGTTTCAAAGTGATCCTTGTGATTTTAATGAATAAAAATATTTTACTTTGACTTCGAATGGAAATGGCTTCGCGAGGGTGCGAGGACAAGGGCGGTGAAGGAGGGCAGGCCGCAGTCCTTCCTGCGCCGCGTCGCACCCGACCGAGACGGGGTCCTTCCGTCCTGCGCACGCGTAGCCCACTTACCTTAGCCGCACGATACATAATCACTCGATCCGTTTCGATGTTGGAATGATTCGTTTGATGACCGAATCCCGATTCGTCGGCATTTATAATTTGACGTTAAACTTTAACCGCGCCACTAATAGATTCAGCAGTGCGCATACCTCTGGTCCTCTGTACGCGTAGAGCAGGTTGTGCGCGAGCAGCAGATGGCGGCGCGCCCAGCGCGGTTGCGCGGCGTGGTGTCGCGCACGCACACGTTGCCACACGCCGCCCGCCGCACCCCGCGCCGCCAGCGCCCGCGCCGGCACGCAGCGCCGCTCTGCAACACACACACGCCACTGTACATCCGCACTGCACAACTCTCGCACCGTCCGAGCGCCAACTCACTCAACAGTATAGAGCTCTTCTTCTTCAAGCTTCTCGATTTGGAGGTCGGGAACATTCCACGCACTGTACTCGTGGGGGACAGCGCGCCCCTAGTGTCCGCCTGCGCCCCCACGACGATGTCCCCCGCCGGGGGGGCGGGCCCGGTGGGCGTGTGGGGGTCCGCGTTGATGGCGGGCAGGTCGCGCCGCGGCTCGGAGGGAATCATGCGAATGTCGTGCTTCGTTATGTGACGAAGGGGGACCGAGATCTGGAACGAGTTAAAGTACATTTTTTTTTTTTGTTCATATATCTAAACCGGATACACTATTAAACAGAAAGTATATCGGATTTATCACATAAAATCAATAATCTCATAACGTGCACGAAGCAAGGAGTTGGATGACAACCTTCAATCAACGTTTTACACTTTGACTAAAGGAAATCCCTTTGGCGTATGTGGATCACTACAGATTGATGGACAATTAGCTAAAAGGCAGAACATTTCAAGTGACATAGATGAGATGTGTTAGTAAATACATTTAGTTTGATTTAGTTGTGGTGGCGCCTACCGTATTTAAATTGGCAAATGCCTTTCAAGTATATTTTCTACCCATCAAAAACCATTCCCTACCCGCATTAATTGCACTCACGACGAAGAAAGAAGAGTACAACAGTCATCGCTAATACGCATCTCGCAACGCACGCAAAACACTATATCGGCGGTCTTATGACCCTTTATGCAATATAAAAGTGAACGTGGCCACGGTGATAACAATATTTATTGTGAAATCAAACTGTGAAACCCAACAATCTCTAGTGCCTCTGGATTGCGGTGAATGAACAACGGGAAGATACCAGGTCAGTGGAGTGCAAACCTGCCTTATCCCACTATCCCTTTTTTGATTGGGTATCCCATTGATCTAAAGGTTTTAGATTCCGTTTCCTGCCGGCCCTTAGGCTAATCTCAAATTAAAATACAGTCCACTTAAAAATACGCCACACCAAGTTGCAAAGGTTGCTTTTGTTCTGTATGTTAAATTAATAATTCCACAAAATATTTAATATTTTATTTATTTTATTATTTGCAGAAATTTGTTGTTTATTTTACTGTTATATTTATTGTTTAGTTTTGATCTCATAAATAGTCTTGTTTTATAAGTTAGGTATGTGCAATGTTTAGTAGTTATTGTTAAAAATTATTTATTTAAATTTAAAATTTTTGTTTTTTGTGAATCTTGTATACTTTCATATGTTAATTAATATTGTAAACGCGTGTTTCTATTTTCTGCTGCTCACACGCACTAAAGGCGTCACATAATATCGTCGCTACAGTAGCTATATGTTACGAGGCATGCCTTTTAAGTTTTGTCGTTTGAAGAAAAAAACACATCTAGAACCTTATAGTACTTTTTATTGTTTTTCAAAGTATTCACAACGTAGCTTAAAACACTTTTCCATTCGCTCAAACCAGTTATTATAACATTTATTCCACTCTAAAGTGGGGTGTTCAAAATGGCTGTCTTGAAAGCGTCGACTGCTTCTTCACCGGACTGGAACCTTTGACCACGAAGACTTTTCTTAATTTTAGGAAATGTAAAGAAATCGTTAGGGCTTAGGTCAGGACTGTATGGAGGATGGTCAAGAATTTCTACTTTTTCCTGCTTCAAATACTCAATCGTTTGACGACCGCTGTGTGAGCTTGCGTTGTCGTGGTGCAGGATGATGCGTCGCTTTGAGTTAGATTTTCGAAGTTCGGCGATGACTTGTGGTAAACAAACTGTAGTATACCACTCTGCGTTAACCGTTCTACGATCTTCAAGTGCAATAGTCGCAACATGGCCGGTTTTACCAACGAACGTGGCCACCATCTTCTTTGAAGTGCTTCGAGAACGAACAACTTTAGTCGGCTTTGGCTCGTCTTGAAAGACCCAGATTGTAGATTGTTGTTTGGTATCAGGATCGTAGGCATAGATCCAAGATTCGTCACCACTTATGATGTCGTAGACGTGATTTGACTCCCCTCGGTTGAACCTTTGCAGAGTTTTCTTACACCATCTGACGCGGGCCGCCTTGTGATCGTCGGAAAGCAGATGCGGTATCCAACGGCAAACTAGCTTTCTCACACCAAGCGCTTCATGCAAGATCTTCTGAATGGTTGTCCCTGAGATGCCTAATAGAGCCTCTATCTCTCGATACGTCACATGACGATCTTCGAGAATTAGTTGTCTCACAGCAATGATGTTATCTTCAGTGAAGGCGGATTTTGGGCGTCCTTCGCGAAATCTGTCACTAACACTAGTATGTCCACGCTGGAATTCTAAATACCAGCGTTCGACAGTCCGCAGACATGGGGCTACATCACTGAACACAGATGTTAGCTCTTCTAAACACTGAAGCCGTGTCAGGCCTCTTCTAAAGTTGTAGAAAATTATTGCACGAACATTTTCCTTAGAAAGATTCATTTTCGTACGTGACCTGACAGATTCAAATCGAAACTGTGACTAAACAATAGCATTAATCCTAATACTTTCAACTGTTTTGAGATTCAAAATGTAAACACATTCGAATATAGAACAGTTCCAAATTCAAAATTGCCGGAAAATATGGAAACGACAGAACTTAAAAGGCATGCCTCGTACAGTGGCACATCGCTGAGTGACGACCTATTTTGTAGTCTTGTATTAGGTATAACTGTTGTATTCGTAGAATGTAAAAATGGACACAAAACAAATATTTTTCTTTCTTTCTAAATAATTGTCTTCAAACATGCATGGAAATACTGTCATTATTTTCAAAAACAGATTACGCGAAGTATCGAATTTACGGACAAAGAAAATCAAATCCATTGTAGGAGCGTTTTTTGAATTTGGAACATTACAACACTCCAGCAATGTTATATGAAACGGCGTGTGGGGTTATTAAGTAATCTTTGATTGGATCTCTTTTATCATTCTTGGCATACCAAAGTAAGTCTCTTTGCTTAGTATAAATTGCGTTCACGTGGCAGTATAGCCACAAATGCGTTTGCCTTTCGGCACTGATGATAAATAAATATTGGCGGCAAAACTGAAAATTCGTCTTGCTTTGTTATTTACATACTTAATAAATATCAATTTAATAATTAAAATTTGTTGCAACAGTTCAGAGAGTGAAATGGAGATTGATTGTACTCCACCAGATTTAAAATCAGAAGCCAAATTGGCAATGGAAAACCTGCTTCAAGCGAAGTCAAAAGAAAAATGCATGAAAGTATATGAAAATTTTATGAGTTGGAAAAACTAAAAAAAAATTAACTTTTTCTCCGAAACAGTATTTTTGCGTATTTTAATGAGATTGCTAAAACTAAAACGCCATCTACATTATGGGCAATTTATTCCATGCTGAAATGTACAGTTCATATTAAAAACGGCATTAACTTAAAAAATTATGGAAATTTAACTTCTTTTCATATACGATAATCGACCGGATTCAAAAGCAAAAAATAGAAAATT
Organism: Philereme transversata; assembly: GCA_963924445.1. Lineage (NCBI taxonomy): Eukaryota > Metazoa > Arthropoda > Insecta > Lepidoptera > Geometridae > Philereme > Philereme transversata. The sequence goes on from OZ004354.1 coordinate 23,165,680, forward strand.
TTTACCGGAAAAAACATAAAGCAATTTTTGATTAAAGCCCCAGATTATATATATTTAGCGACAAAGGTAAATATAATTATTCATTATTTATTTGAGACAGTTAAGCCAAAACGGCTGGATGGATTTGGATGAATTTTGATACACAGGATTCATGAGTCTTATTAAATATAACTGTCCGTGACTGTAGCTTGATATTTAGTTTTGTTTATTACAGATTGCTATGATATTAGGCGTTAACGGAGCATGTCAGAGTATGGAACTCTATAATATTACCATAAAACACATAGAATTTCTTGATGACAAAGCATACATTATATACATTGCGCGAGACTAAAACAAAGATTGACCGGATATTTGTAACCCGAGGAGAGTTCCTGATATATGTGAAAAAATATTATAATCTTCGTCCAGCGAACACAACATCAGATAGGTTTTTTCTTAACTTTCAGAAAGGGAAGTGCACGAAGCAGGACATTGGAAGACACAAAATAGCTAAAATACCTAAAGAAATAGCAACTTATTTAAACTTGAAAAATCGTGAATGTTACACTGGACATTGTTTCCGTAGGTTTTCAGCCACTCTTCTGGCTGATTCTGCAGCGAATATGACGACTCTGAAAAGACACGGAGGCTGGAAGTCCGATAAAATGGCTGAAGGCTACATTGAGGACTCAATTTAAAACATAACTGATATAAATAATAAAATAAATAAAAACATCACATTGCAACCTAATTCGGAAACAGAATCTCACCCGTTGGCCACTTGCCAACATCTAAGTCCACAGCCATCCACCTCAAAACAGTATATTCAGCCATCTACCACTACAATCAATGCCATCTTGCAAACCTCATCAAAATTTCAACAAACAAACATAAATGTACCGGGGAAATCAATAACATTTTCTTTTAGTAATTGCCCCAATATGAGTAATGTAACTTTTAATATTAATTAAATTAAATGTATCATATAAAAAGTATGTTTTATTTCCCCTGCATTCTTTTGAGAAAAGCACTATATATGGCTCGGCGGAAATGGCAATTGCCTGTCTCGTATTCCAAACTCATACTCGACCTGTAATTGCCTATTTCGCGGCCTTTGTAATAATGTACTATTGCATGAAATACTACAGAGATGTTAGTGATAATCATAGAGTTTTAATGTATTCTACCGACTACAGCAATGGATGTTAATAGTCTTAAGAATATGTATACTGAATACTGAGACGGAAGGAGCGCGGCGTCGCGCTCGGGTGATGCTGATGATAGTTTATTTGTGATGAGACGAGGGTAATAATATCGACGCGAAATAAATGGATGTTGTGTGAATTACCTGAGCGGCGTCGATAGGCCTGTGCGGCTTGAGAGGCGAGGGGGGGTCTCGCGCAGACGAGGTGCGGGGCACGGCACGCAGCACCCCCAGCCCCTCCACGCCCGGGATGGAGGGGCGCGGCGGCGGGGAGGGGGGCGGCGACTCGCTGTACCTGGAAGGAAAGCAGCGTTTAGCTCTCGAATCGTGTGATTGATCGACTGAGAAGTTCAGTCAGGGTCAGACGTACCCGAGTCCTCTCTCCGCGTCGTGGGGCGGGGTAATGGGGGTGATGGGGGGCGCGGGCCGCCCCTCGAGCAGCGAGCGGCGACGGTGCTCCATCATCGCGATGTTTATCGTCTCGAGGATCTTGTCCGCCGTGAACTCGTCTCGTGCGCCCGTGCCTGGAACACGTTTGTTCAGGTTATGTGGGTTAAGTGTGCACATTGCAACGCCTGTGAGCAACACGGGAAGCATGTTTAGAGACCATCATTAAAAAGAATTACAAGCCTTGTTTTCTTGCCTGATTCATTCCTGACTTGATTGCGAAGGGACAGACATTTTAAATTATCTTTGTCGTTTGAATGGACTTTTACTTTACTGAATTTGAATTAAATCAGCAAAAAGGGTTTTACTATCTTACCAACATTACATCATAAATGTTATAAGATCTTTCTGGGGGCCAACCTCAATTTCTTATAGCATTATTAAAATTGTATTACATTGACATTTCCTACCATGAGCCCCAATTAGTAAGCTTACTTTATTATTGTAAAGGTGAAGCGGTTTTGGTGACGTCATCATAAATCGTTCACTCAAAATGTTTCATATTAGAGCGTAAAATTATCCTAAAAAGTAAGTAAATCGTGTTTATTTTCGCAATGTCTTAACTAAATATACAACATTATTAGGATTATGATAGTAATGTTTAAGTTTTGTGGTTCAAATCGAAGTAATGTTGCTACAAGCTTGAAACAAAACGCTACTGAAACATGATGGTTTTCTAAAGGATTGTCGTCGGCGCCCCGGCCCTTCGATTGCACATTATCAATACTTCTGTCACGCGTGTACAGCTTCATATCTAATATTTACAGTGTTTATTATTATTACTGTATAACAATAAAATTAAATTAATTAAAAGTGATTAAATATTATGAAAATAGTTATAATATGGGAATAGAGGGTGAATATGTATTTATTAGTGAGTACCTTCGACAGTAACGTCGGGGTGTGCGGCGGAGTCGTCGGCGCCGCGGCGGTGCTGCATCGCCTCGCCGATCTGCGAGGACGACTTCTTGAACTCGAGGATCTGATCCGCCTTCTCCGCGGAGTGGACCACCAGCTGCAACCGACGAACACGCTTAGTACTCGCCACGGCGCTCCGCTCGGCGCAGGTGACAACTTACGGAAGGAGCTTCGCTAGCGGCGGGCTGGTCCAGCGGCGCGGGGGACTCCGGTATGGGCGGGTGCAGGTCGTACGCCGGCGTCGAGTGACTCTTGTCCAGCTTGCCGCGCATCCTCTCCTCCTCCTCCCCGGCGGCGGCGGCGAGGGCGGTGGCGGGGGCGGCGGCGAGCGCGGGCGCGGGCGCCGCGGGGGCCGACAGCCCGAGGCAGGTGCGGGGCCGAGGCGTCTCGAGGCCCGTGCTGTACGAGACCGCCTGGGAATAGAGGCACATATTGTTAGTAAGTGATAGGGTCCCGAGTGGTGGAGTTGCGTGTGCAGCGGTAGCGACCTTGTCCCTGGCGTAGAGCGCAGCGTCGCCGGACGCGGGGCTGGCGCGCGCGCCGCGACTGTGCTCCTTCAGCTGCTGCCAGAACTGAAAATATACACACGTTTATCACTCTAATTATTATCATATTATTTCAGGCAAGATTTAAAAACAAGTGCAGGACCCCTATAAGTATATACTTTAAATCTAATATAATATGTACAGTATTAGGATTTAAATTAGATGCCTCGGCTAACTTCGTCTATCATCAGAAATACAGAATTCTTGTGAGTGACGAGCCGGCGCGCGCCGCCCGTCGGACATTGCTTGCACAATCGTACTAATTCAGAAACACAAACGTTGCCGTCTAACTTATATCGTAATACTTTACTGTATTTTATTTACTATTTTATTGGTATTGTATTGTGTTCTGTTTCCTACATATTTGGATATCTACATGGGCTTTCTCGTTTGTTCTTCGTCGTAAAAAACATACTCAAACTGTACATCGACCTTATTACTGATTTGAGTAGAAATGGTTGTCGCGGTGTTGGCTCATTGTTGAAGTGGTTGGAATGCGAGTATTAGTACAGTTTTTTGTAAAAAGGGAAATACTGCCACCGTAGCTATTTCTACCGCCAAGCAGCATATGAGATAGTGCGGCGTGCAGTACCGACCTGCTCGATGGTGTGGTTGGGGCGCTTGGCGACAGGGCTGCCGCAGCTGACGCTGTGTCTGCGCTGCACCAGCGCATGCGGCTTCGGCATGTACATCCTGCAACACGTACCAACTCTACATTTATACAACAAACAACAACTAATGCTGGAACAAATATCAGTAGATAGTGAATGTGGTGTACCTGGTATGGTCCATCTGAAGATGCGTGGGCGAGGCGGGGGGGGACAGGGGCTCGCTGTCGTCGGACGAGGACGCGGCCGACTCGCGCGCTTCTTTACTCTCCTCCTTTACTTCCGCGCTCATTATGCTTCTGAAAATGTATTATTGAAATGAAAACGAATCAGTTCTGAAATATTGAAAAGGCACGCAGGCGGTACTCACCCGGTCCTGTATCTGTCGATGCGCACGGGCACGTACAGCGCGCGGCTGGGCGTGTGCTGCGGGTGCGGCGCGAGTGCGGGCGGGCGCGCACCGCGGCGGCGCAGGCGCAACGCCAGTTCGCCCTCCGAGGCGGCCGTGCACGCCGCGCGCACCGCTGCGCCGCTCCAACCTATCACGCACTGCCCTCCCACCTGATGAACGTACGCAACATTACACAACGCAGCGAATGCACCTCGTACATACTAAATATAGTTAGCCAAATATTACCTGCACAATCTCATCTCCCGCATGCACGGCGCCCGAGGCGTGCGCCGGGGAGCCGAAGCGTATGTCTGCGAGCTGGTGGTGTCCGCAGTAGGACGGCACCACGTCGAAGCCGAGCGCCTTGCCGCGCTGGCGCACGCACACCGCGTCCAGCGTCGCCGGCGTCAGGATCAGTGGGTCGCACACCTCCTGCCGAGCCGATGTCGTGCTTTAGTGGGGTTGCTTATGTGGATGTGAGTAAGCTTCATCGAGTCTTAACCCATAGCGAATAACAACATGCTTGATATCTTAAAATGTTCCTTACCACTTTGAAATTAAACCCCTTGTCGCGTGAATTACAAGTAACATTGGTCATTGAACAAATCAAAAACTGTATCGATTTGTATTCAATTTTGACGAATCGGCGCTGTATATATAGGATGTTTGATAATATACGCACTAAAATGAAAGGGGTTATTTTGATAAACATAATAAATAGATTTGTGAAATGTTTACCACAGAAACGTTAAATTTATTTTGGCATGTAAAAACAAACACTTTATTAAACTTATGTTGTGCTATTGCATGATGCTTGCCATCTAACCACAGATACTGTATTGTATTGGTGATGTCTCGAGATATCTCTTGTTGTCCCTTTCTAACCCCAACCCCGCAGCCATTTCCGAAAGAGATATCAAATCGGCTTTTCTTTTTGAATGTCGATTGCAAGAGTAGGCATTAAGTTTTATATCGAATTAATCACCTAAACTTAGTCGATTTTCTTTAAAATTTGATAATAGATTAGTAGTTTTTTTTTTTTCGAGAACCTTTGTTTTATGTTTTGAGAAACCGTCACTTGAATATCGTCAGTAAGTATACATATTACCAAACGCACTGTATATTTGTATGTATGTGTTTTTTTTCCGAGGATAACTTTCGAAGCATTGATCAGATCAGCGTGAAATTTTGTATAAAGGTAGGTAGTGATAGCACAATCCTGGTATCACTAAATGAGCTAATAATGTGGGGGGGGGGGGGGTATTGAGATAAGAGGGGTAAAAAAAACAAAATAAGACTATCCGGTCAAATGGGATGTTTAATCAAGTCTTTATCAGTACATGTCGATCCTGTACTTTTACTTTAGTTTAAGTCTTGTGATTTTTAAGTTATTACATAAACTGAACTATGATAAAATTCATAGGGTACACCAGTAACCCTGCAATGCTGAAATTTGGTATGCGTGTAGGTTTAGTGACACAAATATAGTTTGAAATCTAGAATAACTGCAATTTGTACCCCAAAAAGTATAACCAATTAGCATGAACTCCCGCTACTTGTAATTTGAATGAATCTGTAGGACAAGTAATTTAGTTGTACATTTCATGGCACAATTTTCGATCGAGCGAAGCGAGATCTCTAAATCAACTTGGGCAAATCGGCGTTATATGTATGTATGTTTGTTTGTCTGAGGATAACTTTAGCGTTGATCCGATCATCGTGAAATTTGATACATATGTAGGTAGTGATGGCACAATTTTGGTGTGACTAATGCCGGGTTCCTTGTACATTTCATGGCACAATTTTCGATCGAGCGAAGCAAGATCTCTAAATCAACTTGGGCAAATCGGCGTTATATGTATGTATGTTTGTTTGTCTGAGGATAACTTTAGCGTTGATCCGATCATCGTGAAATTTGATACATATGTAGGTAGTGATGGCACAATTTTGGTGTGACTAATGCCGGGTTCCTTGTACATTTCATGGCACAATTTTCGATCGAGCGAAGCAAGATCTCTAAATCAACTTGGGCAAATCGGCGTTATATGTATGTATGTTTGTTTGTCTGAGGATAACTTTAGCGTTGATCCGATCATCGTGAAATTTGATACATATGTAGGTAGTGATGGCACAATTTTGGTGTGACTAATGCCGGGTTCCTTGTACATTTCATGGCACAATTTTCGATCGAGCGAAGCAAGATCTCTAAATCAACTTGGGCAAATCGGCGTTATATGTATGTATGTTTGTTTGTCTGAGGATAACTTTAGCGTTGATCCGATCATCGTGAAATTTGATACATATGTAGGTAGTGATGGCACAATTATGGTGTGACTAATGCCGGGTTCCTATATCCGTCGGTAATCAGCTACGCCTCGTTTCTCCTTGAAAACGTGTCCAAAGTTCAAACTTTTGACATTTTTTCAAGGAAATACGAGTCGTAGTCGGTTACTGACGGATATAGGAACCCGCTATAAATGAACTAAAAATGTTGGGGGTTGTTGTGAGTTGACCGATTCAAGAGGGGTAAAAAAAAAGGAGACTATTAGGTCAAATGGGACGACAAATGAAAGGTCTTCATTAGTACATTTAGACTCCGTTTTTATTTTTAGTAAAGTTCTTATAGTTTTTGAGTTATTAGCCATAATAAAAACTGAACTTTGACAAAATTCACAGGGTACACCAGTGACCCCACAGTGCTGTAATTTTGTATGCGTGTAGCTTAAGTGACACAAATGTAGGCAAAAGTCTGAAATCCAGAATAACTGCAATTTGTACCCCAAAAAAGTGTAACTACATAACATGAACTACGTAACATAATGACATGAATAACGAGCCATAAGGCTTTAAACCGATATTAATGAAATTTGGACTTTTTGTAATGCTTAGCAGATTAATCAGTGAAAAAAAAGAATGAACTCCCATTACCTGTAATTTGATTGAAACTGTAAGGTCAGGTTAGTTGGTTATTTATTTCGTGGCACTATTTTGATAGTCAAAGATTACAAATAATATTTTTTTGTTTTAATCGGAGACTCGCAAGATCTCAGTTCGGGGCGAACCACTAGTTTATATGATTTAAATCTTAATATAAAAAATGTTGGTTTAATATGAAAGCAAATTTGAGCAGCGCCGTGCAGTGAGGTAGTGTGTTGTACCTGCACGATGTAGTCGGCTGCGGCGGCGGTGGTCGCGGCGGCGGCGGCCACGGCGCGCGCCGGCTGCTCGGCGAAGCGGTCGCGCTGTGCGCACGTCGCGGCCTCCAGCGACAGCTTCAGCAGTGCCGCCTTGCGCTCGCTCAGCCCCGCGCCCGCGCCCGCGTTGCTACACGCCGGCCATCTGACAACACCATCTCTCCTCACAATGTGCGTCCCGACCCCACACTAGGATTCCCTATCTTGTAGGTACGGGATATTACCGAAACATTATGGCCCCAAACAATTACTGATTGCAAATTTGAACTGAGCCACATGGGTAGCTAGGAAAGTGATCCTTGTAATGCACCAAGTTATGTCGTATCGAGTTGGCGGTCTCTTCTCAGTTGGTGATCTTATCACAAATATTGCACATTCTCTTGTTTAAGTTAAGAACTATGAACACACTTTCCTTTTGCAAGTTATGATGACAAAATAATATGAAATCCATTTTTTCTATTCATGTGATCATCATTATGAGAGATCTAGGCTAAGTTTTGCAATGTACAAAAGAGAAATCTATTCAAATCTAAAATCACCCCATAACATGAGCATTGCATGAGGAAGTACTTGCACCAACTTTCTAATTACTTAAATATTTTAGATTTGAAATCTCATCGAGAGCAGGCTAAAGTTGGTTTATATTCATATATAGAATATAGCATTTATTTTCTCTCACACTTATTTTATGGATTAGAGTTTTACAATAATGTAAAAACATTGTTACCCTGTTTTGTGAAAAACTAGTGCTTGAGATACGACTGAAAGTCCTGTGTGTATAGGTCACTAGTGCCCCACTTCACAGATTGAAACAAGGAAACAGCAACTCACCGATCTAGCCAGCAAACTAGTGGCTTCACTGCATGGACCACCCTCGCTACATCGGCTAATATCTGTGTCTCCAAGCGCGCATCGGTGTGATGCCGCAGCTGTCTGGCCAGGGTGGTGGCCACCACGGACACCTTTAGGGCTAGTTGCTGGATGCATTCTCGAGATAGCTCATATTGCTGAAATGTTAAAGCAAAGAAGTGACTCATCAATAAACACAAACCATACTTAATAAGAACCATGGTACAAAGTCTGGAAAGCTATACATTGGTTTTTAAGAAATGTGACTAACACAATTAGTCACAAATTCAGAATTCAATAAAGTGTTAGCTTTATTTATATTATAATGATTTTTACATATAAATTCTTTGGAAATTCATATAAATAAATAAATGAATGTACAATGAATATATTTTGTACCCCTATTTTTGTAATTAGAATTTAGATCTATATTTGGGTGGTCGTATTGACTTGTTATTTCCTGTAGTTGATATCTATCAAAATGTGATGGCGCATCGTACGTTTCCGTGTTAGCTTTATTTAAATTATAGTAATTATTGCGTTTAAATTTATTGGAAATTAATAGACATTATTTATTAAATGTAAAATGAATATATTTCGTATTCATATTTTTGTAATTAGAAGTTGAATCTATTTTTGTGTTGTCGTTCTGACTTATTGTTTCCGGTATTTTTTGGTAGTTGTCAAAACTGGAATGGCGGTTCGTACGTTTTCGTGGAAAGAAAGATGGACGAACGACTTTCAAAACTCGAGGCATTTGACTTCGATCCTGAGCTGCGAAAGGTTGTCCATGGAACCGTAGGTCCGCCTTATCCTGGTCTAAGATTCCTAGATTAATTCTCGCCTAGACGGAAATTACTGATTTTGCTGTATCGTGTAATCAAGAAGTAATAAATCAACTTATGGTGGAAATATTGGTGTTTTTACTTCAGATCAGAAAGTGGTAAGTACACGCCTGTATAATTTTATGTTTAGCTTTGACATTTTATTTTATTTCTTGTCACACGTGGTTAATTTTTTATATTTTCTTTAAATTGATGTTTGTAATTTCATTATGAATCTTACCCACCGGTTTATATATATTTTTTTAATCATCAGATTTTAGTGAAAGTGACAATGGTGTAGGGTTGATGGGTAGGTATCATTCTGTAAAAGCATTTTTGTTTGAACTTGTTATTTACCTGATATTACACCTAATTGCTTATGTTAAATTGTTGGGAACATTTTAGTGTGTAACACATAGGAAATAAGTTCGTATGAGGTAGTGTATACTTTGGTGCCCAAGATTCTGAGGTCACCCGAAGGCCATCTTTATAATTTACCGTGCCGTTACGTAATCACGACAGTGCTCAGATGAAAATACCACTAACGGTCACCCATCCAATAATGACCACGTGCAAAAAAAAAATTTGCCGAAATTCGACTCAACTATATAAATAATCGTTCACGATCATCATTATACCTACATATGTTGTAAATTAGATGACGTAATTTCTTATTTTATTTGAGGTATTCTATTGTTAGATTATTGTAAAACAAAAGTAAAACAACGCAGTAATTGGATAAAAATAGTTTCTGGTTTTTGAATAATCACGATGTTTTTTTTCTTTGTTCGAGTGCACAGACATGGAGCGTGACGGCAGTGACCGACGGCGTTTGGTCAGCCCCGTTCGAGAGACTGCTCGTCACGTGTCAAGGCCAAGTCGCAGTCGCAGTCGCCACAGCAGACAATCCGAACGGTCAAGCAGTGGCCGCTTGCGTGATCGTGAACGTGAGCTGGACCAACTTCGGAAACGTCTGCGCGTTCTTGAAGGCGCCGCACGAGAGGAGCGTGGACGTTTGGAGTACTACCGGAGCAAGAGTCGATCGGGCCAGCCTCCCCGTGCCCGATCACCTGGAGCCCCAACGTCCGGAACGAGAAACTGTAGCCAGGTTAGACCTAATACTGAACATTTTGATGAACGTGATAGGGTAGATTTAAGGTCAACTAGTCCTAAATTTTCTAGTAGTGATGTCGCTAAATTGCTAAATGACCTATCATCACAACCTCCAAAGACTGGGCTTGTTAACAGTAAAAGTAGCGATGTTAAGAATATAATTCCAAATTTTGACCCATCTCAAAAAAAACCAACGTATCGATGTGTGGTTAAAGAAAGTAAATGAGTGTGCCACTGTCTACGGTTGGGACGATAAGTCAACTACTCATTTTGCGTTGCAAAAGCTCCAAGGATTGGCCAAGACTTGGTATGAGAGTTTAAATACAATTCTGTTCTCTTGGACAGAATGGCAAGAACAACTTATTAATGCTTTTCCTCACGAACGAAACTATGGCCAATGCTTGGAAGACATGCTAAAGCGCAAAAGCAGATTTAATGAACCTATAGAAGTATATTTTTACGAAAAATTGGCACTTCTTAACCAGTGCGAAATCAACGGCAAACGTGCCGTCGACTGCATAATTCATGGCATCACTGATAGAACTACTAAATCCAGCGCTCTGGCTCTGCAGTGCGATCACCCGAATCAATTGCTTAAGTTTCTAATGAGCAACAAAGAGGGAGGATTGGGATTTATAGATAGGTCTCAAACTTTAGTTAAAAACAGAGTAGGCGAGCATTTGCAGAATAATACGTTTAGGTCTTGGAACAGGAATAGAGACATTTTTTGTTACAACTGCAAAGAAAAGGGACACACGCACCTTGCGTGTACCAAACCATTGATAAAATGTACCAAATGCATGCGGTGGGGCCATAAACTTGAAACATGTTACCTTAGGACTAATAACAATCAAACAAAGATTGACACCATTCCAAAAATTCAACGCATTTTGTCATCGAGCTCTAGTTCAAAATATTATAAAGAAGTACAAGTTAATGGCCACAACGCAAATGCGTTCATAGACTTTGGTAGTGATGTAACGCTTATGAAAGAGTCACTTGCATGTAGTCTTAAGCTAAAACCAGACAATAAAACTATACCATTAAAAGGATTCGGTAACGAGTTCGTCCAATCGATAGGTAGCGTGATCATCGATATGGTCGTTGACGATGTGGAAGCACAGGTTAGCTGTAGGGTAGTCCCAGATAAATACCTAGACTCCCCATTATTAGTTGGTCAAACGTTCACTGAACAACCACACATTGAAGTGTACAAAAATTCAAAACAATTACAATTCTTTTGTGTGAAAAATGAGCTGCCCTTCTCAGATACTCCAATCAATGATAATTACAGCTATGATGTCAAAGTTATGGTCCAAAATGATATTGAGCTTTTTGGAAGGGCGTCTGTGAAGTTTTATACGGATCCAAATGTTAAAGGAGATATTATACTGGATAGCAAGATAGTAGGTAAACCAGAACAACAGTTTTTAATTAACGGGGGTGTTTATCCGACTGCAGATGGTTTTGTTTCCATCTTTATTTCACCGATGGTCCCTATAGTTAAAATACGGGCGGGTACTGTAATAGGTCGGGCAACTCGCATAGAGGTCGTTAAGAGAATAGCTATAGAATCGAATCTGGATTCTTCTGTTCTTTGCCATGATGACATTGATTTTACTAAGGTCAAGGTAGGGGTCAATGTTAACTTGGATGAAAAGAACAGGCTTATTAACTTACTAAAGAAATATAGGCATTGCTTTGCGTCGTCACTAAAGGAATTAGGCTGCACAGATAGAGCAATAATGAACATTGAACTGAACAGTAGTAAGCCCGTAGTCTATCGTCCTTATAGGTTAGCGCATAGCGAACGTGAAAAAGTTAGAGGAATGATTGATGAAATGTTAGAGGCGGATATCATAAGGGAATCCGTTTCTGAATACGCTAGTCCTATAATTTTAGTACGAAAAAAAGACGGAAACCCCCGACTATGTGTAGATTACAGAATGCTTAATTCAATAACAGTTAAGGAAAGGTACCCGATGCCAATTATAGACGACGAGATAGCACGCCTTTCAGGACAAGCTTGCTTTATCACTCTAGATTTGGCATCCGGATACTACCAAGTACCCATAGCTGAACAATCAAAGCCGCTGACGTCATTTGTAACGCCAGATGGCCAGTACGAGTACAATCGGATGCCATTCGGCTTAGCAAATGCGCCAGCGGTGTTCCAACGAATGATGAATAAGGTGTTAGGTTCTGCACGTTTCAGTAAAGCAACAGCATATATGGATGACCTTTTGATATTTGGTAAAAACATTGACGATTGTCTGAACAAATTAGAGTACATCTTTCAACTATTATCACAAGCAAATTTAACTTTAAATTTAGAAAAATGTGAGTTTTTGTCTGACAAAATTGATTACCTAGGCTATGAAATCAGTGCTTTGGGAATTCGGCCAGGGGACAAAAAGATTAAATGCGTACAAAATTTTCCTCGTCCAACTAGTCAGCACTGTGTACGACAATTTTTAGGCTTAGTAAGCTATTTTAGGAAATTTATACAAAATTTTTCAACAATAGCATACCCACTCAACACATTATTAAAAAAAGATGCAAATTTTTTATGGACTGATGAACAAGAATTAGCATTTGTTTCCCTAAAAGAGAAACTGATTGAAAGGCCGGTGTTAGCTGTGTATGATCAAGTTGCCGAAATTGAAGTGCACACTGATGCTAGCAGAATAGGGATAGGAGGTATACTTTTACAGCGTCAGAGTTCTAAAGAAGCTTTTCGCCCCGTTGCATATTACAGTCGCCAAACCTCTCCTGAAGAAAAGAATTTTCATTCGTACGAATTGGAGACATTAGCGGTTATAGGTTCCCTAAAAAAGTTTAGAGTCTACCTATTAGGAAGAGATTTTAAAATCATAACAGATTGCGCAGCTTTACGTTCCACATTTGTCAAAAGAGACTTGATCCCTAGAATAGCGCGATGGTGGCTCCTGTTACAGGAATTTCAGTGTATAATAGAGTACAGACCTGGTACCAAAATGATGCACGTCGATGCATTGTCTAGAAATCCAGTAGATGAAGTAGAAAACTATGATCTAGATCAATATCCTGCAGTAATGTCCATAGTTATTAGTGAAGATTGGTTACAGACTCTACAGTTGGGAGATTCAGAACTTCGTAGAATAAGGGACATCCTTACGACTGATGTAGATACCGATAAACTTAAATATATTAGGGAAAATTACGCTATTAAGGATAACAAGCTTTTTATAAGTGCATTGATGGTGATAAAAATAATCTGAAATGGGTTGTGCCAAAAGGTGCCAGGTGGCAACTCTGTCGTATTAATCACGATGACATTGGTCATCTTGGTATAGATAAAACATTAGATAGGGTCAAACGTAGTTACTGGTTCCCAAAAATGGCTAAGTTCGTAAAAAAGTATGTCTCTGCGTGTTTGGAATGTGCTTATGCAAAGAAAACGGCATCCCATTCCGACGGACATTTGCACCCAATAGCTAAAATCGAGAACCCTTTCCACACAGTACATATTGACCACCTGGGACCTTTTGTCAGGTCCAAAAGAGGAAACTCTTACCTTTTTGTAGTAGTTGATGCTTTTACAAAATTCGTGTTTATAAAACCTGTTAGGAATACTAAAACTAAGAGTGCGATACTGGTGTTGGAAGATATTTTTGATACGTTTAGAACCCCTGATCGTATTATTAGTGACCGAGGAACATGTTTCACTTCGCACCTATTCAAGAAATTTTGCACGTGCAGGAAAATTAAACATGTCTTAAACGCTGTAGCTAGCCCTCAATCGAATGGTCAGGTTGAGAGATACAACCGAACCAATTTGAACTCTCTAACTGCATTAAATCTAAAGTTTGATGAGAAAGATTGGGATATGAAGGTAGGAAAAGTTCAGTGGGGCCTAAATAATACCTCCCAGAAGACTACTGGTCGGACTCCATCTGAAATTATGTTCGGTGTTAGTATGAGTAGTGACGCCAGTCCTATGTTAAATGAAGTTAGGCAAGATACTGGTGATATCGAAGTTTCTGAAATAAGACGCGAAGTAAAAGATAGAATAGATGTTGAACAAAAAAAACAAAAGCAATATTTTGACAAAGATAGGCGACCAGCTCGTGTATATAATGAAGGGGATCTGATTAAAATAACTAGGACGTCGTTCAAAAATGACGGAAAAAGCAGAAAGCTTATTCCACCTTATATAGGTCCTTATAGGGTAGTTACTGTATTGGGGAATGATAGATACGAAATCGCTGCAATTCCGGGGCTAACTGGCTCTCAAAATAAAAGAAAAACAACCATTGCTGCGAATAGAATGATGCCATGGGTTCATGTAGCCGCACTTGAAGTTAATGATAATGATAGTGATGATGAAAATAAAGATTGTAACGGTGATTCCAATAATGTAAATGATGATGATAATGATGATGATGATGTAGGTTTTGATTAAGGAAAATTAAAAGGATGTATAGTGTTGTAAGAATGCTATTAATCTGATATGTAATATTATTTAAGAACTAATTGAGTTGGTCTGGTGAACTCACAACATATAAGCTAAAGTCTGTCAGAATATTTCGTTATATAAAATAAATAATACAGCTTTATGAAGCTAGTTCTAAAAAATGTATGGCTGTGAGATGCCTAGGAAAAAAATATATGGCTGTGAGATGCCTAGGAAAAAAATGTATGGCTGTGAGATGCCTAGGAAAAAAAATATATGGCTGTGAGATGCCTAGGAAAAAAATGTATGGCTGTGAGATGCCTAGAAAAAAATATATGGCTGTGAGATGCCTAGGAAAAAATGTATGGCTGTGAGATGTCTAGGAAAAAAATGTGTGGCTGTGAGATGCCTAGGAAAAAAGATATATCATAATAATATTTTGTACATTTTTATTATTATTACCTATATTTTTATGTTATCTGTAAGATTGATTGTAAAATATTCATATAAGTGCCTTCAGATGCTAATGCTACTGTAAATATTACTGTAATTTGTATTTTGTTTATAATAATTGTTAATATTTCCGTATAACTGTACCTAGGTATTATACCAATGTAATGTTTGAATGAATCAATATAATTTTTTTGTTTAACTTACAAGTTCGGAACAACAAATGAAAATCTTTTAGCTACCTAAATGAAAATTATTTTGTTTAACTTTAATTTATATTATTTCAAGCAACATTATTTGTTGTTATTATAAATGTGTATGATTGTAAAACTTAGTATGAGATGTATGGGGGCATACATACTTGTCAGAATTGGCCGAATGTTAGCTTTATTTATATTATAATGATTTTTACATATAAATTCTTTGGAAATTCATATAAATAAATAAATGAATGTACAATGAATATATTTTGTACTCCTATTTTTGTAATTAGAATTTAGATCTATATTTGGGTGGTCGTATTGACTTGTTATTTCCTGTAGTTGATATCTATCAAAATGTGATGGCGCATCGTACGTTTCCGTGTTAGCTTTATTTAAATTATAGTAATTATTGCGTTTAAATTTATTGGAAATTAATAGACATTATTTATTAAATGTAAAATGAATATATTTCGTATTCATATTTTTGTAATTAGAAGTTGAATCTATTTTTGTGTTGTCGTTCTGACTTATTGTTTCCGGTATTTTTTGGTAGTTGTCAAAACTGGAATGGCGGTTCGTACGTTTTCGTGGAAAGAAAGATGGACGAACGACTTTCAAAACTCGAGGCATTTGACTTCGATCCTGAGCTGCGAAAGGTTGTCCATGGAACCGTAGGTCCGCCTTATCCTGGTCTAAGATTCCTAGATTAATTCTCGCCTAGACGGAAATTACTGATTTTGCTGTATCGTGTAATCAAGAAGTAATAAATCAACTTATGGTGGAAATATTGGTGTTTTTACTTCAAAAGGAAGAAAAAAACTGATATCAACATTTAATAGTTTGATTAGTAGTCAACTAGCCAGCCATTGGCAATGGCTTAAACCCATTTTAATCATCATCATTTTATGGACCTATTTTAGTTTTTTTTATTTTTTTATTTATTTACCTACTATTTTATCAAAGATTACAGTTATATGTTCAGAAAATAGCATCTAAAAACCACTAAGGTTCGTGCTTTTGTTATCGTGGGTTTCCTATGTTATCTTATGGTTTTCTTACTCTCATACAAAGTAACATAGAAGGAAGACAGTATATAGAAATAGTAAAGTGTAGTACGGAATGTAGTACCTAAAGGCATTTGCTTGTGTCATATCATCGCTCAGCTCAGATAATAGGTATGTGGCATGATAAGTGAAATTATGATCTTGTACTGAGTCATGGACTCACTAATAGCATAGCATTGGAGTTCATAGTTGTTAATATACAGAGATTTATAATCTATGGTCACTGTTCTACTTTGTTGATGTCTTATTAAAGTGGATATAGGTAGGTAGATCTAGATCGTTCGGCCATCTTTACTTTGCACACAGCTCCCTAGCTGAATAAACGATTCCTATCGAATTAATGCGTTTCTTTTGCTAATATAGACAAAATAGTGGTGACGTTTGGTGAAAAGTGTTAAAAATGAACTCAAAAGCAGTGAAATTTGAACAGTTCAACTAGCAGACAGACAATTAGGAGATTTATCTCGATCAGTTAAAGTTTTCTTTCGAGGCTAATTGCGTGACGGACGATGCATCAAAACGTGCAAATTTCATTTCAATTTGCGGTGCGCGAGTGTTTCAGACTTGCGTTAATTACGCCAAAAAAAGCTAATGATGTGACTTTTGAGGAAATACAAACAATCCTAACCAAACACTTTAGCCCGAAACCCAATGAAATATCGGTTTCGTTCAAATTTTACAAATGCGATAAAAACGGGACGAAACAGTGGCGGACTATATTGCTAATCTGAGAAAACTGAGTTCTTGGTGCAATTTTACCGATTTAGAGCGTATGTTACGGGACAGACTGGTATGTGGTATGCATGATACAAAGTTACAATACAAACTATTGAAGAAAGATAAATTAAGGTATCAGAATGTGGTGGACGCGATGTTCACATCCGAGAGTGCGGGGAAGGACGACCGTATGATTCAAGACTCCGGCGCATCAACAATGAGCGCCGCGGCATCGCTGTCACCGCCGCAGTCGGCGTCGCTCGGCGTCCAACCAATGGACATCAATGCGGTTCAATCAAAACCCATTGTTCGATTGTGTTACCGTTGTGGTGATCGACATGCTGGAGAATGTCGATTTGTGGACAGCGTGTGTCGATATTGTAAAAAAAGGGGCACATAGAAAAGATTGGCATAAGCAAAAAAATAAACGAAAAGCGTAACGTCAATTTCGCCGATGAGCAGGAAAATAGGTTAAACGGAGTCTACTGCGTTCGGAGCACCAGTCGCGTTTCACCGTACGAAGTGGAGGCGTCGCTGGCGGGCATGCCGATTGACGTTGATACATTATGACTTGAAAAAGCCGTTAGTACTGACTTGTGACAGTTCGGAATATGGAGTTGGAGCAGAATTGTCGCATGAGACAAATGACGACCAGGAACGTCCAATAGCCATGGCTTCAAGGATACTACATACCCATGAAAGACGTTATTCACAACTTGACAAAGAGGCAGCGTCTATATGTTCGGCATCACAAAGTTTCATAATTATCTTATGGGACGACACTTTCACATTGTGACAGATCACAAGCCTCTGCTGGGAATTTTTGATCCAAAAAAACCTTTGCCTAAAATGCTATCACCACGACTGACGAGAATTGCTATTGCGTTGACTTCCCACAGTTACAATAACTTATAAACCTGGAGCTACACTGGGGAATGCAGACAGCTTAAGTCGTTGGCTACAAACAGTTCCAGATCAGCCCGAGCTACAGATTGGTGAAATTTTGTTGATGGCTGAAACACCGGAAGATTTTCCGTCCGACGTTGAGAATATTGCTTCGGAGACAAAACGAGACAGGATATTATCTCAAGTCACTCATTACGTACAACGGGGTTAGCCCGCAAAAGTTAACGATAATGACATACGCCCGTTTTGGTTGAATCGTTTGGAACTATCGCTGCAAGACGAATGCCTACTACTAGGTTGTCGGGTAGTTGTGCCAAATTCATTACGCCAAGCTGTGTTCAAAATGTTACACAAAACACATTTAGGAATGGTGCAAACCAAGGCGCTGGCCAGGAACTACATTTGGTGGCCGCATCTAAATGAAGAAATCGAGTCTTTAGTAAGCAGTTGCACTAAATGTCTGGAGCACAGGCACATGCCTCCTAAGACAAGCCATGAGTGGATAACACCGACAAGACCTTGGTCAAGAATCCACATCGATTTTGCGGGACCGTATTGGAAAACCCCCCTCAGTGGGTGAGGACTTTCGAAAACCTATAGTTTTTGAAAAAATAAAAAATATATTTTATAGAATAGAATAGAATAGAAAAACGTTTATTTTGCATCACAAGTGTACAATGGCTTAGACAAATGGGTATAAATTAATGAACAAATTTGTGAGCAAAAACGGTCACCACTCAGCATTGTGCTATAGTAGCATATTTATACTACTATAGCGCTGGCCTTCCGTGGTGCCATTTTTGTGTGTGCAGGGCAGCAACTGTGTTTACAATTACCTATCGATACATATTGCTAGTAGATATAAACTTTAGGACTCGTTTAGGTACCTCCCTACTTACGAACTATTAAAACATACAAAACATGAAACTACACAATCATAAACAGTTAACAGACATAATTAAAATAGTTTTTAAAATTAACAATTAAAATATAAAAATATAATAAAGTAAACAGACATAATAAAAAGAGCTTTGAAAATTATATAATTAGAATTATATTGCTAGAAACCAGGCCCAGAACAACCACCTATGTGTGAAAACTTTTGAAAACTCAACAAGTACTTTAAGTAGTGTAAGTGTATTTTGCGGTTAAGTATGAAAAAACTTTTATGTTGGAAATAAGCAGGAGGGGTGAAGGGGAACGTTTTCATAGACCACTTTTTTCTCCAACCCCCTGGACTTTGGGTGGGCTCCCGCCAGAAGCTTTTAAGGTCACCCCTGAGTGAAGCCAGTTAAACTCGACCTTCACTTCACTTGGCCTCGTATGACTTGCTTCACTCAGGACCTCCCTCGAGCTTCTGGCTCCACGCTCTTCACTCTAGAGGTGTCACGCACAAGACCACGTGGGGTCAGGGTGCCCCGTATCGATTCTGTCACTCTTTTTGAACCTAACCTACTCAAGTTGCGGTGCCCCGTCTCGATTCAATCTACTATTTTTCGGCTTTTTTCAAGAAGCGGCTCACTAGTCCAACATTTTCACATGACTCAACTCCACAGCGGGGGATGAAGCAGAACGCCATAGTAACCACATACATTTATTTTACAGGAGTATGAAAACGTCTCGAGCGCAAGAGAAAGATATCATGACCAAATCCATTCAACAGTGAACAAATGTATTGTAAAATTTGTAAAAGCAATGTCAGTGTCATTGTTAAATTCGAAATTCCCAGCAATAAACATGTAAAACCTATGAAAAAAACCATATTATCTGTTACTGTCATGTCAATTTAGTGTCGCAATAATCAATAGTACGCAAACTGAAAGGTCGGACACTAATTTTCGAGCAAATTTCGCAATTACGGAATTTCAAAAATTAACATTTCAAAAACTATAGGGTGCGCAAGTTGTCACTTCACATGTAGGCTTCCTTTATGTATATCTACACATGAAAAAAAATTTGAGTCCTAGCACAACTTTCCAAATGGAAAGTTGAGCCGTGATCTATCTGAGCATTATATCTTTTTATGTTTATTTCTTTTATTTATTACTTTTAAACAACATGTTTATGTCAGCCCTTTATGTAACAAATTGATAACTTAAACAAAACAAATAATAACTCCTTAATAAAATAAACTAATACCTACTTAAACAGTCCATAAAATAAATGCAAGTGCACACTTTTCAATATACCTATAGAAAAGTGCGCATTCATTTTACACACCTATGTGTGCATTAAATATTCTTGTTTGCATCATAGGAAGTCTGTAACGCAGTGTTTTTGAGTCAATAAAAATCTTTTTTATTGAGTTTCATCAAGAACTATGAAGTTTGAAGACTATTTGTTATGAACTGGATGTTATGTCACTCAAAACCAGCCTTTAAAGAAACTACTGACTCACTAGGTACTGGGAACCCCGCCTAGAAATAAACGCAACACTTACAAAGTTCCTCAAATGCTCGACAGCTTCCAATAGCAGCTCCTGGTGCCCAATGATATGCATGCCCAGGTACTCTAAGTCGTCGCACCGCAACATGAGCAGCTTGGGCCCGTTGAGACCGCGCGCACGGAATCTCGCCACATACTGCGCCACCGTCGGCCCGAGCCCTGCACCATAACACAACATCGTAGGATCAAACACCAGCGAATCCCCGTGACTCATCAACACCAGGCATCATCTTCAACGAACCTGAAAGCCAATCCGCCACTTGGTCCGGAGTCCACTCAGCTACGTTCAGACCAGCCATTGCAACCAGCTCCGGGCATTTTTCGCGGGACGCAAATGTTTATTATTTTGGTATTTTGCCGAGATTCTGGTCCAAGGAAGTACAGCGCAGTCGCAAAAACGATGCGCTATGTTTGGCGTTTTTTTGACATTTGACAGCTTGAAAGTATTGACTGAGAATGACAATCGCAAATCTGACATTGATTTTTCTATCAAAATTGTCAGAAATTTTGTAGAGCCCTCCAAAGCCGTAAATTTTGAAATAAAACCAGTAGATGGCGTTAAACAACACCACGTTTGTACGACTCTACCGTATTAAAATAGGGGTGGTTTTGAAGACGAGCCTCTGCTACAAAGTGTTTATAAATGGAAAGGAAATCATCTTGAAGAAACCCATTAGCTCTGCCCGTATTGATCGTGTCTTTCCTGCGCTTTGAAACTAAGAGTATTTAAAACTGAGAGGATGGTAAGCAGCAGTGGTGGATTTACCAGCAGGCTGAGTAGGCTGGAGCCTAGGGCGGCAGATTTTAGGGGCGGCAAATTTGGGGCAAAAGTCAAAGTCACCCACTGTTTTACCCACATTTGACCGGTTTTGTTGAATCACTCAAATTTATTAAAGACCAGGGTTGCTAAATTTTTTTTACGTGTAAAGAGCTCGCGAATTAAAAAGGTTGAAAAACACTGAACTAGGGTATCAAATTGTAGAGGTCGGTAGAGGCGGCAAAATTCGAATAGCCTACTGGAGGTAAATGTTTTAATCCGCCACTGGTAAGCAGGTACCTAAGTACTGGACAAACCTATTATGTCTCAAATCCTACCACAGGTACCACGTAATAGAAAAATAATACAAGAAAATTATTATTAATTTATATTAGATTAGTCATCCTAGATCGTAAAACTTTTTACATACTTTAGTTTTCAAATATGAAAATATTATATTCAAAAACTGGGACCGCGATCTTGTGATCGATGACACAGAACTATTAAGGGGAGGGGCATTGTCCCATTAGATCAGTTGTTAATAAGTTGTGTTTAGTTTTTTTTCGAAAGATTTTTTTTCCGAACTCTTTGATCAGAAGACACGACGTGTAATAAAACCTATGTAATAAAACTTTTTTGGAAACCAATATTCTACTAAAAGTTTTAACTCGATCTTTAAACATTCCGGGGTTATCAGTTAGCGACGCTGCTGTCTATACCAATCTAAAGTAACCTATCTATATTTATTCCGGGTCTGGATGTTTTTCTATACCTATATTATAAGTATGTATACACAAAAAAAAGTATATACGTATTCTATCAGTTATTTGGTTCCCATAGTACAAACTCTGCTTAGTTTGGGGCTAGATAGCGCTGTGTGAAATGTCCAGCAATATTTATTTATTTATAAATAAGTTATTGTGTCACATTCTAGCCTGCAATGTTCGGGGTGAAAATGTGCCATCTTACATTTAGGTTGGTATTAAATAGATAACTATATTTATAAGCACCCGTCTAAACCATTTGATAAATCCTTCGGGAAATATAATAATGCATTTAAATATCAGCTGCATACCTAATAGTAATCCATGCCCAACATAAGTACTTACCTTGATAACTAAACACGCTGTACATTTTGACAACTGAAAGTTTCACACGTAACCTCTAAACTCAACGAACGGGTCAATTATTTCCATTTAATTAAGAAAATGTGAAATTTAATTAAACAAAAGTGTTGCCATAAACTATTTTGGAGTCAAAAGTGATAAAACGTGTAACGATTCGATGTGTAAATAAACAAGGTGCTGGCAATCACAGATAAAAAATAAATTGGTTGATTTCTAAGCCATACCCCCTATTGTACAGAGTCACCTGCCTGGTACATAGGTATTGATTCCATTTTACTCGGTAGGTACCTACTATATAGGTACCCAATTTGCGTGTTTTTTTTTCACCTACCTACATTTTGTAAATTAAAGCGTCCTGTGACAGCTGTCAGATTAACATGTCTACTCTAGATCTGGAACTATGTCGATAATTATTTATCGTAATTATCGATATTTTGTTAAAATGTAATTGATTAAGTTTCAATTAAATCAAACACAATGAACACGTTACACATTTTTATTGTAATGAAGATACACAGCCCAAATTCGATTTTGATGACATCAGTCACAGGACTAGGTACAAACTGAACCTACTTTTACTTCTCTTTTTACCTATAAGAAAATCACAAAATAAAATTTGACACAAATAAGTACGAGTACGACTTGGATGTCATTAGATAGGTACCGTAATTATGTACCTATGCATATAACTAGGTATTATATTCGTTCCTATTGAAATACACCTGGGATGGGAGCATCTGGGCGATGCGATCCAAACGCCTCTCCGAAGCTCACGGCTCAGCTATTTCAATAAAACACGCATTAGGAATAAAGTGTTTACTTAATCTGCCATTAAACTCTCGTTTAATCAGTCCACCTGCGAGATTGTCACCTTCTTTATCTGCGGAGACGCATTCTAGCGGCCGCTTGTGTGTCGCATGTTATGGACGTTGTATAGCTTTGTACAGGGAATTCCTCGAAGAGCTTTCATTAAGCCGATCGGTGACCGCGGCCCGGCCCGATGGGATCACCCTTATCCGATGGATCTCCGGATATTTATTGGGGCATCAAAAGGGACCGGTGGTGTAGCTCGGTAGCGCGCCTAAACTCGACAGTTTAATACCTCTCATAAAGCGGCCGGTACACGACCGCTACCGATAATTTCTCTTATTGTCTCGATAAATTAGCTTAATTAGGGTATAAAAAATGCGGCAGGCGAGGAATCTAGTGCGGCGCGGTGGGTGGCCCAGTGCCCATGCCCAGTGCCTGCGCCCTCACCTGCCCGCGCACCTCTAATCTAAACGACCATATTTTAAACTTCATTAAAAATCATCGCTAGCCTAAAACCCTTATCAGACTAATATTATAAATGCGAAAGTTTGGATATATGTTTATTTATTTGTTTGTTTGTTACTCAACCACGTCGAAACGGCTGAACCGATTTCGATGAAATTTGGTATGTAGGTACATAGATTATAACCTGGATTAATACATAAGCTACTTTTATCCCATAAATCAGTTCCCATGGGATAAAACTGGGATGTCAAAGTTTCTATATGTATTTTTTGTACCCCAGAATAACGCGGGCGAAGCCGCTGGCAACAGCTAGTCATAAATAGTTTTGTTTATGCATTACACCAGGGATATAAGCAGCTAAGTGCTCTCCTTATTTTGTGATTACACGCTCTAAAGTGGGTGGTAGAGCACAAGTACCTACCCAGATAACTAACAATTTTTCCACCCACGAGTAGGTAGATAGGTACTTAGGCTCGTGGGTAGGTACTTACGGATAGGCATTTATTTTAGTACTTTACACTTAACTACTTACTAGTAATAAAAGAGTACTTAAAATAGTGGACTAAATGCCTGTCTAATCTACGGTCATTCGATTTTATCGCAATAAATTAGGGTCAAGGCATGCAATTCGAGCACCGCCACATTTTATGGTTGGAACTTGCAAGTCCCTTATTATCCGCACATGCGATAGCGCGCGGCGATCAATTACTTCGCGACGTAAATGCCCCGTAAATAGCCGTAATGACAACGTAATGGCTGTAAATTGAGAATCGTTGGCGGCGGCGGCTGCGCGCTAGTGTTATCTATAGATAACGTGATTTAGTCGCCGCCAGCTCCGGCTCTAGCCGTTACTGTCTGTGGTTATGTTCGCTGATTTACTCATTATTTATGACTGTTACAAATGGCAGAGATAACACACTGAAATATTGCACTATATGACCTACCTACACTACTTACTAATGGAGATTAAAAACTAGAGCCACCAATGAAATTTATAAAACGCCTATGGTAATTTTATTTTTAATTTGTGTAAGTAGGTAGTTGAGTCGTATTCTCTACTTGTTTCCCACAGTAAGGAGTAGGTAGTCAAGCTCCTAATCCGTTTCTCGCCGTAGGTACCAGAGTAGGTAGGTATATAAAGTATGAACTCCCTTAGAAGGTATGATAGAGCAGCTCTACTGATTTGGAAATAGTTAATTATAGATCCCATACCTTCATTAAATTGCATGTTTAGAAATCAAACAACATCTACCTGCATGCACTTACCTATCTCTACATAAGTAAGTACATAGCTAATATGCCCGAACAAAAACTCACGACAAAAAGATCCGACGTCAGATATAAAGTTTTGATATACTTACATACGCTCTTGGTTATTTTATGTGGTTTATTCGTGAAAACCTGTTTATGACTATTCTTTTCTGTTTCTTTTTAATTTAGTGTTAAAAAGTACCTATGTATGTATATTAAGCGGAGTCCTCTTCATTCCCATAATGATGTTTTTTCTAATATAAATTGACATAGGTACTTACTACAATTCTCAAAAATTTGATTGTCATTGTAATATATTTTTTTATTCACATAATATATCTTTTTTACCTAATTATGACTGACATAGTAGTAAATAACATAATAACCCTTAGCCGTAATTTTTCTAGTAAGTAATAGTACCTACCTATTCCATTTTAATGTAATTGTTGTTAGTACCACTAACCCTAATACTCAATTCAACTAATATTAATTTATCTCACATCTGTTTGTACTAACAATGGTTGCAAGATAGGTCTGGTTAGTATGTATGTCGGTCGGTGTGAGCCGTGCGACCAAAGCGAGTACCTATCGCGTTAGTGGCCGTCGAGCTCCGAGGCTAGATTCGGTAAAGTTAATTATATAAATAATATACGATTTTATTTGTATAATAAATTGAGAGTTCGTATATGAAAAATTATATACAAATTATAAAGTTTTTAAGCTTTATAAGAAATTAAACTGCTATTTGGCATAGGTACGGCGGTAGCGCATGCGTCATTGCCATTCAAATTGTTTTTTTTTGTTTTACTCATGAATTTCTGGTTATGCTATCTTATTGAATTTTATGAGACCATTATCGTTAATTTATATATTTTGTTTCATCACACGAGGAAGTGTACCCTGAAGGGGGCATAGGAATGTGTCTAATGTCTCCATTCCACCACCTGTCCTCGCCATGTGCTGTGAATCTTCATCCCCCTGTAGTAACTTCTATTGTAGTCTGTGGCCGCACCCTGCTCGTATATTAATGACACTTTTTTTGTTCTACTTTAATTAGGAAGATCCCTGTAAAAACGATAAGGTGATTGGTTATTTATTACAAAATCCTACCGAGGTAGCTGTTTGTTAATCAATCAATTTAATAGATTTCATTTAGATAGAGTAGTTTTCTTTGTTACTATTAGTTTTATAAGATAAAATAAACATAGGTATCTAACATTTATTCTATTGTAGTATCCTACCTACAGTCAACGACCTAACTAAATTTATAATTCAAACTTGCAAAGCCCAAACAAAACTAGCAGTTATTACAAGCTTTTCATTAACTTGCAATGTATGTATGTAGGTATGTTTGTCCGGATGGAATATTGCAACTGAATTTTAAACCCGTTCCCCTCAACCGATTGAGCTGAAATTTGGAATAAATGTGTAACTGCGGTGACAATGCAATAATATGGTACCATGGAAGTGGTCTCATGATAAATAAATAAATATTGCTGGACATTTCACACAGCGCTATCCAGCCCCAAACTAAGCAGAGCTTGTACTATGGGAACCAGATAAATGATTACGTATGTACTTTTTTTTTGTAAATACATACTTTTAATATATAGAAAAACATCCAGACCCGGAACAAATATCTGTTGATCATGCAAACATTTGTTCCGCGGCGGGAATCGAACCCGCAACCTCCAGCGTCTCAGCCAGCTATTCGCCTACTGCGCTACGGAGCTTGTCTGATGATGGAGACGGATGCTAGACAACGGAACTTCTGAATGGATTATAGTAGGCTATCAGTGTTTAGGCTCATTTGCGATCTGCTTGCGGTTCCGATTATGAATTTTATAAAAGCTTGTTTTAAAAAAGTAATTTTTCAACAAAAAACTTATTTTTAGCACAGCTTGATTTCAGGATTCAACAATAGGACATTATGATATACGTGTGGTAATCTGAAAATTACAGCCGAGGCGATATTGCTAGCCCGAGCCGTAGGCGAGGGCTACAAGAAAGCAGAGGCTGTAATTATCAAATCACACGTATGTCATACGACGTTTTATAACATATTTGCGAGGAAATAAATAAAACTCGGATTTTCTTAAACGAATAAATCTTTGATCACTCGTTAAAGCAGTTAGAAAAATATTAACAATTTGTAAAATTGATTATTACGTTGCCAGTTGGCATTTTAATGTCGTCAAGTTATTATTATTGATCGAGCGAAGCGAGATCTCCAAATCAACTTGTGCAAATCGGCGTTGTATGTATGTATGTATGTTTGTTTGTCCGAGGATAACTTTCGAAGCGTTTATCGGATCATCGTGAAATTTGGTATATAGGTAAGTAATGATGTCATAAATCATAGAAAATCAAATAAAAGAAGTTGGAACAAAAGATCTTATCACGGAAGGAAAAACGACGTGAAAAATATACAGAGTTCATTAAAAACCACAAAATTACTCAGATGCTAAATAAAAACTCGGAAAAAAGGAATTTAAAATGTGTTTATGTTTTCCGACAACTGTAAAAGGAACATGGCTGGTAAAATCATCATCTTCCGAACTCTTTTAGCATTACGAATACCTGCACAACAGGGAGGAACTAAAATGACATAATTGACGAAAACGTAAAATCATATTCAGCTAATGGCATCATAATCATTATGATTGGAAATTACAAAACCGTTAAAGAAAATATTGCTGATTATATATCCAAAATTGGCAATATACCAAGTTCAATGAAGAAAACTGGACATAAACTAATAATTACAACTATTAAATACGAATGACACTATTATTCAAATGAAAAAATAAGTAAGCTAAATAGCAAGTTATTTATAATGGCTTCAATGCACAAAAACATTAATATAATTGATCTGAATAACAGCAATGGGTCCTTAATCTAGTCGGCAAAAGACAAAGAGTCTACAGCTAACTACATTGCCATTGCTTGTGTGCATGGAGTCAATATGAGCAACTTGAATGTTGAATCTTTAAATAACGCATCGTCTTGCAATTATGACGAAAGGAATACTGTACCCCAAAATGTTCAAATGCTGCCCAATGCAGTGTAGAAGACGTAAAATAATTATGTGTCATCAAAATGTACAGGATATCCCTAAAAAAGAAAACACCAAGTTTATTTCTGAGTCATCAAAATATCGATATCATGTGTATTATTGAAACACGGCTTTACGATTTTAACATAAACGTCTTTAACATAGATGGCTATAAGAAAACATCATTTTTTGCAGAACAAATTATATTATACCTATACGTAGCGGCTGTCTGATCTTAGATAAAGTAACACTTTATCTAAAAAACGAGAAGACATTAATAAATTGTAATAGAAAAATAATAGGTCTTTACCTATGAAATTGACATTCTTCAGTACTGGTAATTTCAAATAGAAAAAAAGTTTGGAATGGCTTTGTATTCTAAATTCAAATTAATTTTGTTTTAAAAACATGACATTCTTTTTACAAACTCAGTTTTATATTTATTGATTTATTGATTGTATTTTCATTACATTTGAACATTTTTCGTCATAATAGATACTTTAAAAATTCGTGTAATTATGGAATGTGAGTTCCGTCGTGGCACCAACGCGACACAAACGGCACGTAACATCAAAAACGTTTACGGAGAGAACTGTACAAACGAACGCACAACCCGTTATTGGTTTTCCCGGTTCCGTTCTGGAAATTTTGACTTGAAAAATGAAGCTCGTGGTCGTCCGGAGACTTTGGTCAACAATGATGAATTAAAGGCGATTGTGGAAGCTGACGAAACTCAATCTACAGCTGAGCTAGCAGCAGCTTTTGATTATAGCATCAAAACAATTTTGATCCATTTGCGACAAGGCAAGGTAAAAAAACTTGATAGATAGGTGCCCCACGAACTTAACGATCGCCAGCGCAACGTACGCGTCGAGACCTGCCTCGCGCTGCTCAATAGGCAAAGAAATTAAGGAATTTTGAACCGAATTGTTACGTGCGATGAAAAATGGATTCTGTTCGACAATCGAAAGCGCTCAGCAAGTTGGTTAGATCCTGGTTCAGCACCAAAGCAATGCACTAAACCAAAAATGACCCCTAAAAAGGTGATGGTCACTGTTTGGTGGTATAGTGCGGGTGTGATTCACCACAGCTTTTTACAAAACGGCATGAGCATTACTGTAGATGTGTACTGTGAAAAACTGGAGACAATGATGGAGAAGCTTGCACATCGGCAACCAGCTTTGGTCAATCAGTCGTCCCCACTGCTCCTTCACGACAACGCGCGACCCCATACTTCACAA
This sequence comes from Philereme transversata, assembly GCA_963924445.1. NCBI lineage: Eukaryota > Metazoa > Arthropoda > Insecta > Lepidoptera > Geometridae > Philereme > Philereme transversata. The sequence continues at coordinate 23,194,681 of OZ004354.1, forward strand.
CAGACAGTCTTCTACTTTTTCCAAAATTTAGACAATTTTTTAGTGGGTAAAAAATTAAATTCCCGAGAGGCAGTACAAAATGCCTTTGAAGAGTTTGTTGCCTCCCGTCCAGCTGATTTTTACAAGAAGGGCATCAATAAACTGCCAATGCGTTGGCAAAGATGCGTCGATTGCATGGGTGATTACTTTGAATAACAGAAATAAAAAAGTTTAAAAAATAAGTACTTTCCCTTATACCATACAAAACGGCAATTTCATAGGTAAAGACCTAATATTTGAAGTGAGGAAACTGAGCATGCTTTTATAATATGTAGTTGTATATAGGTCACCTGGTGCCGACATATATGTCTTACTAGCAAAATTAGAATAAAGCTTGGATAAAATTACTAAATTTAACAAAACAATTATTTTATTTGGATATTTTAATATATATTTTTCTTTGGAGCAGGAATCTAAAAATATGTTGTCTGATATACTTGAAAGTTTTCTGCTCAAGCGGCAGGTCTATGAATAGGTATATCAGAGTGCATAGATCCAGTAACTCTTGTATCGACAATATCTTTACGGATTCCTAACCTAAAAGTGTTTATGTTCTCCAAGGTATTAAGTCAGACCACCTAGCACAGATAATAGAAATAGATCTAAATGTAGAACATACTACTGTATCAATGCGATCTATAAGAAAAAATACTGATATGAAACTGCAATCGTTAAAAAAGAAGTTACTAGACGTGACACGTAAACCTGAACTATACTGTAATTATAAAACATACTTTAAGTGTTTCTTAGGAAAATTAAATAAGCACATTCCAGATTCTAAAATAACAATGTCCAAATAAATTTAATCAGTGGCAACCAAAGGCATTTTCATCTCTAGAAATTGTTTAATCTTTATGCAATTTCCAGAGAGGGTGATAGGTAATGTTTTTATCAAAGACTATGTGGCTATACAGTAAAATTTTCAAACATGTCTGCATAAACGCAAAATAATTATACTCTATGGACAAAATTGAATCCTCCCAAACCTAAGTGTAATGAGAATGAGGTAATGTTTAATGTATACCTAAGTAGGTAAGGCCGTGCGAGTGAAGGAACCGGTGCCGGTGTTCATAGACTTGGAAAGCCTTTGACAAGCGTTCCATACAAACTATTTTTGCTACATTGTACAGGGTTCGTTGACCCGAAAATGGTTAATTCCACCCATGAAACTTGTTTTTTTTTACGACAAGCATATGACCTACCTGATGTTAAGTGGTAACCATCGCCTATAGCAAAGTATTACCTCGTAAGTCATACACTTCAGGAACGTGCCTTAAAATGCACTGATCTGTGTCCATCAACTTGAAGCATACAGGTGTAAAGCATCATGTGCCTGTAATTTCACCGCAGCGGCAACCATACCCTTCAAACCGAAACACAGCAATGCAGCTTAGCGGCATAAATAGGTATGGTGGTAGTATTTCTCCGGGCGAGCCCTTTCACAAGAAACTCTACCACTCTTAAATTAAGTCTAAACTGTACTTTTCATATAAATAATAATAAAAAAAATTTGAAGGGTCCAAATTCTAATCTTTATATCTTGCCTTCAAATCAATTATTGGTTTGAACCGCATGCGATGACTTAACCTTAACTTTGTGCGACTTTGTGTATTAAACGGTAGGTTTAATTATTCGCCGAAAGCATTTTTTATCAAATGAGATCGTGGTTAAACGCGAGCCTACAATGCATAAAAAAAGAACAAATTGTTTTTCAATACAAAACAACGAATTTTGAAGAGTCTTGAACAAATATTGCCCGTGTATGTGAGGACGTCCTTCCAGGTTCTTATAATCAACCCCATCTGAAGGTGGATGCCCGTTTGTTTAAACTACAATTTAGTTCTCTTACCCACACATACGACAGGCTATAGATCCAAGCTGAAGGCTGATGTGATAATGCTTCGGGTTTCTTTGTCGGCGCGCATTCCTGTGCGCGCGCGCAGGCGGGGCGGGGCGATGCCTGTGATGTCGCCGCCGGACACGCCCAGCGGGCAATATGGTCGCCATTGTCCAACATCCACCAAAATATACTTTTTGCCTAACACTGCAGTTTGGCAGACGACTCAGGTACTCTAGATTGGCTGGGATGACCTATTAGGTACATAATTGCACCAATTTATTTTTATCGAAATCGAGATCGCGGTCAATTATTGAGTCCTAGGTCATTATTTAGCATATAGTTAGAAGCAATGCGCTTAGAATCTAAGCTGTAGATCAATAATAATTAGGTATTATTTATTAAAAAAAATACCGGAAAGAAAATTACATCTTTGACGCGAGGTAGGTACCGGCGAAACCGAAACCTAAGCGAAGCCTAACTTGAATCTTGGGTAGAGAGAGCCCAAAGAGTCCAAGAGTGTTTTTGACGGAAGTGGGTATATTATAAGAAGTGTATTGTATAGGTAAATAGGTTGGTAATTATTTCAGCATTATGATACTAGACGAGATGTTTAAAAAGATGTGTGTAGTGCGAGAGGGTGTGTAGTATGGATGAGTGTAGAGCACAATCACGGTAACGGCATCATTATTCAAGATCAACTACCTCTGAATGTGCGCCACTCTGAATGTCCACGCGCCCTCGTTACTTCTCTAATCACATATTACTTCAACTCTACATTATTGCACATCAGACAAAATGGAAAAAAACCATCCGCAAAACAATTATTTGTATGGTTTCTGTGTAGCTGGTTCGTTGTCACAACAAGCTGTTAGTAGCCTGTTACCTCACACATTATCTTTAATTAGTGCCAAGTGAACCTCCTTACGGATAAATACCTAACTAATCATTTATTTATCCTATAATTACTGATAAAGTGTCCTTTGCAACAAAGTAACTGAGAAGCTGTTTCCTAGAAGTATACTGATGAAGACAAATATCACACATTTTGAGCACATACTCAGAGTTCCCCGGAAACTTCTGCAGATCACTAGATAAGATAAGATCCAGTTTGGACGATTGGCAGGGTTCCGTCAGGAGGTCAGGAGAAAATCATTCTGTTGTTCATCAGACTGGCTAACAAGTTTTCTTCTTTTCTTTACATGAAACAAGACCCTCTCTCTCCATAATTTATTACGTACTATCACAGACAAAAAAAAATCAAATAAAAAAACATAATTTCATGGACGTGTTATGGGTACCTATCTCTTTAGTTCTACAGGTATGTCAGTTATTATAGTTAGTTATGTATTATTAGTTTGGGGCTAGATAGCGCTGTGTGAAATGTCCAGCAATATTTATTTATTTATTCACAGTTTTACCCAAAACTTTATCACACTACAAAATACCGGTCAAGTGCGAGTGTGACTCGCACACCAAGGGTTCCACACCTACCTAGAGAGCACCTTCAGTCAGCAATAAATTCACAAGAATTTTAAAGCTTACTTTCTAATAAAAACTGTTATAGACTAGCTTCCGCCAGCGGCTTCGCACGCGTTGTTTGTCAATAAAAAGTAACCTATGTTTGAATCCAGGTCATAATCTATCAACACACTAAATTTCATTGAAATCGGGTCAGCCATTACGACGTGATTAAGTAACAAACAAACAAACATCCAAACTTTCATTTACATTTATAATATTAGTATGATAGAGACTTATTTTATTTTTCCTGTAATCTCTAAATATAATTAACGCAATCATATTAATTTCAGATTTTTCGTTATGCAAACTTCGTAGATGTGAGGAAAACTGTATATTTTTCGAAATTTTTCATCATACCTAACTCCAATTAATACGTCATAATAAAAATGGTTTAGGAATAGGTATGTAAATTAAGTTATGATTACTCATATTATAGGTACGGATATTTATCGCGTATTTTTACCTTTTTATTTACTCTTTGACCATCAAAATAGTGCCACGAAATGATAACTAACTGATTTGACCTACAGTTTCATTCAAATTACAGGTAACGGGAGTTCATGTTAATTGGTTTTTTTTTGGGGTACAAATTGCAGTTATTCTGGAATTCAAATAGTTGCCTATATTTGTGTTACTAAATCTACACGCATACCAAATTTCAGTACTGTGGGGTTACTGGTGTACCCTGTGAAAGTATACATATGTATACCAAATTTCAGGATGATCGGATAAACGCTTCGAAAGTTATCCTCGGACAAACAAACATACATACATACAACGCTGATTTGCCCAAGTTGATTTAGAGATCTCGCTTCGCTCGATCAATTATCCCGACGTAACGTTTCAACTGTTGATCGCGAAAGTTTGAAAAATATTATCGTAATTAAATTCTTATGAATACCCACTTGACCTAGTAACTCTAATTTGAAATGCGAAAGTGAGTTTGTTTGTTACGCTTTCACATCGTAACAGCTGAACCGATTTAGATGAAATTTTGTACATACATAGATTATGACCTGGATTGAGACATAAGCTACTTTTTTTTGACAAAGCACGCGTGCAAAGCCAAGCACGGATGCTAGTTATGTATATCTGTTCCTATCTTCAAGTCGATATCTTTAGTAGTTGCTGAGATAATCAGCTGTGACATAAGGGACATTTATATTTTGATCGTAAACCCTAAAAACTAATATGCATGAACATATGAATGAAAACTTTATTTTATTTCATTCTTCCACCTTGATAGTGTAAAAATAAGTAATATTTTTTTTGTACAGATATTTCAAAAACCAAAATGCTAAAATGTTCTAAGTTATTAATATGTTCCTTTGCCCTTAAATTGCAAAAATAAGGGACCGGAATAGTTGTATCTTTTTACGTTATTTTAAATACAATTGTGTATTTAAAAGTTATGAAAAATTCATTAGTTAGGTACTAAAATGGTGCCAAAATATTCTCTCTCGGCTCGGAAGGCTTGGATGGGACACGAACCTCTCGCATTTGTCTGTATTATTACATAATAAATAAAGTAGGCACAAGTCATTTTAGTAATTAATGAACGCAATTAAAGGTTTAATGAGTGGCTGCTCCTCTACATCTCCGGTGACAAACCGTGAACATACCGAAACAAAGAATTTTATTAATTAGCTCACTCCACTATGCAAAGCGAGACGCAGCCGACGAGGAGACGAGGAACTACTTACCCATCAGGCAAAAGTAACATTATTTTAACAAATTAGGCTAATTGGGTAAGAATAGGCGTAGGCTATGCAAGATCCTACATTTTAAGCTATACCTATTAATTAGTTACTTTATTAACTACTAGCTTCCGCCCGCGGCTTCGCACGCCTGGTTTGTCAATAAAAAGTTCCTTCGTCTCAATACAGATCATAATCTACTTTTATACCAAAACTCATCGAAATCAGTTCCACCGTTTAATCGTTGAAACCTAACAAGCAGAGAGACAGAGTTACTTTCGAATTTTTAACATCAGTGTGGATAATTGTTGTTGATGGAAAAGTCTTACGAAGCCTTGACGAAGCTCTTGCTGACTTTGCTAATATTTCATTGACAGTACTCGTATTAATAAACCCTCAATTATTTTGTTATAATATGTGTTTCTGATTGTCCTTGCCAACTTGTCCTTAAATGTTTTAATGTGAATTTTTGTATTTTGTAAGTATTTAAGATTATAGGTATTCTGTAAAACTTAATGACCTTTGCAAGTATATACAAACAATATAATATTTATGGAATAAAGATATTTTGATTTGATTGGAGTTGATTGACTGACTTAGGCAAATAAACGTTATCTTATCTTACCTGAGTCTGTGTTTCCTGATAACTACAACCTAGGGATCTTCAAGTCACGAGTGAATAGGTTTCTTCTAGACAAGCGTGTACCATCGTAGACTGCATCATCGCTTACCATCAGGCGAGATAGTGGTCAAACGCTAGCCTATAATTTATAAAAAAAAATATATGTAAATGTAAAACATCTGTCTTATTATTATTAGGTATGTGTAAACTATATCCTTGTTAGTGTTGTGTGATGTGCGCTACGTGGTGAATTAATAATTGCTTACGTCTTTTATTATATTATAGTTTCAATTCTTTTTAAGGCCTAATAGGTAATATTAATAAGTATCTGTGGCCTTTCCTAATCCAGACAAATTACATGAGTACAATGTAAAATAAACCAAAGAAGCTCAATCGTTGGTAAACGAGGGTAAATCAGGGGGTGTAGGAGGGCTAGGAGGAGGAGGAGGTTTCTTTCTTATTGTTTGTTCAACAATAACAAAGCGCGACTTGTGTCAACTCACTCCCCTCCTCGCGGCGAGCCACGGGCGGCGCGGCGCGATAGAGAAAGCGCGGGAAGGCTCTATTTAACTCTACACAAAGCCATTTTGCGGCTATGAATTTGCGTTTAGAGGTAATTATTTCGTTGTGAGGAGAGAAAGAGAAAGTTCTGACAGGTCTTTATTATATTATCGGTGAGTTTGCACGTTAGGTCTATTGTGCTTCATATAGACTGATATTTTAATTTTAATGAATATACCTTTGAATTTGGGAACACTGCAAGACAATTTACTTTGTGTGTTAATTATTGATAATTTTTCGTTGATTATTATATTATATTGTCTTTTCATTTTAATCGCGACCTATGTAGAAACACTGGGTGCAGTTGCCTTTAAATTAATTTAAATCGTAATTAATTCACTGGAACAATTCCAAAACGTTAACAATGGCAATGTATTGTTCCTATAAATTTAGTTAATTACGGCCTAATCAAAATGCAATTTACTGTACTAGTAGAGATTTAGATAAAAGGTACAAAAATGTTAATAAGTCCCTGATAAAGTGGCAATTACTCATGGAAACATCAAAATATTGTAATGAATATCGTTTTGGTATTTTAAGTGGCATTTTTACGTTTATTAGCGCATAGCTCGGCGCGCTGTATGCGAGGAATGCGCCGAATCGCGAGGCCATCACAATGTGCCCGCTGCCCAATTCTCAGCTATTGAACAACTAACATAAATTACGCCTAATTTGTAAGTTTTACAAATAAAAATACCGCAGGTGTCACAAAAAAGCTCGTTGAAAAACTTAAAGCACAATATTAAAAATAATCATCCATTATTTCCTGTTATCCATTGTGTTCATGTCCTTCAAGCAACATCCTCAAAAGGTTTAATGGAAAATTGTTAGAACTGTTCTGAGTATAACGTTGGAAATATCCATTAGATTTTCTCATAATCATCGCTCTTAATTTACGTACGAAGTTCCGCCCCTCACGCTGGGTTACTCGATATCTAAGTACTTTTCTATATAAATAGGTACTCACCCTACATGAGAATGCACATAAGGGGCGACCATGCTGAAGGCGAATGTACAAAATAAACGTTTATTATTATTACTGCCATAGAGCTCCCCCAATTAGGTGGTAAGAAGAATGAAAAATGGTAAATATGTGTCCTGAAATTAGTTGGTAAGAAGTATCGCCTGTACATAGAACATGCTAAGCGTTGTCAGTGTTCTGAAAAAACTGATTTTGTTATTATTGCTGTTTCTAGTTAAACAACTAGTTGTTATTGGTTAGTGATGGGCTGCCATACTAACCACTGACATCAATTACTGAGACCACAGTATATTAAGCGTTGTTCTTGGTTAGTGATGGGCTGCCATACTAACCACTGACATCAATTACTGAGACCACAGTATATTAAGCGTTGTTATTGGTTAGTGATGGGCTGCCATACTAACCACTGACATCAATTACTGAGACCACAGTATATTAAGCGCTGTGCTCTCAGTAATTGATATGGTATTTCTCGCGAACACGAACTTCTCCTTAAGTTCTGTTTAAAAACAAGCCTCGCCTGAGGAAGGTGCAATTACCGGGCAGGAGCTCACTTGATACGTGATCTGCGAGTACTTAGGAAGGCATTTACTCGGAAACGAAGGAGGAGTGGAGTCGATCCCACGCTTCATTAGCGAACTTCGAGAACTCGCCACCCGCCCGCCACCGTACGAGGCGCGATACGAGTTCATGAGCCGGGAGATCTAATCCTCAAATCATTAGGCACCTTACCTACTCACACCTTCCTCTCATAGGGTGTTCTATCGGAAATTGGAATGGGTTCTCGGTTTAATCACTATTAGCCTTCTTTGTAGTGATGTTCCAAGATTAAATAGTACACCCTTCCCCCGTGCCTGTGCGACTCTAACATGCGTGACATACGAACCAATACTTGGGCGATGGTGGAACATCATGTGGGCTATATGTTTGTTTCATCTCCAGGAAGTATTAAAAAAACCTCTTACCTATATAATATTATATAATGGCACAGTAGGATTATCTGGGTGAAGTAAAAGGTCTCTACCTACTCCATTAAACATTGGTGTCTACACAAATTCAAGTTCATTATTCTGCTCTGAGGCTAATAGACTAAAGAATTAAACCTACAACTTGAATAAGTTTTCAAGTCTTCCGATGTTGTAACTACTTGTGACGCAGGCAAAAACTACCAAATCATGGTAAATATCTCGTTAAAAGTGAAAATAAAGAAAAGAACTTGTTACTGTCATGAAATCTAAAAACAACTTTCACTCCAGGTGATTTGACACAAAAGAGTTGCACAAAAACTGTGTGCCCTAAATATTGATACATTTTGACGAATGTCCCACCGGCCGTCCGTCCGGCGTCGCATGCGCATCCGAACGGCAGGTGCCCGGGTGGACAGCGGCCAGTAGGTACCCACGATCATACTAACTGTGCATAGTTCTGTGGTAGACGGCGTATTATACCTAGGCCTATATTTTTTGGCGGTCCTGGGATGGAATATAACCCTTCTATCTCATTTTATGGGCGTCAGAGGGAAAAACTCATAAGTCGCGGTAGAGCAAAACATAAGAGACTAAATTCTTCAACGTAGACTAATACGGTTTTGGCCGAATACCTTTTGGTCGTGGGCTCTCGTACTATAGATACTAAGTGATGACATGACTCGTACATGACAGATAGAGTATTATCGCTGAGGCCGATAATATTAAATAAATAGCTGCGGTTGCCTTCACGGAGTGAACACAGGGAGCGCATCTATTGTATTTTAATTTAATTTAACTCTGTGTTACTCATTGGACAATAATAAAACCGAATCCTACAACTAAAATGGAAATGGACTGGACAAGTGGACATCTAGTAAGAAATAAGACAGAAAAATGGGCCAAAGAAGTGACAGAATGGTGCCCTAGATATAAAAAGAGAAGTAAAGGTAGACAGTGTCGTAATTGGGAAGATGATTTTAAAACCCGGTCAAAAGCGAGTCGAACTTGGGCGCCGAAGGTTCCGTACCTACCCATTATACCGCCATAATAAAATTGGTAACTGAGTTTTAAGTGTGTGTATGTATGTGTATGCTATAATGGTTGAGTTGCTAACGTGTGGTAGTACAGGGTGTGGAGAAAGTGCATAGTGTAACGATCGCTTTAGTCTTTACTGTAAAATGTTCTGCGCACACGACCTTAATATTGCAATAAATATTTTCTTTTATTTTCTTTAACACAATAGCACAATTTTATTTATTTACCTCATTTGAGGTTGGTGCCGATTAAGCTAGTCCTCTAAATTGTATGAGCGCCCATACAACTCAGAGGACTATCTTAATTGGCGTCAACTATGTAGGTATGTATGATACAATACAACCCTTTAAATTTCAACTTTTTTTATTTTTTGGAATTTTTCCTTTATTTGTGCTGTAACCTTGCCTTTTGCCAAATTTCGTGATTCTAGGTCAACGGGAACTACCATATAGGTTTTCGACCCAAAACCTATAGGGTACTTCCGGTTGACCTAGAATTGTCAATTTTGGTTAAAAGCAGGGTCTTACAGCACAAGTAAAGGGAAAATTCCGAAAAATAAAAAAGTTGAAAATTAAGGTAAATTTTGGTACCTACAAGTTTTTGCTAAAATCTAAATTTACCCATATCTTTTTATCGTGTTGACTCAGGACCTTGATTTTTGTACACCTAATAGGGACTATAGACTTCAGTATCTGTTATAAATTTCAACTTGCTAGGTCCACCCCTTCCTGAGAAAACCAGTGGTGACACACGGACAGACAGACGGACAAGAGTGTGATCTTATAAGGGTTCCTTTTTTTACCTTTTGAGGTAAGGAACCCTAAAAAGTGGCGAGAATGACTTTGACGAGAAGAGCAAGAGATAAATCTTTATGGAGACCACTCGGGGAGGCCTGTGCTGAAAAGCAAAACAATCAAGAAACCGGGTTCTAATATTAAAATACTTGTTTTTATCTATACCTAAACAAAACATTAAGCAGAAAACTTAGTTTTTTCTACTAATTAGAAAAAAAATTAGTGTATATTGTTAAGATTGATAATAAAGGCTATTAATATAATTGATCGAGCGAAGCGAGATCTCTAAATCAACTTGAGCAAATCGGCGTTGAATGTATGTATGTTTGTTTGTCCGAGGATAACTTTCGAAGCATTTATCCGATATTCGTGAAATTTGGTACGTAGGTACCAAATACGTGGTACGTGGTAGTGATGACACAATTTTGGTGTGACTAAATGAGCTAAAAATGTGAGGGGGTTGTTGAGGATCAAGAGGGGTAAAAAAAACAAAATGGGACTGTCCGGTCAAATGGCACGTTTAATAAAATGTCTTTGTAAGTAAATTTCGACCCATATTTATTTTTAGTTTAAACCTTGTAGTTTTTCAAAATTCAAAATTTCAAAATTTAACCTCATATTTACTTACTCCCAACATCCCAAACGGGAAAAATCTTACTTAGGCTACATTAACTTAATTTTCACATACTTTAATTTAACTTAACCTACTTAATTTAACTTAACTAAATTTTATTTAACTTAAATTATTTCATTGGTCAGTATTGATATTTATTTATCAATATCGATATTTATTTTTATTATAAGTATACTTAATCGGAATAACCGAATTAACGGAAGAGCGAGACCCTCTAACACAGGTATTTTATACTTAAAGGAGGGTCCCAAACCCATGAAATGTATATAGATTAAGTTTACTGATATAAATATATTTGTATTTGTATTGTACCGTTTTTAAGTTATTAGCCATTATAAAAACTGAACTTTGAAAAATTCACAGAGTACACCATTGACCCCACAATGCTGTAATTTGGTACGTATAGCTTTAGTAACACAAATATCGGCAAAAGTCTGAAATCAAGAATAACTACAATTTGTATTTTTCAAACTTTCGCGATCACTGTACATAATTATTGATTAAAACGGTTTTAATCAATTACTAACTACAATTTGTACCCAAAAAAAGGATAACCAATTTACATGAACTCCTTTTACCTGTAATTTGAATGAAACTGTAGGTCAAGTTAGATTGATATCATTTCGTGGATTTTGATAGTCAAAGATTACGCGAGATCTCAGTTCGGGGCGAACCACCAGTATTGGAAATCCATAATAAATAAATTAAATAAAATGTATTTTTTCAGACAACTTAGAACCACTTATAAAACGTATTTAAATGATAATACTTAATTATTCATAGAATAAAAACAATCTTGACATCAAAATTAGAATTAGAATTGAAATAACAAGACAAAAGATTAAGTGGTCACTGTCGCCAATAAACGCTTCTTGTAGCCCTCGTTGCAGGACCGAAGCTTTACCTAACACTAAAAGTCTTTTTTTTGAGCCATTTTGAAACCCGAGGATAATATTGATAAATACTATATATTCTGTCGCTGGCCGTTGGCTTGTATTGAGTTATGCGCATAAGGGTCGCACATTTAAAAACAATAGAGTTCCGGTTCCGGCGCCGCATGGTCTGCGTCTGCGCTGCACCCTTGCGCAACAGATGACTGAAGACAACATGACAAGGCTGTCATTTTGTAACTCTTAGCGGTGTCAGTAAGTTATAAAACAAAATATCATCAATAAATGAAAAGAGGACCTAATAAAGGTTGCTGGGAGCCGATTGGCTTAGGCCGCACAAGATCGTTATTTCTGTAAATGTATGGTGGAGGCCCAATTGTGTTAGAAGATCGATTGGGGAGGCCGATGTTCAGCTGTATATATACGTCCTGTGGCTGATATGGTGATGACTAACTAATAAGCGGTACATAAGCTTTGAGTTGGTATAATCTACGTTTCAGTCGCGATTCACGCTTGAGCACAGTTCTAGGATACGGACTCTTAGCTGCAATACCCATTCCTGATATACCTATTTAAAAATATATATATATTGTTTGATAAGGCTCGGTTATACTACTCTTTATATATATAGTAGCGTATTCAAACGTATTATGAAAGTGATAATGTTATCAGCGCACCAACTATGTCGGGAACGAGTGTTTCGTAAGTATCAGTTTGGATTGCGGATATCGTGTTTAGTTTTTGGTCGCGTGTCGTGTCGAGTGGTGCCCGGCTGTCCGGATTAGCATACAATGGCGGGCAGCTGGCGGCCGCGGCGATATTATCACCAGCGCCAGCGCAGTAGGACATGCCGGCACCGCCGTGCTGCCTAGGACGCGAGGAATTACCCCAGTCACGGATTCATGTACATGTAGAGCCTTTATTACTAAGTTTTACCAATTTATTTCGTTTATTATGGTTAAGTTATGGCTCTATACATTAGAATTCCAATTATTCTGTGATTTTCCAGTCATATAGCAATTTTACTGATGTGGTAGGTTTTATTGACAAAGCTAAAAGTACGCCTAGTTTAAAATCTGACTCTTTATTACCTTCATTCTTTCCTATCCCTCGCTAGCCTCGCCCATTGGCCCCCTTCGACCATCGGGTGGGTCGTCTGCTAGTAAAATGTATATAATTAAACAAAAAATATATATATATGTATATAAAAAACCAATAACAAGCTAACGAAACTAAAAAGAGGTAAACAAGAATGCACAGTTTAATAATAACAGCTGGGGACTATTATTATCAACATCAATAGTCTCAGATCTCTGTATTGTTATGGCACTAAAGTTGCGATATTATATTAAATGTTAATTGTGCTAGTTTCCGCCTGCGATTAGCAAAAAGTGCTTAGTTTTAAGTTGGTTTAGCAGTCATTCGTTATTGTCAATAATAATAATTATATCACCTTTTTAGTGTGTAAGATTAATATCTCAAACACAAAGTGCGTCAAAGGCTAAGGATACTGACAGCTGAATAACTATAATTCAATTTTAAAAATCTACTTTTTACCTACCTATAGTTGTCACAATATTTATATTTATGAAAATAGTATTTTAAATTAGCTTGAAATCAAGTAATGGTCCCTTTTCAGATGAAGGGGTAAAGTTGGCTACAATCAGGTATTAAAATTATTGGCATCCTTTTTTGTTTCATACGGAGTGGGACAGCTGTCATTTTAGTTCTGTGAAATCTAAATTTAACTTATTTTTGTGCCAACAGAATTGTCCCATTGTTTGTAAAAGTAAATAAGGAGATGTTTAGTTGTGTAGCTGTAGGCACCTATAATCTGGTTCTTACCCATTGTGGTTTATTTTTTAAACATAATTGATTTTAAAATATTCAGGTGTATTAAATACCTACTATGATAATTATGCCGATAATCGAGCCAAATGCGTTTTCTGACTGCATAAAAATATTTTCAAACAAGATATTCCACTAGATTAGATATTGACAACACTCCAGTATTTTCAGAGCACAGTCATCACTAGCCATCGACCCTAGCATTCCTACATTGTTCAACTCTCAAACCAACTTATTTATTAGGTAATCTGGTAATAAATAAACCTAATCACCCAACTTGGCCCACACAAATCAAACTAATGAATTGCCGCGACTCGCTCATAGAAAACATTCTGTATGAATATATACAAATAGCTAGTACTCACTACGTTGTAATCCGTAACCTGTAAGTAAAGTGTAGAGCACACAGGCTTAGATAACGCAACACTAAACTAATAGACGGTTTAGTTGGAGGTTGATTTATAGAACGGTTGAGTCCGTACAAGTTATAGCAATGATTTCAAACGTCACCTTTCAAGTTATTACTCAAGCTTTATAAAAATATTTAATACGCATACCTACCTACCTACTGCTAAATGACCCTTCTAACGTGCGCTTTAATTATCTTTGGAATTAAGAATCGTTTCTAAACGTAATTCCACATTTAATGTCAGGTATGTACCTACCTATTTGTAGGAAAGCCAGATCAGGTAGAGCCTCGCTAATAAGTAGGTACAAACTTACAAATAGTTTATGATCATGTGCTCTACGGACAGTCACCAACCAATACACACACTTTGTTGATTGAGATGTGTTTCTTTTATTTAAACGTAAAAATAGAATAATACAACAACTGTGTTAATAGGGACGGTGACCGCTTACCCTCAGGTGGACCTTAAGCCTGTTTCCCCACAAATAACATTAAAAAAAATGCTTCCAAAGTGAACGAGTCTCTCAAAAAATATTATAACACACTCTGTTTTTGAAAGAGCTAGTCTAATAAAAGTAGTAGATTAGCTAAATTTCAATTCGTTTCAATTTATTTAGGTATTTGAACAAAACACATACATACAATTAAAAACCGAACTCAGATAAAACACAATAATTGACAAAAGCGATGACGAATGTGCACAAAACATATTCAGCAGCTATGTAAACTTTTTAATTTACAGTCTTGTAGTACACATAGGAAGAGCAAAACATTATCAATCAGACTCTACCACTCTATTAGGTACTCATTCTATAAATAAGTGATTGAACTTTCAATGTTAGGAAAATGACTCGGAAAGGAGGATAACAGCGCGGCATTGAAGCGAAGAGACCATTGTGGCGGCCGGCGGCGGCGCGCGGCGCGGCGGTGCGGCGGCGGCGTCTCGTGAGCCTCTGTCTCTCCCCTATGAATATCAAAGTATTAACATGAACGGCGTACAGACGGATCAATTTCAAAGCCGTCGCTCAAAGCCGCCGCACTCCTCCCCTTCCCCGTGACCTGCCTCGCACCCCGCACCCCGCACCCCGCGGCTCGCAAGAGACATTCTTCGCCACTGATACTCGGAAGCTGACAAATAAAACTCCTCATTAATGTGAGAGCTCATAATCGACGCTCATCACAATTATAGCCGACAAGAAACTAAACTTTGGCAAAACATATCTACACGTAGGCAGGTATCGGACTACGTTCAGTGGAGGGGGGCGAAGGGGGTGGCCCCTTCAGCCCTTCGCCCCCTTCCGCCATCAGTAGATAGGTGGGCTCGCGGCACGGGCGCGCAGGTTCGAGGTTACTTCACTCAATTTGCGCCGTTAGCGAAGCGGCCTCAATTTTTCACAGTTATCGAACAATTTTCCGGAGCGCGTGGAATCAAGTAGAGTTTGTTAAATTTTTTTCCTTATTCGCTTTGTTGTATTGAAACCCCTGAAATTAATTTCGCAATTGCGAACTTCAAAAGCCTATGGAAATACGTATAAAACCGTTTATTTCAAACCTAGTGATAGACCAGTCAATACTGACCCATGCATGTGTCTCCAAGCATTCTACAAAGTTATATTTAAAGAAATAAATATTATGACATTCCCTTGTCAATACATCTATGAAAATCTGATGTATGTTCACAAAATATTAATTTGTTTAAGAAAAATAGCGATAATCATAATTTTAATACTAGAAATAAAGATAAACTCGCTATTGCCACTTGTAGATTCCATTAAGTTAGTAAACCGTTTAAAGGGCAAGGTGTATGCTTTTATAACAAACTCCCAAGGTATGTACAAAAACTGACAATTAACAAAATTAAAAACGTAATTAAACAAAATCTTTATAAAAAAGCCTAATATATAATATCGGATTATTCAGATGATAGAGAAGCTTGGGATTGAAATTGCTCCAACTCGTTCAAAATGTTACAATTTAGATGTAATTTATTTTCTGTATTGTTATGTATTCCAAAAGGATCATTAAAAAAACAACCAGCCTTTTTTCTAGCCTTCTTTCCTAGCTTGGTTACGAAGGAACAGGCAGTAAAATTGACGTTTCAAAGTGATCCTTGTGATTTTAATGAATAAAAATATTTGACTTTATAACTTTTTAAACTATCATGGATACATTATCTTTACCTGAAAAGGGACTTTTACCATGATTTGTGAGATTTTTAGTGCCTGATATTTCAGCACAATTGCATTCAAGTCGTCACATAAATCATAGTAAATATCCAGTTATCAGTAAAAATAATGTTCTAAACTAGGTATATATCTTACGAACCATCTGTTACAGTTTAGACTCTTTTCGTTTTCTTTAATGTTATCTCTACAATATACATATAAAGGCTTTGTCCTGAATGACTGATTGACGGATCAAGGCACAGCCTAAACCGCTGATCGTAGAGACCTGAAACTTGGAGGGTGTATTCTTTGTATGACGTAGGCATCCGATAAGAAAGGATTTTCCAAAATTCTACCCGTAAGGGGGTGAAAAGGGGGGCAATGTTTGTATGGGACAACGTGATTCCTTGGTCCAATCTACTTCAAATTTTGCATAAACCTTTTTTAACAGAATTGATGGAAGAAGAAAATTCGGATGAATTTTAATAAAATACGAAACACGTCTTAACGTCTTTTTGTTCGGAACAGTCTTGGCTTTGCGCCGATGTTGAAAAACTAGGATGTTCCTCGAATGCATATACTTTCGTATGTCAAAAATCAGGTAGTAGAAGATGGCTGGACCACTGTGTCGTTTCACTTGCAGCCTGGCAAACTGTTGTCAAGGTAGGTGTATGCGAAGATGTTTTCACATCAGACCATCTACCTATCTACGTAGAATGCGATTTATGTGCAGTCAGACCGAGGTTGATGACACATGATATGCCTCCTAGTGCTATTCTATGGGGGGAGAGGAGTGACGATCAGATCAGTAAATATCATGACATCTGTAACAACATCTTTCGGAAGATGCACTTTCCTCAGGAGTTTGAAGAGTGTGCTCATGGGTCATGTACCTCGGTTGAACATAGGACAACTCTAGACAGGCTGTATAATGATATTGTAAGTACTATGGCAAATGCGGCAGTGCAGACGAAGCAGTGTGGGGGTGGCAGACCTAGGAAAAGTAAAAATCTTTGTGGCTGGAACAAACATGTACAAGCTGCACACGCGGAGGCCAGACTTAAATTCAAAACCTGGGTGTTCTGTAATAGACCCACATCAGGCAAAACCTACGAAGATATGTATGAATCTCGTAAAATCTTCAAAAGCCGCCTGAAGTGGTGTCGAAACAACCAGGACCAGCTAGTTATGGACAAAATTGCTAAAGAACGAGCGGCAAATGATTTCAAAACTTTTTGGAAGTCCACTGGTAAGCTAAATACTAAGCCTGGCCTTCCCGTGAGCGTGGAAGGCAAAAGTGACCAGAGAGAGATTGCCCAGCTGTTTATGGAACACTTCAAAGTGCACTCCCCCCTCGGGCCATCAGTCGAGGTGTCAGACGCTGGGTCTGTCGGTCGGGGTGACGAGCCTCTATTGCTTCTGTCTGCTAAGCAGGTTCATTCGACAATTAAGGGTATGACCAGAGGCAAGTCTCCCGGACACGACGGGCTAAGCGTCGAGCATCTCAAATATGCAGGTAACCACTTGCCCGGTCTCTTGTCCATGTTCTACTCAATGTGTCTTAGCCACTCGTATCTTCCAGCTGACCTCATGATGACTAAAGTAGTGCCTATTGTGAAGAACAGGACGGGAGATATTCATAATTCATAATTATAATTCATAATTCATAATTCTTTATTGTTCGTGAACCTAGGTACATGATTGATGGTTGAACTTATAAATAGCACTATTCTAGGTTCTGCCATTTAGGCGTACAAACATTTATATAACAATTTTATTAATTACTACAATATTTATCTTGATATTACATATTTTGTCGATGATAAAATTAATACAATTCAGAATCACATTAAATCAAATAGAGAAAACAGTTATTAAAAATTCAAGAAAAATGTCAAAAGATTTGCATAAATAAAAACAATAATAATCACAATCATGTAGAATAATAATAGTTATGTCAAATGGAGATGTCAATAAATTAAAAGTAATTGCAACAATAATGGATTTATATAAAATAATGTTAAATAATATTTTGGTCATTAAGAAATTCTTTTACAGTGTAATATGCTTTTTTAACTAGAATATCATTCAACTTGCTCTTAAATTCATTATTGGAGAGCAAGCGAACAGAATTTGGAATTTTGTTGTAAATAGTAGGAGCCATACAGAACACACTGCTATCTCGGATAAGGGGAACTACCGCCCGATTTCTCTGGCCACAATAATAGCCAAGGTGTTGGACAGTGTGCTTGATTCTATTTTACAAAAATATCTTCAACTTCATGACGCACAGTTTGGGTTTAGGCCTGGACTATCAACAGAAAGCGCAATCTTAGGACTCAAGCACACCGTCCAGTACTATACCAGTCGCAGGACGCCGGTGTATGCCTGTTTCCTTGATCTCTCCAGGGCTTTTGACCTTGTGTCTTATGATGTGCTCTGGAGAAAGTTGGAAGACAGGGGTGTACCGACGGACCTGCTAAATATACTCCAGTATTGGTACAGGAACCAAAGCAATATTGTAAAATGGTCTGATGCTTTCTCCGAGCCATACAGGTTGGAGTGCGGGGTGAGGCAGGGGGGGGGTGAGTTCTCCCGCGCTATTCAGCCTGTATGTTAATGATCTCATAGTCGGGCTCAGTAGCATGCGAGTCGGCTGCCGTGTGGATGGTGTTAGTGTTAATAACATCAGCTACGCGGACGATATGGTGCTGTTGGGCCCGACTGCGAGATCAGTCGAAGAAATGCTGAAGGTCTGCGCTGGCTATGCTGCTTCTCATGGGCTCTGCTACAATGTGAAAAAGTGTGAATACATTGTCTTTAAGGCCGCAGGTAGTAACATGAAAAGTTTTCCGGATTTAACCTTTAACGGCATGAACATTAAAAGAGTAACAACTTTCAAATATCTGGGGCATAACATTACCGACGACCTTAAGGACAATGTTGACATAGAGAGGGAGCGCAGGGCATTAGCGGTTCGAGGGAATATGTTGATCCGTAGGTTTGCACGCTGTACTGAAGAGGTTAAATTGACACTCTTCAAGGCATATTGCCAAAGCTTCTACACGGGAAACCTATGGGTCAGCTACACCAAAAAGCCGCTGGAGACCCTGCGTGTTCAATATAATAATATCTTCAGGATGATGTTGGGACTGCCCCGCTTCTGTAGTGCATCAGGGATGTTTGCAGAATATCAAACGGATGGTTTCGAAGCCATCCTACGCAAGAAAACTGCATCCCTGATTCACAGGGTGCGGGACAGTCAAAACAGCATCCTAAAAACCATATCGGACAGAGCTACATCTCCGATATGGAAGTGCTTCGTGTTGAGAGTGATCAAACCGACCTAGGTTGGTCACTCTCAGCGCGAAGTCCTTTTGTTTTGCTTTAGTTTATTTTATTGCGTGTGTGTACCTACTAATATAGTCGTTAAGTAATCAAACTAACAATATATGGATTTATATTATCTGAAATAAAATATTTTTATTTTATTTAAAACTCTAACCTAACGGGGTTAAAAAGGAGTAGAAAGTTATTTTGGCGGTGATGTGCTTCGAGGTTGATATCAATACTCCTTAGTGCTTTGGATTTAAATTACTATTTTTATTGACACATGTTTGAAAACTCAATCCTATTTTATTCAAATAAGGTTGAACTCACTTAAAAACTTATGCAAATACTCTTTAAAATTGTAATGTCTTGGGCGTAGAGTTTGAAATGGTAAGGACTACAAGCAGAACATTTTGGTCAGAAGAAAATACACACATCAAAAAAGTCTAAGCAACACATAACTTTTTTAGTGTTCTTTTTCTTTACTTCGTTTTAAACTTTCATGGAATATCAAACCTTCTTTAAAATAGTCAACTTCTTTGATAAACAAATAAATACTGGCAGTTTTTTTCAGTAAATTATATTTTTAAACAATAAAAACATTATTTTGTCCATTTCAACGGCATTTCATAGACGCGGTTTTATTTCTTATTCAACGAAAAAAAATTAGTAACCGCAGTAATCATTGGTTGTGTGTTGCGAATATATAATAAGTCCACGAGTTTTATCTGTGTAATGAAGCGTCGTCATCTTACCACGGGAGAGATGCAAAGAGCTGTAGGGATGCTAGAAATTGAAAACAGTCAAGTCTAGGGCCCCCGGCATTTCGGTGTTCATCGAAGCGTAATTTGCCAACTTTGGAGACGTTATTGTGACACCGGTGATCCGTCTGAACAGTACCCAGGCCGAGGGCGTAGTACCCACTCATCGTCAAGACCGATATATCCAGGTAACATGTAGACGTGAACTAAAACTGACTGCCCAAAATCGATGCATCAAGGCTACAGAATGCTGATGGTCCCGCTGATTGTCCCCAAACTGTGCGAAACAGACTGCGAGAGTATGGTCGACATGCACGTGGTCCAATCAAATGCCCACAGATCCATCATGGAATCGAGTTCGTCGTATTCAATGATGCAGACCACGCGTGCTATGGCCGCAAGAACGATGGAACCAAATTTTGTTCTGCGACGAATCTCGATTCGGCTTCAAACCTGATACTAGAAAAATGATGCTATATCGTCGCCCAGGAAACACTGAACGGCTAAGATGTGTCCAGGAAGACCACCCATACAGCGGTTCGACAGTAATGGTTTGAGCTGGAATAGCTAAAAACTGCAAAACCGATCTCGTTTTTATAAATGGAAACCTGAATGCTGAAAATTATGTGGATCATGTGCTAGCTGCCTATGTGCGTCCATTTTCACAAAAAACAGAGAGACCTGAGTTTACATTGATTCACGACACTGCCCGTCCACACAGCGAGACGGACTCAAGAATGGCTACAGGGCGAAAATATACGCGTTTTGCCATGGCCAGCTCAATCGCCTGACTTGAATCCCATTGAGCATGTATGGGATATACTCCAGAGAAGGGTCCTGAAAGATCTTGATGGGATTTTAACGGAACAACAGCTAAAAAACCTGCTTAAGTTCCACTGGGGCCATTTGCCCCAGGAGAAAATCAATTACCTAATTGACTCCATGCAGAATCGTTGCCGACAAGTTTTAAACAACCGAGGAGGAAACACGCTGTAGTAGATTTAATGTAAATGCCCAAATGAAAGTTATAATTCAACGCAGAAGTCATATTTTTGTTTATTTTTAACATTAATATACCTATATATTACAAATTTGCATCCAGATTCACAGCAAACTTTTATTTGTAAATAATCATTTTTTTTAAGAAATTTATCGAGTTTAATATACAAATACAAGATAGAAATATCATTTAATTTGAAAAGAAAAGAAATAATTTAAAATAAATCTATAAAATTAAAAATATTCTAAATTTGTATGTGTTGCTTAGACTTTTTTGATGTGTGTAGTTTTCTTTTAGTTTGTCTTAGAAGTTTATTTTAGTGTATATTGTTTAGTGCAATTTTTTTACATTACACTTATATGATAAATGTGAAAGTTTGGATGTTTGTTTATTACTCAATCACGTCGTAATGGCGGAACCGATTTTGATGAAATTTGGTATACCTATAATACCTGGATTACCACATAAGCTACTTTTTATCCCATAAATAATTTCCAATGGGATTCAAATGGGGTGTCAAGTTGCAACAGCTGGTTTAGCTTTATTTCTAGGTTACCTACACATTTAGAAGTCTAACGCGTACGAAGTCGCGGGCAACAGCTATTGTATTACAAAAGGAACAATACTTTTCCTCCTGTCCTGTATATGATATATAATGTATATGTCACTTTATGATGTCGATGTCGTCCGTCAAAGTGAGTCTTCAAATAGTAAGTGCTTACATGTTGTTTGTTCTGAAGCTGCGGTTCTTCCGGCTGCTGGTACTTTAATTAAACGCGCATAAATTACTGTAGTGTCGTAAATCAATCGGCGGGGCGGTGCTGTGTGCCGGTGTACCGCGCGACAAGCGAGCTATTATTACCCGCGCGGCTCAATGGACGGCAGAGGACTTCAAACGCGCAGTGTTGGGATGCAGCGCGGGCCGCGCGTTCTGCCGCGCCAGCTCTGCGGTGCAAGCATACCGTCGTACTCGCAGCACCCCGCCCGCCACCGCGCCACCGCCGTGCCGCGCCGCGGTGATTGATGCCCTCGTACACCACCACCACCTGACATTACTATGCGCTTAGTGAATCACACTGGACATCACATGAAAGGACGATAATAGGCAGAACGTCGAATCTTGAACGCTGCAAACCCTTTTCCAACGTAAGGTGACAGTACACATGGTACTTCAAAGTTGTTTGTTAACCCGCAAGGGGTGATTCTAAACGTAAAAATTTACATTTACAAGTCGTGACTGGATTCAAAAATTTGGTCTACAAGACGCAGGTGACAATAATTGGTGGTAACAGACAGATTGTCAAAATTAATTTTAACACTGAGCAGGTTGAAGCACCTGCAGAATCTCTGTATTCGCGATAACTATGGCCTACGAAAGTATGATCATGTCTCGGTATTTAATTAGCAGCTAAAATGCCTTGACATCAGAGCTCATCGAGATGTGCACATGGTATCCCTCTTTGTTCAGTATTCTTCGCAACCCTCTATCTTCCAGCTACCTCAGAGAGCTATTTGCATCCGTATCAACTGTGGGCCGACCTGTACGATCGTCTCGTCATTTCCAATGGAATAGTCTACCTACAGCATAACACAGTTTCTTATTCTGACTGCCCTGATTTATCGAGGTCCCTCCTGAGTTTGAGCAATGAAAGAAAGCTAGAGTAATTTTTGCCAACCTTTGAAAATAATCTTTCGGCCGCCTTCAGAAACACTGTAATTTTTGATCGAGTGAAGCGAGATCTCCACATAAACTTAGGCAAATCGGCGCTGTATGTATGTATGTATGTTTGTTTGTCCGAGGATAACTTTTGAAGCGTTTATCCGATCATCGTGAAATTTGGTATATAGGTAGGTAGTGATGGTACAATTTTGGTGTGACTAAAGTAGCTAAAAATGTTATGGGGTTTTTCAGATATTGAGGTTCAAGTGGGGTAAAAAAAAATGAAAATGAGACTATTAGATCAAATGGGACGTCAAATGAAAGGTATCTTTTAATACATTTCAACACCGTTTATATTTTTAGTTTAATTTTTGTAGTTTTTGAGTTATTGTTCTTAATAAAAACAAAACTTTGGCAAAATTCACAGGGTACACCAGTGACCCCTCAGTGCTGAAATTTGGTATGCGTGTAGCTTTAGTGATACAAATATAGACAAAAGTCTGAAATCCAGAATAACTGTAATTTCTACTCCAAAAAAGAGTAACTAATTAACATGAACTACCGTTACCTGTAATTTGGATGAAACTGTAGGCCAAGTAAGTTGCATTATGCATTTTGCACTACATATTTTGATAGTCAAAGATGACAAATATAAATAAATAAATAAATAACTATTGCAGGACATTTCACGCAGCGCTATCTAACCCCAAACTAAGCAGAGCTAGTACTACGGGAATCAGATAACTGATTATACTTTTTTGTTTTTATGGGAGACACGCGAGATCTCAGTTCGGAGCAAACCACTAGTTATTTTAAAAATAAAACGAAGTTTGTACCCATGTACATATACGCGATTTAAAGTAACCCCAGTCGACGGTACAACGAGCAATAATCTTGTAAGAGCATGTAATAATTTCAGTTAACAATCATAATTGTCTTGTTCCGAGATCCTCGTAGGCACGCGTCTGTGTGCGTGCGCCTGTTATAGCTCGTTGTACTAAACATAGCTTTTGTACCTATCTCTTTTCTGTTTGTACCTGACAACTAATATAATACTTATAAACTTTTTGCTTATCATACAAATACATAAACACCATTCAAACTAAGTAGGTATACAGGGTGCCCCAAAAAATAGTGTCAAGCGAAAGTCCAGAGATAGAAAACCTCTTGGGGTACCCGAATCACCCCCATGTATGTTCCATGTATGAGTAGGTTGGGAAGTTGTTTGCACGCTATTATGACTGAATATGGTGAAACTATATAATTTTGCAACATTTTAACCCAAGTTCTGGCAAATAAATAAATGTTTAAGTGTCGTTTGCAATTAGTACAATAGAACAATAAACCCGGCATTCATCATGCGTGCGCAAGACAATTTTCCGTCGTGTTGCGCCTGTAGCTGCATTATATTACAATTTATATGCCTGCAAAGGGTAGTTAAAATTAGCTGCATTGGAATTATGTGGCGATGCCGATTAACTGGAGTAGAACTAAATCAGCTCTACATCTGTACAGCCACCAGTACAGATAGACATGACATGCTATGTTGCGTTGAGCTTGTATAACAACTGGTAGATGTGAGAGTGGCAAGGCATCACGTGTGAACGACAAACACTTCGCTGCGGCTGACATATTGATGAATCGCGCACTTCATTACATTAACGAATGACAATTATTTATAGGATAGAGTCGTTGCAAACCGCCATCTCCTGATTCATTTGGCAACTTTTCCCAGAATGACCTTTCAGATAAGATTTAATACCCGCTAACGACCGAGCCGATACAGAATCTGCGAGTCTGCATCTAGCGCGCTTTGTTTCAGGACAACGAACTCCAGTTTAGTCCGTGACAGATTTATAGACGGCTGACTGATGTTAACTGCTATATGCAAGCGATTGTATTTTATCCCGTTCGCAGAAGCGAAGTGGCGGCGCGGTCGGCCGAGTGGAGTTGGTGTCCGAGCTAGCCGCGTTTGGAGGAATTCTACATTAACTCAGTTTTGTTTTGTAATCGATGGACGATCGGCGAGATAGCGCGGGTCTCGGCGGTTCTGGGAAGCGCTTCGTTTCCCTTAGCTCTGCGTCTAGCACCGGTCGACAGGCCTGGCTGGCTGGCTGGCTGGCGAGGGAGGGTTCCCACGCGGTCGCGGCCGCTGCTAATTGTGCGCTCGTCATTAACGGAGGTAACAATCGGCGCGGCTCCTTTGCGGCGTCGGTTTTTCCGATGTAAGTGAATGCTAAGAGCGCTGGAACCCTGCCAACAATGCCGCCCTCTCCCCCCCCCCCCCCTCCTCTCAGCTCCCGAAGCTCTCGTCGTACATCATATGACATCACACACTAAACGTTTGAAATATTCACGGTTTCAATTAGAAATTTTCCAAACGGGCACATAACAACGTTAATTGAGAGCGTTCGCGGCGCGCCACCGCGCATTCCACCTCGCCCGTAATGCTCAAGCTATGGATTTGTTCACAGAATACGGTTGTTTGGGTTATAAAATGCAAAGTAAAGAATAGGCTTATGCATGGATGCAAGTGAAGCAGAAGAGATGACAATCAGGTCGTGTGATTGTCGAGCAAGGGGCCGGAGGGCGCGGCATCAAAGCAAATATGCGGCTCGTCGACCCGCCGCTGTCGCAGCGGAAAAACTAATAAAAGGCGGTACATATTACACGCGCGAATATATCGCTCCGACCCTTCGTTCCTGCCCGTCCCTCGACTCTGGTGATATGCCGCGTATGTCACATTATTTTGCTCGAGTGCACTCCTTTCGGATCTCTGCTCTATATTGCTGTGCTTACAATTTTACAACCCTTGTACATACTTACTAAATAAATAAATAATGCTGGACTTACTTTTATTCCTCAATTATATCGCTTTTAGCGATAAGACCGTCACTTGTATTTCTGCGTGTAGATATTGTTTGTTTTTTATATTGTTTTTTAGTTTAAGTGTGTTTTACAATTTGTGCATTCAAGGTTTAGAAGTTATGATAAACAGTTATTTTTAGTTTAATTTTTGTAGTTTTTGAGTGATTATGATTAGCCATGAACCTACTGAACTTTGACGAAATTCACAGGGTGCACCACATTGCTGAAATTTGGTACACGTGTAGCTTAGTAATACACATTTAGTGTAAAGTCTGAAATCCAGAATAACTGCAATTTTTATCCCTTAAAAGAAAACCAATTTACATGAGCTCTCGTTACTTGTAATTTGAATGAAACTCTGGGTCAAGTACTTTGGTTGTTCATCTCGTGCCATTATTTTATTAGTCAAAGATTATGAATAATATTTTTTTGGTTTTTTGGGAGACCTGCGAGATCGGGGAGAACCAACAGCTGTTATAACTAATACCTACTTAAGACAGATTATTAACCAGACAGATACATTAAAATACTTTACTTATAATTTACGAAAGGTTTTGCAAATTTTTTGTATAATTCTTACCGAACTTATGAAAGTTTATTAACTTATTACCATAAATTAATCATTATACCTATCTACTAGCTAAAATAACATTTATTGTGATAAATATTATGCTAAAACAGATGTTACCGCTGTGCTGTGATGATAATGACTGAAATAAATTTAACAAAAAACTGATCTGAGGGCTTAGCCAAGTTACAGTCGATTAGCGATGACGCTAGTCGATACGTCCGAAAATGTATGGGATTTGACACATGCTATAGAAATATTACGTCATTCAGCGACAACAAATGTATGTAGAAATCGAATAGATTCGTGGCGAATGACATTTGGCTACGGGCCCTGATATACTTTTCTAGACAACTGTGACTAAATACTCAATGTCGTTGTGTAAATTGAAGAAGTTAGGCACCATGTATGTTCCTATCGCTTTTGTATAATGAATGATTCGAACTAGGTCGGTTAATATCAGCTACCATTCATACTTTTGGAGAAAGTTATTTTCATAAATATCATCATAGTTCTAGTATAGATCTGGCTGAAATGTTGTGTACGTAATATTTCAATAAGTGCAATAATTTCTGCATAAAATTGGAAATTAAACTCTCAAAGAAAGCGGAGTATTTGAAGGTTAAAATAATGTCACTTTTTGGTAATATTAAAGTCTTTATAACTCGTGCACTGTTTAGATTACGAATATGGAATTTCAACAGGTATTGTGGATCAATAAGTAGTACAAAATGTCACTTTTAGCAGGTTCTGCGGGTTGCTGTTCTTGAACAGCTCTTGAGCTAGGAGCTAATTTAGTTTTTAAGAAATAGCCTCGTAAATCCTAAACGACTAATTATTTGAAAAAATATGATTGTACAAATTAAGCACAAATTAGCGCCTTAATACATCAAAATCATGATTGCGCACCCAACAGTTTCGGAGATCCAGAAATCTCGAAAACGTTACCCCCGCAAAAACTGATTTAACTCTGAAATCCTACGTAGCACGAATTCGTACTAAAGAGGTACAATATGCACAAATTATAAGCTATACTTTTTGTCCAGCTAGCTCCATCAGGTAAAAAGATCGCCTGACGGAGCAGGCGTTTCCCCCGCAAAATATATTTATAATGAATAACTTAATGCACAAATGACCAAATTTCGCGCACATTTAGACGAGACAATGCACTAAAGTCCCTACTGTTTCAGACTTCGTGAAAGGAGATAACTTTTTGCTGGGGTAACGTACACAAATATTACTTGCTTTGCACCAGCGTTATAAAGGAAGTAAAAGAAAATATTATATTCCACTTGTCTTACCGAACTCGTAAATTGATAGCGCAAATAATTTGATGCGCATCCAGAAGGGAGGGTCGAGTCAATAAGCGCATTCCGCGCCGAATTCTAAATCAAATAATGGTGTGTTGTATTGTATAGCGAATTACCCCGGAGTGCTCTGAGAGAGAGATGGGGCCGCCCTTTTGTTGCCTGTAATCGATTCGGACAGCTGCAATACGCTTATTGCTTTGCTAATTATTTGTTATGCCCTTGCTGTGACGCTTAGCAAGTGCTTTTCAATATTTTTTGTACCAATAAATCATTTTGTAGCCATCTACTTCGGTAAATAGATAAATAACATTAGTAAGTACACACATAATAACTTGTTCACGGCTCGTTTATATTTAATTCGGAGCGCAGTTTTAATTTTAGTAAAAGTAGCGTACCTTACCTGCATCCCGGTTAATACAATATAATTTAAAAGTGTGGCAGGTAACATATGTTGCTATTGCTACGTAATATAGGTATGTTTTATTTTTTTAAACTTATAAAGCTCAGTAATCTCCTGTAATTTGAAAAGCTGAGGAGTCTACTATAATACATCCACGTCCGGTCACGTAATTACGTAATTCCGCCTCCGTCCATCCACCTGAGAGGAGTCAAAGGACCAGCAACAAAGCAAGTGCCGACCTTTATTTAATGAAAATCCCTCCCTCCTAACTCATAGTTGAACAAGTGTAGGGTCAGGAATTGTCCAGACAAGTAATGAAAAGTTTAATAACGTGGTGCACGTGTGGGTCCCCTCTATCTCTCAATGCACAATTTATTGAGAGCAATTTCGCATGTCATAAAACCAAATTAATATCGTAGTTGAATCCGCCCGCGCCCGCGCCCCGAACCACCGGCATCGGTGCGGCGCCGCGGCCGGCGGGACCAGTGGTACCGGACTATTTGCCAAATGACACGGACGAAGAATAAATCTATTTAGAACACTTGTCTGACGATCGTTGTGCCCGCTATTGTTCCCGGAGAGAGGGTTCCGCGTCACATTCATTCGGGATGCTGGAACACGTGCTTAAAGACTATGAACTTTTATTGGATTTCATTGCGTCCGGTGACAGGGTTTAATCGTTTAATCAGTGCTAAATTGCGAGGGTTTCAAGATCAAAAATAAATGAATGAGAAGTTGAGTTAGTTAGGTTACTACTTCAGCAAAAGTAGGAAGGAAGACATGATACACACAGATTTCTTAGATATAGTTTGTTTAGACGTAACTCCTCTAGGGTGTCTCTGCTCAAGCGGAAGCGGAAGACGAGATGCCACTTGAGAAAGCGCGAAGTGCACTAATGAAAAGCGTCTTCAAGTAACGAAGTCACTTCGCTTTGGGTGACATCGCGTTTTACCAACTCACGAGCGAAAATACTTTAATAACTAATACGGATTTTCTTAGTGAAAAAAAACCTAACCTACATACTAAACATGTTTTCAGATACTGACTCTGAAATGTATGGGCCTATACTAACAATGGCTGATATCAGGTATGAGGATGAGGATGTTGATAAAACGCAGAAAATAATGGTATTAAGCATGATAGTTTCAAAAGTTATTAGTATATGGCTAAACAGCTTTTGCATAAGTATGGAAATCGCATTATTTAAATTAATATTCCTTTTGAATTGGTAAAAACATAAGAACACAATCTATCAAAAACCGTATTAGTTAAGTTATTCAAATATTTTATTTTCGATATAGCATCGTCAAGTGTCAAGTCCAATTAACATGAGCCGGCTCAAAGTACCAATACCTACCGCTTGCAAGGGTTAGTGTATAATTAAACAAGCACCACGCTCCCACTTCACTCGGCGCGAGGGAACTCCGCAGTGCAACAATGGTTCCTTTCTAGTTACGCTTTCATAGATACGAACTTAATTTCTTAAAAAATATTTTTTTTTCGCCGGATCTAATCATCATACTCGTGGCAGAATTTGAGGTTCTTCTAGAATTCAAGTTTAGAGAATTTTATTTTAGGAAACTCACTTTACTTTACGCAAAGCAACTTTAGACACCATTTAACACGAACTAAGTAAACTCCTCGCATAATATAATTTAATTGTTAAGAATTCCATTTTAAGGGCACCTCTACGAGAAACATTCTACAGTTTACCTTCCCTGCGATCAACCCTATTACAGTATACGGTTATGTTTCTATGGCACTACATTTAATGTAGAGAGAACAGTTGGTAGAATAGAGGATTAGGGGATAATGGGCGTAGGGAGATAATCGGCGGGTAATGGGAGAACAAACACGCTCGTGAGGATTCAGTGCCGATACGGATGTACTGCGGCTCGTGCTCCGTAAGTCTTTGCCATCCATACACGGCGCTCAGGAGATTACAACGGGACGTGTATTGGGGCATTACGATAATCCTGCTAATAGTTACACAAATTATAGTCCCTATAATATTATTACATTATAATATTATTAGATTATAATTTTATTACATTTCATTTTGCTAACTTATAGCGAACCAGGACTTTTCACCTAATTTTCTTAATTTTCTTGACTAAAGTAGTGCCTATTGTGAAGAACAGGACGGGAGATATTCATAATTCATAATTATAATTCATAATTCATAATTCTTTATTGTTCGTGAACCTAGGTACATGATTGATGGTTGAACTTATAAATAGCACTATTCTAGGTTCTGCCATTTAGGCGTACAAACATTTATATAACAATTTTATTAATTACTACAATATTTATCTTGATATTACATATTTTGTCGATGATAAAATTAATACAATTCAGAATCACATTAAATCAAATAGAGAAAACAGTTATTAAAAATTCAAGAAAAATGTCAAAAGATTTGCATAAATAAAAACAATAATAATCACAATCATGTAGAATAATAATAGTTATGTCAAATGGAGATGTCAATAAATTAAAAGTAATTGCAACAATAATGGATTTATATAAAATAATGTTAAATAATATTTTGGTCATTAAGAAATTCTTTTACAGTGTAATATGCTTTTTTAACTAGAATATCATTCAACTTGCTCTTAAATTCATTATTGGAGAGCAAGCGAACAGAATTTGGAATTTTGTTGTAAATAGTAGGAGCCATACAGAACACACTGCTATCTCGGATAAGGGGAACTACCGCCCGATTTCTCTGGCCACAATAATAGCCAAGGTGTTGGACAGTGTGCTTGATTCTATTTTACAAAAATATCTTCAACTTCATGACGCACAGTTTGGGTTTAGGCCTGGACTATCAACAGAAAGCGCAATCTTAGGACTCAAGCACACCGTCCAGTACTATACCAGTCGCAGGACGCCGGTGTATGCCTGTTTCCTTGATCTCTCCAGGGCTTTTGACCTTGTGTCTTATGATGTGCTCTGGAGAAAGTTGGAAGACAGGGGTGTACCGACGGACCTGCTAAATATACTCCAGTATTGGTACAGGAACCAAAGCAATATTGTAAAATGGTCTGATGCTTTCTCCGAGCCATACAGGTTGGAGTGCGGGGTGAGGCAGGGGGGGGGTGAGTTCTCCCGCGCTATTCAGCCTGTATGTTAATGATCTCATAGTCGGGCTCAGTAGCATGCGAGTCGGCTGCCGTGTGGATGGTGTTAGTGTTAATAACATCAGCTACGCGGACGATATGGTGCTGTTGGGCCCGACTGCGAGATCAGTCGAAGAAATGCTGAAGGTCTGCGCTGGCTATGCTGCTTCTCATGGGCTCTGCTACAATGTGAAAAAGTGTGAATACATTGTCTTTAAGGCCGCAGGTAGTAACATGAAAAGTTTTCCGGATTTAACCTTTAACGGCATGAACATTAAAAGAGTAACAACTTTCAAATATCTGGGGCATAACATTACCGACGACCTTAAGGACAATGTTGACATAGAGAGGGAGCGCAGGGCATTAGCGGTTCGAGGGAATATGTTGATCCGTAGGTTTGCACGCTGTACTGAAGAGGTTAAATTGACACTCTTCAAGGCATATTGCCAAAGCTTCTACACGGGAAACCTATGGGTCAGCTACACCAAAAAGCCGCTGGAGACCCTGCGTGTTCAATATAATAATATCTTCAGGATGATGTTGGGACTGCCCCGCTTCTGTAGTGCATCAGGGATGTTTGCAGAATATCAAACGGATGGTTTCGAAGCCATCCTACGCAAGAAAACTGCATCCCTGATTCACAGGGTGCGGGACAGTCAAAACAGCATCCTAAAAACCATATCGGACAGAGCTACATCTCCGATATGGAAGTGCTTCGTGTTGAGAGTGATCAAACCGACCTAGGTTGGTCACTCTCAGCGCGAAGTCCTTTTGTTTTGCTTTAGTTTATTTTATTGCGTGTGTGTACCTACTAATATAGTCGTTAAGTAATCAAACTAACAATATATGGATTTATATTATCTGAAATAAAATATTTTTATTTTATTTAAAACTCTAACCTAACGGGGTTAAAAAGGAGTAGAAAGTTATTTTGGCGGTGATGTGCTTCGAGGTTGATATCAATACTCCTTAGTGCTTTGGATTTAAATTACTATTTTTATTGACACATGTTTGAAAACTCAATCCTATTTTATTCAAATAAGGTTGAACTCACTTAAAAACTTATGCAAATACTCTTTAAAATTGTAATGTCTTGGGCGTAGAGTTTGAAATGGTAAGGACTACAAGCAGAACATTTTGGTCAGAAGAAAATACACACATCAAAAAAGTCTAAGCAACACATAACTTTTTTAGTGTTCTTTTTCTTTACTTCGTTTTAAACTTTCATGGAATATCAAACCTTCTTTAAAATAGTCAACTTCTTTGATAAACAAATAAATACTGGCAGTTTTTTTCAGTAAATTATATTTTTAAACAATAAAAACATTATTTTGTCCATTTCAACGGCATTTCATAGACGCGGTTTTATTTCTTATTCAACGAAAAAAAATTAGTAACCGCAGTAATCATTGGTTGTGTGTTGCGAATATATAATAAGTCCACGAGTTTTATCTGTGTAATGAAGCGTCGTCATCTTACCACGGGAGAGATGCAAAGAGCTGTAGGGATGCTAGAAATTGAAAACAGTCAAGTCTAGGGCCCCCGGCATTTCGGTGTTCATCGAAGCGTAATTTGCCAACTTTGGAGACGTTATTGTGACACCGGTGATCCGTCTGAACAGTACCCAGGCCGAGGGCGTAGTACCCACTCATCGTCAAGACCGATATATCCAGGTAACATGTAGACGTGAACTAAAACTGACTGCCCAAAATCGATGCATCAAGGCTACAGAATGCTGATGGTCCCGCTGATTGTCCCCAAACTGTGCGAAACAGACTGCGAGAGTATGGTCGACATGCACGTGGTCCAATCAAATGCCCACAGATCCATCATGGAATCGAGTTCGTCGTATTCAATGATGCAGACCACGCGTGCTATGGCCGCAAGAACGATGGAACCAAATTTTGTTCTGCGACGAATCTCGATTCGGCTTCAAACCTGATACTAGAAAAATGATGCTATATCGTCGCCCAGGAAACACTGAACGGCTAAGATGTGTCCAGGAAGACCACCCATACAGCGGTTCGACAGTAATGGTTTGAGCTGGAATAGCTAAAAACTGCAAAACCGATCTCGTTTTTATAAATGGAAACCTGAATGCTGAAAATTATGTGGATCATGTGCTAGCTGCCTATGTGCGTCCATTTTCACAAAAAACAGAGAGACCTGAGTTTACATTGATTCACGACACTGCCCGTCCACACAGCGAGACGGACTCAAGAATGGCTACAGGGCGAAAATATACGCGTTTTGCCATGGCCAGCTCAATCGCCTGACTTGAATCCCATTGAGCATGTATGGGATATACTCCAGAGAAGGGTCCTGAAAGATCTTGATGGGATTTTAACGGAACAACAGCTAAAAAACCTGCTTAAGTTCCACTGGGGCCATTTGCCCCAGGAGAAAATCAATTACCTAATTGACTCCATGCAGAATCGTTGCCGACAAGTTTTAAACAACCGAGGAGGAAACACGCTGTAGTAGATTTAATGTAAATGCCCAAATGAAAGTTATAATTCAACGCAGAAGTCATATTTTTGTTTATTTTTAACATTAATATACCTATATATTACAAATTTGCATCCAGATTCACAGCAAACTTTTATTTGTAAATAATCATTTTTTTTAAGAAATTTATCGAGTTTAATATACAAATACAAGATAGAAATATCATTTAATTTGAAAAGAAAAGAAATAATTTAAAATAAATCTATAAAATTAAAAATATTCTAAATTTGTATGTGTTGCTTAGACTTTTTTGATGTGTGTAGTTTTCTTTTAGTTTGTCTTAGAAGTTTATTTTAGTGTATATTGTTTAGTGCAATTTTTTTACATTACACTTATATGATAAATGTGAAAGTTTGGATGTTTGTTTATTACTCAATCACGTCGTAATGGCGGAACCGATTTTGATGAAATTTGGTATACCTATAATACCTGGATTACCACATAAGCTACTTTTTATCCCATAAATAATTTCCAATGGGATTCAAATGGGGTGTCAAGTTGCAACAGCTGGTTTAGCTTTATTTCTAGGTTACCTACACATTTAGAAGTCTAACGCGTACGAAGTCGCGGGCAACAGCTATTGTATTACAAAAGGAACAATACTTTTCCTCCTGTCCTGTATATGATATATAATGTATATGTCACTTTATGATGTCGATGTCGTCCGTCAAAGTGAGTCTTCAAATAGTAAGTGCTTACATGTTGTTTGTTCTGAAGCTGCGGTTCTTCCGGCTGCTGGTACTTTAATTAAACGCGCATAAATTACTGTAGTGTCGTAAATCAATCGGCGGGGCGGTGCTGTGTGCCGGTGTACCGCGCGACAAGCGAGCTATTATTACCCGCGCGGCTCAATGGACGGCAGAGGACTTCAAACGCGCAGTGTTGGGATGCAGCGCGGGCCGCGCGTTCTGCCGCGCCAGCTCTGCGGTGCAAGCATACCGTCGTACTCGCAGCACCCCGCCCGCCACCGCGCCACCGCCGTGCCGCGCCGCGGTGATTGATGCCCTCGTACACCACCACCACCTGACATTACTATGCGCTTAGTGAATCACACTGGACATCACATGAAAGGACGATAATAGGCAGAACGTCGAATCTTGAACGCTGCAAACCCTTTTCCAACGTAAGGTGACAGTACACATGGTACTTCAAAGTTGTTTGTTAACCCGCAAGGGGTGATTCTAAACGTAAAAATTTACATTTACAAGTCGTGACTGGATTCAAAAATTTGGTCTACAAGACGCAGGTGACAATAATTGGTGGTAACAGACAGATTGTCAAAATTAATTTTAACACTGAGCAGGTTGAAGCACCTGCAGAATCTCTGTATTCGCGATAACTATGGCCTACGAAAGTATGATCATGTCTCGGTATTTAATTAGCAGCTAAAATGCCTTGACATCAGAGCTCATCGAGATGTGCACATGGTATCCCTCTTTGTTCAGTATTCTTCGCAACCCTCTATCTTCCAGCTACCTCAGAGAGCTATTTGCATCCGTATCAACTGTGGGCCGACCTGTACGATCGTCTCGTCATTTCCAATGGAATAGTCTACCTACAGCATAACACAGTTTCTTATTCTGACTGCCCTGATTTATCGAGGTCCCTCCTGAGTTTGAGCAATGAAAGAAAGCTAGAGTAATTTTTGCCAACCTTTGAAAATAATCTTTCGGCCGCCTTCAGAAACACTGTAATTTTTGATCGAGTGAAGCGAGATCTCCACATAAACTTAGGCAAATCGGCGCTGTATGTATGTATGTATGTTTGTTTGTCCGAGGATAACTTTTGAAGCGTTTATCCGATCATCGTGAAATTTGGTATATAGGTAGGTAGTGATGGTACAATTTTGGTGTGACTAAAGTAGCTAAAAATGTTATGGGGTTTTTCAGATATTGAGGTTCAAGTGGGGTAAAAAAAAATGAAAATGAGACTATTAGATCAAATGGGACGTCAAATGAAAGGTATCTTTTAATACATTTCAACACCGTTTATATTTTTAGTTTAATTTTTGTAGTTTTTGAGTTATTGTTCTTAATAAAAACAAAACTTTGGCAAAATTCACAGGGTACACCAGTGACCCCTCAGTGCTGAAATTTGGTATGCGTGTAGCTTTAGTGATACAAATATAGACAAAAGTCTGAAATCCAGAATAACTGTAATTTCTACTCCAAAAAAGAGTAACTAATTAACATGAACTACCGTTACCTGTAATTTGGATGAAACTGTAGGCCAAGTAAGTTGCATTATGCATTTTGCACTACATATTTTGATAGTCAAAGATGACAAATATAAATAAATAAATAAATAACTATTGCAGGACATTTCACGCAGCGCTATCTAACCCCAAACTAAGCAGAGCTAGTACTACGGGAATCAGATAACTGATTATACTTTTTTGTTTTTATGGGAGACACGCGAGATCTCAGTTCGGAGCAAACCACTAGTTATTTTAAAAATAAAACGAAGTTTGTA
Organism: Philereme transversata; assembly: GCA_963924445.1. Taxonomy (NCBI): domain Eukaryota; kingdom Metazoa; phylum Arthropoda; class Insecta; order Lepidoptera; family Geometridae; genus Philereme; species Philereme transversata. The sequence continues at coordinate 23,230,685 of OZ004354.1, forward strand.
CCCATGTACATATACGCGATTTAAAGTAACCCCAGTCGACGGTACAACGAGCAATAATCTTGTAAGAGCATGTAATAATTTCAGTTAACAATCATAATTGTCTTGTTCCGAGATCCTCGTAGGCACGCGTCTGTGTGCGTGCGCCTGTTATAGCTCGTTGTACTAAACATAGCTTTTGTACCTATCTCTTTTCTGTTTGTACCTGACAACTAATATAATACTTATAAACTTTTTGCTTATCATACAAATACATAAACACCATTCAAACTAAGTAGGTATACAGGGTGCCCCAAAAAATAGTGTCAAGCGAAAGTCCAGAGATAGAAAACCTCTTGGGGTACCCGAATCACCCCCATGTATGTTCCATGTATGAGTAGGTTGGGAAGTTGTTTGCACGCTATTATGACTGAATATGGTGAAACTATATAATTTTGCAACATTTTAACCCAAGTTCTGGCAAATAAATAAATGTTTAAGTGTCGTTTGCAATTAGTACAATAGAACAATAAACCCGGCATTCATCATGCGTGCGCAAGACAATTTTCCGTCGTGTTGCGCCTGTAGCTGCATTATATTACAATTTATATGCCTGCAAAGGGTAGTTAAAATTAGCTGCATTGGAATTATGTGGCGATGCCGATTAACTGGAGTAGAACTAAATCAGCTCTACATCTGTACAGCCACCAGTACAGATAGACATGACATGCTATGTTGCGTTGAGCTTGTATAACAACTGGTAGATGTGAGAGTGGCAAGGCATCACGTGTGAACGACAAACACTTCGCTGCGGCTGACATATTGATGAATCGCGCACTTCATTACATTAACGAATGACAATTATTTATAGGATAGAGTCGTTGCAAACCGCCATCTCCTGATTCATTTGGCAACTTTTCCCAGAATGACCTTTCAGATAAGATTTAATACCCGCTAACGACCGAGCCGATACAGAATCTGCGAGTCTGCATCTAGCGCGCTTTGTTTCAGGACAACGAACTCCAGTTTAGTCCGTGACAGATTTATAGACGGCTGACTGATGTTAACTGCTATATGCAAGCGATTGTATTTTATCCCGTTCGCAGAAGCGAAGTGGCGGCGCGGTCGGCCGAGTGGAGTTGGTGTCCGAGCTAGCCGCGTTTGGAGGAATTCTACATTAACTCAGTTTTGTTTTGTAATCGATGGACGATCGGCGAGATAGCGCGGGTCTCGGCGGTTCTGGGAAGCGCTTCGTTTCCCTTAGCTCTGCGTCTAGCACCGGTCGACAGGCCTGGCTGGCTGGCTGGCTGGCGAGGGAGGGTTCCCACGCGGTCGCGGCCGCTGCTAATTGTGCGCTCGTCATTAACGGAGGTAACAATCGGCGCGGCTCCTTTGCGGCGTCGGTTTTTCCGATGTAAGTGAATGCTAAGAGCGCTGGAACCCTGCCAACAATGCCGCCCTCTCCCCCCCCCCCCCCTCCTCTCAGCTCCCGAAGCTCTCGTCGTACATCATATGACATCACACACTAAACGTTTGAAATATTCACGGTTTCAATTAGAAATTTTCCAAACGGGCACATAACAACGTTAATTGAGAGCGTTCGCGGCGCGCCACCGCGCATTCCACCTCGCCCGTAATGCTCAAGCTATGGATTTGTTCACAGAATACGGTTGTTTGGGTTATAAAATGCAAAGTAAAGAATAGGCTTATGCATGGATGCAAGTGAAGCAGAAGAGATGACAATCAGGTCGTGTGATTGTCGAGCAAGGGGCCGGAGGGCGCGGCATCAAAGCAAATATGCGGCTCGTCGACCCGCCGCTGTCGCAGCGGAAAAACTAATAAAAGGCGGTACATATTACACGCGCGAATATATCGCTCCGACCCTTCGTTCCTGCCCGTCCCTCGACTCTGGTGATATGCCGCGTATGTCACATTATTTTGCTCGAGTGCACTCCTTTCGGATCTCTGCTCTATATTGCTGTGCTTACAATTTTACAACCCTTGTACATACTTACTAAATAAATAAATAATGCTGGACTTACTTTTATTCCTCAATTATATCGCTTTTAGCGATAAGACCGTCACTTGTATTTCTGCGTGTAGATATTGTTTGTTTTTTATATTGTTTTTTAGTTTAAGTGTGTTTTACAATTTGTGCATTCAAGGTTTAGAAGTTATGATAAACAGTTATTTTTAGTTTAATTTTTGTAGTTTTTGAGTGATTATGATTAGCCATGAACCTACTGAACTTTGACGAAATTCACAGGGTGCACCACATTGCTGAAATTTGGTACACGTGTAGCTTAGTAATACACATTTAGTGTAAAGTCTGAAATCCAGAATAACTGCAATTTTTATCCCTTAAAAGAAAACCAATTTACATGAGCTCTCGTTACTTGTAATTTGAATGAAACTCTGGGTCAAGTACTTTGGTTGTTCATCTCGTGCCATTATTTTATTAGTCAAAGATTATGAATAATATTTTTTTGGTTTTTTGGGAGACCTGCGAGATCGGGGAGAACCAACAGCTGTTATAACTAATACCTACTTAAGACAGATTATTAACCAGACAGATACATTAAAATACTTTACTTATAATTTACGAAAGGTTTTGCAAATTTTTTGTATAATTCTTACCGAACTTATGAAAGTTTATTAACTTATTACCATAAATTAATCATTATACCTATCTACTAGCTAAAATAACATTTATTGTGATAAATATTATGCTAAAACAGATGTTACCGCTGTGCTGTGATGATAATGACTGAAATAAATTTAACAAAAAACTGATCTGAGGGCTTAGCCAAGTTACAGTCGATTAGCGATGACGCTAGTCGATACGTCCGAAAATGTATGGGATTTGACACATGCTATAGAAATATTACGTCATTCAGCGACAACAAATGTATGTAGAAATCGAATAGATTCGTGGCGAATGACATTTGGCTACGGGCCCTGATATACTTTTCTAGACAACTGTGACTAAATACTCAATGTCGTTGTGTAAATTGAAGAAGTTAGGCACCATGTATGTTCCTATCGCTTTTGTATAATGAATGATTCGAACTAGGTCGGTTAATATCAGCTACCATTCATACTTTTGGAGAAAGTTATTTTCATAAATATCATCATAGTTCTAGTATAGATCTGGCTGAAATGTTGTGTACGTAATATTTCAATAAGTGCAATAATTTCTGCATAAAATTGGAAATTAAACTCTCAAAGAAAGCGGAGTATTTGAAGGTTAAAATAATGTCACTTTTTGGTAATATTAAAGTCTTTATAACTCGTGCACTGTTTAGATTACGAATATGGAATTTCAACAGGTATTGTGGATCAATAAGTAGTACAAAATGTCACTTTTAGCAGGTTCTGCGGGTTGCTGTTCTTGAACAGCTCTTGAGCTAGGAGCTAATTTAGTTTTTAAGAAATAGCCTCGTAAATCCTAAACGACTAATTATTTGAAAAAATATGATTGTACAAATTAAGCACAAATTAGCGCCTTAATACATCAAAATCATGATTGCGCACCCAACAGTTTCGGAGATCCAGAAATCTCGAAAACGTTACCCCCGCAAAAACTGATTTAACTCTGAAATCCTACGTAGCACGAATTCGTACTAAAGAGGTACAATATGCACAAATTATAAGCTATACTTTTTGTCCAGCTAGCTCCATCAGGTAAAAAGATCGCCTGACGGAGCAGGCGTTTCCCCCGCAAAATATATTTATAATGAATAACTTAATGCACAAATGACCAAATTTCGCGCACATTTAGACGAGACAATGCACTAAAGTCCCTACTGTTTCAGACTTCGTGAAAGGAGATAACTTTTTGCTGGGGTAACGTACACAAATATTACTTGCTTTGCACCAGCGTTATAAAGGAAGTAAAAGAAAATATTATATTCCACTTGTCTTACCGAACTCGTAAATTGATAGCGCAAATAATTTGATGCGCATCCAGAAGGGAGGGTCGAGTCAATAAGCGCATTCCGCGCCGAATTCTAAATCAAATAATGGTGTGTTGTATTGTATAGCGAATTACCCCGGAGTGCTCTGAGAGAGAGATGGGGCCGCCCTTTTGTTGCCTGTAATCGATTCGGACAGCTGCAATACGCTTATTGCTTTGCTAATTATTTGTTATGCCCTTGCTGTGACGCTTAGCAAGTGCTTTTCAATATTTTTTGTACCAATAAATCATTTTGTAGCCATCTACTTCGGTAAATAGATAAATAACATTAGTAAGTACACACATAATAACTTGTTCACGGCTCGTTTATATTTAATTCGGAGCGCAGTTTTAATTTTAGTAAAAGTAGCGTACCTTACCTGCATCCCGGTTAATACAATATAATTTAAAAGTGTGGCAGGTAACATATGTTGCTATTGCTACGTAATATAGGTATGTTTTATTTTTTTAAACTTATAAAGCTCAGTAATCTCCTGTAATTTGAAAAGCTGAGGAGTCTACTATAATACATCCACGTCCGGTCACGTAATTACGTAATTCCGCCTCCGTCCATCCACCTGAGAGGAGTCAAAGGACCAGCAACAAAGCAAGTGCCGACCTTTATTTAATGAAAATCCCTCCCTCCTAACTCATAGTTGAACAAGTGTAGGGTCAGGAATTGTCCAGACAAGTAATGAAAAGTTTAATAACGTGGTGCACGTGTGGGTCCCCTCTATCTCTCAATGCACAATTTATTGAGAGCAATTTCGCATGTCATAAAACCAAATTAATATCGTAGTTGAATCCGCCCGCGCCCGCGCCCCGAACCACCGGCATCGGTGCGGCGCCGCGGCCGGCGGGACCAGTGGTACCGGACTATTTGCCAAATGACACGGACGAAGAATAAATCTATTTAGAACACTTGTCTGACGATCGTTGTGCCCGCTATTGTTCCCGGAGAGAGGGTTCCGCGTCACATTCATTCGGGATGCTGGAACACGTGCTTAAAGACTATGAACTTTTATTGGATTTCATTGCGTCCGGTGACAGGGTTTAATCGTTTAATCAGTGCTAAATTGCGAGGGTTTCAAGATCAAAAATAAATGAATGAGAAGTTGAGTTAGTTAGGTTACTACTTCAGCAAAAGTAGGAAGGAAGACATGATACACACAGATTTCTTAGATATAGTTTGTTTAGACGTAACTCCTCTAGGGTGTCTCTGCTCAAGCGGAAGCGGAAGACGAGATGCCACTTGAGAAAGCGCGAAGTGCACTAATGAAAAGCGTCTTCAAGTAACGAAGTCACTTCGCTTTGGGTGACATCGCGTTTTACCAACTCACGAGCGAAAATACTTTAATAACTAATACGGATTTTCTTAGTGAAAAAAAACCTAACCTACATACTAAACATGTTTTCAGATACTGACTCTGAAATGTATGGGCCTATACTAACAATGGCTGATATCAGGTATGAGGATGAGGATGTTGATAAAACGCAGAAAATAATGGTATTAAGCATGATAGTTTCAAAAGTTATTAGTATATGGCTAAACAGCTTTTGCATAAGTATGGAAATCGCATTATTTAAATTAATATTCCTTTTGAATTGGTAAAAACATAAGAACACAATCTATCAAAAACCGTATTAGTTAAGTTATTCAAATATTTTATTTTCGATATAGCATCGTCAAGTGTCAAGTCCAATTAACATGAGCCGGCTCAAAGTACCAATACCTACCGCTTGCAAGGGTTAGTGTATAATTAAACAAGCACCACGCTCCCACTTCACTCGGCGCGAGGGAACTCCGCAGTGCAACAATGGTTCCTTTCTAGTTACGCTTTCATAGATACGAACTTAATTTCTTAAAAAATATTTTTTTTTCGCCGGATCTAATCATCATACTCGTGGCAGAATTTGAGGTTCTTCTAGAATTCAAGTTTAGAGAATTTTATTTTAGGAAACTCACTTTACTTTACGCAAAGCAACTTTAGACACCATTTAACACGAACTAAGTAAACTCCTCGCATAATATAATTTAATTGTTAAGAATTCCATTTTAAGGGCACCTCTACGAGAAACATTCTACAGTTTACCTTCCCTGCGATCAACCCTATTACAGTATACGGTTATGTTTCTATGGCACTACATTTAATGTAGAGAGAACAGTTGGTAGAATAGAGGATTAGGGGATAATGGGCGTAGGGAGATAATCGGCGGGTAATGGGAGAACAAACACGCTCGTGAGGATTCAGTGCCGATACGGATGTACTGCGGCTCGTGCTCCGTAAGTCTTTGCCATCCATACACGGCGCTCAGGAGATTACAACGGGACGTGTATTGGGGCATTACGATAATCCTGCTAATAGTTACACAAATTATAGTCCCTATAATATTATTACATTATAATATTATTAGATTATAATTTTATTACATTTCATTTTGCTAACTTATAGCGAACCAGGACTTTTCACCTAATTTTCTTGTGAGTTTTCTTCTTCATCAAACAACCAGCGACCGTCTACTTTGCAAATATTTAAATTCCTCTGCTACGCAGGTGGTCTCAGACACGTTATATTAGGGTTCACCACTGACTCCGGGTAAAATATACAAGTACATGTTACAAGAGTCATTGCTGTCACATAAATCAAGCCGATCGAAGCCCATTACATTTTAAGTTAACTTCATCGGTTTTTGTGGAATTGTTTTATAAGAAAAACGAACTTTTTATGGTTTGTGATGTGATGCGGTGGACGTGGTGACAGTCACAAGACGGATGTCGCGGACGGGACGTCCCGCTGCGCCGGCGCAGGCCCTCTGTGGGAACCACCGCACCGGCCTCGGCTGCGGAGGATACCACGACGCACCGAGATCTGTATCTCAGCGACATCAATCTACTACTCACTGCACCGTTCTACTCTTATTGTAATCTGTGGTTAGAGCTTGATCATTTGTCACGCGGACTTTAATAAATGGAAGTATGTACAAAAACATGAAACGTCAGAAACAAGATTTCGCTTCATCATGCTGCGAGCACTCGCTGGACCCGTTACTCGCGCAGGCACGCCATCACTCGTCTTCAGGAAAGTTTAAAATAAATGCAATATAAGTCTTCAATTACATACAGATGCTGTAGTCCTACAATACCTATCTATGATAGTAAAAATCGTGCGATAGAGTCGAGTTGTGAGTTGTAAATATAATGTCGCGGTATGTATCGACGGCCGCATCGTCCCGCGGCCGCGCTGCACTACCAGTCAATAAATCGAGGAGAAAGGAACAATCGGCGGCGACTTCACTCCAACGCCAAATTGAATCAGCTTTCAACTCGTTTCGTTTTTATTGCAATTTGGGCAATTGTTCACCTGTTTCCCCCTGCGCCCCTCGCGGCCCTCGCTGGCCCCGGTCTGGCTGGGAGCGCTTCATCCGCGTTATTTAATCTGTGGGATCGCGTCGGTAACTCCTCGCGGATGCAGAATGCGCGCCATCTCATGCGCTCTCGCATTCGATTCCGATCGCATCCACCGCGAGATGTTAACAGATAAGCTCAATAAATTTAATTAAACGTCTCGCTCGGTCTCACGATGCCGACGGCCAGGCGGGACCGGGTGCGGTAGCGGGGCAGGCAAATTTGTTCGCCCCCGAGTTGCGATCGTATTAATTAAGTGAGAGAGTCGGTCGGCTCAATCGGCACAAAGACGTCGCCGCATCAAAGACGAGGCTGCGCAAAAAATGCGTTGTTGAGGTCCCTGTGTCCGGCGGACGGGCGGCGGCGGACACTTTGACCGGAGCACGGACATGTGACCGCTGTCCGCTCCCTTCATCCCACCCCCTCCCACCTCGCGTATCTACTGTCGCGGCGCGGCGTGTTCTATGGACAAAGAACTTTTTGCGAGCGCGGTTTAGCTCGACTGCGTGCCATTCGACAGAATTACTATAATGTTCCTACTTAAATTCTTAGATTCTTTATCGCTGATTAAAGCCGATGATAATAATTTTATTATCATCTACGTTAATAGCATACCCGATACCGTATTACCGATAACTTACGCTGCCTTATTTCCTAAACTTGACACTTACCCACAATCATTATTTAACTGTTTTTATGTGAATGACCTGACCCAGTGTCAGCTTGAACGTCATCATCAATTAGAAATCGCTATCTGCTTATCAGCCCCCCGGGGCCCGGCCCCCCGCGGGCTGACGACTGACCCCTGTTCCGTCTCTAGGACGCCGCGGCGCGACGACTTCATTTTATTACCGTCAGTGACACTGCACTGCCACCTAGTTATTGTAATTAAAACTTCACCTGTCGAAACAATGATGATACAATTCAGTCGCGAATTATACAAACCGACGCTGACCGAATGCCCAGCCAGGTACCGGCAGGTATCCATCGGGAGATCAGTATCAAGATCAGGAGATAAGAAAGGGCTCAAGCCCAAAAAATATAGAGTTAAACTTAAAACAATTGCCAACTGTGAATGTAAATAGAGACTTTGACAATTTGTCTCATACTTTATTAATCAGAAGGTCAGAATAAAACAATAACATATCTGATGCAAGATGCTATTTTTTCATGGTTTTGATCACAGCGAGATTGGAGTGAAATATTCATCAAGAAATCAAAATGCTACAGTTTTTTTTTTAATTGTGCTATAAATTTTTTTTATAGTGTTTAATTATGTAGCTGGCGATGCCACAGTAGACACGTTAGTGTACTGAAGTTTGATGTGGCCGACTCCACTCTCACCATCTCATTATTATGATTATTTAATACTTTTGTATGCACTTTTTGTCACATAAAGTCTGTATAAATAGTCACCTTATGTGTCACGGCTCGTTAGGTAGCTGGCAGTACACAGCGCACGGCGGGTGCTGGCAGATGGGCCTCGAACTCGCACCCGCGCCTCTGCGCAACGGCGGCAGCGCAGTCCCATGTCTCGCATATCTGAATAGACAATTGTTATTTTATTGCGCCGTTGGTTCTTTTTGAGAACTATTACTGACATTAATCAACCTGAGAGTGACCTAAAATCAATAAAGATATTTCAACGTCCATCGTTAGGTACAAGTCTAAGATCGATACATCGATACCTACCTCATTTTGTGTAAGTAAAAGAAATAACAATTAGTAAAATAAACCATTTCATCCCATAAAAGCTGGGCTGGCTGGTATTGTTTGAGCTTACACATCTTTTTCTTATCGAATAAAACACGTTTAGAGAAATGAGAAATGTCCGAGGAATGTTCGGCGCGCGTTTTTGTAACCCGTCGGAAGACATGTCAGGCATCTGGTTCATATCTTTTAATAACAAGTTCGTTTTTCATAACTTAACATCTACCATCGACGGCTGCAGCTACCGAAGCACTGATAGAAAGTACCGCCAAACCTAGTCTACCGCCGAAAAACGCAATATTTTAAAGCCTCAATTTGATAACCATATTTCTGAGTATTCTTATGCTGGTCAACATCCACAGTCTAGAGTTTAGTCTGAATGTCTTCGACGCCTATACTTACCTTCCTAATATTTGATCATGATTAAACTACTAGTGGATCGCCCCGAACTGAGATCTCGCGAGTCTCCCAAAACACACAAACAACTATTCTTAGGGAGACTCGCGCAACGATGCTTAAACGTATTTAGTGGCATATATGATTTAAAGGGTTGTCAAATCATACAAATACGTAAAATTTAAACATGTTTAGTCGCTAAATACGTTTAGGGATTGTTGTGCAAGCTGGCCTTAATCTTTGACTAATAAAATAGTGCCACGAAAAAATAACCAAATAACTTGACCTACAGTTTCATTCAAATTATAGGTAACGGGAGTTCATGTTAGCTGGTTAACCTTTTTTGGGGTACAAATTGCAGTTATTATAGATTTCAGACTTTTGCTTATATTTGTGATACATAAGCTACACGCATACTAAATTACAGCACTGTGGGGTCACTGGTGTACCCTGTGAATTTTGTCAAAATTTAGTTTTTATAATGGCTAATAACTCAAAAACTACAAAACCTTTACTAAAAGTAAAAACGGGGTCGAAATGTACTAATGAAGACTTTTCATTTGACGTCTCACTTGACCTAATAGTCTCATTTTCATTTTTATTTAGCCCTCTTGAACCCCAATATCTTAACAACCCCTCAAAATCATTGAGTCACACCAAAATTGTGCCATTATTACTTATTATTATTATTATACCTATATACCAAATTTCACGATGATCGGATAAACGCTTCGAAAGTTATTCTCGGACAAACAAACATACATACATACAACGCTGATTTGGCCAAGTTGATTTGGAGATCTCGCTTCGCTCGATCAATTAGATGGATTTATTTCCAGCAATCATTAATGAACATCGCACTAACATCAGTTTTCATACTGTCAGGGCTCATAAAACTTATATGCTGTACATGCCTGTTATTGGCACACATTTTATAGTATTGTTCTTAAAATGTTTTGTTATTTTCTCGTGTACTGTGTGTGCTGTTATCCTTGCCTGATAAATAAAATAAAGATCAAATCAAACTTCAAACAAACATACATTTTAGTAGGTACGTACAGATGGATGGGTGCATTCCACTCGCATCGGAAGTAAATTATAGTTTATAGAGATCGGTAGCCGCCGCCGCCGCCGCCGCCGCGCCGGTTGCCGACGGCAGACCGCCGATTTATGGATGTTCTGTGACCACGGCCGCAGGACTGCCTGCTTAAAGAAGGCGTAGGCCTAATAACATGTGTCATAAAATATACTTTAGTTCGATAAAAGTTAGATTTTGTATTGAAACACAATATACAAACAAACAGTCCACAATCGTTTAGACATCTATTTCAAATGCTAGAGACGACTATCTCCGGGCGGCGCCACGGGAACCGGGAGCCTCCAATAAATAATGACGTTTAATAATTGATTAATGTGAGCCGACTTTATAGGAGCCCGACCCGGAGCCGACCCGTGATCGTATCTGACATTCCTGCTCCGAGGTAGAACACCGAGCCCTAGAGCTGTGTCGCTAATTAATTTAAATGACTTGAAACCGCCGGCGGCCGGGGGCAAAAACTCGGGTTCATCTACTAAACATTAGATAGGTCGCACTAACGATGCTACCATACACTGACGACAATTACTTACATTCTAATAATGTATCATCTGACTTTGCTCTACATGTTTTCTGTAATATATCGGTACCGATATCGCTACTTAAGCTCAAGACAAATTGTATCAACAATAAATCGAGTCAACTACTTTCGTGTTAAAAGCTGCAATTTAATTTCATTAAATTTCACTAGACGATTATATTAGCTTATTTTTAGGATTCTCAAAGCATACGTCAGCAGTGAAACTCAAATGTGTAACTCAGATTTCTTCGAAAAGATTCTGTAGAATAATTTGAAGTTTTAACAATCACCATTAGGTAACAAATTCACTTAAAGCCAATAAATTGGTTGTTTTGATTAATTTGAGGTATTTCCTCTTATTAGCCTTAGGAATGACTAAATAGGTAATAATATTTTTTGTATGAAATTACTAACTTAGGGAATTTACACCTCAGTACTTTTATAGTTTTTAAAACCGAAAGATGAAATATTTATTTTTGATGGTGAATATTGAAAATAGAAATTAAAACGATTTACTTGCATCCAAAAAACTTATAAATTATATTAAATAAGTGTCAATTTTTTAGGTAACTTTTATTAAGCTCTTGGAAATCCAATAGGTAGAACTTGGCAGGTGTCAAAATACTACCAACGTATACCATAACCAAATGATACATTGTAATTTGTAATATCGTCCTGTCCAAAATAGATCCCGAATTAACTAGTGTTTTTGAGTGTAATTTCTAATTGTTAAGCGTAACTTAAGCGTAAGGCTTACCATACTAGTCGCCGCCAACAGACACCGATGGCGCAACATAATCATAGAAAAATATTACCCATGGAGGAGGTCACGAACCTCAGCATGGAGGATTACGACTCGAAGAGAGAGAGAGAAGCGTAACTTGGTGAAGAACAATTACACTCATTCCTACAGTGTATAAATAACATACCTAACAATTATTTGGCATTAATTAAATGGTCGATTCTCGGTTTCTTGTGTAGACGTTCATACGAAGTCATCACGGCAAGCAAAATGATAGACGACAAATCGGACCTGTTACATTTCGTTTAGTAGGTATAGTAACACATACAGCAACAAACATGGTTGAGGTTTTAGGCTGAAGGAAATACCTACGACCACAGCACAGCTTATGCAGCGGCCTTCACACTAGGCAAGCCTGTATCGTGAACACCAGTTAGGTGGACTTACATTTTTGGTTAGTGACCTCCTCGGTCAAACGTAAATTCGTCACCTAAAATCAAACTTTTTTTTATTTACAGTAACATTATATAGGTACAAACGGAAAAGAGAAGCTGAGTCTGATGATGAAAATCTAAAATCTGAACATAAATATTATTTTGTTTTTTCCATGATAATATCATACTCAGTTTAAGGCCTTATTTTGTAACATATTATCAGCAAAGAATAAATGACTTCTTAACAGTTATAACTAGTGATCGGATATTCGGATGCATATTTACCTCTAATATAATAAGTTCAAAGTTGGCTAGTATGGATAGCACTTTTTTATCGAAAAAATTCCGAGATTCCGGGATCAACAAATTTATCATGTTTTAATTTTTCTATTTATTTATCTACTTAACCTAGACATCCCTTAACGCTGCATAGGTTTTTATGGTATGTCATTCATCCCTCATATAGTCTAAAGAAATTCACATCATATGAAAAAACGCACACTTTGGCACATACGTATATTGTATACATAATACCTTGTTACAACGTAATATGGTTGTTTTTCCCTACTTTTACTGTCAGTAATTTTTGAAGAATTCGCTTCTTGTTCACAACCTTGTAACAAGTGTCAGATCGGGCCTATTAGACCTCAGGGAATATAAGCATTTTGTAAGTGCGCGAGTGAGATGGCAAATTCTACGCTTATTATTTAACGTTAAATTAATATGCATCCAATCCCAGGGTCCCGGGATTTTATTTTTAATAAAAATGTTCTAAGAAGCCACTTCCTTAATTTGTTAACCAAAAATAAACTTATGGTAAATATGCATCCGAATCCTATCCGATCACAAGTTATAACAAATTATTGATTCTGAAAAACGACGAGAAAATAACCATGATTTACCACACCAAGCATCTATCATGCTAATTAAAATTCGTTAGCTTTTGAACTATTGGTTAATGAGAATAAAATTGCATCTAGTACTGCGGACGAGACTGTATCGAGACTTCTCGGCATAGAGCATGCTCCCTGTGTCGATGCAGATGGTATCGACCCTCACAGTGATCTGCCGATGCCGCCGACGCTGATATCGGTGTGCCTGCTACTGAAGCTTTCATTCTTATTTCTGGTAACGATGGCAACATTTTGAAATGATAGAATATATTGTAATAGCAAAATAAATTTATAATTTACTTAAATAAACTAAAAGAAAAAAACTATTTCATCTGTTTTCTTGGAGCCTAGATTTATAGGGAGGATCATACAAACGCAGTGGACAGTATCACAGCAGCGTTCCGTCAGACCTGACCTCCAATTACACATTGAACATCGGTTTCCAAACAAAGACAGAGTTATTTTACCCATTAAATATTGGAACCATTTATTGATTTACAACTGTCGATGAGGTTAGATAGAGCCTCCGAGAAGCGCGCGGCCGCGGCGGCGGCGGCGCAAGCGCACCCGGTAAGCACGAATTAATTACTAATAGACATCGATAGATAACGACGATCAATGGTAATTCTGTCATCAAAGGGTTTGAATTATGTGGATTCTGTGTCTCTTTGCATCTGATAACATGTCGGGGAGTTATGGCTTTTTAATTCATTTTATAAAATATGAGCCTAACAATGTCGTATTCAATAAATTTATAAGCTTTTTTGTGGACTACAGTTTTTGTCCCGTCCCTGAAAACAATCCTCTAGACAAGAATCACGATAGCTTTATATAGTAGAGACTAATATCAGCTGTGATGTATCCAACTACCAACTACATTCATTGTTATTATTATATGATGTTATTTCGCATGATAATGATAAGTACCTCGGAAAAGTTCTGCGCAACAATGGTATTAATTAGCGGCCTAGATACTTACAGCACCATAAGGCTATAAAAGCGGCTGTTGTCCTTATCAGCTCGAGCGAGGTCTGTGCTGGAAGCACCGCCGCCGTCGCCGCAAGGGCGGCCCAAGACAGCTTTTAAACTATAACCAGCGAACAAAACTTGCGTGTAATAGTGTCACCAAGGTGTTTATTGTTCTTAGAGCTGTTACTTAGATATTTGCCATTTCCGGAACTTTTAATATTTACCTGTTTCTGTTGAAAGTGAAATACATTATTGTATTTTTTAAGTTGTTACTAGTATCTGTTCTTCATTTTCTATTTATTTCATAACCACTTAAGACGATCATATCACATCAAAAACATAAATGTGAAATGAGAGCCAAATTCCGTATTATGATATATGCCTTGGTTGTTGACTTCAACGACGAAAGGAGTGAGATCTAAATGGGTGGCAAGTTTAATGGTCAGTCCTGAAATGTATTTATAACAACATGAAATATTTTATAACAACTTAAAATATTATTTCTTCTTATGACTTAGGATAATATATTGAAGCCTAAAGTCTGACTTGGCTAGTTCTCATATACGAATTATTATTAAGTACCTACTAAAACAGTCATGGAAGAGCCCTATATTCGATAGCTAGTTTCTACCAGCAAGCTAAATTTTCGGAAGAATATAATGAGAACTTACAGCTTTAGAAGTTGCGAAGGCGCTACCGCGTGTCTAGATTATTTTTCCAAGCTAAGTTGCTTTAGTTAGGCTGTAGCACGGAATAATAACTTATTTCGTGCGAGCAACAGCTACAAGTTAACAGTAGTTCTTTGTTACTTTGTAGTAATCTCAATAATCTGTTATCAATCAGTACAAAATGTAATTTTGGTGTAAATGAGTGCGCGGGTGCAAGGGGCGACCGATCCGGCCGTGACTCACGTGTCTCATTAGCGCTAATTTATGTGACTCATTATAAAGTGAATTAGGTTGAGAACAAATGCACGGCCGCATACCTAACACAGTGGCGCGGGGGCCGGCTGCGGCAGCAGGGTAGCGGGCTCAGTGCCGATGCCGCGCCGCCCGCCCCGTGAGAACTTACAAACAAAAAACGAAGCCCCGATCTGTACTTATTAATTCGAAATCAGTGTTTATACAAAACAGAAAGAAACGATCAATTGAGAGTCGGACGTAGCTTGCGATATGGATGTATTAAGCCTTTGCAGTATTAATTTAACACTGATAAAAATTATTCGTTATTTTTATTAATGTGCGAGTTACAGTATTTTTTTGTACAATTAATGGATCAATTGCTAGACAAAACAATCATGGTGCACGCAACTGTGTCGAAATAGCGGGACGACCAGAAATTCACAAATCATGGTAAATATCCCGTTCTTAGTGAAAATAATGTTCGTAACCATGGTACCCACATAGTTCGTCCCATTATTATTTGGGCTCTCCTGATCACATGTCAGGAGAGATCTATTGTCTGGATCGTCATCGGTTCTAAGTTCTCACTCTCCAGCTCTTTTTTATTACATCCATGTAAGTCGGGGTCTTTCGCGCTTTCTCAATACAGTCTTATAGTTGAACACTATTCAAGTCAAATTATGTTCTATCGGCCTCCTCGTGACAGGGCCGTACCATTACTATCAAGCTCATCTTATTCCATTTAAAAATAAGCAACAAATGAAAATACCTATTTTTGTTATTAAAATATATCACATTATATATCATTATGCATACTGTGTTACTGTAGAATATTAAGCATTTTGTTTTCAGTGTAATAATTATAGAAAACCATTAAAATTTTTTATTTTATTTCTAATTTTAGAAATAAAATAAATGACCATTCATAGTACGTTGAAAGAATGTCAAGCGATATATCTGCAATATATTGCCTCTGGACAGTAACTGTATGAGTATGTAGCGCTCTCAGCCCGTGCAGAGTGAACAGACTCTTACTAGACAAGCGTGCTTTATCTTCGACCCCACCACCACTTACATGAGGTGAGGTCTAAGGCTTCACTATCACTAATAAAAAAATGTACATATGTACGTTCTTTAACACGCCCATAGAAAACTCGTTACGAGTCATTGAGTTTAACCGTTTTAATTACTCCTCAATGGTCCAGCTGCAGCGGCTTACCTGCGTGTTGCGCGTGCGCAGTGCAGCAGCCGCGCACTCTGTTCCGGGAAACGATCAGAGGACCCACTCGCAATAGCATAAACTCATCAGTAGGTATATCTGATAGAAGCCGGCGCGGCGGCTCGCTTTGACTCCGCTACATGCATATTCATTCACGATTAGCTCCATTCCATTTGACGGTCTGTGGCCGTCGCTTTTTGTGACGATAGGAGTTAACAGTTCTCGGTAGCGATGGATATCGTCCACCGGCGAGCCGCACCGGCTACCGGCTACCGGATGCAGCGTGTGAACCCGTCGCAGTCGATGTCGTCACCTCCGCCCTTATCTTATCTGCGACATTAAAGCCCACTTCGACATGACCGTCGCCGCGTCGTTCGTCCGATACCAGCACCACCTCAGTCTTCCTATCTCACGCACCTCTATTATGGCGGCGAAAGGTTGAAATTCCCAATAATCAGTCGGTGTTTGGGCTTAAGTGAGCAGCACCTCGTACAATTTAAATCACCGACAATGTTTTGTAAGTTATAAGAAAGCACGCAATGAGCGAGCATCAGCATTGGTTTATGTACTTACACTCTCGACGTGGCATATGGCATATATATTCCACTGGACAAGGACTCGATACGATTTTAATTTCATGGAATCCAATTCAAATATTTTGGTGAATGGTCACGAACCGAGATAATATCTGATTTTGTTATTATCCTCATAATCACTCCAATAAAATCATGATGTGTTTAACATTCCTACTTCGACTGACTATAATTAGCCGCCGTTTAAATATCGTTAAACATTAAATTGCGGTATGTTAAATATTCTCTGTGCAGTAAGTAGCGCCAGCGGTGTTATGACTCGTTGACATTTTACTAGATTCGGACAATCCTACTTTGTTTACATTGCACCTTTTGAGGAAAATTTGCCTTTATATGGTAAAATCTTTTAATTTTAAACCTTGCATTTGAAATTTAATTATGTTCCTAATTTGTCAATTTGAAAGTTTTATCAGAGAGCCTCGTAAAACCTTGCAAGTCGAAAGTATGAGAGCATTACTCTAGTCGCAGCTCACCACGCACGGTATGGTTTTCTGTAACGTCGACGATCCTAAGAGACCGCGCTTTATGTTAATTATGTATGATTGGTCGCAGGCGCATAAGTCACCGGCTCTCGGACGCAGGCAAGATGGCCGCTGCGGATGCCGTAATTGCGTTCGTGGAAGCCGCTGCCGCGGGCCGCATACAGATTGCAGCGCGACCCGCAAAAACACCCGCCGCAATTAGATACCCCCTCGCCCCGCGCCGCCACCCCGCCTGCGTCCGCCATGCCGCCCGTCCACGCCTCCTCCAGACCATTCCACCGAACTTTATGTAGGTCGGATACCCACATCGTACCCTCCGCGCCGCGCAAGGTCCTCGTGCTCTAATGCACAGATACTATGCGACATTCGCAGAGCGCTCGTTCGCTTCCTCGTTGTTACAATAGTCTGACCAATGTCGACTTGTATGTACATATGCATATTTTACCTTATAGGGCGCTTGTTAAGTCGACGCTTCCAGCTCAGGAATCCTTAGATAAACGTTTTAAAAGCCATAATTTGAAGCATCTCCGAAGAATGGAATCGAGCCAGCTCGTGCATAAGGCGTTTGCCACATCGCTCGTCGAAATGCATTTTGGACTAATAGACTCATTCTGAGCAGTTCGCCAATACCTAATGATGCCCAGTTATTCGACGTTTGCAAATGTCTGCAATGTTGTCTATGCAATGTTCACTCTGTGTGCAAGTGGAGCAGCCGAGAGTGGGTATAGTTCACTTAAAAGGAATATACTCCTTCTCTAATTAGTTCTGCTTTAGGACAATTTACCGATAAACACAAAGTACATAGATACAAAGAACATTGTCGCAGTTGGCCAATTGAAAAACATCGTATGTTTATATACCTAAGTAAGTGAATAAGTTGGCTCAGCTATGGGCAGCACATAGAGCCCGTCCACACTGTCCAGAAGCGATGCGACGCGACGCACGCAGCAGCCGGCGCGGCGGGCGCTGGCAGCCGCTTTGTTTGAGCTAACAAGCTGAACTTGTACTTTAGTCTGTGTAACTGTATTATTGCCATAATTTTGCAATGACGTCAGACACATATTAATAGAGGATTCACTTATCCAATGCACACTTGTATGATATTAAAAAAACAAAGGCGCAGAGCAGTATCGGTAAATGAACAAATTTTTTGCAATAAACCAAACGGCAATTTGCATTCTCAAAATGGGTTTGTCTTAAAACTATTCGAGCGAACACTGTCATCATATTTCGCATGGAATGTGTTTGGTGAAATAGAATAATGTATGTTTACATTGCCGGAGCACCTAATACTATTCACGATACTACATACTACGAGTAAATTAATTATACTGTGGTTCTACAGTGTTAATCATTAGTACAGGTTAGCATGTAAATTAATTGATGTAGATATGCTTGGAGATATGCGAAATATTCGGTATTCAGAGTGATATAATGGCAATATTGCGAACGTCGGCCGCTGAGAGCGGTGACGGACTCGTCGGCCGCCGCGGAATGCCCTCGTCTACACAGGAATAAAGCCGATACAGCGACGGGATAGAGCCGATATTAACATAGCACAGACCACGCGAAGGCTGCTCAAACATCTGCAAATAAGCATTCCTGTCGGCTCATCGGAATGAAATGGTTTTCTTTTCCTATGACAAGTGAGTACTCGCGGGGGGTGACATTCTAGTAAGAGTAAGTAAAATGTTTATAGATTTTATCTTGATTCACTAACTTTTTATAGTTTATAGAATACGAGCATAGTAACTATTTTTCGGAATCAGTCGAGCATCAAAATGATGGGTTCGTAGAAGTGCGGGCGAAGGCTGGTAGGCGCGGGCGGGGGCAGTGCGGCGCTCGCATGTACCGGTAATGGGCCAGCTCGTAAAATCGGAGATGGCGGTGGAATTAATCGACTTGTCAACGGCTTCCTAGAACTAAAGCCGGCGGCGGCGCCCGCGCCCGTTCGCGGAATCCATCGAGTGCACCAATCGCGACGCACTCGCTACTCGCCGTCGCCATCACCTCCACTTGTCACACTCACCGACCGCTACCTACCCTCCCACTCTAGGTTAATTCAATAGGACTGCATTCATCGAGCGAACGATTATGACGATCTCATTACTCGCGATGGATCGGTCTCCTTACTTGGCCGCAACTCACGGAAAATTATGAAACTGTTTCGGTTTCGGATTAGAGATAGTGGACTTTTCTAAATTGGAACCATGGCTTTTTATAAAATATATAATTTAGCAACAAAGTTGCGGCGATTGACTTTAACTTAGTTAATGATCTTTGAACGTTAAACTCGATTTATGTAATGTCAACGTTTTGTTATATTTATGTGCAGCTGCGAGCTGGCGGAGACCTCTCTCAGTATTGTTTAACTAAATTATTGCATAGAAAATACACATTTTGCAAGAAGTAGCATTGATCCGCTCCTAATTAGTAGCGGCGAATGAGAAGCCTATTCTTTTGCATTTCACATACACCATCATTATAAAGTTGAGACAATGAGATTACAGACGCAGCATTCTTTAAAAGCGAGATTCAAGAAATCCACCATTGTGCTGAGCTGTGATGTATTCAGAGTATCGGCAGTACGGTACCACGAGTGCAGAGTGGAGCCGGTAGGCGTGGCTAGGAAGAGCCGCCCACAGCGCACACACACACGCGGCGGATGCGCGTGTGTGCGTACAGAGCGCATGCAAATCAGGAGTTCACTCGAAACGAGATAAGAACGCGTCGCCACTTATCCTAAATGCCGCAGAACACGCCACATTTTTGGTGCTACGAGTGACGTAGAGCCTCTACGAAACTTGTAGATTCTCGTACAACTCGTTAAATTACTTTCGCGACACTCAAAAGAATAGGAGACAAATTGTGAGACCCAAAAACTTCAATTTTTCAGATTTGTTTTCAATTAAGAATGTATCCGCTGCTGCTGCGGAATAATTATCAAGTAAATATCCTGGATCTACATATCTGTGCGGGTACTTAGAAATGAAACAGTGTATAGTTAAATGATCCATTAGTTATTCCGTGAACTGCACAAGCTATCTGTTCTAATTTGATGCGTATTGCAAATAGTGAGAGTTTGTTTTCGGATGGGTTGCTATGCATTAATTGCAGTATTTATCGCATGCGGGTAGATTGCAAAAAGCGGTTGCGATATGCAAACGCACCTCATTAATATCCAACAGATTGTCAATCCGCAGATACGGCCCTCTTCATGCAAACTGGTATACCTAATGCTGTATAATGCCGCGTCATATTACCCACACCGCTATATTGCACTGATATACCTGTCATGTTTTATGTCTGTCATATCAAGTTTTACGGTTAAACACATTTTTGGGTTATCTTGTTAAGATTATCTGTGACGGTAAACAATAAGTAGTTAGCACCGCATCCACACGGTCTACACCTCCTAGCTTTATAATCATACACAAGTCAATCGATTTTTTTTCTTATATGTTTATGTATTGAATTATAATTTTACAATTAATTTAAACGTACATATACCTGTTATTCGGAAAACCTCGCTGCGCTCAAGGACCGGCATCGCTGACGTCGGTGTAAAGGCTGTTAAGTTGAAGTGGGATTGGACGGGTCACGTCTCCCGCATGCCAGCAAATAGGTGGGCCAAGGTCGTAACTGGATGGAGCCCTGTGGATGAAAAGCGACACCGTGGAAGGCCTAAGAAGCGGTGGTGCGATGATTTCGTTCGGAAAACTACGCGAAGTCTTATCGTCCAAAATACCTCAGTGTATTAAGATGAAAGTCTTTTAGCATTGCGTGTTACCAGTGATAACGTGTTCTCTCACTATGGGCCTCATAAGAAGGGGCATGGTCGCTCAGCGAGCCATGGAGAGCGATATGCTTAGTGTATCTCTATGATATCAAATCAGAAATGAAGAGATTCGTAGACAAACTAAAGTCACTGATGTAGCACAAAGGATTAGCACGCTGAATTGGCAGTGGGCAGGGCACATACCGGCTGGTCGTTGGGACAGAAAGGTTCTCGAGTGGAGACCATGTACTGGGAAGCGCAGTGTAGAACGGCCGCCCACTAGATTGAAAGACGACCTGATGAAGGTTGCTGGGAGCCGGTGGGTGCAGGCCGCACAAAATCGGTCGTCCTGGAAATCTATCGGGGAGGCCTTTGTTCAGCAGTAGAACTCCTGCGGCAGATATGATGATGATGATGTATGAAACGTAATGTTTAAACTTGCCTGTGACTACCTTTGTGGGGCCCTCACGGGTCTGCGTACTGCTGAGTAAAGCATCCGAGGATGTTATTATTATCATTAGTTGAAAAGGTTTCTTGTTGCTGTTGCTGAAACGTAGCGTAGCTTGATGTCTCGAATCGCGGACTGGAGCGAAAGGAACGAGCCGGTGCGCGCGAATTGTACGTCTCTTGCGCCTTGCAATCTCATTGGGCGGTGAGATTGCAGAAAGTTTTAGGGTGTTACTTAATCGGGTTGTCATACTCGTAGTACGCCTACGTTTATGACACTAATCACGCTAATATTATAAACGTTGACGTATAATGTTGATTATCAATAAAGAACTATTATGACTATTATTATGACTATTATGACGTGAAAGTTAAGATGTTTATTTATTTGTTTGTTTGTTACTCAATCACGTGGTAACGGCTGAATCTATTTCAATGAAATTTGGTATATACGTAGATTATAACCTGGATTATCACATAGGCTACCTTTTATCATGTAAATCAGTTCCCATGGGATAAAAATGGGTGTCAAAGTTTCTATAGAAAAATGATTTTGGTCTTTGTAAATACCCTTTACACCAAAACTACTTAATGGATTGAGCTCAAACTTTACAAAAATTTAGTTCTAGACCTAGAATAACATATAAGCTACTTTTTATCTCATAAATCAGTTCCCCTGAGATAAAAATGAGCCATTAAAGTTACTTTTTAATGAAATTTGGTATGTAGATAGAGAGATATAGATATTTATTTCGACACAAGTAACAAACATACAGAAACTATATACAGTGGATAAGTAAAGACAGACAATTAAATAAAGACTATGAAATACAGACAATTAAAAAACACGTTACTTAAACAAAAAATAATAGTGAAGATACATACCCAGTCACTCTGAGCCCTGCACGTAGATTATAACTTGGATTAACACATACGCTACTTTTTATTGACAAACCACGCGTGCGAAGCCGCGGGCGGAAGCTAGTCTTCCATACTATTTCACGGATTAATCCAAAGAACATTACTAAATAATAAACAAAATCTCGTAATTTACCTGTAAATAATCCGAATGAGTTTGACAATTAAATTGACATGACAATAGCAAAAGTAATGCTACCCTATATATATATATTTGGAGCCAAAGGTTAAAAGCAAATGTATGGAGAAATATTGCCATCTTTTCAAAGTAGTATCATCTACGAGTAATTCATTCAAAAACATCATTTGACTTCTAGGAGTGGTGAACATCAGAAACACGTTGTTTGTTTAAAGCAGTGTTAAATTTGAATGAAGCGAATATTATTAGCGATTATTAGCGATTGATTATATATTTGAATAAAATATTACAAGTTCCTTCATTGTACACTAATTCAGGTTTTATCGTCTGAATAATACAATACATTAATAGGTTGAAGGCATAATTAATTTTATTTTTATTTTGCTATAATAACCGTTAATACTATACTTAGCCACATGCTTCGTTTACTTTTATGAGGTACATTAAGGCAACTACAAAAATTACCTACATATGATAAACATTAAAGATTTTACGAGTGGTTTTTACGCTAACAGCAGTTTTTACGATTGTGAGTTTGAGTGGAAACGTGATGTTTCTATAATATGCTCAAACTACTTAAAAAATAAGTGATAATATGGACTAAGGATAATTAACACATAAAACTATATTTTTATATATATTTATGTATCAACTGTGTGTAGTCTGTACTCGACTGGCTTCAAATAGTAGGTAGCTATAATTATTATCTATCAGTATTGAAAGGTCTAAGTACTTAATTTTATTTTTATCTAAAGGACCGCCATATATTTTTTATTATTTTATTGAACTGCTTATGCACCTTTGTAACACGACACTTTGCGTGATATGACACGATAAAACGTCCTGCACGATTAGGAGGACTATCTCTAAATTGTATGCAGTACATATCTATATAGGATGTGAATGGATGCGTTACGACCGGATCTTATTTTAATATAATTATTGTATTGTATCGACCGAGATCAACTTACAGTGAAGGTTATGTATTTGTTAAAATAATTGTGTGTTATCTTTTTTAGTGGGAGATTTCCAAACAAGTGTTCATAAATAAAATCATTCATTCGCAAGAATGTAGGTACAATAATTCAATATACACAATGTTTAAAAGCCTCCTTACATTCTGCCGCGTCAAGACGTGCAAAATGTTCAAGTGTGTTACGAGTAAGCACACTCATCACTCACAACGCGATTACTACCAGTAGTTCCAACGGTAAGGCCCGATTAGTTAAGATAGTGGTCGAAAGTCTGTCTATTCTCAATAAAAAAGACAACCAGATAAAGTTTCCAAAACACAGTTAAATAGTAGATTTAGTTAGACTGCAGGTGTAACAGTGCGCTCTATTGTGGTTGCAGGCGGCGGGTTTCAATCAGTATTTCAGTACAGTTTAGATAAATGAACTTTCAATTTGTAATTTATCGGTGAATGGTCGCCAATAAACAACCGCGGGGCTATCCGTCAGCCTCGACGTCTCTCCGCCTCCTGCCGATGCCGTTGTGGATGAGGGCTCCTCACCGAAGCCGGTGCCAATATCTGTCTCTCATGAAGTCCGAATAACATTTAATCCAATTATAATTGTTATGCATCTTATATACACCGTAATACTTTAAATGCTTCAATAAATGGACCTTTGAATACCATATCTAAAACGGTTTCAATGATCTAGGTTTTTACTATTCAATATTGAAAGCATATAATATATATTGCGTGTACTGCAGTGAAGTTGATACATACACCGTGCATCTACACAAATCGAAATGAGAATATATTTTTATTCGTCCTTTCAACTACGTTATTATTACTACAAAATATTTGGACAAGTAACAAAGAACTCAACTGCAAGTTTTCTTTAAAATTAATTTCCTTCACGCATAATAAATCGATGCAAGTCACATCTCCAAGTCAAAGCAAACGCGGAGATGTTATTAATTTATCGCTCACTGAAGCGGAGGGAAGAGTTATGACACTGAATAATGAGCTAACTTAAAAAGATGTCATACAAACTGGCGCATGCCGGCTCTGGAGAGGAGAGGAGAGGGGCGGAGGGGAACTGCTCTTTAATCTACATCCATGCGACAGGATCACTCATAAGTATTATTTCTGTACATTCAAGCTTGCGTAAATACGATCACATTTATGAGTATCGCCACAGGCTCAAGTGGTTATCCATCCGCCTTCGCCGGAATGCTCACATCCTTTCCCTCCTTTACAGCATCCTTTTCGTTCCTTCTACTCCGTCCTACCTCAGTGAACGCTTTGACTTTATTAATGTCTCCAACTCCCGATCCTTACGCTCCGCTGAAAACCTTAAATAGAAAACTCCTCATCATACCTCAGTATTTTATAATATACTAACTCCTTCACTCTTCAGGCTACCAGGCTCTGGAATGCTCTACCTGTTTCAATTGATAACGCCAAATCCCTTCCTGTTTGTAAAAACATGGTTAATATAAATTATCTGTCGTCCATCGCTCATTAAGACTTCGCGACTTTAAATTTGTGTATATAATTTTTTACTTATGTATTTAAAAACAGGTTATTTAATCATTATAAAAATATTTATATATATCTAATTATATATACCTATTACTAGCTGACCCCGCGAACTTCGTACCGCCTTAAAATCAATAAAATTTGTGTTGCTAAGCTGATATAGAAGTTGGTGGTGGAAGGGTGAAAATGTATGGTTGTATGTATTTTTTTTTATTACCGAACCAAAAAAAAAATTAGGGGTGGACTACCCTTATCACATAGGGGTATGAAAATAGTTTACGTCCTATTCTCAGACTTACCGAATATACACTAAAAATGTCGTAAGAATCGGTCAAGCCGTTTCGGAGGAGTTTTGTTACAAACACTGTAACACGAGAATTTTATATATTAGATTTTAGTAATATAGTAGGTCTTGGTTTGTTAGTTATTATTTGATTAACGCCGCCATCCTCATTTGTTCATACAGATCCTCTCCATCCAAACGTTGCCTGGAAGAGATCGCTTTTAGCGATAAGGCCGCCCATTGTACCTTTGATTTAATTGTGTATTCTCTTTTGTTTGTTTTTTTTAATGGTGTGCAATAAAGAAATTATCTATCTAATCTAATCTAATGCCTTCCATCACTATAGTGTTTCAAATTCAATATTATTCACAAGAACAATTTTGATCCGTCTCGTCAATTGGATTAGTCCCATCTGGCCCGGTGGTTCTGCCCCGGTACCGGGCCAGATTTGAAGAATCGTGCCAATGGGCCCGGTAAGTAGCTTACCGGGTCCGTTGGCTCGATTTTCGTGTCATCTGGCCCGGTCATATTAATAATAGGCAATAATAGTTTAGGAAGGGGGAGCGAAGTATTACAATATTAATTATTTATTATGAATGTTTTTTTATTGTTTGATTCACCATTTGCTTTTCTAACATTGGTCAGAGACGTATTTTAGGCAAACATTTTGCATACTACAGTTTCATCTCCATTGATGCGATCATCGAAGTACAGTGAGTGATAGTGGTACATTTTTATTTTCACGAAAGATAAGCAAGAACGAAACAAAAGTATCGTCTGTCTTTTTAGTGATAGGACCAATAAACAATGGTATGCTATCTCCTCTGTTAGGCAACAATAGCAGTTCAAGCGCACTCCACACTTTAGGTACGAAACTACAAGTACATCAACAGGCCCGCCTTGACAGGCCCATTCATAAATTTTATACTATTTAATGTACGTGACTTTTAGCAGTTTTATGGTTCTATTGATCAAAACTCAATAACTACGTAACTAAAATAACTAGCACGTCCTCTCACTCCAACATTCGAGGACTGCACTCCAATCTCGAACCGGTCCTCCACCATCTTGAGACCTCTAAACCACACTTATTATTTCTCACGGAGACGCAGATTCAATGCCCTCCAGACACAGCATACCTCACATACCCAGGCTACGCACTGGAGCACAAATTTAAATCCAAAGCTGGTATTTGCTTGTTTGTTCGGGAGGGCATTTGTTGTCTGTGTCTACGTGACCTTGAGGAGCCCAACCTCTCCGTTATGTGGATTTTGGTGGATACCAGCTTAGATAAGATTATATATGCCAGTCTGTATCGATCACACACTGGAGACCAAGAGACAACCAGGCTGTTTAACTACATCTGTGAAGTGGCGGATGTGGTGCAGCGACGATACCCCGATGCCCAACTGGTGATTCTGGGGGACTTTAACGCCAACCAAAAAGAGTGGTGTTCCCATACCAGATAACTGACCATGCTGGAAGAGAATCCTGCAATCTTCCACTCTCGCTCAATCTCACCCAGTTAGTTGGCGAGGCCACCAGGATACCGGATGTCAAGGGCCAATCAGCCAATTGCCTGGACTTTCTGCTGACAAACGAACCGGATCGCCACTCAGTATAAGTGCTGCCTCCGTTGGGCAGTTCAGACCACTGTGTGGTGAGGTCTGTATCATCATATTCGCCTCCCGACCCCTCTCCCAGAGGATGCAGGCGAATGTGGCACTACAAGTCAGCAGATTGGGATGAAATGCGTCATTTCTTCGCGTCTTATTCTTGGCGGCGAACCTGTTTTTCTTCCAATGACCCAATGGTCAGCGCTGATGCCATTACGGAGGTGATAAAAAAAGCAATGGAGTATTTCCAATTCCATTCGCTGACGCTTCACCTTCTGGCAATGCTCGCCCATGGTTTAGTTTCGCGTGTGCCAATACAGAAGCTCAAAACCAAGCGGCGTAACTTGCCTGGGTAGATGCACGAAACAGCAAAGCCTTGGATGTTCGGTCGAAGAAGAAAGCCGCCAATCCCAGCAAGAAGGTGATACGGAAGGCTCGTTTCGACCGGATTGGCCAAATGGGGTCTAAGCTGCCGCGTACCCCGCGGGAAGTAAAGCATTTTGGTCTTTGGCCAAATCGGTGGAAGCGAACTTCAACCGTCCTTCACTCCCTCCACTACTGAAACCGGATGGCTCCCTAGCTCACTCTGCTATGTAAAACGCAAATTTATTTGCAACTCAATTTGCGGAAGCTTCATGTCTCGACACCACTGGCGAATCTCCACCTAGCCTTCCCCGATATGAAGTGTCTATGCGTGAAATTCACATCCAGCAAAAAGAAGTGCTCAAAACGCTACATAGTCTTGACGTGAATAAAGCTAGTGGAATATCAGCCGTAGTGTTAAAAACTTGTGACCCTGAGTTGTGTCCAATACTGACAAGTCTTTTTCGCCTGTCTCTGAAAACTGGTTTAGTGCCTAAGTCATGGAAACTAGCTAATGTGCAGCCAGTGCCCAAAAAAGGTAGTCGCACCGACCCGTCAAACTACCGCCCTATCTCGGTCACCTCTTTAGTGTGTAAATGTATGGAGCGTGTGCTGAATAGGATACCTTGCATGCCTTGAAGACAACGACCTCCTCAATATGGGTTTCGCCAGAAACGGTCTACTGAGGATCTTCTTGTGTATGCCACACGCATCTGGAGTGAAGCCATCGAGAGGTATGGTGAAGCACTGGCTGTTTCACTAGATATCTCGAAAGCTTTTGACAGGGTTTGGCACGCCAGCCTTATTAGCAAGCTTCCTTCACCGTCCGTCCATCGGAAGTCCGTACTTCCAGCTCAGTTCTGCTCTTGGCTTGCAGACTTTCTGAGGGAACGATCCATTTGGGTAGTCATTGATGGCCGCTCGTCTGATCAATTAGCTATAAACGCCGGGGTACCTCAGGGGTCAGTTCTCTCTGCTACGCTGTTTCTGCTGTGTATCAATGATCTGCTCATGCCCGGTATCATTGGGTACGCAGACGACAGTACAGTTGTGGAGAGGTACACCTCTAATGCTCGAGCCGGCAGAGCTGAAATTCAGAAGCAGGGAGATGAGATGCTGCAGCGTTTGAATTTGACACTCAATGCCGTCTCTGACTAGGGCGATGCCAATCTCGTCAAATTCAATGCTTCAAAAACGCAAGCATGTCTCTTCTCAGCGAAAAAGAGTCAGTTTCTCCAAGTTCCCATTTTCCGTGATGTACCGGTAGTTGTGAAAAGTCACCTCGAGCTTCTAGGGGTTTCGCTCACGCCTACTCTCAACTTTACCTCATACATCGAGTCTAAGGCTAAAACAGCTGCCATGAAGCTGGGTATCCTCAACAAGGTCAGGAGATGCTTCATACCAGGACAACTTCTTAGACTTTACAAAGCACAAGTCCGGTCTGGTATGGAGTACTGCTGCCACCTTTGGGATGGTTCGGCCAAATACCAGCTCGCTACCTTAGACTCGATAGAACATAGGGCTTTTAGGCTTATAGGTGAGCAATATATGGCGGAGACTAAGACCCAAAGTCTCGAACACCGCCGTAAAGTTGCAAGCCTATCAATCTTTTACAGAATCCATTTTGGGGAATGTGCCCAGGAACTTTACGATCTGATTCCGCCATCTCCTTTCCACCAAAGGACAAGCAGGCGCACGGCTCAGTACCATCTGTACCTAGTTGATATACCACCCATTCGCACACACCGTTTTGGTTCTACGTTCTTGATGCGCACAGCTAAGGTATGGAATACTTTGCCGTCATCTGTGTCCTAAAGAATACAATCCGGGCCTCTTTAAGGTAAGAGTGAATAGGTTTCTTCTAGATCTTCGTGCTTCATCTAAGACCACATCATCGCTTACCGTCAGGTGTGATTGTGGTCAAACGAAGATCCATAATGTTTGAAAAAAAAAATACATTTGTAAAGTCAATACAAATATCAGAACTAAACTCTTCACTGAATCGAGAGTCAATATAGATTTTTGACAGCTTTTCACTGGAAACTGACAATCTGGATTACCTACGTTTGAACATAGTTCTAGAATTGGAGCCTCAGACCTTTCTTGGTTCGGTAAATGAAGTGAAATTAATGAAATTATTTACAAATAAAAAATACGCATTGCCAATCTTAGTAAGTACCGAGCCCAGTCGCATCCTAAATTCAATCACCATTATTGTTTGGTCCTCAACTCGTAGTTCCTGATACCCACTATCCAGGGAACTCTATTGTAGGCACTGTATGGCTGTAGAGATATGTCGGAGTGGGTGATTGGACGCGAGTCGCCGTCCGTGCGCCGACCGCCGCGATGTGTCCGATACGCTAACGAGCTGTAATGCACACAAAGTGCACCGCCTGCCGGTCACCGGTCACCGTTACGCATCCGATACCGACCGATGTCTCGAATCAGATCAATAAGCACGATTACATGGGATTTGTTTCAATAGGTATATTTATTGTTAGGTCGTGAATTTATCGAACTATTTAAATAACAGAATGCACTAAATAATTATATATATCACTAACAGTGGTGAAGTAAATATTGAAAAAAACCTTCATGCAGAGTTACCTCTGATTCCCAAATCCTTATGAAATTCTCAAAGTATTTGCACCATAATTGTCTAATTTATGTACGTAATTTAATAAAATGTTCATTATTCATATCAGCCATAAACGTCTTATACTCGTACCATATTTAGTTCCGAAAATTAAACTAGATGTCGCGACTAAAAAGTGTCCATTCCTAGATCGCGCTAACGAAAACCGCTCGGCATATGGTATAAGGACTCAGAGTAAAATGTTTGGAGAGCTATTTCGGTTAAGCTGTCACGGCCTCAGAGGCCAACAGCGAAATTAGTCCATTCGAAAAAAAAATGTTTGGAGAGCTCGTTCGGGTGACTTGTTACTTGCAATAAAGCAAATTTGAAAGTACAGTGCCTTGTGATTTGGGAGGACCCTTTACATGAAATACCTACCATAGGTTCGGGTTACTCATTCTGATTGGCCGTACAGTATTACCTTGTTCTGAAGGGTTGTCATACAAACCATGAAAATGAACATCTTTTTTGTAAAAAAAAATGTTTTGTAGAACTGGCCTATAGATATGTTGTCTTTATAAATGTTTGGAACTGGTTGCAGCATCTTTATTTTTTTGTCTACTTCAGGAGTTGTCTTCGCCAGTCGACATGTGTCCTATGATCGAGTTAAATCAGACGAGATCGAGACAATATCTGCATTCTTTGTGGACTTTGTTGTAATTAATCCTACAATTTGCGACATCATTGTTTTCCTACAGGGAAACAAACCCATATCCCAATCATAACTTGTTTATGAAGACTTGCGGCAATAATGGCCGGTGTTCAGCATGCTTCATGTTCCTGCGTGTATGAGGGCTACAAAGCACTATTATCTCTCATTCAGGAGAGAGAAGAGCGATTTATGCGCTCGCTACAAGCCGTCATTAATTTATCGCACCGAGGCGCACGTGTGCTCTGTTACTAGACAAATGGTAATCGAAAACGCAAACCTTATATGATTTTATAGAGCTTGAACATTATCTATTTTGTGTTTTCGTTTATAAAATATCAGTATTATTAGACCATGAGTAATATCAGTCTAATCTGTTTATTACGTTTTATTTTTAGTTTTTACTAAGAAAACTTTGGTGATTTGTTTCAATCATTATTAAATATACGGGAACAGATCACACTCACTCATATGAAGGTTCACTACTCTTTAGAACGGTACGTACTTATAATACCAACTGTCATTTGAGCAGTCGTGCGTGGTACGCGGCTGGAGATGAGTAGAGTCGCTGTCACCGCCGCCCCCCCCGCCCGCGTTGGTACTATACGCTACTAGACACAAGTAAATACTGCAATTAGTCAAATGAGCTCCCGGACCCAATAATTAATGAGGCATTTGTAGAATTATCATGTTCGCATTCGCTTACAGCCTCTGTAGCCCCAGCCGGTTACACGCTTGCCGGAATAATAGCGCGGTAAGTATTTATTTGTGTATAGATTACTAAATGTGATTGAAAACAACAGCTGTGATAAATTAAATAAGCATAATATTTCATAACGTCACGCGCAATAAACGCTAATCCTTGTAATGGCGTGGGTAATGGCTGGCGTAGGCAGTGCGCGACTCGCGAGTGTCGCGCGATTCAGCGACGCGACATGACAGCGCGGCAGATTTGTAGCGCGATTACCGGTGCCCATAAATCCATAGTTCGGTTTGAAGTGCGCCCGCACCCGTTATAATACAATAAACATATCAACGACGAAACACAAGACTCACTTTGTGTCCGCACGACGTTTCCTCCATTTAAATTAATTTATTTGGTGTGCGCGGGCGCAATGCAACAAGACGCAAACGAGGGCGGGCGGCGGCGAGGGCGGGCGGCGGCGAGGGCGGGCGGCTCGTAAACATGTCACCGGAGATGTATCACCACCGGCCCGCCTGCGCCTGCGCCCGCAACCACGCTAGCTGCCGCAGCCTCGCTAGCTGCCGCCGCCGCAAGCTCGGCCTCGGTACGGAAGACATTAGCGTACAAAAAGAGCATCCACCGGCCGTTCAAGCGATAAATGATCCACTCGCGCCGCACTACATCTCCGCAGCAATAACATCGTGTTGTGCAAATAATCGAATTATTTATACTCGTATCTTGCGGCGAATGTAGAGTCGTGAGCGCGTCGCGTAAAGCACAGCTTCAAAGGAAACAACGCGACACTTGAACGAGCTGATGTCATTTGCAATAACATGGAGTTTGGCTCCGTTTAAACAACCGAATGTAAAATAATAGAGCAAAGCGATGATAAGAATTTGGTAGACAATTAGTCGCGGCGCCACGCGCTCCTCCACGAGCGAACATTCACGAAGCGAACTGACGATCAAATTTAAACAGAATAGCTAAGAACAAGTTAATTACCTTTATTTGTGGCCACAATTAGAAGGCAATACAATAAATGAGAATCCGCGTTTACATCGACAGATCACTCTCCAGTCTCTCAGCCAAATCCGGAGCCCGAATTCGACGCGAACGCGGACAAAAGTGCATTCTTCAGCAGGATTTATCACGCGGTATTTGTTGTGCGGCGGAGCGGAAGGGGGGAGGGGGATACCGATTTACTCCCGAATTAAAACACAAAGGTAAATGTCGCGCGGTATTTTTAGGCTTGCAACCGCGTCGCACGACTAATGCGTCGCCGTGGCACCGCTCGCTGTAAATCACGGCCGATTGTCGCGTCTGTCAATGTTTTACTTTGTAACAAATGACTTTTATATAATTGTCCCCGAAATAGCGGCTCGTTCGGATTTACGGCTGCCCGAGGGAACATGTGCCCATTACTACCGTACGAAGTATGCTTAGACAGTACAAATGTTTTAACAAATAATTAACTTAATGTAGCAAGCATTGTCTATTGATAGTGTATATTTACAAGTATATGTGTTGTGGGGGCGTAGTGCCTGTAACCATTGCGCCGATTGCTTGGTTTCATTTATCATCTGATGAATAAATAAGTGTAAATCCTCCTACATGTTTCACTTTTTAAACTGTTGGTGTTGTAGGTTCTCAAAGGCTCTAAATTTATGTTAGTGTATATTAAGTTAAAACCTACTCAAATAAGTGCTGCAAAGTAATGTAAACTAAAAGGGCACGAACAGTAGTGTTCAGCTTAACTCCCGGTAATCTCCCGAAGCTCCGTGACTCCAGCGTGTTCCGCTAATCCAGGGTTAATCCCGTCAGCGCCGCCACGAGCGAAGACAGGGGATTACGCACTATTAGTTCACTTCTCGCGGTGATTGGAAAGTCAACAAGGGTTCGCCCGCGTCAATGACAATCAAAACAAGTCCAGCCTATTTTTAAACAAATGCTCCGCTAAGCTCTTTAAACAATTAACAAGAAACGGATACAGCCAACAAACTAAGCAACCCATTTGGGGTGCACAATTATCCAGATTTACCTCCATTTCATGAGGTGCATTGATCCCATTCTTGTAGGCGTGAATCCTACAAATAAACATTAAGTTACAGTTTAGTTTAGTTATAAACTTAATCACTTGTAGATACATCTAAGTATTCCGATCATAGAAGTGGAGAGACGCAAGCCGCGGCGCGGTATGCGTGAACTGTGCGTGAACTGTGCGTGAACTGCGCGTGAAATCGTTAACGATCCGCCGAGAACGCGATAATCAAATAATTTGCATCTCGTTCGCGGGTAAGTCGGAATGCGCTGAAACGAATATTTACGTGACACGACTTTTGCACTCTATCATCATCGCATGCCTGTGTGCGTCGCAGTGTCAGCGGCTGCGCGTGTGGGGGTGCAGACACGGCGGTGTGATGAATTTATTCGCGAAATGAAGTGAACGAGAGGCGCGGGTGGAAACACGCGGGAGGGAAGATGCCGGGGTGAGAGGGGGAGGCTTCACGCTCCGAGGGAGGCAGATGTCACCCGGAAGGGAACCGTGCAGAGGGTTCCGGTTTCATTAACCATGAAAATTGCAATTCCATCCGCGCGCCGAGCTTTTGCCTCATACCCAAATTGCCGCGACAATTTCATCTCTGAAGTTATTATTACGTTCTTCTTGTTTCAACATTTTTGATTAATTTGATTAAATATTTTACGAGAAAGTAAAGTTTATTTGTTATTTAGTTACATATTCATATACATTCAGAGTGTAATTTGATTTGTGCGTGGCCTTTAAGTCTAAGCAATGCAGAATAAATATCGCTGGACATTTCACACAGCGCTATCTAGCCCCAAATTAAGCAGAGCTTGTACTATGGGAACCAGATAACTGATAGAATACTTATATACTTTTTTTTGTAAATACATACTTATAATATATAGAAAAATACCCAGACACAGAACATGCAAACATTTGCTCCGCGGCGGGAATCGAACCCGCTACCTCCTGCGTCTCAGCCGGCTATACGCCCATTGCACCACGGAGGCAGTCAAATGGTAGAGATCAGAATGGTAGAGCTAGTAGAGTTTTTAATAGAAACGACATCATTGACATTGATCATCTGGTATCAATACCTAGGTACGAGTAGTGCTTGCATTCCGCGAATTGCAGGAGATCACTCCGCAAGTGAGCCGTTGGGCAGCTATTATCGGCGCGGGCGAGTGCCAAGCTGCCATTCACGAGGAATAGACACAAAGTTGTCACGTTGCCTCGATTTCCATGGCATTGCATCAGCTCGGGCGTGTCGTCGCCTGCGCGTCGCCTGACAGGACGCCAGCTCTGAACCTGCCGCTATTTGGCCTTTAGACGTGGAATCTTTTAGAAATGTCGAATTCGATATTCAGGCCAACTTCACGTAGAAATGCGTCAAGAGATACTCGTACATCTGTGCGTGAATCCGCGTTTAATTTCACGCTGCGTAATATGTTGGGGACCCACCAACATACTAACTAACCAATTCGATCCTGTGGCGCAGTGGGCGAGTAAGTTGGCATGGAAAAGGTTACGTGTTTGATTTTCTACGGGAAAAAAGTTTACGTAAGGCTCTGGGGTTTCTGGTACAGTAGACACTCCTAGTTCCTGATGCCACTGACACAGGCTCACCTGTGAGGTCGCCTACTATAAAGTATGCGATAGTTTAGACGTAAGTTACATATGAAGATGTTAATTTTTTTATTAATATACTAGCTTGTTATTTAAAATTCTATATACTCGTAATATGTATATAATATACATGATGAAAACGAAAAGGTCTTCACTCAATAATTTCGTCCGTTTCCACCCCGTATAGGACCCCGTACGAACCCTGTATCTATCATGAAAAGGACGAAAGGTTTATAATTCCAAGTACACTGCTGAACTGAGGCGCGGATATATTCCAACGCTCAGCCGTCCTAGCTCCGATAAGGA
This sequence comes from Philereme transversata, assembly GCA_963924445.1. Lineage (NCBI taxonomy): Eukaryota > Metazoa > Arthropoda > Insecta > Lepidoptera > Geometridae > Philereme > Philereme transversata. The sequence goes on from OZ004354.1 coordinate 23,265,937, forward strand.
CGTACTTTCCTATATTTAACGAGTGTTATTCCAGTATTGCTTGCGCTTCCCATACGCGGCGCCTCATTTGTCGCTAACGATAGCCGCGCACAGATATCATCGTTAGCGTGCTTTTTGTCTCACCTCATTATTATTTTATGAGTAAGTAGGTATCTACTTGCTCCATAAGCGTGCCTTGTACGTGTGTCTGTACGCAAGAACGGGGTAGGTAGTTGGAATGTTCTCGGATTCGTATCGCGATGGCGAACCAGCAGCGGATAGACAGGCTAGGGCGAGTAGGCTTGAGAGCTTCAGGCTTCTACAGACGAGGCAATCTCAAGCACAATTTGCGGGACGCATTCGCATTGCATGATATAGGTACAATGAGACCTGATAAAATAATAAACAAGTTTTATTTCTGGAACAATGTTCTATTTTAAATTTAATAAACGAATCAGCTTGATGGTGAAGTATGGGCGGTTGGTTTTGTAAAAATATAAACATATTGTTACGAGCTGAGAGTTCGGGATAAAATAATGGGAATCAGTCCAACCAAAATAACACTTTTAACACGATGACGATGAATACAAGAACTTGGTCACACGTATCACAACACACTAATTCACATCACTGTCGCAGCACTTAAAGTCACCGAAATGATCGCACGTATAGCTTAATCCAGACTGACTCGGGAGCAACTACTGTTCACGCGAGACCCTTCCAACGTCAGTCCTCCAGGGCCTCGCTGAGACTAACTCACTGAGACTGACTCAGACTCGAGACTGACTGTCCGGCCATCTCTCCGGCCTATTTATATCCACACATTTCGATTGTTCGAGAAGGATCTCGATCGTTCCAGGAAAAGGGTCGGCCCCTCGACACAATGGCCACTCCATTGTGCGCAACCGCAGACAATAACAACAATAACACAGCAAGACAAAAGCGTTCGAGAAGGTTCGATTATTACTCATTGTTTAACAGCCTCGGCGTAACACTGCCCCCTCCTAAAACATGCTCGTCCTGAGCATTCTTAGCCCCATATCGCAGCAGCCGATCAACACGAACAATTTTAGGCGCACCTCGCGCTGAAGATGTAGCAACTAGAGGAGCCACATTGCCGTCTCCAATACTTCAGGACACCCAGAGTCCCTTTCTCATCAGCGATCCCAATTCCAGCCTCCAAAACACGGCTCTCATGATTTCTATCTGTTCTTTCACTTCCTGGAATTCCTTTCCAGATGAACCGAACGATTCCCTCATCAGTCGAGCACGCTCTTATGGCCAACGTCGCTGATCTTCCTGTTGACGACCTGCTCTTCTTTATCCTGACGTCGCTGTTCCTCTTGCAACCGAGTCTGCTCCACCTGTTCATGTCGCTGTTCCTTCTGCAACCGAGCGTGCTCTTCCTGCTGACAACGCTTCTCTTCTTAATGCTGACGGCGTTGTTCCTCCTGCAACCGAGCCTGCTCTTCCTGTTGACGACGCTGCTGTTCTTTATCCTGACGACGCTGTTCTGCCTGCAACCGAGCCTGCTCTTCTTGCTGACGACGCTGCTCTTCCTTATCCTGACGTCGCTGTACTTCCTGCAACCGAGCCTGCTCTTCTTGTTGACGGCAAAGCATGGCCATAATAGCAGCAAGATCGCCTGTCACAGGAGCTTGACTCACGGATGATGATGATTAAGCTCCAAATGGTTCAGTGGCGGCTGATTCCATCTCCATCGGCTGACAACTCTGCCGAACTTCTTGAACCGGAGACTCCCCAAACCGCCTTTCATCCATTTCCTGTTGTCGTTGACCTCTCGTCCTGACACCGTCCACGTTATCCTTTGGCAGAACCGACATTATTTTATCCCACTTCTGACACCAAATTGTTACGAGCTGAGAGTTCGGGATAAAATAATGGGAATCAGTCCAACCAAAATAACACTTTTAACACGATGACGATGAATACAAGAACTTGGTCACACGTATCACAACACACTAATTCACATCACTGTCGCAGCACTTAAAGTCACCGAAATGATCGCACGTATAGCTTAATCCAGACTGACTCGGGAGCAACTACTGTTCACGCGAGACCCTTCCAACGTCAGTCCTCCAGGGCCTCGCTGAGACTAACTCACTGAGACTGACTCAGACTCGAGACTGACTGTCCGGCCATCTCTCCGGCCTATTTATATCCACACATTTCGATTGTTCGAGAAGGATCTCGATCGTTCCAGGAAAAGGGTCGGCCCCTCGACACAATGGCCACTCCATTGTGCGCAACCGCAGACAATAACAACAATAACACAGCAAGACAAAAGCGTTCGAGAAGGTTCGATTATTACTCATTGTTTAACAGCCTCGGCGTAACAATATATATATCGATACCAAATATGTTTGTAATAAGTTAAGATTTCTAAACCGCTTATTGAGTACGACCTGCGTGGTACAGTGAGTGAATAGCCGGCTGAGAAGCACGAGGTAGCGGGTTCGATTCCCGCCGCGGAACAAATGTTTGTATGATCTACAGATATTTGTTCCGAGTCTGGATGTTTTTCTACAGGTATATTTTAAGTACGTACGTATTTACAAAAACAAGTATATGAGTATTCTATCAGTTATCTGCTGCTGCTTATAAGCTCTGCTCAGTTTGGGGCTAGATAGCGCTGTGTGAAATGTACAGCCATATTTATTTATTTATATGTATTTATTACTGCAGAGCAAAGGCCTCCCTTCCTTCCTTCCACTTCACTCTATCATACGCTTGGAAGGAAGGGAGGCCTTTGCCCTGCAGTGGGACAGTACAGACTCCAAATATAATAATATATAACAATATAACAAATAAAATAATATGAATTTGTTATTATTCAACTTATTTATTTCTTAATTCAGGTTATAGGCCTGGACTTTTACAAAAGCATTACCGGGGCCGAAGCCAACGAGTAAAAGGCCTGTTTGGTCTTTATAAAAATCCCCATGGCAAGATGGACCTGATACAGATGGTAGTAGGTACATACTATTGCAACATATGGATTAGAGTTCGGGGTATTGTTAGAGTAAGCTTATGAAATAGAGTATGGGTTATCAGAGAAATGAGATACGGCACCCGCCAATCCTGTAATTGATCGAGCGAAGCGAGATCTCCAAATCAACTTGTTTGTTTGTCCAAGAATAACTTTCGAGGCGTCGTTCCGATCATCGTGAAATTGATACATACGAGTAGGTGCATAGGTAGTGATGGCACAATTTTGGTGTGACTAAATGAGCTCAAAATGTGGGGGGGTTGTTGAGATATTGGGGTTTAAGACGGGTAAAAAAAATTAAAATGAGACTATTAGGTCAAGTGGGGCGACTCCGTTTTTATTCTTAGCAACGTTTTTGTAGTTTTTGAGTTATTAGCATAATAAAAACTAAACTTTGATAAAATTCACAGGGTACGCCACATTGCTGTAATTTGGTATGCGTGTAGCTTAAGTATCATAAATATAGGCAAAAGTCTGAAGTCCAAAATAACTACAATTTGTACCCCAAAAAAGAATAACCACTTAACATGAACTCCCGTTACCTGTAATTTGAATAAAACCGTAGGTCAAGTTGATTGGTTATTTATTTCGTGGCACTATTTTAATCGTCTGACTTTATTTATTTTTATTACATAATATACTATTTTGACATTTTAAACTATATGTTATTATATTTTGACACAACATGACATAATCACCTACCATGACACATTGTATTTTTCATTTGACAACACAATACTCTCAAGGTCTAGTGGCTAAATGGAGCGGTCGCAACAGAATATCAGCGCTTTCCTTTACGGCGGGCATAATGCTGAGTCGAGCCCCATTTACTGCTGTAGCACACAGTATCTACCAGGTTCTCTCTTGTGTTTTTGTTTATTTTACGTTTATACTATTTTAATTGTTTCTTTTTTTGCATTTTCTCTGTTTTAAAATGTAACTGTATTGTGTACTGTGTGCTAATGTAGTGAATAAATGATTGTCTATGTCTATGTCTCTTCAATAATATTAATATATTATAATATTACGAATATGAATGTTAACTTCCGAATTTGTTACTGTGGAGGAACCATTCAGGTCCGGCCAGTTACACCGCGACGTCTTCGGGCTGTTACGGAGTTCCACTCTAACAAAATCAGATAGCTAAAACAAATAAACAATAAGTCTAGACAACTGAAACAATAAATAATATTTGTAATTCTCTAAACCTTGTATGTACGAGGATAAGTGTCGAAGCATTGTTCCGATCTTTGTGAAATTTGGTATATATATAGGTGTACCTATATCACATGATATACATCACATGTGATGACACATTCCAGCGTGAAAAGAGTAAATGTAGAAAATGAACCACCCCCCGTTGAGATATTGGGGTTCAAGAAGGTTAATTATATATAAATGAGGCAATCATATCAAATGGAATGTCTAATTGACGACCTCCGTGGTGCAGTGGGCGAATAGCCGGCTGAGACGCAGTAGGTAGCGGGTTCGATTCCCGCCGCGGAACAAATGTTTGCATGATCTACAGATATTTGTTCCGGGTCTGGTTGTTTCTCTATATAATATAAGTATGTATTTACAAAAAAAAAATATATAAGTATTCTATCAGTTATCTGGTTCCCATAGCACAAGCTCTGCTTAATTTGGGGCTAGATAGCGCTGTGTGAAATGTCCAGTAATATTTATATTTATTTATGTAATGAAAGGTACCTATTTGTCAGTAGATTTTAAACCCATATTTATTTTAAGAATTGTAGTATAAAAAATAACGAAATTTGAACGATGAAAGTAACAGAAATATAACTGCAATCTCTACCGCGAAAATATCAACTCATATAACATGAACTCCCGTTGGTTGTAATTTGAATAAAACTATAGGTCCATTTTGTAGATACTATACAGTCACTTTTTTCAAAATCGAGAGGACACAGAAATTTGAAATTACGTTATGATTATTTTGACTAACAGTGTTATTTATATTATTTAATACTTTATTGCACAAACAATAAAAATTACAAGAGGACTTATTGCTAAAATCATTTTCTACCAATCATCCGTGACAGGTATAAAAACTTAGATGTCTAATGTTTAATTTATTGATTTAGGATTCCCAATTAGCATATAGACCGACTTAAATTAAAATAATATATAATAAACGCGCTCCCGTGCTCACTTTGTGAACGCAACCGCAGCTACTGTTACTGTACTGGTCTTCGTAACTTGTAGGTACATATTTTGATAGTAAAAAATTATAGAAAATTAACATGGAAGCTTATAGATAGAAAAAACGAAATATCAATTAATAAAAGCGAAATAACCCACTAATTAATTGAGCATTTTATTGACAGTCGCGAGATCTTAGTTCGGGGCGACCCACTACATACTTAGGTACAGTAAAAATACATATACTTAATGGCCTCCTTAGAGTAGCACCATTCATTAAATTATTGTCACTTACTTATTTCCAATCTGCTCCACTTAGAAATATTTCTGCGTAGAAATTCTGAGTTTCAATTATTTTTGCGATATTCGATAAGTCAGCCCAACCGAGTTAACAGCAGGAGGCTGAGCACCGATGCCGGCTCAGCAATCAGCATGTCATCCGATTCATTGTCCGGTTAGTCGGTCCGTGGTTTCAGTAGTTAGCGTAAGGTGTACATTGTAAGGTAGTCGATCGGCTCTCCTCGGCGACGACTCGGCTGCCCTCGACTCCGAGACGCAGCCTCCGGCCGCGGCGTCGGGCCCCGCCCACCGCTGCGGCCTCCACACCGCACCGCACCATCCTACACTGTGCTTACAGACACATTCTATACACACTACATACTCGTACCTACGTACATGCACACATGTCCTGCAAGAGTAGGTAGAGTGTATGCGCGACATACACAACTTCTCTTCGGTATATCTTATAGTTACGGAAGGCGAGATCGGAATACCGTCTCGTTAACAAAGGTCAGTCAGCTTCTGTCTGCTGTGAACAATCGCTGATTTGCATTAATGTGACTGGATACATTTTAGTAACTTTAATGTAAGTAATTGACCGAGCGAAGCGAGATCAACTTCATCAGCGAGTCAACTTGGGCAAATTGGCGTTGTATGTATGTATGTATGTTTGTTTGTCCGAGGATAACTTTCGAAGTGTTTATCCGATCATCGTGAAATTTGGTATACATATAGGTAGATAGTGATGGCACAATTTTGGTGTGACTAAATGAGCTAAAAATGTTGGGGGCTGGTTAAGATATTGGGGCTCAAGAGGGGTAAAAAAAATAGGACGACAAATTAAAGGTCTTCATTAGTACATTTCAACCCTGTTTTTATTTTTATTTTAACTTTGTAGTTTTTGAGTTATTAGCCATAATAAAAACAAAACTTTGTCAAAATTCACAGGGTACACCAGTGACCCCACAGTGACAAAAGATTACAAATAATATTTTTTTATTTTAATTTAAGACTCGCAAGATCAGTTCGGGGCGAATCACTAGTTATGGCCATTCTTAAACCTTGTTAGGTATGTGACAAAGTTGATAATATGTCATCTAAACATAAGTTGAGTGGATGGTAGGGAAAGGTATTTTAGTATTCTGCTGTGTTGACTCATTACGTTTGGAACAGGTGCCATTATTAGTGATCTCAAGCGAGTCGGCACATCTGGCAGCTCACGCGACAATGCAGGTAATTTCCATAGGTCTCGTGTGACTTGCGAGGTGTCATCAGATAATATCAGCGACGTGTGAATGTGAGTCGCACTTGCATAGTGCAATGAGCCCACCGGCCACCGCGCGGCGCATTCTGCGACATAGCTGGACGTCATCATTACCGCGCCCGCGCCCGCGCCCGCGTTCACACCCGCAGCACCGCGCGCAATTACCTGATGCGCACCGCTCTATAAATAACGCGCGAGACAAAGCGATGCGATGCGGCGCGATAGGCGATAGTCCCGATAGGGAACAAAAGGCCCGTCCGCGCCGGTTCGCGACGTGTTAATTCCGCGAGCCGCAGCTTATGTGCCAGTCCGTAGCTCCTCGCTCGCTAGATACGATCTCAGGAGACGCAGATAATATATTATGATCCCGTGACAACTGCGCGAGTGTGAGCGCTATGCGCGCCTCGGCCGGCGGACCGTCGGGCCTCGCCGCCGCCACCACACCACACAATATGTATTATAATGGCATAGGCTGCAACAATCATTAACCATCTCTCCCAGCCTGTACAAGTATCACCCGCTGCTATAAGAAGGGCCCTTCTCTAAATCCGACTTTCATTGTGTTTGTTAGTTTACCTACTTACTTGATAGAACTCTTCATTTATCGCTGCTGAAGTCAACGCGAGCAATAGTTTTAGTTGAAGATTGATGTCAAGCAATTAGGAGTTATCTGTAAAGTGGGTAATTTATCTAGATTTAATTATATCTGATAGCTGGCTGTTACCGTGATGCCGTCCATCACTCAAGACGGACATGACGTCACGGTCGAGATGCAGCAGTGAATGTGGTAAATGTGTCCAATTGGTGTTAGCGAGTCCACGGCGAGTGAGTTCCCATCCCACCACATCGAGCCCGGGCCGGTGGATGCTTGTCACGTGAACCGAGGTTCCCGCCGAAGCGTTTAATGATGCCGTGCGACTATTCATGAACTTATTATTCTTAGTAGGTACTCCTAGCTGATTTGAAAATCTATTGTGTTCCTGGTTTTTGACCGTTGCAATAGACTGTGGTTGCAGTATAGGGTCCAAAAGTAAATATTCGAGTATTCGTACTACGATATATTTTTTAGAGTTGACCTTCAGATTGAATCTTTTGCAGATAATTCAACCAATAGACTAATAGATGACTATAGACTTCCTATATGATTGTTTAGAGTGGGTAAGAATAGTAATTAAACATTGTGTGTAGTTCACAAACATACATGTATAGGTAATCAAGAGGAATTCAAACTGGAACTGCAATCTAGACCAAACCCATGTCATGTGCAACAACTTTTTACGTAGGTGTAGGTAAAGCGTCAAAAAAAAGTCTAAAGTCAAATATTTTTATTCATTAAAATCACAAGGATCACTTTGAAACGTCAATTTTACTGCCTGTTCCTGCGTTAATAGGGCACTACTATTAAATTATACTAGTGGTTCGCCCCGAACTGAGATTTAGCGTAATCTTTGACTATCAAGATAGTGCCACGAAATGATAGCCAAATAACTTGACCTACAGTTTCATTCAAATTACAGGTCACGGGAGTTCATATTAGTTAATTGGTTACTCTTTTTTGGGGTACAAATTGCAGTTATTCTAGATTTCAGACTTTTGCCTATATTTGTATCACTAAGAGAGCACTAGAGAAGCTTGGGATTGAAATTGCTCCAACTCTTTCAAAATGTTACAATTTAGACGTAATTTATTCTCTGTATTATGTATTGTAAAAGGATCATTAAAAAAACAACCAGCCTTGTTTCTTGTCTTTCTTTCCTGGCTTGGTCGCGAAGGAACAGGCAGTAAAATTGACGTTTCAAAGTGATCCTTGTGATTTTAATGAATAAAAATATTTGACTTTGAGTTTGACTAAAGCTACACGCATACCAAATTTCAGCCCTGTGGTGTCACTGGTGTAGGTACCCTGTGAATTTTGCCAAAGTTCAGTTTTTATCATCGCTAATAACTAAAAAACTGCAAGTACTAAGTTAGAAAGGGGGTTGAAGAGTTTGTGGGTTGAAATTCGATCGAATAGTCCCATTTTTGTTTTATTTTACCCCTCTTGAACTCTGAAGCCATTGTTGTACTGGACGCGTAGGGCACTTATCGATTTTTGAGAATAAATAAATAAATAAATATTGCTGGACAATTTACACAGCGCCATCTAGCCCCAAACTAAGCAGAGCTTGTACTATGGGAACCAGATAACTGATAGAATACTTATATAATTTATTTTTTGTAAATACATAGTACTTACTAGTGGTTCGCCCCGAACTGAGATCTCTCGAGTTTCCGATTAAAACATAAAAATATTATTTGTAATCTTTGACTATCAAAATAGTGCCACGAAATAACAACCAAAGAACTTTGTACCTACAATTTCATTCAAAATACAGGTAACGGGAGTTCATGTAATGTGGTTAAACTTTTTTGGGGTACAAATTGCAGTAATTCTGAATTTCAGACTTTGGCCTATTTTTGTGTCACTTAAGCTATACGTATACCAAATAACAGCACTGTGGTGTACCCTGTGAATTTAGTCAAAGTTTAATTTTTATTATGGCTAATAATTCAAAAACTATACCTATGGACTTTACTAAAAATAAAAACGGGTGCCTAAATGTAATAACTAGTGGTTCGCCCCGAACTGAGGTCTCGCGAATCTCCCAAAATAAATATTATTCTTAGGGCGACTTGCAAAACGATGCCTAAACGTATTTAGTGGCTAAATATGATTTAAGGAGTTGTCAAATCATACAAATACTTAAAATTTAAACACGTTTAGTCGCTAAATCGTTTAGTGATCTTTATGCATGCCGGCTTTAATCTTTGACTAATAAATTGGTGCCACGAAATGGATAACCAACCTACTTGACCTACAGTTTCATTCAAATTAGATGTAACGGGGGTTCTTGTTAGTTGGTTATATTTTTTCGGGTACAAATGGCTGTTATTCTGGATTTCAGACTTTTGCATATATTTGTGTCACTAAAGCTAAAAATACCAAATTTCAGCATTGTGGGGTCACCGGTGTATCCTGTCAATTTTGTCAAAGTTTTGTTTTCATTATGGCTAATAACTCAAAAACTACAAAAACTTTAATAAAAATAAAAACGGAGTCGAAATGTACTAATGAAGACCTTTCATTTGACATACCATTTGACCTAATAGTCTCATTTTCATTTTTTTAACCCTCTTGAACTCCAATATCTCAAAACCCCCTCAATATTTTTAGCTCATTGAGTCACACCAAAATTGTGCCATTACTACCTACCTATGTATCAAATTTCACGATGATCGGATCAACGCTTCGAAAGTCATCCTCGGACAAATAAACATACATACATACAACGCCGATTTGCCCAAGTTGATTTAGAGATCTCACTTCTGTCGATCAATAATATAAAGCGAAACAACCAAACCCGGAACTGTAGATTATGCAAACATTAGTTCCGCGGTGGGAATCGAACCCGCTACCTCCTGCGTCTCAGCCGGCTATTCGTCCACTGCACCACGGAGGTCGTCTGAGAACAGCTGAACCAAAGGCTGTTCGTGTTAAAAAATTGGCAGTAGGCTTTGAAGAGAGTTATTTCCTACTGCAACGTGCAAACCAGCATGTTCCTTTTGACCACCATTGTACTACACTCCCTTTCTATATCAGCCAGATCATCAAGGTCGTCGGTAACATAATTACCAAGATATTTAAATTTACAGATCCTTTTCATTTAAGTTTAATTGCTGGAACTGATTAGGTAACTTTACCGGCGGCCACGAAAACAAGGTATTCACTTTTTTTATAATTATAGAGGACTAGGTATGTGCGTACTCCTCACACACGGCCAGCAGTCTCCCGAGACCACTGACCGATGAGCACCATGTCGCCTGCGTTGCTAATATTATTTATGCAAACATTATCAACCGAGCAGCCGACACGCTCGCTGCTGAGCCCATAATCAGGTCATTGAGATACAGGTTGAAGAGCTTTGGCAAACTTAATCTCCCTCGCCTCACCCCGCACTCCAACTCTAGTTAATTTTGGTGATTTTGTATGAACATTATATAAACTGTTTATAAACCCAACTACATACATACATACATACCGGTCGTAAACTAGTGAAGTCTACTCAGCTTTCATAATTCTAGATGTATAATTCTACTATAGATGTAAGACATCTACAGTATATGCACAGTTATATGTATTATAGATTCTTGTTAGGCATACAAGAATAGCATGTTGGCTGGAAGAAAGATCACACGACGGACAGACAGCCGGACAACAAAGTGATATATATGAAAGCCCTATAAGGGTTTCTTTTTTCTTTTTGAGGTACGGAACACTAAAAATGCAATAAACCTGTGTCATTTCTTTCGATACCAGTTAAATGTTTTTAAAAATACGTAAACTTTCTACATTAAAATAATTGCATGTAGACTTGTCATTTTGTGCTGTGCGGTTTGTGTCTTTGCTCATATTGGAGCATTACTGTCTCATATAGAAGACATTCTCCTAGGACTGAGCTGGTTCGTGTGAAAGCATTAAATATTAATATTAATCAATATAATTACAAATCGTTAGAGATAGATATAGATAGATAGATCGTTCGCTATAAATTCTTATTATATTTGATGTTTAATATTTAAAGGCAGGAGGTGTGTTGTAGAACACATGCGGCATAGTATCTACCTAGTCATAGAGAGGCAGCTAATGTCTACCGCCACCGCCGCTGCCACCGCCGCCGTCACCGCCGCCACCGCCGCCACCGCCACGTGGGATGGAGCCGCTCTCGAACTTACACTCATCCCGGAACATAATGTGTACGGAATTTTGAACAGCTCACATAACTTCACACAAAAGATTAGAACTATTACTCACTTAGGCATAACTTCATCAACAACCTGAACGGTTACGTCTGGGATATTCAAATTAGTTTTTCTTTCTAAGTTTCTTTTTAAAGTGAAACTTTTATCACATCGTCTCAAACTTTTTCGTCTATGTGTTGCATGTCGCGTGACGGCCGGCCGCGGAGTAGGGATAAAGTGAAAGGCGCTCGTCAGAGCAGCCGAGGCCAATATGGCGGCGCCTATAGTTCGCATCAGCTGACCGTGTAGTGTATAGACTATTACTCATTTGTGCCCACGAAATTTTTTAGTTAAATGTTTTTTAGTTTTTCAGCTATTTAAAAAAGCTTATCCTTTGCAATATTTGGTATTTCAAATATCAAAACGTGCTTTCTACATTAGCATTTTAAGTGACATTCTTGAGGAGGAAACATGACACCGTTCGACATGATCAGGTCGTCACCGCGACCTCCTAACGAGTCTCGGGTGATTACCTCGCGGCGGCTCTAACTGAGGAACAACCAATTACCATGAACGGCACCTCTGTAACGCGAGCTCTACAACTGCGCGGCAAAAACTGAACGTAGGTATAATGTGTTTGGGGTGGTGACGAGAAAGTCAACAAACCGTTAGCGGTAACGCGCACATGCGGCGCAGGCGCAGCCTTCTAGCGCCGTGATTGATCGCAGTTCCGGCACCGTGACATGCTGAGGCCGCAGCCGCGGTGACGCCTTTATCGTGCATCCTAATGAGGTTCAACTCACATCATTGTAATTATCACTTGATAATAAGCAGCATGATGAACTGTAACACTGATCCTGATTCCTACTACTTCAATTCGATCACACTTTCTGTAAGCTCTTATCCGAAACATCACTCTGGGATTGAGAACATAATATTGGACATTGTCTACACAAAACAATGATAGTTACTGAACTTCAAGGAAATAAAATTCAAAATCAAACAGACTAAAAATTCAGTGGTTTACAAACGTGTGCTAAGCAGTTTACCATTAGTCCCCGGAGGACAATACACGGTCCCGGCGGAGGTGTCGCGTTCCCACGGACAGGGGCGAGAGGGGAAAGAGATGCGGGGGGAAGACCTCGCGACATTCCTGAACTTCACAACTTTTGCTTTATTTTCATACTTTCGACTATTTCCAACAATCTGTATCGGTTCAGCGCATTCTTGTGGTTTCGCGCGACCGAAATTGTAATTTTTAACATTGATGACGCATTTATATACCCACTGTGCCTCGATCGCTGTATACAATTGTTACTTGGATACTTTTTATTCTAAAAGCGATTGCAAGTGAAGGAGATCGCATTGGAAAGAGCAATAGGAGGACATTGCACCATTACAACGAAATACTTAAGCTCCAATTAGGGGTTCGTTTATCATAATGATGCAACTCCTAATATACTGATTAATCCTTTCTTCGTGAGGAGCTTGTAATAAGTAGATGCATCTTCCAATTACCAATTATATTTCCACAAGTATACATGTATTTACTGAATGAGCGGAGACGACTGGCGTCATGGCGTGGCCACACTACAACAGCGAACATCTACTTAGGTACGACTTACGTGAGTCAGCTATTCCGTATGTAGTGTGTCCCTACACTCCAAATGAAATAAAATCGTAGTCATTGTGCCAGTTACAGTGTGCGCATGCGCTCCTATACGGGTGAATGGCAGCACACCGCACTTGGCATAACAGCTCGTCGCGTTTTTGTCGTAAGTTGCTATTAAAATTATTATTTATCGCGTGTGTAACAGCTACCTAATTGTTGCAGACTTCGAGAACTCATCCCATTAGTTTAAAGTTTTACTACGATATAGTCGGCGCGGCTTTGTACAATGAAACCGTCCAACTATTTCACCGCGGTCATTTTCCAGCCACGATCAAAGGAAAATCACTCGGTTTTTTGTGTGCTGCTGGAATTATCGGATTCATACATAATGTACCCGCGTAGTTGCATTCTAGTGCTTCTGTATCGTCTGTATCCGCCGCCGCGCCGTCTTCGTATTGTGATGTTTTTGCGCGCGGCTTTGTTACTCGCCGAGCTCATTATTTAGCGATACATTCTCATAACTGATATTTATGAGGCATTATCGATGAGCTCATCAGTAATTCCCTTCGTGTCTAGTTAGCGCTCCCCCTGCTCTAACTGAAACATTACGCGTCGAGGCGTTCCTCGGTCGGGGTGATCGTTTCGACTTTCAATCGGTTGTTTATTACTCAATAGCGAGGAGTCGGAGCCGCGGCGTCTGCTGTGCATATCTAAGTACTCTCCGGGGAGTCACTGCGCCAGTGGCGAGCGCCGAGTGCGGTGCCTCGCTCGGGAGGAATTAGCACCACTTAGCATGCCCGAGGGAGAGCCGTCGCCGCCCGACGCGCCGGAGATCGCTCTCCCAGTGCTCCTCTCCACTTCTTGCTTCCGGTGCGGGACAATTTGCAACCGTCGATAAACATCTTACGAGCGAGAAACCGACAAAGTTTCCTGTAACCGATACTACTCAATACTAAAGAGATGTAATGTCGCCGCCGTCTCGCTCCATTAGCATAAATTAACCGTCGCGACAAATCTCATCGGGCGTCGCGTTTCAGTTAGTTTAGAGAAGGCGCGGTGACCGAGGAATGTGCCCAAAAGAGTGGTTCTTAAGCGGCGGTATTAGCGCGGCGTCGGCGCCACCGCCGCTGACAATGCGTCTATTTCCAGCCGAATCCGAAGATATTGTTATCGCGTCTGTGGGCGAAGTGTCGCGTGTTTACAAACATCGCCGGCTAATGGAGCTATTCTCGGGCTCTACTCTAAATACCACTCTTATTCTTCCGTAGATAATAGGTGTTCATGACGCGGAGGGCGCGGGGTGGTGGCGGCGGGGATGCTTGGCGGGGATTTGGAGCTTTCAGCGATTGCTGCCCGTTGTGGGGGATTTTAAGCTTAAATAAAAGTGTTAATTAAATAAATATTGCTGTACATTTCACACAGCGCTATCTAGCCCCAAACTAAACAGAGCTTGTACTATGGGAACCAGATAACTGATAGAATACTTACATACTTTTTTGTAAATACATACTTATAATATACAGGCGGTCCCAAAAAATAGTGTCAAGCGAAAGTCCAGAGATAGAACACCCCTTATGGTACCCGAATCACTCCCATGTATGTTCCACGATTTTTTATAGTTTTCGAGTTACGAATTTTTTTCCGAATATTTGAAATGTTTCGACTACTTAAAAAATTCTTTAAAAAAAGGAGAAAACTTTCTTGAGATTTTTTTTTGCTACTAAATTTTTATGAGTTGTTCTTTTATGCATAAAATAATCAGCTACGTAACTTTGATGAAAACTATGAAAATGTTGGTGTAAAGTCAAAAAATTACATTCGGTGAATTATGACTTAAATTTTCAACTTTAAATTAAAAATCTTAACAATACATGATTCCTAAATAAGTCTTAAGAATTTTCCAGACCCTCAGCTTTCATAATCATTAAAAAAAGTAGTACTTAATTGGCTACTTTGGCGAAAAACGGCCTTCAAAGACGGCGAGGTGGAAAATTCTTAAAATTAGCTACCTGATTAGAAAATAGATTTTGGCCATTTTATCATTCCTAAGCTTAATTAGTTTGTTAACTAACCAAAAATGACTGCAGGGAAGCTTTTTAGAGCTTTTTTTTTCAATGTTTAATTTAGTTTTTATTAATTTTGCGCGATGTGTTCTCACCCATGATCTGGATTGTAAACGTGGGCGCTAATCTTTTACCTGTAATAACAATAGGCTGATAAGAGACCGAATTATCGCTATGTCTGTAACTCTCCTAGGTGACAACAGAGCAGCGCGCGACCGAAGCTTTATTATGTTTTTGTATTGAAAATGCATTCTTGGAATTTACAATTTGAGTCGCAGTTGGGCCATGAGCATGACAAAGTAATTTGGAGGGGGCTGCGGCGCGACGGTTGATCTAGTGTGTTCTGCTGGGCCAGTCGTTTCCTGCCTCGTAATCGTAATCACACTCAAAGTCCGTAAAGAAAACAAAGTTCATCAAATAATAATAAATTGAGCGTATAGTACAGAGTGTGAATCGTAAGGCGCAAAGGCAGGCAATCGACTGGCCCAGCAGAACACAACAGATCAATCCTCCTCCAGGTCAATCCTGACTGAGACGGTGCTGGTGTACCTCCTGCCCAGCCGCCCCCAATATATAGAAAAACAACCAGACCCGGAACAGATATCTGTAGATCATGCAAACATTTGTTCCGCGGCGGGAATCGAACCCACTACCTCCTGCGTCTCAGCCAGCTGTTCGCCCACTGTGCCACGGAGGTCGAGATAATGGTTCGGAACCCTTCGTGCACGAATCCGACTCGCACTTGGCCGGTTTTTTATTTTGTGCTAGCCCTCCTAATATATGGTTGGGGAAAAAGTTTCTTCGCATTTTTTAAGAAAATTCAAAACATTTTTTAATATAAGATAAGATAAGATAACTCTTTATTGTACACCAAAGTAAAATACAGAACATAATTTTTACTAACAAATTTAGTACAATGGGCGGTCTTATCGCTAAAAGCTTAAATATAGTTTATTTACATTTAACTAAAGTATGTAGGTACCATTTTGTTCGATAACTTTTTTCCAACTTGTAGGTAGGGACATGATCCCATTGCTATAGAAATTTTGGGGCTTCTAATCAAAATACCGCGACAAGTGGTTTTGGCAGTCCTCTTGTGATGTTAACCTGACACTGCCTAAAGAATTCTGAAAAGACCGAAACAGGTGGAAATCTGAAGGTGCAAGGTCAGGACTATACGGCGGATGCATTAACACCTCCCAGCCAAACTCTCTTAATTTTTGCTGAGTGGCTAAAGATGTGTGAGATCTAGCGTTATCATGATGAAAAACCACACCCCTTCTGTTGATTAATTCCGGTCGCTTTCTCTCAACTTCTTGCTTTAATCTCATCAGTTGTTCGCAGTAGAGTTCAGAATCGATGGTCCTGCCTGGTGGTAACAGCTCATAATGAATAATGCCCTTCCAATCCCACCACATACACAGCATCACCTTGTTGCGAGTTAACCTGGGTTTCGCCAGTCTGTGAAGCCTGACCGGCCTTTGACCACGGGCTTTTTCGCACGTTCTTGTCGTACGTGATCCACTTTTCATCACCAGTTATCAGCTTCTTCAAAAATGGTTCGGTTTCATTACGTCCTAATAAAGAATCACAAATGAGTACACGGTTCATTAGGTTTCTTTCAGTGAGCTCGTGGGGTACCCAAATATCGAGCTTTTTTGTGTATCCAGTTTTTTTCAAATGCGCCAAAACTATTTTGTGGTCAATTCCCAGTTCTTCAGCTACGTCGTAACTACTGATATGCCGATCTTGCTCCACTTTTACAAAAATGGCATCAATTTTATCCGTAATAGGGCGACCAGAGCGACGTGCATCTTTGACATCAAAATTTCCGGATTGAAAACGCTTAAACCAAATTTGTGCTACTCTCACAGACACTGCAGTAGGTCCATAAACATCGCAAATTTTTTTCGCGGCTTGCTTTGCATTTTTACCTTTTTTGTAGTAAAATTTTAAAATGTATCGAATTTCTTCATTAGATTAACTCATCTTTACAGTACGAAAAACAAATAAAAATCACACATTTTCGTAATTTGAATTTGGAATTATCTTCTTGAAAATTTAAACTTTGAATGATACCAAAACCAGCCAGGTACAAATAGTATAGCCAAAGAGATTTTATTACAAGTTCATACATACTATAATGCGAAAAGACTTTTCCCCCAACCTATTATTTCATTATTGGATAAGTACTTGGCTACATTGGTATCGTCAACAGATGTAGCCGGTGTGGGTAAAACTTCTGTCCGATTTTTCTGTGAATCTTTCCGTCAAAACAAAAGCAGCGCGCCATTGTTCTCGAAAATAAATTGTTGGGTGGAGAAGTAGCGCCTTAATGTTGATTAAAATAGTGTCCGTCTGTGATTATCAAAGCTCGCAAGCTGATTCACCTGTTTTCAGTTTGTATTGCAGTCGGTTTTTTTTTTCGTTTTTTTATATAATATTTTTTACGACTTTTTATCCGGTCCCTTGGGAATCGAGATACAATATTGAGGTACCTACTTATGTGCATAACAAACCAGCTACACTTTTAAACAATAGGGAATCGTACAACACACTCGCAGTCTGATTTAGTTTCATCTCTATCGAGACTAACTTCGGCACGCTTTGCAGGGTCACTCTTTATAAAGAGAGATTCATGAAATGAAACCGGCTCCTAGCAGACTTTATGTCCCATATAAACAGCTCTCGATATATTCTTAGAATAGCCATTACAACATAGATGTTGACTATTTTTTTAAGGAACAAGTTTTTCGCAGAATAAGGATTATGCCAATTAAATTTACTAATAAGAAATAAGAAAATAAATGAAATGAAATGAAAATAAGAAAGTTTTTAATTTAAGGATCATATTGCGGCCAGCATTCTGGGCACACTTCCCACTGGCAGCGGCTTGTTAGATTAGGGTTTTATATATAGTTTGCTTTGTATATAGGTTTAGTTGTATTTTATGTTTAAGGATCATATACATATATATATATATATATATACATACATTTTTAATTAACACTACCTGTTAGTGCCCCGAGCCAGCGAGAAGGCGACGCGGTAGACCGCGACGGGGATGGAGGGATGAGTTACACAAATTCCTGGAGGACTGAGCACATTTGGCACGGGATCGAGATGTCTGCAAGGAATGGAGGGAGGTCTTTGCCCAGCTGTGGGACAGAAGTGGCTCATAATAATAATAAACGTTACTTAATTTCAAATTTAATTTTCTGTTCAAAGTTTCAATAAATGCACTAAATAGGACTTTAATGACGACAAATAAATTGAGAACTATTCCTAAATCACTTCATAATTAGGAGTGTTCTTCTGTTACCCAGCAAGTTTCGTTTTATCCATGATTGGTAAATCACCCCGTATTTCTCATTGTACTTACGCTTACTTACTCGTACCTACACAATGCAAACAATAGTTTATTTCGGCCGATATGCGGTGCCTCCGCTCGAGCTCTGATTGATGAAGTGGTGCGGTGTTGTAGTGTGCACAGTGCACCGCGGCGGCGGGACCGGCACAATGCTCCTCAAAGCGCCTCTATTTCCGAACGCGCCGGGAATGGACGCGGCAGGAATGTGTGCGTTCCCGAACGCCGATTAAATTAGTAAATTATTACAAAAGTAGCAATAAAGAGACGGAGTTAAACGGTTTACAGCTTTTACGAAATTAGATTTATTTTCCTATTCTCCGGTAATTTGATGCTCCTGGGGCACATTACTTCACTACTTATTGTATTATTTTAGTGAAGTGAAGAGGAAGAGGCAGCCACTTGATGCATTTAAAAGTTCTGCCAAAGAAATAAAAACCAATAACTAATTAACTTACATCAATCAATAAAATGTGAGTAGGTACCTACCTACCTATTGTGATATATTAGGCAGGACATAAATGAAACCGAGACGGTATGCGAATACGAGTGCTTAGAGTTTATTTCAACTGCCGAGTAATCTAATTCACCACACCACCATATATCATAAGCTACCTACATTAATTATTGTAATGCACTACACGTAGGTATATTCAATATCAGCCATTAAAATTACTTAAGTTTAAATTAGTTTCTCATATAAGTGAAATGTAAATTTCTTTTGAAAAAATAAATGTTCTTTAACCATAAATTAAGTATTTCGATAAGTAAAAATGCAATGGGACCACGAAAAAAATCTTTTATTTATTAACAAATTCTTTTCTTCTTTTTTAAATAACAATAACCTAGTAAAATTAATGAAGCACACACAACCTCTAAGACTGCCAATTTGAGCAATAATGAAGCACACTTGAGCCAATAGCTCGAATGATACATTACAAACACAAGCTACCAGTCAGTCTGTGTCGCTGTATTGTACCAAGGTCGCCTCGAGTGATACATACATTACAAACAAACGGTACAAGTCAATCTCCAGCTTAATATCAACCTACTATTATCAATATTATTTAGTAAGAAAAACGATATAAAAATGTTCTAGGATACTAACCTCCCGTACGCCGAGTTGATGGCAGCCATAAGCTTGTGCATGTGGATGATCAGTCAGATTCTTCGGAAAGCTCATAGCTTCGTAGCTGCGGTCTAGGACGGCGTCCCTTGCGCTAGTTACCTCTTCAAATAACTTACTGGGCGGAGCGCCATCTGCGCTCGCCAAAAGTTTGGTTAAGCTGTCACGGCCTCAGAGGTCAACAGCGAGTTTAGTCCATTCGGAAAAAAAAACGTTAGTCCAGTTCTATTTGAGCTACCGAGGTGATAACTTGGACAAGCGATATCCTAGCAAACTGCTCGAGCCGTCAACTTGCTTTGTGACTTTGTGTGCATCTTGAGTGGTTACTAACTATAGTTTGTTATTAATTTTATTGAAAAGTTATACGAAAAGTAAACAAAAATGATGTCTGGTGGAAAGAAACGAAAAGTAGATACAGAGGGTTGGCAGTTTCAAGAAAAATGGACTGAAGAATTCTTTTTTATTTTGCACAATGGTAAGCCTATTTGTTTGCTGTGTAATGAATCCATTCCAGTAATGAAAGAATTCAATATAAAGAGGCATTACTCAACTAAGCATGCTACGCTGCACTCACTGACAGGACAATTAAGAACAGACAAAATCCAGAAGCTTACCGCAAATTAGGAAAAATAGCCACAAATGTTTTATAAACAAAGAACACAACTTGATAATGTTGTGAAAGCTAGTTTTATAGTTAGCTCAAACTTGGCAAAGGCATTAAAACCATTTGCCGAAGGAGAATTTATCAAGGTGTGTATGTTAGAAGTTTGCGGTATTTTGTATCCTGAAAAGAAAAATGAACTTGAAAAAAATAGTTTGTCAAAACGAACTGTTGTTCGACGTATATAAATGATGGCTAATAATATAAATACAACATTGACTGGCCGTATGGCTGGTTTTGAATCATTTTCCATAGCATTAGACGAGAGCACCGATTTGTCTGACACAGCTCAACTGGCTATATTTATTCGAGGTGTTGATAAGGAGTTCACTGTTACTGAGGAATTGCTTGCTTTACAGCTGCTAAAAGGAACCACTACAGGAGAGGATATTTTTATTGAAGTTCAAAACGTATTTACAAGTTTTGGCTTCCTTGTAATTGGAGTATGCACTGATGGTGCACCTTCTATGGTCGGCTTACGTAAAGGTTTCATCGGAATTTTGAATGAAAAAGCAACAGAATTAAAGGTGCAAAAAGATGATTTGATATCCTTCATTGCATTATCCACCAACAGAACTTGTGTTCTAAGCCCATTCGACTACAGAATGTTATGAATGTGGTAGTAAAACCATCAACTTTATTCGATCCCGAGGGCTTAACCATCGTCAGTTCAAGGCGTTTTTGGATGAAATATCAGCTGAATATAACGACGTAACATATTATTGTGAAGTCAGATGGCTGAGCAAAGGAAAAATGTTGAAACGGTTTTACGAGCCTAGAAATGACATAGCAGACTTTATGCAAATAAAAGATAAACCACTATCTGAATTAAGTAACCTAAAATATATATGTGACTTAGCATTTCTGGTCGATCTTACAGGCTATTTGAATTATTTAAATTTGAAACTTCAAAAACAAGGACAGTTAAGTAAATGATTTGTACAGCCATTTGAAAGCGTTTCAGATCAAACTACGCTTGTGGGAGTCACAGATGTTGTCTGGTAACAGTTACCATTTCAACACGCTCTCTGCGTATGAAAATATTGCTTATGCTCAATATGCTGAAGAACTCAAGTTGCCGTCGGAACAATTTTCGAACAGATTTAGCGACTTCAAAAACATGGAAAACTGTTTCAGTTTATTTGCTACTCATACAAAATGTAATGTACAAAATGCTCCAATACACTTACAAATGGAGTTGATCGAGATTCAAGAAAACTCACTCCTAAAATCCAAATTTGAAGACGTAGAGTCGTGCGATTTCTACAAAAAAAATACCTAGGAAAAGACAATTTTCCGCAGCTTAGAAAATTCGCAAGAAGATTGATTTGTGCATTTGGCAGTACTTATAAATGCGAACAGTTCTTTTCATTGATGAAAGTTAATAAATCAACACATCGCACAAGACTGACTGACAATCATTTGGAAAATTCTTTACGTCTTTGTATCAGTGGAATTAATCCAAATATCGATGGATTAGTTTCCCAAATTCAAGCTCATTGAAGTGTCTCATTGATTTCGGTGTATTTAACTTTCGTAGTTTGTAACAATTGCAAATTTAACGATTTAATTATAAAATACTATTTTTTTAAATTTCATTTTGTTATTTTGATAAATTGTACTATTCCATATATTTATTACATACATACATATACACACTATATACATACTATTATATACATACATTTTATAGTACATTGTCGTATTATTTCATGTCGAATATCTATCGCAAAAAATATTATCACTACTTTAAAATGGACTAAGTACTTTTAAACGCGGCCCGCGAACGTATTTGCACGCGAAAGTTTGGCCCTCAACATGTCAAAGGTTGGCCATACCTGCCTTAAAGACATATAGGTACATAAAACAATAAACTTAAAAAACTAACGCTATTATTTATTTAGGGGATTTAGCTTCTTAGCCGCTTCCCTGTAGCGCCTGTAAACGATGCCAACTAGCCAGAACATTAATTTATGTAATGCTTTACATAAATTAATGTTATTCTAAGTTATCTTCGAAGGAAGGCAGTTTATGCTAGTTATTTATGATTTACGGCGTGTTACACGAGGTTTTGGTCTAGCGTTATCCTTACGCGCCTTATCTAACGGCTGGATAAATTAATGGCACGGCCGGTGGTGGCGGCCGCAATTACTCCAGTTTTCTGCGGTTTATCGCACACGGAATGTCTGCGCTTGCGCATGACTATGCACTGCTACAAGAGTACCAGAGGCTAGATATAAAACAGTAAATAGAAATTAAAATAACAACCAATCTTTCTAAGTTTAAGATTTTTTAGATAAATAACCTAATTAATAGAGTTAACCAATAGCAAGGAGCTCAGAATACAGAAAAAACCAAAAGCCGCCTTCAGTTATCATTGCAAGCCGTGCGCTGTGACCATAAAACAAAACCCACGTCCCGCGCCCATCTCACCCCCCACCCGTGTAATGTTGCTAGCTTAGTCATTATTTACCCGTTTGTGGGGTAATTAAATTATTTAGGTAAGATACAACTAACGAAATCCAAATTATCTAAATCTAATACAACACATCACAGGTATATTTGCTGCGTACATAGGATAAGGAGTAGTAGAGGAGGAGGAGGAGTAGGAGTACTAGTACTAATAGGATTGACACAAAAAAATATTATAAGTAAAAGTTGTTCATAATAGTGAGTACAATGGCCCATCTTTCGGCTAAGCACACCCTAAACAGATAACCCAATGTACCTACTGCTCATAAATATGTAAAATTAACTTATGTACCTAATAATCTCAATGATTTTAAAATAAAACACGGTTTCAATAAAAACATTTAATTTCCTTTTTGCTGCGTAAGTGTCTTAAAAGTAGTAGAACAAAAGCTGTTTGACTTTATGTAGGTACAAAACATGCCCTTAAAAGGATGGTAACTCTTTAAGTAACCCTGTATAACATTTTTAAGCTGGGCATCATGTATTATATTTTTAAACAATCATATAAATATTTTTTTTAATAACAGAAAAAATATACTATAAATATTTACAATAGTAAATTACAGAAGAAACCGTTGAATCATCTAAATACTGTTGCAAACAATCTATAGATAGCTCAACTGCTCCAGATCAATACCAGGCGGAAGTTCCCCTGAGACACTGGCTGCATTGTCCCGCTGAATTGCAATGCTTATGCGTTGCCCAAGATATGCGCCAGCTCTCGGATCACACGTCGTCGCTTCGATCCGTCTGATCAAAATATATTTTAAAACGCGATGGGCCCCGGTATCCCATGGACCAGGGTCATGTAAATTAAAACTACAACTAATAAAAGTTTTCAGTCTCAGAATTCTAGAGTAGAGAAAATAATAACTCTCGATATCTGGCAACTCCTCGAGAAGTATCATTATTTACGACAATTACAAACCGAACAATTTATTCAATAATCAAATACTTAACACAACATCTAAATACTCTACTTACGTATGAAATGTGATCCCATCTTGTTTTTTTTGAGCCCTGCTGAATTTTTATACGTTGGGACGACACAAGAAGGCATTAACAATTAAATTTAACACTGTAAAACAAGTCTAATGACTAATGAGACCAGAGTAACTAATGGCGTTCGCGTACAACTTCTCTATTTTGGAGTAGTTTTTGACGCTCCAGTGTTAGGCGCATTCCCTTGAATGGTTCTGGTTTTTTCTGTATTCTGAGGCAAGGAGTTCTATTATGTTTCAGCAGCACAGCAGTTTATTTATACCGTACGCAATATTGTACGGCTTTAATCTGAATTTGAAAATCATGGCTTCTGCAAAAATGTTACTATATGTTGGCTAAGGATGTTCTGAAAAGACACACATGAAGCGATGCAGAATTGAGCCCTCTCATTGGGAGGAGAATGCGGTACAGCGTAATGAGTGGAGACGGCGAATCCACCTACTGGTAAACGAGTATGCAGAAGAGCGTCGTCTCGATCTCGATAAAAAGCGGGACCATCTTAAGGCTCGACCACCAGCGGCCATCTCATATAACTACGTCGGCGGGGACTTGCCGAAATTGCGGTCGGACTTTTACAAACAAAATCGGTTATGTAAGTCACAATAGAGCGCATCAAAGGGCGGACCAGCGAGATCCTCATTGAAAATTGTATGGTCGTCCCCTATAACTGAGTTAAATGCCTGTCCAGGATGAATGCAGTCGCCGTGGCCGAAATCGGTAAGGATATCATCACCATCATATGTTGGCTAGCTAGATGAATGGCTGACTTAGACGTATAATGTTATAATAGTTAAAGGATAATTCGTACGTCTCTTGAATGCTAAATAGATTAAACAAACGCTGAATATAAGAACCTTGTAACTGGCTCTACTTAATTGAATGAATATTTATCATGAACTAACTGATCCGTCCGCGGCTTTGCACGCATGGTATGTCAATGAAAACATAACCCTCCTTTTGCGCAGCCTGGCAAAAAGTAGCCTATATCACAATCCTGGTCATAATCTATCTCTAGACGAAATTTCATCAAAATCGGCAAAGTCGTTCTCAAGTTATGGCGTGACCAAAGGAAACAGGATTCATTTTTAAACCTATATAATATACTAGTTGACCCGCCAAACTTCGTACCGCCTTGACATGCATATGACGCGGGCTGCCAATGTACGTCGCCGATAGAATTGTCAATCGGCCATCATTAGCTACATCTATGTATAAGAAAATGAATTTTCTTCATAATTTCTTTATCCGTGATTTTTTCCGACATTTTAATAGTTATTTTGCTATTCGGGGTGGAGACAAATCCAACAAATCAAAGATCATCAAAATTGGTACAGCCTTTCTTGAGTTATAAATGGTGTAACTAACCTGACTTTGTTTTATATATATATAGATTTATCAATTGATAGATTTTAGAAAAACTTGCTCATTTGGGTTTCGGAGAGTGCGTTAAATCGGACTAGTACCTACGCGAAATCAATATGTAGACTTATTCCACAAATCCTCTTCGAAGAGGATTTGGGACTTTATCCAAAAATTCTCTTAGCGTTCCTTTTGAGTGCCGGAAGAGGATTTGTGGACAAAAAGTCCCGAGGTCCCCTTAATCATTATAGCATTTTTTCCATAAATGTTAAAAAATGTCTAAGAAAGACGATTCGAGCAAAGAATAAGAGCCAACTCAGTGCATGACTCTACATTAATATTATTTAAGTTGTTGACATTGTTAATGTGTAATTCAAGTACTTACTAGTTAATTACTTTTACTTAGAGTCCTATTTTTTACTAAATTAGGTACTAATATTCTTAATTTATTGTATAAATAAAATTAGACTTATCTACACAAAGCACAATAAAAATAATTATAATTCCACTCGGTATTCCCAATTACTTCCATTGTATTCTAATCCTGGTTCAAATAAATCGTAGTAGAAGTGGTTCATCTCGCATCAAATTTTATTGTTGTAATAAAAATCGCGACACAAATAGGTGCTTGAGAATGTTATGTGCTTCGGGCCGATAAATATCCGACCGCCCACAGTATAGTTATATCATCTACTTGTAATTGCCTTTAGTTCCATACTGCCTTTAGAACCTCACTTAAGACTCAGTTTGTAGAAGTGCACACGTAGTCTGCATCCTGCTAGTATGTTTACTCTTCAGGTCTCTCACACACCGAAGCCGCCGCCGCCGCCGCCGCCGCCGCGCCGACCGACGCTCGCCTCGTACATCCAGACATTTATTTATTTATTTGTTTATTTGCATAACTATAACGGCCATGACCAATTATAGGTATTAATTACAATACACGTCATTATAATAATGTTTGAAATAATAATAGGTACATCAAGTCAAGTTAATGAAACAGTTCAAATTATTTTAGGGTACATGAATTAAATATTTAAACATTGATATTGAGTAGGTCATATTCGTAATAAAATTAGAATAAAATGTCAAAAATAATTAATAAATGTTTATGATATGTAAAATTAAAAATAAATACCAAAACAAATAATACAAAAACAATAAATAACAATATTAAACAAAAACATTCTCACACTCTTCTCGCTAAAGCTGAAACACTCGAACGTTATCACCGTCCATCCTTCCGCTGCACTGCACACATCACATTCAGGGCTTGCGTCCCGGAGGGCACTGAGCGCAGAAAGGGTTCGCGGGATTCATTCACGACATTCACTGTTTATTTTAAAATAATACCTAACAATTATTATTAGCTAACCTAATGCTGGCGGCGGCGGCGGCGGATTCTGTGCAGATCCCTTGCGGTTGTACAAGTGACGCCGTACGCGCGCTCTCGCGTGACCCATCAATGATAATATGCATGTATTTGATTTTTTCCTTATTTCTTCAACCTTATAAAACACTCAACAGTAGTAAATCATTTAAAAACAAATGAAATTAAGAATAGTATGATTATAAAAAACTATATAAGTAATCGGAGGGGGCGTTACCGTTTGGGATACAGTTTATAACTTCTGCGAATACTATCGTGTTTCACTATTGTTGTACCATGTTTTTGTTACAAAAAAAAAGTTATTTTGATAGGTATATATTGTGAAAAAGCGTGGAGTGCTTAAGCTACACGCATACCAAATTACAGCACTCTGGGGTTACTGGTGTACCCTGTGAATTTTGTCAAACTTCAGTTTTTATGATGGCTAGTAACTCAAAAACTATAAAGAATTTACTAAAAATAAAAACGTAGTCTAAATGTACTAACAAAGACCTTTCATTTGACGTCCTACTTGACCTAATAGTCTCATTTTCATTTTTTTTTACCCCTCTTGAACCCTAAAATCTCAACAACGCCCCCACATTTTTAGCTCATTTAGTCACACCAAAATTGTGCCAACATTTCCTATCTATGTATCAAATTTCACGATGATCGGATCAACGCTTCGAAAGTTATTCTCGGACAAACAAACATACATACAACGCCGATTTGCCATTGAATTCTCTAGTGAACGCCATTATAACAAGAGAATGGTTCGTGAAGCGGTTGAAATTAAGACATTTCCAAGTTTCAATCGTGAAGATGGCAATAGACATTCAGCGTCCTGAAACCCGGTGATTACTAGATTTGCGAGTCGTGATCGGTCATAACAATGAGTAGATACGGTTAATGTAGTGTGTCGTAGCCGTAATAATATGAACAAGGACATTTCTATTTCTGAAGGCTAACTGAGGGTAGTAGGCATGTAAATTATTGCTAATTTCAAAGCATTTTCATATAGTCATATGATTGTCTTTTATCATTGCTATTTCACATGTGAAAAATCACAGGCAATGATTTTTCATTATGATGCCGTAATGTCACACTTGCTATTATTGCCAGTGCTATTTCACATGAGAAAAATCACAGGCAACGATTTTTCATTATGATGCCGTAATGTCACACTTGCTATTATTGCCAGTGCTATTTCACATGAGAAAAATCACAGGCAACGATTTTTCATTATGATGCCGTAATGTCACACTTGCTATTATTGCCAATGCTATTTCACATGAGAAAAATCACAGGCAACGATTTTTCATTATGATGCCGTAATGTCACACTTGCTATTATTGCCAGTGCTATTTCACATGAGAAAAATCACAGGCAACGATTTTTCATTATGATGCCGTAATGTCACACTTGCTATTATTGCCAGTGCTATTTCACATGAGAAAAATCACAGGCAACGATTTTTCATTATGATGCCGTAATGTCACACTTGCTATTATTGCCAGTGCTATTTCACATGAGAAAAATCACGATGAATTTCGAAGAATGTTCGCATTTCTTCGAAATGTGATGAACTGTGATGTGTAGCAGACCCCAATGTCTGCGACATGTATACGATGAACTCCTAAAGTGATTTCATTTTAATTATTTTTAGCAGATTATGCGATGGAAAATAGCAGGTGTGACATAATTTTTCACATCTACTACTACTCGTGAAACGTTCTAGTTCAATAACAAATACAAAAGGTACATACGCGATAAAATACTCGTTTAAATCAGTAGATAGGTTATTGTTTCGTTTTTCACCTCTTTTCAAAGTTGTAATTAAAGAAATATTTTCTTTGGATATTTTCAGCTCCGTTCGTTCTTCGACTAATAATACTTACCTACTATTTATGTAGAGATCATTTTGATGCGCAGTTCCACACCACAGGGTTTGAATATTATCACTAGGTATAAGTACCAATATAATGAATAAGGTGGTTCTGACCGTGAAATAGAATGGGAGCGGTGAATGCGATCCAGCGGCGGAGGAAACAATTAGAGAACTTACACGCTCTCCCGCGGCGAACGAGCCCGGCCCAGGCGCGGCGCCGGCGCACCGGAACACGCCACTTCAGTGAAAAAGAGACACATACCAAATATCTATGGTACACCTTCCTAGCACTGGACGAATGATCCACTTAGCTTTTGTCAAAATTGCCTTATATTGACGACCTCTGTGGGTAGTCGACTTTGATGAAGTAGAGAAGGGTTCGAATTCTGCTGCGGGCCAAATGTTAAAAGATTAGTAATATTCTGGGTGTGAGTGTCGTGCCTCGCGGTACTGCAACACCTCACCCGGAACGTCCCACGTTCCGGGTGAGGTGTTAGTGTCCTTAGTTAGTGACGTCCTAGTGTGAGGCCAGGAGTATGTATGTTACTGTTATTTATTGCTTATCACCTTTGAGTAAATGAACCATTTTACCAGTAAAACAAGTACTTTTTATGTTAGTTGATACGATTAGGTAAGGAGAAATAAAACACTATGTTTTTGAAACAATCACAGTAGATAATGGAATTTATATTTATAGTTCGTATCAGCAGTAACACGTGGCTCTCGGGCCTGCAGCGCGGGATACAGTGCGCCCGTGACACCGCACAACGGACGCCGACACGGCTCCGCGACGGACGCAGCGCCTTCCGAACCTCATCCCACACGCGCCGCAACGCTGCTCCTGCTGGTGACGACACCGCTACTACCAGCCGTGCTACCACTTTCAGCAGCCGACGCGCGCAACACACACAACACCATCCTATTAATATAATTAGACACCTAGCTCAGTGTCCCACATTACAATACTCAATATTATCTCCGACGACATTCCACATTCAGATGCGATGTTGCTATTTTAAAACTTGAAAAAACCAGACGTGAAATATTTCGCCTCATAAAATAATGTACAAAATCCGTAACAGCGGCGCGGTTGATAAATTAGCCGTTTTACCGCAACAATGTAATGGTTCCACAATAAAATGTAAAAATACATTGATTCATTGTGTATCCGCGTGCAGCTGGGTCGGTAGCGGGCGCGGCGCGGCACGTCGCGGCGCGGTGCGGTGTGGTGCGGCGCGGCCTATTTCTGTCGCGGAATGCCATTGTCTGCGGCCCCGCGCTTAATTGAACGCTTAAATATGTCTCATTACAATGAGAAAGTGATGCCACGGACGCGTCCTACATCACCATCGGTGATGCCGCGCCGCCGCCCGCCGGTCTATGTCGAGACCAACTGCGCTTGATAGATTCGAATTCCGCGGCTGCTACACATCGCTAGTCATTACACTAATGATTATCACTATATTCCGGACTCCGAGCTAAGAACAGAACAGTAATGTGTGTGCGTGTGTTATCGATGCGACACGGCAGGATGCGGCAGCACGGAGCCGCGGTGCAGCGCGTGCGCTATCTACAATGCGTGTCGCATTACATTACATTACGCCTAGCTACATTATGTACAGTTACGCTACGTACCTACTATCTATACATTAATCTAGCTATAGGTACTGGGCGAGTGTATTTATTTACATACTAACACTACTTACTGCTATGAGATTAAACCTACCTCGGGTTAGGGCGGTCCTCCACTACTTCGTGAGTTGAAAGAGTTCAAACAAACTGTAGGAAAATTGAATGAAGAGCAAATAGTGCCATATTTTTACATCGAAAATATAAGTTCCAATGTCTTCAAATATGATCCAAAAGTTTTAAAGCAGTAGGATTGAATCCTGCTTAAAAGTAGGTAATAAGTTGCAATAGGAATTCGAATTCGAGCTAAATGCCCGCCTATAAATAAACAAGACCGGTCTAGTAAGAGTTTCATACCCAACGCAAACAAGCATACCGCCCACCTGATGGTAAGCGGTCACCGGAGCCTACGAACGTTTGTAACACCAAAGGTATCGCTCGCGCGTTCCCTTATACATTTTATTTAAAACGCCCTTTTAGAAGAACTACATAATGTAGCCACTACGGAAACCCGATAATCTATAATTATTTCAAATTGAATTCAATCATTTTGAATTCAGGTCGACAGTTATTCAAACCTTTATTTTTATCAGAGCAGACGGGCAGATGGACAAAGTCCATCTTGACAAATGGATAAACTTTTCCGCTTTTACCATTTTGGTTCGGACGGAACCCTAAAATGAGCTGAGGATTTTTTGCATAATTGAAAAACAGTAAAATATTAAAGTAGAGACCGAACTAGCGTTTTGAATATAAAGTTTGTAACTCTCTGTGAGAAGTGGACAACCACCCTTACCGTGCGCGTTCTATTAGTTTGCAAATTAAATAGAGTTCAGGCGAAGTGCGATGCGCTCGATAACACGACGCGAGTACGCACGTGAACCATTATATTACATTACATTACATTCGTCGCGCGACTTGTTTTTGTCGCGGCGTGTATTAGCATGAGCGCAACATACGCGATGTCTATCCGACGAGATCGACACCCATCGATAAATTCAAGCTTTTTTTACCTTCTTACTCGATCGCAATATATTAACTCTTGGTTCCAAACAAACATAACATAAATCGCGAACCGGTCGAGTTCTTAGTATCAAATAGCTTGTGAATATTAATTAGATACAATTCATGTTTGATTTACATCAGACCCTGCCTGGGCCGCCGCAGACCGAATGTGACCAACGTATGCAATCACTACACTATGCATAAATAACTATACTATATTGATTGCAGATGGGAAGGGTAAGTAAGGAGCAGGTGCGGTTGCGCATTGTTCAAGCGGCGCGGGCATCAATCGCGGACACTCGGTGACATCGCGGAATAATGTCCGTATTGTTTATAATAGCGGGTCGCGAGTGACCCGGCCACCGGCACCTGCACGCTCGTATGTGATGTGATGACTGCAGTAGGCACACGCGGTGACCGTGGACAGTGCGGTGACGCATCGCATCGCATATTTATTTTATTCCGTAAAAACACGGCTGACCACTCAACGGTCGAGTGGACTTGTCCATTCGCGTAAAGAGACTTGATTTGACGGATCGAATCAATTGATTGGAAAATTTGACGGCCACTCAATAGCCATACATTTGAAATTGAGACACGATGGCCGTTTGTTGGAGCTCTGAGCTGTGTGTGACCGCATATTTTCATAGGTTTTATAGTATATGGTTTGATATTTGTTGCAGATTATTTTTACCCGATTGCTGAGAAGATATTTTTGGTGGTAGTAGAGCAATGGTTTTCTCATTCTTGTGTGGAAACTGATCGTGTAGTATCTAGGTACTTAGATAATACCAAATATTAATTAAACATTAGGGTGGTGTAAGTGGTTATTAACACCTAATTGATGGGCATACTATAGTAGTCACACTTGCAAAATGGAGAAATGCCAGTTGAACAGCTGAACTCCCTGTTTCAATCTTCCGAGGCCCGAATGTCTATCGCATGTTCAAAATTGTTAGCGCCAGTAGTTAACTATATTAAATTCTTATCATAAGTACCTATTATACCTATATAACCGTATTTTTTGCTTCTAGAAATTAAAAAAATGTGACTATGGGACACATTCGGTATGGCGCGGCGCAACCTCCCGCTCCTATCGATACTTCCTAATTACGTCTAAATTATTACACTATGACGTACTCATAACTATGAACATCTACATACACTGTCTCTAGAGGCTCGCGATCTTTACAACACTGCGCGCTGCGGTCGAGACCACTACACACTCACTGCACTAGTACTGTTCCAGAGCGCGGCGTGTGTCGCCTGATGCCGTGTGGTGCTGTGTGACGCAATGCGATGTCTCGCAACATGGCGCGCTCAACCGAACCAGTAAAGGTCCTTAGACGTGTCTTGCACCTGCGCTTCCAGACCTGTAAACAGTTTAAGGAGGGTTTATTACATTGCCGAATCTGAACGCTCAATATAGAACATAGTTTATTTTCAACGCAGGAACAAGTCCTGGCTTTACCATGTCATACATAAGTCATAAGTCATTTATTATTTGCTGATAATATGTGACAAAATAAGGCCTAAAATTAAATATGATAGTGCTTAGAGATATTAGGTATCTGCCGGTAGGTGCTTGCAAAGTTACACAAATTCTGCTCAATTTTATTTTTTTATGTCTCAGGGTGAGGGGCGCAATGCAATGTAAAGAAAGAAAGAAAACACATTTATTCAATGTCATGTAGGCCAAGTCGTAGTTGGACGTAACCTGTGAAGTAATGACATCGTTATAGGCCGGAGTATCCTTCACCAGAGTAACATCAGGTGGCCCCTAGGCTTGTTCTGTCACATCATCATATAAAAAACACATTAAATAAATAAAATAAATAAATATCGCTGGACATTTCACACAGCGCTATCTAGCCCCAAAGTAAGCAGAGCTTGTACTATGGGAACCAGATAACGGAATGCCCGGTGCCCGGTGCCCGGTGCCGCACACAACTAATAATGACCGAGATTGTCATACATGTTCTATTACCTATATACATAGACATTCTGGAATTCTCCTGATTAACTCTTACAAAAATAAAAATTGTCAGTAGTGATAATTGAGGCAGAGCAATGCGCCGCGGAGATTGTAGGGACTGACAACATCTAATGAAGTCTGCGCCGACTGCCGGTGCTTCAGAACATGCAAGATAGCCCGAAATCTTAAATTAACAACTTCTCCTTAGAATACAGACAAATTCCAATATAATCACATACACAAATAAGTATTTACAATAAGATATACATAACTAATTCCACACTAATATTATAACCTCGAAAGTTACTCTGTATCTTTGGCTGTTTGTTACGTTTTCACGACTAAACGGCTAGACCGATTTCAATTAAATTTAGTAGACCTACTAAATTTCATTGAAATCGGTCTAGCCGTAATAAAAACAAAACTTTGACATAATTCGCTGGGTACACCAATGACCCCACAATGCTGAAATTTGGTATTCGTGTAGCTTTAGTAACACAAATATAGGCAAAAGTCTGAAATCCAGAATAACTGCAATTTGTACCCCAAAAAACCAAACCAAATAACATGAACTCCCGTTAACTGTTATTTGAACGAAGCTGTAGGTCAAGTTATTTGGTTATTTATTTCGTGGCACTGGTTTGACAGCCAAATATTACAAATAATATTTATTTTGTTTTTTGTAGACTGTTCGGGGCGAACCACTAGTTACTTGGTTTCTACCTTAAGTTTGATCTGACAACGCATACGATTTACTAAGAGCTTATTCAATGAAATTCATCAAATTGCATAGATGCCGGACAATAAACTGACAGACTTATAAAGTTATTGCGAAAAATGATTCGGAACAACAGACATCGTTTTCATTCGTTGCAAGTGGAGTTGTACAAAATGAATTGCAGGTGTGGTGTTGTGTTGTTGCCCATGGATTTTGATATGTGCGATCGTATAACATATGAGCAAGCCCAACGCTCTGGAGAACTTAGTGCACCTAAACAAAGGCGTAAGTTGGAATTTTTATGGAATAAACAGAGGCAACATGTCCCCTACCAATGTAATAACTCACAAGAAACTCGAACAGTTATCAATTTGTCCAACAAAGTCCATAATGGTTCAGCTCTCAAAGTGTTGGAGAAGGGTCTCAATTATGTACCGACCACGAAGCGCATCCCATATGAAAAAGTGATCGGCAATGTAGAGGAAGTTATCCGTTATAATAATATTCCAAAAAGCGACGCGGAGTGTCTAAGACAAGACATTGTTTTTGTGTTACGTCATGCTAAACCTCCAGAACCGAACATCACGTATGAAGAGTTGGGCGCTTTAAAAGACTTACGCCGAGACAAAGACCTGATAATCCTCAAGGCTGACAAGGGAATGTCACAGTGGTGATGAACGTCACAGAATACGAGGATAAAATCCAAAGCTTGCTTAGTGACACCAACACCTGCAAGCCAGTTAACTACAATCCGACAAGTCGAACGCAACGTAATACCCAAAACTTAATCAAGGAGTGTCATCATGCTATAGGTGAGGAAGTCACCAGTTTCCTCTTACGACCAAGAAACGTCCAGCCGACTAAACTATATGGTCTGCCAAAGGTGCACAAGCAGAATGCTCCGCTGCGAACTATTGTGAGTCAAATTGATTATCCTACTTATGAATTAGCGAAACATGTAGCTAAAGTATTGCAACCGACGGTGGGACGTACATCGTCTTTTGTAAGCATTTCATACAGATACTTAAGGAGACAGAGATACAGGATAATGAGATGATGGTTAGTTTTGACGTAGAATCTCTCTTTACGAACGTCCCCGTGGCTGACTGTATGAGGGTAGTGGAGGCGAAAATACAGCAAGATGGTATCCCGGCAGAGCATGTCAAGCTTCTGAAGCATGTTCTTTTCACCAACTTCTTCATATATAAGGGGCAATACTATCTTCAAATAGATGGAGTAGCTATGGGAAGTCCTGTTGCTCCCGTGGTGGCCAACATTTGGATGGAGTATTTCGAGAATATGGCCATCTCGTCTGCCCCTTTACCAATCAAGTTGTGGAAAAGATATGTAGATGACGTCTTCTGTATTTTGGAAGGAAACACAGCTGAAGTGGAACTCCTTTTGGCACACCTTAACGACGTCCATAGTAAAATCAGGTTTACGTACGAGAAAGAATGTGATCGTCGTTTGGCATTCTTGGACGTATTGGTTCAGATTCGAGATAATGGTAGTTTGGGCCATTCTGTTTACAGAAAACCTATACATACGGACCGATACCTACATGCTGATTCACACCATCACCCTTGACATCTTAATTCGGTGGTAGCATCACTTACTAATCGTGCATTCGACCTGTGCGATAAGGACCACATTCAGGGTGAATTGGCACATGTCCGTAATGTTCTGGTTAGGAATGGTTATAAATTGCGGTCCTTACCATTTCGACCAAGACCTAAACCCCACAGTTGCAGGGTGGAACGAAACCCTGCTTTTCTACCATATATTAAAGGAGTAACAGATAAAATCGCAAACATTCTACAAAAATTTTCACTGAAGACCATCTTAACTCCTTTAAAGAAAATTACACACTACCTGCGCTCACCAAAAGATGGCTTTCCACTAGAAAAACCAGGAGTGTATAAAATAGACTGTAGTTGTGGGAGTTCTTATATTGGTCAAACTAAACGCACAATAGCTTGTCGGGTGAAGGAACATATCAGGACGGTAAAAAATGTTGACAGACAAAAGTCTGCCAAAGCGGAACATCTGGTGGACTCAGGCTCAAACCACTGAATGGAGCTACACAACCCACAAGTAATCTCAACTGAGTGACATTACATCCCAAGACTGGTTCAAGAGGCAATTGAGATTACCAAAAATAAGAATTTCAATCGTGAAGATGGTTTTCAACTACCTGGAGCCTGGAATTCTGTGGTGAGAATGTGTAAGAACCGAAGAAGTGTAATGTCAATTACGCGTCCTGATACCGTAAGTGGTGTGTGTCGGAATCGAATTATGATTGAGAATGAAACCGGTAGTAGTAATAGTATTAGTGAATTCATTCCTAGCAAGAGACTAAGAAAGAGGGTAGATCGTTATATCTGCCAATAACTATCCACTCGCAAAGACTTCAGTTTACCCGTGATCATGGCGCATGCAATTGTGTCGAAATATCGGGACAATCAAGAACTCACAAATCATGATAAATATCCCGTTTATAGTACAAATAGTGAATAAACTGACAGGTGAGCACAACAGATAGATACAATATTCGGAAGCACCGTGTATGTAAGGAGACCGAAGAGAACCGGCACAATGGCACAGTTATTAGATACAATGCTATTCTCGGCACGATGGAGATCGCTCCCCAAACTAATTGTTTGCAGACGCACTATTGTCTGCTAACTAGCCGATGCCGATCCTGCTATTTCTCAGCTCAGAAAGGCAGTAGGTACACTACCTACATAACTATCTAAGTGTGTATATAATAGCGAATCCGAGTTGTTGGTGAAACAATAATACCTTTGTAGTGGCTGCCAGCCGCATTATTCGAGGTACTTACCTAATCTACATTCAGCGGCTTGTTGCAACTTCATGCGTTCATTTATTTTGAATCAAGTACCTAAGTAATAGTGAAATCAAAAAGGAGGTAATTAATATATCTGTCATCATTAAAGAAGTTTAGTGTTGGTGTACCACAAGGAAGTGTTCTTGGGCCATTACTATTTATTAGCATAGGTAGGTATATAAATGAATTGCCACAATAAGAACATAAGAATTTGACATTGCCCTCTATTTATTTACGAGTATATGAAATAGCACAATGTGTAAACACAATAAAAAAATATTTAACACGTTCAAAATAAAGGATACAAAATGAAAGTTTGTTCTCTACCTAGCTGGACTACAATGTTAAACAACAGTGTTTTGTACGGCAGCGCGAATTTATAATCATTTTTCTATTCATATTTTATAAATAACTTCCAATGATCTACTTAAAATAAAATAAAATAAATTGTTACGCGCCAAAGCCTATCTACTATCGTGTGACTGAATATTTATTTTACAATTTTTTAGTAAATTTTGACATTTAAATCTATATTATTTTGACTGTTTTATAATCACTATTGATGTCAATAGTGATTATAAAATTATAATTAATTTTATTTTTACTATTTTTGTTACATTTTGGATGCTGTAAAGTAAGACTGTACCTACTCGATTCATACCTTTTTGTCATCTTTTTTATTACCTATGTTTCGCAGAATAAAATACCTAATAAGAATTATGAATTTAAAAAACTAAAAAACACGCTTTTGTAGATAACCGAAATAAATAGAGAAAATAACTTTTAATAAGAATAAATTAAGAATAGTGATTAACAAAAAAATGTATTTTATAGTAAAAACTCTCAGCGTGACCCCCGTATGTGAGTATTTAGCTGCACGAGATTTAATTAAAGTCATAAATAAACAAACATCTTTACAAAAAGTTGGCCATCAATAACTAAACACTACTTATACCTATCTAGATTGCATAGAACATTATAGGTAGGTACGTAACATCATTATCATAATGCTTTGTGACCTCTGAGAAACAGACCTCACTAAATCATGGTAGGTAATCTGCGAGCACTCAAAGGAAGAGAGGATCCGATCGTTCGGTCAGATTGATGGCTCTCGGCTGATTGTGTTATAAACGAGCCGTCGCCCGTCGCCCAGCAGACGGCGGACGGCGCGTTGCGGCTCTGCCTAAGCTATGTTCACTAGGTACTCGTACTAGCTGACCTGCCTCCGGCTTCGCCCGCATGGTTAGTCAATAAAAACATTACCCTCCTGCGCAGTCGGGTAAAAATCTACCGATGTTACTCAGCGATAATGTAACATTCTAATGGTGAGAGAATTTTTGAAATAGGACCAGTAGTTTTTGAGTTTATTCGTTACAAACATACAAAAATACAAAGCTTTCCTCTTTATAATATTATTATAGTTAAGCACTTCAAAACTTGAGAAAGGGTTACCAAATGATCGCCATAGGTAGGCGAGATTAACCCTTTTGTATTTCGGAAACTACTCGGGTAAAAGCGATCTTATTCAATTCTTGGTCATGAGGATGTTCCCTACGAGTCAACTCCAAGTCTTGCAAAGCGATAAGTCTTAGCAAATATGAATCAGGCTGGAGTCCGGCGCCGCCCGCCTGATGCCTGAGCCTCTCTCACAAACTACAAAAAGATATCTCCACATTAAATAATAGAACATCCGCTATAACCGAAGGCTTCATGATGGTTAATTGCGCCGAAAGGGAGCGGGTGGGGGAGGGTGCGGGTAGAGGGGAGGGGAGCGGTAATTGACACGGAGCCACGGAATAAGCAGCAGCGAGTACGCTCGTGATTTAGTGCGCGCGGGCGCGGTGGGATCGATCCCGCGGGCAGCGGTCAACGCACAGTGATTGGTGGAGCCCCGCCCGCCGCCCGCCCCCACGCGCACACCGCCCGCCCCCGCTCGCGTCCTGTCCCGGCCCGGCCGGCCGGACACTGGCCGTGGCCGATGGTTCATTTCATTAAACCTGCTGGTTTCAGTGCTACAAGCAAGGTAGGTTTCCGTGCTCTGCAAACGTTTTCCGCAACATTCTATGTCTTGGTACGTGTCCACGGAACAGGTTTTCTGCTGAATTATAGCTTTACATTGGAACTTACTTTTTTGTATCAAATCTAAGAGACTAGAGCCTTGACGGAACTTCAAGGGAGCCAGCCGCCCTTGACATTCCATCGTGGCCTTTGCTAAAATGGCCATATCTATGGTGACAAGAACAATTACGGACGACTATTACGGAAATGGCAATTTTGAGTCTCTGTAGGTACTTATTTCCTAAACGGCTCTGGTAGGTATCAGAAAAGTGTTGAGTAAATGTTTTTAAAATACCTATTCGATGACACCCTAAAAGATGAGGTGCACGAGTAAAAAAATCATACACCATCTTCCCTTTAGGATAGGATTTTTTACAATAGGTAGGCTATAACTACCTACAAAATAACGATTTTTGTATTTTTTTCTTTAACTTGCTTTTTATTCATGTTCATAATTTTAGGGCAACAGAACCATATAGGTTTTGATTTGTTTGCGAAATATGCGTCATAGATGGCCATAGAAGCTTTATTTATACTAAGCTTCTACGTCAACGCAATCAAAAAATATACATCTTCGAGGGACCGTAGACCGCATTTGATATAATTTTCAACTTGATATCTCCACGCGTTCCAGAGAAAAAGGGTATTGATTTGACAAACGGACAGACAGATAGAGACAGACAGACAGACGGGCAACTCCTATATAACTTAATTTTTCATATATTTTGCATCTGGCTGCGTTTATCAGTGACTGTATTCAGGGAATTGAAGAAGCTTTTCGCTTCTGTATTGTGGTGGATTGGTGCAACCATATCTGATGTGTTGTGGCGCGTGAGGGCGCGGCTCAGTGCGGACTGCGGACACCGGGGGTGTGTGACGTCACGCGTGCTATTTGTCAATATTGCGCACCCCGAGCGACCCGCGCCCCTCGCGCCTCGCCCCGCGCCCCGCGCCCGCGCCCCACGTCCGAGGAATGCGAGCTCGAGGGACACACACACGCATTGTGACGGAGGGCATGACAAAGGAAATTATTTTGCCCAAAAGCCTCCACTGGTTTATTTCACTGTCAGTCGGGCGGGATAGCGAATAATGTACGCCTCAGGATGATACAAAATATGAAAACTTACAATGAGAACACGTTTTTAAGTACTATCAAAAGCGCGGACGAGCCGATTTCGGCTTATTAATAGGTAGGTTATAAAACGAAAATCAGAGAAGTACTTACCATGAACAAACGAAACCCTCGCGTCGTCGCGCATGTAAAAGCTCGCTTATTTCACAATTCATTTGGGAGAGTCCTCTACGGGATTTTTTAATGCTTCGTGCTTAGATATATCTCTTAGTAAATAGCTACCCAAAGGTTGTCTGATAAAAGGTTTGCGATAAGACCGCCCATTATCACATATATTCACGATGTTCTTTTTAATTGTATTGTTTTATAGTGTGTGCAATAAAGAATTATCTATATCTATCTACCCTACCCATGGTTTTTTAATCTTATTAGAAAAGAAAATGGAAGGTTTGAATGAGGGTAGAGGGCCGCGGCGCCGGCGGGTATACCTACCTACCTACTTCACGCTCGGCGATTCGAGAGGGTTCCCCCAACATTAAGTTCATGGAAAATGTTATCAATCAAGTGGATGGCTGCGATCAGAGAGACAAAGGGGAGTGCGATGTTACACGCGGGGTTCCGCGGGGTATGAGCGGAGGGGGGCAGAGAGGCAAGAATTTAATTTGCGAGGGAAGAGCGGGCGCGCTAATTAATTTTAATCGCCATCATTAGAGTCCCGAGCCGCCAGCGACGCACATAGACATAGTGCCTCTACCTACACCAGTAGATACCTAGTGGACTGGGTTTCAACTCGCCGCGCTTTGTGCACAGCGCGTCGGTAATCGCAGCCCATTATCGCGTCCCATCCCGCCGCGCGCCGGTTCATCGGTCGCCGGGGGTCGCCGGGGGTCGCCGGGGTTTATAATAACACACGCCACAGTCCTAAACGAAACGGAATCAACTTTTTTTTAGTTGTTTTTCCAAAGTCTTGCTCGAATCATCTATTGCGTTCTGATCATAAACTGACTCATAAAATACAATCTTAACAATTTTTATAGACAGATACAACTATAGACATTTCTTCTGTGACTAATGCCGGGTTCCTATATCCGTCGGTAACCAGCTACGCCTCGTTTCTCCTTGAAAACGTGTCAAAAGTTTGACATTAGTTTGACATTTTTTCAAGGGGATACGAGTCGTAGTCGGTTACTGACGGATATAGGAACCCGCTATAACTCTACCTGTTTCAAGACATTAAAGGCATGTGTAATTTGTCAAAAGATGAACTAAAAGAAATTATGACATTAGGTATGTTTGTGTTCTATCTGTGCCACCTCTGCGTTCCTCATTCTATACAACTAGCCGTGTCGCTTATTTGATTCGGTAAGTGGCCGGCGGCGGCGGCGGAGGCGGCGGCGGTGGATGCGGCGGCGGATGCGGCGGAGGCGGCGGCGGCGGCGGCAGCGACGAGTTTAGCTGCCGCCTCTTAAACAGCTGTTGTTATTAATCGGTGGGAAGCGGAGCCGCGCGGGGGGAGGGCACGGAAGTGCTCACAAAGCGGGAATGCTTTGTTTTGTCACTCAGATAAAACGCTTAAATCATCACAATTAAAATATCACGACAGAAACGAACGGAATTTCTTTGAAAATTTAAATACACGTTTGCATGCGGCCGGCGGGCGGTGGGTGCCAGGCGGCCCCGAGCGGACGATATATCGCGAGCGGGGCGCTGATTATTTATCGCGTTCTTCCAAACCGAAACTAAAAATGCCTTTGATGCTGCTTCTATGCCAACGAGTTATATATAACATAATAAAATAATTTAGATCGACATCAATCGAAGGTTCAGAGCAATAGACTCTAATAAAAACGCTCTGATGATCAAAAATATATGCCCAAATATTTAATGCTCAATATTCAATCATTTATTGTATTTCACAAAGTTATAATATTATGGTGGTATTATGATATGTACAAGATCATTATGGGCTCTTTCGGCACGGGAGAGAGAGAGAAGAGAGAGGAGGACGACGTTGTTTTCTTGTTATCATTTACCGAAGTCTATTTGTCAAAGTAAGGCGTATCGTCATTAACATATTCGTCAAATGTATGTATGTATGTTTTAGTAGTTTTATAAATTGCACATTTTTCATTTAAAGTTTGGTGGTAGAAGAATTAAATGAATACCTACCATCGTTCGCTTCCTGCTAGGAACTGAAGACGCAGAGGGTACCTACAGTCAGCGACAAAACTAGATGAACCATTATATTTTAGGGACGCTAATTCAGTTACCTAGCGGCACCGGTAGAGTAGATAGACTAACCGTGCACGGGAGGGTAGGAGTAGGAGGCGCAGGCGGCGGGGTCGAGCGGCGGATGGTGCTGGCCCCACTCGACGGGCTTGTACTGGTGATGCATTCCGCGGCCGAGCAGCAGGCCGCCGTAGCCAGCCGCCGCCGCCATGTTGTGGTGCGAGGCCGCCGCCGCCGCCGCGTGGTACTCGGCCGCGTGCCGGTGCGCCGCGTGTCCGTATCTGCATCACCACAACACACGTGAACACAGAACTGCCGGACCGTACGATCGTTTCATCACTTCAGTAAATAAACAAAGTTAAGTAGGAGCGTTCACTGCTATCAAGCCTTTTCAACATTTCCTTAACTTGTTTGACGCAAAATGTCGAGAAGGGAAGTAAACGTGTTGAAAGCACCGTAAAGCAAGAAAAATTTACCTGCAAGCAATTAGACCGTTTAAAAGCCTTTACAGTTAAAGTATACAGGGTGTGGTGTAATGAGTGGATAATAGGGTACCTGCGGGTAGGGGCTATTGTGGCGGTTCAGAAAAATATTTGTTATGCTCAGTAAAAGTGCCTCGGTTTTCGAGATATTCGACATTTTCGAAATTTAAGAAATATTTCACCCTTCGTTACTATTTTTGGCGCCAAGACTGCAAATGACATTTTTTTATCTATCTGTTTTTTGGATAGTATTCTTGGATAGATGTGCTATAGAATGGAAACTATTATTTTTATAACACAAGCACAGTTATGTTTTTAAAATAAGATTTCACTAAAATTTTACTTGCTTTCGTTTGTTTTCCTGACCTTTACCCTTCTGTGGTGTAAAAAAATGTATGGTCACTTGAATGCCAAATTTAAAAAAAAATTAGCCTATTTCATCGAGATTCCGAAATGGTATATTATATATCATTGTCAAAACTTGATTCAAAATTAATTCCTACCAAACTTATCAAGGCGTAATTTAAAGAAATATTTTTAACTATTATTAGCAATAATTGTCTACTGTTCGCAGAACTACTAGTAATTCTTGGAACAGATTGGTTTCCGGCCCAGCGGCAATCGACACTATGTCTATCTTGCTCTTTCATGCTATGAGTGAAAGAGAACTATCGTTTCGAGTCAGTGTGCTATCATACTACTCCCGTACAACAACGTGTTATCCTGTTTTGGATTGATACTCGTCGATTTTGTGCAGTGATTTCGGACTTTGTTTTGCCTAGCGATTTGGACGTCTTAATTTTGTGAACCTAAAGATTTTGTGCTGTGATCTCGGACTTGATTTGCTTTGTAACTTGGATTTTTTGGTATTGCATATTGATTGCAATGCCTCAGCTATACACTGCGTCTGAATATGCGCAAATGCATTTAATCTACGGCGAGTGTGGTGGTAACGCCAATCGAGCAGCAGCACTGTATCGGGAAAGATTTCCCAATGCACGCCATCCCGATTATCGTGTGTTTATTCGCGTACACAATGCTTACATGGAAGGTCGAATTCCTGGAAGTGGCATCGGTGGCACGAGTTCTGGGAGACCACAAGTACATAATGAAGAGGACGTACTTGATGAAATTGCTGCTGATCCGACCACATCTGTGCGCGTAATAGCCTCTAATACTGGCATGTCAGCAAGAACAGTGCACCGAATTTTAAAAAGAGAAAAATTACATCCTTTTCACTACCAGCGCGTGCAATTTTTGCAG
The DNA here is from genome assembly GCA_963924445.1 of Philereme transversata. NCBI lineage: Eukaryota > Metazoa > Arthropoda > Insecta > Lepidoptera > Geometridae > Philereme > Philereme transversata. Next base: position 23,309,609 of record OZ004354.1, read on the forward strand.
CCAAGAGCCCTGCACGAGTTGCATTTTGCCAAACAATGCTGAGAAAAATGAACGCTGATCCCGATTTCTTCAATAAAATTTTGTGGAGCGACGAATCCACGTGCAAAAAAGATGGGTATTTTAATATGCACAATCTGCACAGTTGGCAGCGTACAAACCCTCATTTGGCCAGAGAAGACAGGTCCCAGTACAAGTTCAAAATTAATTTATGGACTGGAATTCTAAATGGCAAAATCATCGGACCATTCGAATTGTCTGGAACATTGACTGCAGAAACGTATTTACATTTTTTACGGCACGAACTTCCACTTTTATTAGAAGATGTTTCATTAGAAGATAGAAGAAGAATGTGGCTGCAGCACGATGGTTGCCCCGCTCATTACGCCTGAAATGTTCGACAATACCTCGATGAAACATATCGTCGACGATGGATCGGTCGTTTGGGGACAATTTTGTGGCCACCTCGTTCACCAGACCTCAACCCATTGGACTTTTTTTACTGGGGATGCCTTAAAGAAAAGGTTTATAAAGACCCAATCAATACAGTGGACCAGCTACGGGAGCGTGTGCGATTAGCTGCTCAGAAAATCACAGAGCAAAGAATTGCGAACAGGATTAAAAGATCTTTTATCAAAAGGTGCAGAGCATGCATCAGAGCACGTGGTGGCCTTTTCGAACATTTTTTGTAATAGTAAATTTAATAAATGAAATGCATTTAAAATTTATTGTTTCGTTTTATTTCATTACCGAATTTTAAACTAACGTTTTTAGGTGATTTTAAGTAATGAAGTAAATTTTAGTACTATTTGTAATTTTATAATAATTAGCTCTACCCATTTTAATAGGAATTACTTTTGAATCAATTTGGGGAAATACCATGTAATATACCATTTCGGAATCTCGATGAAATAGGCTAATTGTTTTAAAATTTTGCATTCAAGTGACCATACATTTTTTTTACACCACAGAAGGGTAAAGGTCAGGAAAACAAACGAAAGCAAGTAAAATTTTAGTGAAATCTTATTTTAAAAACATAACTGTGCTTGTGTTATAAAAATAATAGTTTCCATTCGATAGCACATCTATCCAAGAATACTATCCAAAAAATAGATGGAAAAAAAATTTCATTTGCTGTCTTGGCGCCAAAAATAGTGACGAAGGGTGAAATATTTCTTAAATTTCGAAAATGTCGAATATCTCGAAAACCGAGGCACTTTTACTGAGCATAACAAATATTTTTCTGAACCGCCACAATGGCCCCTACCCGCAGGTACCCTATTATCCACTCATTACGCCACACCCTGTATATGAGGTGTCAGACGGCGATGTGGACTCACCCTGGGTAGTGCTGGTGCCAGGGGTCGTAGTCGTAGATGTCGACGCCGGCGCACGCGCCGCCGGGCACGCCCACGCCCGTCGCCGCCGCGTTGAAGAACGACGCGGGCAGGTTGCGCGACACCATGGGGACGCTCTCTGCACAACACACAATACAACATGCTACGTTAAGTCACACGACTCATGTGGACCACACAGATATCCAAAATATTAAAGAAATACTACTAAATTCGCAATAAATTAGGTAGGAATAGCCAGACAAAGAAATAAGTGATCAGTAATTACGTTGAGGGATCGTTGTTCAAGCCGAGCTTCAATTAAACGATTTAGATTTCGGTACCTGTGATGTTATCACGGTATTCTGCTGTGGGGCAGTTCCTGCAATTTATATGCGAGCCTAGAGAAATCAAAATGGTTTATTTATTCAAATCACAAGGATCACGTTGAAACGTCAATTTTACTGCCTAATCCTTCGAGACCAAGCTAGAAAGAAAGGCAAAAACCAGGCTGGTTGTTGTTTTTAATGATCATTTTAGAATACATACAATAAAGAAAATAAATTAATAATAATAAAATAATAATAATAAATATTGGTGGACATTTCACACAGCGCTATCTAGCCCCAAACTTAGCAGAGCTTGTACTATGGGAACCAGATAACTGATAGAATACTTATGTACTATTTTTTTGTAAATACATACTTATAATATATAGAAAAACATCTAGACTCGGAACAAATATTTGTAAATCATGCAAATATTTGTCCCGTTGCGGGAATCGAACCCGCTACCTCCTGCGTCACAGCCGGCTATAACATAATATTAATTGTAACATTTTTGACCATGTTGGAGCAATTTAAATTTTATAAAGATTTTGTTTAACTAGGTACGTTTTTAAATTTGTTGATTGTCAATTTGTTCATCACTTCGGAGTTTGATATAAAAGCGTACGCCTTTCCCTTTAAACGACCTAATTTAATTTAATTTACCCTAATTTTATGGAGTCTACAAGTGGCAACAGCGACATTTTTTATTCGTGTAAAAAACTCCCAAGTGATATTTACAAATTATCAATTATCGAATTATTAAACAATTAATTATGCAATCACCTTATAAAAAATATTTCTTACTACAAAATATTCAATTATAAATAGACAAAAAAGTTTGGGACTGATTTTGGTCCAACTCTGTTCAAATAAAAAATAATGTTGAATGCAGGCAATGTAGACATTAGCAAACCATTGTAAGATATTATTTTAATGAATGACCCGCCGGGTCTGTTGGCTGAGTCTTCCCGGTGACTGGCGCGAAGAACAGGCGTTAATTGACGACCAAAATAAACGATTTTTTTATTTTAGTAAGATTTTTTTTTATTTTAATGAATAATTAAATATTGAGTTTAACTTTAACCAGGACTAGGAGTACATCATCATCAATCGTTCGATTGGATATCTCTATAATTAAATCTGTATTTTTAAGAGATATTTTAGAACTTTAATCTTAAATTTAGTTTTGTTTTAATGTAAGCTTTTATTGTGTCGACGCGCGCGATACGGATCTGGGGGCTATCGGTCCTCGAAAATTATCCTCCATTTGGGCACAATCCCGCCGCGGCCGCTTCTCGGAACTCCAAGACTCGGTTGTATTTGTACGAACACATCATAAATTAACTGAATGTAACTGGTAAAAAGATAACAAGAACTAAACACTGCTAAATACGATTATAACGATTAGTGAAACCATCGATTTATTTACCTTCTCGAGTATTCGCATTCCGACTTTGGTCGTACGACTAATACAATTCTTGAAGTAGTATTTAAAAGGTAGATAGGTACCTAATATCTGATATTCAAACATAACAAGCCGCGGAGGATTTCCGGAAGCAGTCCGCGACGTGCGGAACCTCTTCCGGCGGCATTGTGAGTACACGAAAACCATTCCATAAAACGAAACCAACAAGTAGTCAAACAAACCCCGAATAAGGAATGATAAGTAGTAGCAGTAGTAGTTTAGGAATCCTGCTGCGAGCACTAAGTGCGGTTGCTGTCCAGAGAGCACGAGGGCCGGCCGGGCTAGGTAGGTAGGAGGCTGCGCCGTGTTTTTCCCGCGGACGGATGGGTCGACGTGGAATGCGCGGCGCGGACGGCGCACAAAGCTCGCCTGCGAATATGGCAGCGTTATGCGTTTTTGTCGCGCGGCTCCTTTCGGGAATCCTTTTAGTAATGGCCCTCGTTTTTCCAGTCTAATCGCAGTCGCGTACCTAAATCCCGCGTCAGCCTCGCCTCAATCGACCTACTTTTTGGTCAAAGTAGTTCGCGGCCGAGGGAACCGGTCGCGTTGCGTCATTTCACCGCCGCCACCGTCACTCGCGATATCGATGCACCCGAGACCGCATGCCGCGTGCGCCGCGCGCCTGCATTCGCGCACCGCCCTGAGAATACGCTTCTCATATCTCTTGTTTAAAAAACAGATGTTTCCAAGCAGATTTGATACAATACCTATGCTTATTAATGCTTAACGAAATCTTAAGATTTAGAAGTGCCTACCGAGAAGACTTGATTGTCGCAGATAAACTGAGACTTCCCCACAAAGTAAATGAAGTGCTCGGAGTCTGACCGATGAGGTGGAGTGAATAAGTAACTCGACGAGATGGGTCGCAGTGGCCGCAGTAGTATCAGGGGGTAGTGAGCGGGGGCAGGGCAGAGGCGAAGGCGGTGAGTGAGGAGGAAGGAGCTCTAGTTTGTAATTAAAGAGAGGGTTTAATGAAGGGCTCGGCTCTCCGCTGATTTATCGGGCGCGCCGCATTGTCCGCGCGTCGTCTCCGAGCGCACTGTTTTTACTCGCGTTTCCCGGTACCCGCGACCGCACCTGACCGGTTCATGCATTTTAATGAACTGGAAACGCACTGCGGCCCTTACGAGAAGGCGCTGTGACAAATCGTTTTCATTACCTACCTATACCACTAATGCAACCTAACTACCGACTCATTGCCCCTACTCCGCCTTATTCCACTCCTAGAATGTTGCTGAATTACCTACATCATTTATTGATTTCGTGATCATTTACTAAAGCCTGTCAAACGTTACACGCTAACTGAATGCCACATTGTCTGATGAGTCTTCAGGCGTTTCAAAACGATCCTCGTTATGCTGATGAATAAATGAATTGACCTCATCGTCATCATTTCAGCTAGAATAGGATGGTCACTGCTGAACAATCTGCATATACAACTATAACATAATTTGATTAGATCTCGTAGAAAAACGCCAAGCATAGCCCTCTCCCTAGCTTGCTGAGTGAACTTGAGCCTTCTTATGAGGCCCGCAGTGTGGGACTACGTTTATGTGTCACAAATATGTCACCACTGGTAGGACACTGATCAAAAAACTTGATGGAGCACGGGCGCCGTCAGCGTGTTCGACTCGAGGAGTCTCTCTCTTCGTGGTGTAATACGTCTACTGGTGTACCTCAAGGTGGCGTTTTATCTCCTCTTCTTTTTGCAATCTTCATAAACTCTATTTCTCTCAATCTTTCTTCGTCCTTTCACCTCTAGGTAGACGATCTTCAGATTTATAATCAGGCTACGCTCAGTAATATTGCTGATGCTGTTGACGTTACCAACTGTGATTTACGCCGTATTGCAGAGTGGAGCAAGCTCCACGGTTTGAAATTGAATCCTACCGAAACGCAAACCATTATTGTAGATAGTTCAAGAACGCTTAGCAAAATTGACTGGTCCACTCTCCCACAAGTGGTATTTGACGGAATAGCAATCCCTTACAGCGAAAGCGCTAAGAATTTAGGTATCATCATTGACCGCAACTTTTCATGGAAGGCTCAGCTTGAATTAACCAGCCGGAAGTTGTTGGCGTCAGCCGGTTCACTAAGAAGACTACGCAACTTTTTGCCTACGTCCACCAAGACTGCGCTTGCACAATCGCTTTTACATCCTGTTTTATATTATGCCGATGCTTGTTATCTGGACCTCACTGAAGAACAGCTTAACAAGCTCGAGCGCCTACAAAATTTTTGTATCAGATTCATATTTGGCCTCCGTAAATATGATCATGTGTTCCGTTCAAAGCTTAAGTGGCTTCCATTTCGTCTTCGTCGGAATACGCATATCCTCTCTCTCCTCTATTCTCATTTCTCTATTCTTTTCAATCCCTTCACTCCTCACTATCTGAAAGGTAGATTTCAATTTCTTCATTCTTCAAACAACTACACTCTTAGGTTATCAGAAAACTTGATACTCAGAACTCCTGCGCACAGCACTTCCTTTTACAGCGCTTCTTTTACTGTCCAGGCTGTTCAGCTGTGGAATGCTCTTCCCGAAGAAATAAGACGGTCATCCTCCTTACTCACATCCAAGCTGAAGGTGAAGCAACATTACATGACGATGTCATCTTCCTAGCGTTATTTATTTACTATTTAAACATTTTATCTGTTAGTATAGTTAGCTATTTGCATATACCTATCTATATATTAGTCTATTTTATAAGTATTTTAAGTATTAGGATTGAAACTTTATCATATTTTTTAATATACCTAAGAATATTTGTGTAAATATATCCTACAAAGTACACTTCACTCCATATTGTAAATTTAGCTCCATCCAAAGGTTGCCTGGAAGAGATCGCTTTCAGCGATAAGGCCGCCCATTGTATTGCCTTATTTATTCTAGCCTTACACTTATTTTTGTATTATTTCTGTTTGTGTGGTAATTCAATAAAGAGTTATCTATCTATCTATCTCTGTCGTGGGTCACGCATTTTAAGTACTTGGGCCATTGGGTCACAGAAGACATGTGTGACGATTTGGATATGGAGAGGGAGCGTAGAGCATTGTCAGTGAGATGCAATATGTTAGCTCACAGGTTTGCACGTTGTTCTTCCCAGGTCAAACTAACACTTTTCAAGGCATATTGTCAAACATTTTACACGTGCAGCCTGTGGGTCAAATATACGCAGAAAGTTTACAATGCTCTACGCGTTCAGTATAATAACGGCTTCAGAGTGCTGTTGGGGTTGCCGCGATTCTGCAGTGCATCTAGAATGTTTGCGGACGCGCGAGTAGACGACTTCTTTGCCGTCGTGCGCAAAAGAACTGCATCCCTGATGCGCCGGGTCAGCGACAGCACCAACAGCATGCTGACAATAGTTATTCATAACTTTAGCTCCAACATAATGAGACACTGGGTGCAGGTACACAAGCCCACACAACTTGTAAAAATGTAATATCTTTTCAATTTTATTAGTTTTTATGATTTTATTTTTCAAAATTAATAATTTTAAATTGTCGAATTATTTTTAATATGTACTTGAATTGTTTATTTAATTAATTAGCCAACTGCACTAACATAGTTTTAAGATTTCATTTTTTACTAACAATTTATGGATGTAACATCTGAAATAAATAATTTGAATTTGAAAAACATTCATCTTTACTCAGGTATTTTGGACGTTTATTTATTTCTAGGAAAACCAACAGCTTTGTTATCAATTGGTTTTACAGTGTAGAAAGTCAATTATTTCAGAGAATTTTTATTTGAGAGAACATTAATCGGCTAGCGTACTAGCGACTTGGCGAGTGATCGGTGACTCAGCCGTCAGCTTGAATTCTTGTAGAACGCTGCGTCTCGCGGGTGAGGCAGAGAGGGCGGAGAGGGTGGCAGAGGGCTCACCTTTGGGTTTGTCGCTGGCGAGGGCGCGCGTAAAGTGCTCGTCGACGACGGCAGCCACGTCTCCCGAGTAGTGCGTGAACACCACGCAGTTGGCGCTGACGTACTGCGCGCGCGCGCGACCGGCGCACGCCACCGCGCCTGCGCCTCCGCCGCACTCGCCGTCCGACTCCGATGAACCGCCGCCTGACAACACACACACTAACTGCACATATCGTACATAACTCCACCGGTTTTACGTATAACCCAACTGCGTGCTTGTGCGCGTGGTAAAGGGTATCCAGCTCCAAGAACCGACCGTAACCAGTGGTCAGTCTAGTTATTTCATTGATATCCTATACGATCATCGCAGCTTAGTCGACATAATTTACAGGATTCAACTAGGTTCGCGCAACTAGGTATGCAACTTGACACCAGCCTTGCCTGAGTCTGCAACCTAGGGGTCTTCAAGTCGCGAGTGAACAGGTTTCTTCTAGGCAAGCGTGTTCGATCGTGGAGCAAAATTGATCTTCATTAGGTAGATGTAAAGTTGTCGGAGGAGTGGTGTGTGCATACCGTCAGCGCTATGTCTCGAGTGCGCGGAGAGGTCCTCCTCCTTGGCACGAAGGCGCGCGTGGTGGTGGTGGTGTGCGTGTGGCGGGGAGCCCGGAGACTGCGCCCCCGATGACCCAGAGCCGGAGCTGAGCGCGGTTCCCCCGGCGCCACCCGCCCCCGCCCCCGACCCCGCGCCTGCACCGTACGCCTCGCCAGCGCCATTGCCTGCGCCTGCGCCGCTCTGCACGTTCAACTGCAACACGACCACTTTATTTTACCAAAAACGTATGTTATAGATCGCAGGCGGTTGTTGTGGAAGTATATTGTTCGAACTTTATTGAAATCCCATCTGGAGTCCGCCAGGGCTCAATTTTGGGGCCACTTCTGTACTCCGGGTATCTTTACGACGTGGGTCAATGTTTCGAACTGCTTGCTATCTAACGTATGCGGACGACACCAATATTTATATGAAAGTGAGTAATCATACTGACTGTGAATCTTCAGAGGGATCTTGACAGCTTGGGCCAATATAAGGCACTTGTCTCACCTAATAATTAGATATGAATGTGGCGTATATGTAAAAATACAGGAATTTACATATCAAAAAGCTTTATTACGTTTAAAATATGAAAGAATTGATAATTTGGCAACTCGTTGAATAGTTTTAACTCACTGTATTCTTTTCTAAAATAATTAACATTTTGCATCCAAATACTTCTTCCCCCCCCCCCCCCCCCCATTTTTAGAATTGCCGCTGTCACTACACAAATGCTAGCATAAAATACATCATCATCGTCATCTTGTAACAGCTAGTATTAGCCTGACTCGTGAAAGGTGGTTAATGCTAGGAAATGAAACAGGCAAATAGTTTAAGACGTATATTGTACGTATAAGAAATCGGTAGAGCGGGGTGGATTCTTATATTAACCTTCTTATACTTGTGGCAGGCAACAGAGGTTTACAAATATTTACTTGGTTTACCGATGGTACACACTTAAAATTAGAGGTTACAAGATGGTATACAATAGATAAGTTGGTAAAAGGACGTGAGCTGGAGGAGCACAGAATCCTGAGGCTTATGGTCTATCAGCGCAGCAGTTGACAACGTGGTGAGCACGGCAAGTACAATAGTTACAGTTCAGTAAAGTAGAATGGGTGCCATCTGACGACAAGGTGCGTCAGAAATAAAGGATGGTTCCTAGGGGTTCTCCCCGGGTTAAAATATAGATGAGATACACCTAGTGTGATGCTCCGACGACCGCTCCTGACGACTGCTCGGAGAGAAGAAGTGGGCTGAGCTGCGGCGAGTAGGCGTCGCAGGAACTCAGGCTCCCGGAGTGCGTCAGAGTAGCTGGTCGGGCAGCCGCTGCCACGTGCAAAGTCACGCAGGGGTCGGGCGGACGGAGAGCAGTCACGCCTCTTACGGCTTCGAGGCGTCGATGGGGAACCGTTTCAGGCGTGTATTGTTCGAGAAAGGTGAAGCCGTGGAACGTGAACCGATATTGGGTAGGTAAAACCGTAATGGAGTCTGAAGTAAAAGAAAAGAAACCGACTTCCTGGTTGGGAACAGAAAAATGCGAATTAATTAAAGAGAACGGGATTAGACGGGGATTACACATAATCCTTGAGTAGGCGAGGCACTATTACTTACTAGATTAGAAGTATGTAGCACAGAATTTAAATAAAAAGTAAAAAGATGCACTGTCGAAGCAAACTTTGAGGTTAAGTTTGTAGAATGTAGAATGCAGGTTGTCGCTGTGATCTTCTGGTGGGAAAGAACGAAAAAAGTCGGGGCAGGCTTATATAGGCAGCCAAGTTATCATTCAATTAGCAATTAGTGCAACCGTTAATTTAAATAATATCGTTTCTCCGACCTTGGCTGTTTAAAGATACTACTCTTATGTAAGAATTATTGTCGAGTATTGCTCACCGACTGAAACCCACCCTATATAACCTACGTGCAGAGCTTGAAAAGTATAAAGAATAAGTTTATTCAGAATAATTTATGACTATTTGCATGAGGACAAGATCTAGACTAGACTACTACTACTAGAGAGACTAGTCGAGATGGAAACAAGACCGCAATTGCTTTATATATGGACATGACTAAAGCGTTCGACCATGTACACAAACTTTGCTACACAAACTTGATATCTACGGAGTACGAGGTACCGCCAACCCGTTAATAAGATCTTACCTCAGTAAAAGAACGCAGATAACAAGAATAAACAGGGTATTTAGCAAAACTTATACTGACACCAGTTACGAGTCAGACACTAGAACTGTAAGTCATGGTGTTCCTCAAGGAAGTGTTTTGGGACTTCTTCTGTTTTTAATTTATATAAATGATACCTCAAGTAACTAACCACTTCATGACTTTATTTGCTGGTGACAGCACAATTCTATTTATCGATGACAAATCTCACAATTTTGAATCTGACATTAACTGCACTTTGACACCCATTATTAGTTGGTTGAGACTAAATAATTTAAATATAAACTTGACTAAGACATTTATAATGAATTTTAAACAGAGAAATATTATTAACAATCTTGAAATGAACATTAATTATTTGGGTACTAAGGTTAAGGAGGTTAACAGTACTAAATTTTTGCGACTAATAATTGACAACAAATTAAATTGGAAACTACACATTAATGGTATTTATTATAAAGTGCATCAGTTCTCTTACGTCCTTTACAAGCTGAGTAGCGTTACAAATATTTCAGCGATACTTGCAGCCTACCATGGTCATGTTTCGTCGGTTTTACGTAAAACTATCTATAGTTTTTAGAGCTATTAGATCTCATGTAAAATCAAGTACTTCCTTGGCATATGATCACTAAGTATATAGCACGCATACAAGACGAACTTATCTCAAATGCGCATGCTTTCTGGAAGCACATATCTAATTTAAAAACCAAGGGAGGGTTTGAACCATCCGTCACTCGTAATGGAAGTAGTCACAGAAGCCCATATGCTGCCAAAGCCTATGCAGATTATTTCAGTAGTGTATTCCTACCGCATACGTCTACCTTAAGTGCAGACCAGGCTGTGGATGTCGGTAACAATAGTCTTATTACCATACTAAACATTTCCGTTAGTGAAGTGGATATATATATAGGTCCTGATAACGTGCCACCTTACATAATCAAATCCTTTAACCCAATTATCGGTTCCGTTGGCTCATATTTTTAACCTGTCTATTAACACCAGCACCTACCCTACAATATGGAAACAATCCCGGGTGACACCCATCCATAAGTCAGGTGACAAGACGCTTGTTGAAAACTACCGTCCCATAGCGATATTATCAGCGTTCGCCAAACTCTTTAAAAGCATTTTGCACATTAATATTTACAAACAAATAACGCCATATCTCAGTGATTCACAGCATGCTTACAGAAAAGGTCGATCAGTTAACACAAATTTGCTCACTTTGGTTAATACATCTTTTTTTTCAAATTCAAATTCAATTCAAATTCAAATATTTTTATTCATTAAAATCACAAGGATCACTTTGAAACGTCAATTTTACTGCCTGTTCCTTCGCGACCAAGCCAGGAAAGAAAGGCAAGAAACAAGGCTGGTGGTTTTTTTTAATGATCCTTTTACAATACATAATACAGAACATAAATTACGTCTAAATTGTAACATTTTGAACGAGTTGGAGCAATTTCAATCTCAAGCTTCTCTATCATCTAAATAATCCGATATTTTATAGTAGGCTATTTTAAATCTCAAAAGGACTGGATAACAATACCTAGGTAGATGTAATTTATTTGGATTTTAAGAAGGCGTTTGATCAAGTGGATAATGACGTTTTACTTAAAAAACTGAGCTCTTACGGGCTGGCTCCGAAACTTTTACGGCTGTTTGCCAGCTATCTGGGTGACCGAAAACAGTTTGTGCGACTCGGATGTTATGACTCCCCTTCTTACCATACCCGTTCAGGCGTGAGTCAAGGTTCGTCGCTAGGTCCATTACTGTTCACTATCATGATTGAGACCTGACTAAGTGTATAAGTAAAGCGAATTGCCTAATTTACGCAGACAATGTCAAGGTCTTCACTAGCATTAAAACGCCTAAAACCTGTGATGATCTGCAGAGTGATATAAATGCAATTCAAGCATGGAGTGACGCAAATCGGCTCCACTTTAACATGCCCAAATGCGAAGTAGTAACCTTTACTCGGTCATCACATTATACGGTTGCACAGTATGAGCTTAGCGGTGAGACGATCAAACGGTGCTATTCGGTTAAGGACCTTGGCGTAATATTCGACACTGAACTACATTTTCACGACCATATCCGTACACTTACTGTTTCTTGTTTTAAAAAACTAGGTTTCGTATCCCGTAATTGTAAAAACTTTACCAATGTTAATGCCATTAAACTTCTATACACTTCTTTAATCCGGTCCAAAGTTGAATCTAGTGCATGCGTTTGGAACCCGTATGAAGTCACATACTTATGTTAGAAAAGGTTCAAAAAAGATTTTTGCGTTTTTTATATAAAAAGCTTTACGGATACTATCCGTTTATGTACCCTACAAAGTATTTGCAAGGTACCTTAGGTTATAACTCCCTAGAAACAAGGCGGCTCTATGTCCAAATCATAACTCTCTGCAGTTTGTTGAAAGGTATAACTGATTGTCCCACTCTTCTCACTGAAGCCAGCCGGCTTTGCGTGCCCGAACAAAGTGCCAGATTTTGGTCAGGCCGAGTGCGCTTGTTGGAGCCACTGCGAGCATTACGTTGCACTGCCAACAGTCACCCATCTCCCGTGCGCAGCGCAGCCTTAATGAGCTTATTCCCATCTATCCTCAGTTTGATGTGTTTGCGGATGACTGGAAGACGATCGAGCGAGTGTGTCTCAGTTATTGTGAGAGTATTTAACTATGTATACCTATGTCGGGGTCGGCCGCGAAAGCGTTGGCGTGACGACATCAATGGATTCGAGAAGGAATGGTGGGAATCTGCCAAGGATCGTGATAGGTGGAAGGAGTTGAGGGAGGCCTTTGCCCAGCAGTGGGAAAATGTAGGCTAGTTAAAAAAAAAAAATGTTATGTTAGTTATTTTAAGTGCCTATTGTATTTGTATATCTGTTGTGTTTTTTTTTGTGTATATGTTTAACCTAAAATAAGTGAATAATGAATGTAGGTAAGTATATTATAATTTGTATTTTTTTTCTTGTAGAAGTTTTAGATATAGCGTATTAGATTAATTCTGTAAAGTTATATTTAAGTGTAAATAAACGAATTTGTATTTGAATTTGAATTTTACGATATGACATCATATCTGGGGCAATTCAACCGAAAAACCAAGAGTTTTCAGAGCACAAAAGCGCTTTGTTAGAGCTATTTGTGGCCTGAAAAAGAGGGACTCGTGCAAAGAACATTTTAAGCACTAAAAATAATGACGTTTTCTGCACTGTACATAAGTGAGGTCGCTGTTTTTTGTTAAAAATAATCCTGAACTTTTTGAGGCGTTTGCAGTTGGAAGCCGCCTAGAAGGCAACTTGCGAAATGTGTAATAGCGTGTTCTGTATGGCACCTATCATTTATAATAAGATACCTATAGATGTTCGCAGATTGTCAAATTTACACATATTCCATAATAAACTTAATGACATATTAGTTAAGAAAGAATATTATAATGATAATGAGTTTTTAGGTGACCAAAATATGATATAATTTTCACATTACATTAATATGAATCCTAATTTAATTACTATTTTTAACAGTTTATTATCCTAATTATTATTTCTTGACATTTTGTTTTTTTGAATTTAAGTAATTATGTAATTTATAATGTTTTTTGTATTGGCACGTTAAGTTAATTATTAATTATAAAATATTTGTACGCCGCAAGGCGAAATCTAGCGCTTATATAAAACTCCTACCACCTAATATTGTACCTAGATTTACAAAGAATAAATGAATTGAATTGAAGTTTGTTAAGCATCTTAACTATAGGTGCTTTAAAACCTTTGACAACTACCAGGAGGTGTGTATACCACCACTTAACTACACTCCAATACCGTAGGATTGTTGCAGATATGTCTTATCTGCATGGTGTATTCAATGGTTACATTGACTGTCAAGAGTTAGGTATTATCCAAATTATTGGGCGGATCTTTTAGATCCGCCCTTAAATTCAGGACACCAATGATCTGGCGGAAACCCCGTAATTATCACGACGATTGTAATTTTTGTGCGGTGAACATTGCCGGTATAAATTTATCAAACCGGAAAAAGTGGTCATATCCGACGTTGCTTTCTGCTCAACGACCTCTTGTGTACTCCGATGAATCACTTGTGCCAGTACCATTGACATCCTCAACTACTTTTGAACCAGATGACCAGATGAAAATTGAAGAAGAAAACGATGATACTTCTTCGGATTTCGCACTTAGTCAAGTAATAGAGCCTTTTTCAGTGGATATATTTTCAATGGCCCACAGGCTAGACGGCTGATCAAATATCTAAATTTTGTCAAATCTATGAATGAGCTCAAAACAGAACATGGAAATCATTCGTTATTGTAATTACCAAAACGATACATCTTCAAAAGAAAACTATTTACAAGTAGTAGAGGACATGTTGTCAAATTTGAGAGATCTTGGATGTAACATGAGCATTTAAGTTTATTATTTACATTCTCATTTGGATCGATTTCCTGAAAATCTTGGGCATTTTAGTGAGGAGCAGGGTGAAAGATTTCACCAAGATATACAAGTAATGGAAGACGATATCAAGGAAAATGTGATACCCATGTGATGGCAGATTACTGCTGGAATCTTTGTCGGGTTCTTAAGCAGGCGTTTCAGTCAAGAAAGTCCTATAAGAGACAACTTTGTACGCATTTAAATTAATTCTGTAAAATTAAGTATGTAATAATATATTTTTTAGTAAAAATTTAAAACCTGTGTGTAATTTGAAAACAAGAGCTGCTAGAAAAAACTAAGTGGTGTTTTCATAATCAGTACCCTTAATTTAACCAAAATCGACTAACAAAAGTTTGGATAAATTTTCAGTGTTGACCAATTAATAGATTTGAAAAGATACTTAAACTTCTACTACGGGTACATTACAATGAAACTTACTATATAATATACTAATAGTGAGTTACTACCTATATTACTTTTATACATTTATATTTTATATATTTATTTATTTTTGCGTGTCACATGAGATACTTAATTGTAAGTTTTATGACCCTACATCTAAGTGGGTATCTTATGTAGACCAGATGTAACTACTGGCAAATTTTTTTTTTTCGTTATTTGTAGATCTTTAAATTGTAAATCCGTTTTTGGCTGTAGGATCGGTTTAAAGAGTTTATTCTCATAAGAACGAATTACAGTTCACTTAAAATGAGCTTAAATATATAACAGTAAGTTTACTTATTTAAATAAAAAGGTTTTCCAGAAGTAGGTACCAACACATTCAAAATAATATATAATGACTTAAGATAGTTTATTGAAATTAAATTCTGTTAACACTGAGCAAAAGTATTTATACCCTTCCACTTTTTAAATTATTTATTGTAGTATATTCGCATCTTTAATAAATACTAATACTTAAATAAATATTCAACTACTCGATATTGATAACTATTACTACGTATTTAACTTGAATCGATTAAGTATTGTTTTAGCTTTTTATGTACATATTTATACCAACACATTCTTTAAGTTCATTTGGTAATTTATTGTACATATGGCTACCTTGGAAGACACGGATAGACACATAAGCATTGTAAACTTTTATTTTTAAGGGCTGTGGATTTTGTTGATAAATAAATAAAATAAAATAAATAATATTCGCTCTTTGCTCAATAGTTTGTTAATTTAAAAATAGACTTAATAACATCATCCTGATGAAAACAGCATATTAAACTGTAGACGAATATTTAAATAATCAAAATATTAATTGATTAGTAGGTAGTCATTATGACATAAGTTACTACATACTACAATAAAGTATAATTATATGCCATTCTAATTAATAAGATATATAAAATGACATGGGCTCACTAATCGCAGACCGGCTTATGATAAAACAAGATATTATTTTTTTACGTAATGAGTAAATTAAACGTCGTTTATTCACGACAATGTAAGTAGCAGTTTTTGCTAGCTAAGTAAAACAACAGATTTTTGATGTGTTATAGAGTAGGTACGCACAATCTGTTGACTTGTTGATGGAAATAACAAAATAGCTTGCTATTAGCGAGCAGAGGCAGCATACAGCATACAGGTCCGCACTATTCCGGCCGCTACTCCGAGAGTCATTTACAGATGCATTACGCAGTAGTTAATGCACCACAGACAAGTATGTGATTCCGTTTTTTGCAGTAAAAAGGTAATGTATTCTTTAGCGAGCCGCTAATGACGCGCGGAAGGTCGCCACAGGCGAGGCCGCTCGCCTGCGCATCGCGCCTGCGCATCGCACCCACACGCCTGCCGAGTGCTAGTGCCTACTCATCTGAACGTTACATACATCAAACCCGGATATTGGCATTTCTATTCCTAGTATCTTTTTGATCGAGCGAAGCGAGATCTCCAAATCTAATCAAATAACATTTATTTGTGCCCATACCAATAGTACGAACAGAACAAACACACACAGGAGACAACAAAATGAACAAAGCAACAATAGCTTAAAGAATAAACATTAAAATATATAAATAAAAAATATTTCATGTGTGTGGCTCATTGTACTCACTGCATGTTTCACAAAAAGTCAAATCAAATCAACTTGGGCTATTCGGCGTTGTATGTATGTATGTATGTATGTCAGTCCGAGAATAACTTTTGAAGCGTTGATCCGATCATCATGAAATTTGATACATATCGTAGGTAGTGTTAGCAGAATCCTGGTGTAACTAAATAACCTAAAAATGTAGGAGGTTTATTGAGATATTAGGGGTCAAGAGGGGTAAAAAAATCAAATTGAGACTATTAGGTCAAATGGCCCGTTAGGTCTTTATTAGTAGGTACATTTTAACCCAGTTTTTATTTTTAGTTTAATTATTGTAGTTTTTTGAGTTATTAGCCATCATAAAAACTGACTTTAACGAAATTCACAAGGTACACCAGTAACCCCACAGTGCTGAAATTTGGTATTCGTGTAGCTTTAATGACAGAAATATAGAGAAAAGTCTGATATCCAGAATAACTGCAATTTCTACCCCTAAAAGAATAACTACATAACATGAACTCCCGTTACATGAAATTTGAATGAAACTTTAGGTCAAGTTATTTGGTTATGCATTTCTTGCCGCTATTTTTGATCAAGCGAAGCGAGATCTCTAAATCAGCTTGGGCAAATTGGCGTTGTATGTATTGTTACGCCGAGGCTGTCACAGAATAGGTAATAGTCGGTACCTCGAAGTTATACCTGCTGTGTCATAGAATAGGTAATACTAGGTGTGGTATATAACTATTACGTTTTTACCTACAGTTGCACAGAATAAGAAAGAGTAGTTAAGTCGAAATACCTATACGATTCTAGTTGCTAGCGGAACCTTCTAGAGCGTTCGCGAAGGCGTGTAGTGGCTGCGTGCGGTATAAATAGAGGGTAGAGACGCCCGGAGGGGTCCCATCATGACATACTCCTGTGTAGTATTTGCCCATCTCCTAAAGTTGGTGCCATTCAGGTCATCCAAAATCGCTTCTTGCGAAAAGCCTCAGGCTCGCCATGGTATTTTCGCAATAACGATCTACATCGCGATGTGAAATTAGAATCAATAGCCAGGTTCATGAAGCTCGCTTCCAAGCGGTTTTATGAACTTGCCTCCAATCATCCGAACCCTTTGGTACACACCATTCCGGTCTACCCGTTGGATCCGCCCGCCAACAAAATCCTCCGTCGTCCGAGACACGTTCTCGGAGACCCGGATGACGAAATCACCTCCGCTAATGCGGAAGATGAGTCATCTATATCAGACAGAGCAAACACTTCACAGAAACACCGATCTCGCCGGCGAGGTCGACGAATCCCTTCAGTCGCCGCCTATACGAGGTACTAAACATGTACCCGGGCGTTTCTCTCCTATCCCCACCCCGGCAACAGCCCAAGCCGAGGCTCGTACCTAAGTGGTGCCCTTGCGCTAGTTGCCTAAATAACTTACTGGGCTGAGCGCCATCTGCACTCGCCAAAAGTTCGGTTAAGCTGTCACGGCCTCAGAGGCCAACAGCGAGTTAGAATAGAAATAGAAATATATTTATTGTGACCATAAAAGTTACATAGATGAGTTGTGTCCCT
This sequence comes from Philereme transversata, assembly GCA_963924445.1. NCBI lineage: Eukaryota > Metazoa > Arthropoda > Insecta > Lepidoptera > Geometridae > Philereme > Philereme transversata. Next base: position 23,327,431 of record OZ004354.1, read on the forward strand.
GTTTCCCAGAAAAGCGTAAGCTGTGGCCTAGGAAACAGTTCACTCCTGAATGACATGAGTTAGACCTTCAGAAAAAAAAAGGCCCGGAGGGGTCAGTCTCGTTTTGGCGATACGTGCGAATATTTCGGTGACTTTTAGTGGTTTATTGTGCAACAGTGGTGTGAATTAGTGATTAGTGATTACTTGTGATTAAGATCGTGTATTTATCATTTTAGTGTTTAATAAAAGTGTTATTTTGGTTAGATTAGTTTTCATTATTTTATACCGAGCCTTCAGCTCGTAAAAGTATGTATGTTTGTGTATATGTTTGTTTGTCCGAGGATAACTTTCGAAGCGTTGATCCGATCATTGTGAAATTTGATACGTAGGTATATATATAATATAACTAGAGGTTGCGTTGTGCGCGAGCTGCTCGCAGCTCGCGTGTTTTTCTTTTAGTCGAAGAAGTAATTAAAGAGGATATCGAGCTGTTAAAAGCCATCAAACAGGATATCCATGTGTAAGAAGCAGTCAAAGACGATATCGAAATGGAAGAAGCAATCAAATAGGATATCGAAGCAGCAGAAACAATCAATGAGGAAATTAAAGTTGAGTAAGCAATCAAAGAGGATACCGAGGTGGTAAGAGCATTCTAAGAGGATGACGAGGTAAAAAAAGCAATCAAAGACGATATCGAAGTGGAAGAAACAGTCAAAAACGATATCGAAGTGGAAGAAGCAATCAAAGAGGATATTGAAGTGAAAGAAGCAATCAAATAGGATATCGAAGTAGCAGAAACAATCAAAGAGGAAATTAAAGTTGAGTAAGCAATCAAAGAGGATACCGAGGTGGTAGAAGCGTTCTAAGAGGATGACGAAGTGAAAAAAGCAATCAAAGACGATATCGAAGTGGAAGAAACAGTCAAAGACGATATCGAAGTGGAAGAAGCAATCAAAGAGGATATCGAAGTGGAAGAAGCAATCAAAGAGGATATCGAAGTGGAAGAAGCAATCAAAGAGGGTATCGAAGTGGAAGAAGCCATCACAGAGGATATCGAAGTGAAAATGCTATCAAAAACGATATCGAAGATGAAGAATCAATCAAAGAGAATATTGCAGTGCAAGAAGCAATCAAAAGGAAATCGAAGATGATATCGAATTGGTAGAAGCAATAAAAGAGGATATCAAAGTGGAAGAAGCAATCAAAGAGGATATCGAGCTGTTTAAAGTTATCGAAGAGGATATCCATGTGTAAGAAGCAGTCAAAGACGATCGAAATGGAAGAAGCAATCAAATCAAAGAGGATATCCAAGTGGAAGCAGCAATCAAAGATGATATCGAAGTGGAAGAAGCAATCAAAGAGGATATTGAAGTGAAAGAAGCAATCAAAGAGGATATCGAAGTGGAAGAAGCAATCAAAGAGGATATCGAAGTGGAAGAAGCAATCAAAGAGGGTATCGAAGTGGAAGAAGCCATCACAGAGGATATCGAAGTGAAAATGCTATCAAAAACGATATCGAAGATGAAGACGCAATCAAAGAGAATATTGCAGTGCAAGAAGCAATCAAAAGGAAATCGAAGATGATATCGAATTGGTAGAAGCAATAAAAGAGGATATCAAAGTGGAAGAAGCAATCAAAGAGGATATCGAGCTGTTTAAAGTTATCGAAGAGGATATCCATGTGTAAGAAGCAGTCAAAGACGATCGAAATGGAAGAAGCAATCAAATCAAAGAGGATATCCAAGTGGAAGCAGCAATCAAAGATGATATCGAAGTGGAAGAAGCAATCAAAGAGGATATTGAAGTGAAAGAAGCAATCAAATAGGATATCGAAGTAGCAGAAACAATTAAAGAGGAAATTGAAATTGAGTAAAAGACGTCGAGGACAAGGATAAAAATAAAAAACGGTTTCACCAAAAACTTATACCAATATTTTGTAAAAGTTTCCTCGAGCTATCTCTTCCCGTTTAAAAGATACGAGCGATTTAAGTTTTGTATGAAAACCCATAATTCTGTGGAGTGGAAATTGAAGTAAAAGAAGCAATTGAAGAAGACATATAAGTAGAAAAAGACATTAAAAAGGATATCAAAGTGGAAGAAGCTAAAATAGAGGATATCGAGGTGAAAGAAGCATTCAAGGAGGAAGACCAAGTGAGAGAAGCATTCAAAAAGGATGTCAAGAGCAATGATGGTAATAAAAAAACTATTCGACCAAAAATTTGAACCAATATTTTGTAAAAGTTTGCTAGGCGTAACTGTTCTTTAAGATTTGTATTTGTACCCATAATTTTGTAGAGTGGAAATTGTAGTAAAAGAAGCAATTAAGAAAATATATAAGTAGAAAAAGCAATTAAAAAGGATATCAAAGTGGAAGAAGCAAAAATAGAGGATATCGAGGTGAATGAAGCATTCAAAAAGGATGTCAAGATCAATGATGGTAATAAAAAAAATATTCGACCAAAAATTTGTACCAATATTTTGTAAAAGTTTGCTAGGCGTAACTGTTCCCGTTTAGAACATACGAGCGATTTAAGATTTGTATTAAAACCCATAATTTTGTAGAGTGGAAATTGTAGTAAAAGAAGCAATTGAAGAAAATATATAAGTAGAAAAAGCAATTAAAAAGGATATCAAAGTGGAAGAAGCAAAAATAGAGGATATCGAGGTGAAAGAAGCATTCAAAAAGGATTTCAAGATCAATGATGGTAATAAAAAAAATATTCGACCAAAAATTTGTACCAATATTTTGTAAAAGTTTGCTAGGCGTAACTGTTCCCGTTTAGAAGATACGAGCGATTTAAGGTTTGTATTAAAACCCATAATTTTATAGAGTGGGAATTGAAGTAAAAGAAGCAATTGAAGAAAATATATAAGTAGATAAAGCAATTAAAAAGGATATCAAAATGAAAGAAGCAAAAATAGAGGATATCGAGGTGAAAGAAGCATTCAAAGTGGAAGATGAAGTAAGAGAAGCATTCAAAACGGATGTCAAGGGCAATGATGGTATTAAAAAAACTATTGCACCAAAAATTTGTACCAATAATCTGTAAAAGTTTGCTAGGCGTAACTCTTCCCGTTTAGAAGATACGAGCGATTTAAGATTTGTATTAAAACCCATAACTTTGTAGAGTCGATATTGAAGTAAGAGAAGTAATTGAAGAAAATAGAAAAATAGAAAAAACAATTCAAAAGTATATTGAAGTAAAAATGCCATCAAAGAGGATTTCGAAGTTATAGAAACAATTAAAGAGGATATCAATGTGGAAGAAACATTCGAAAACGAAAAGGAAGTGAGAGAAGAATTCAAAATGATGGCAAGGGCGATGATGACCGTAAAATAACGATTCCACCAAAAATTTGTGCTACAAAAAAAAATTGATTTTCCAAAATGATCACAGTGGATGTTGCATAATAAAAAAAAATTGACGTTCCAAAATGATCACAGTGGATGATGCATAATAAAAAAAAAATTGACGTTCCAAAGTGATCATTGTGGATGAGGCGTAATTAAAAAAATGATGTACCAAAATGATCACAGTGGATGTTGCATAATACAAAAAAAATAATAATAATTGACGTTCCAAAGTGATCATTGTGGATGAGGCATAATTAAAAAAAATGATGTACTAAAATGATCACAGTGGATGTAGATAATAAAAAAAAAATTGACGTTCCAAAGTGATCATTGTGGATGAGGCATAATTAAAAAAAATTATGTACCAAAATGATCACAGTGGATGTTGCATAATAAAAAAAAAATTGACGTTCCAAAGTGATCATTGTGGATGAGGCATAATTAAAAAAAATGATGTACCAAAATGATCACAGTGGATGTTGCATAAAAAAAAAATTGACGTTCCAAAGTGATCATTGTGGATGAGGCATAATTAAAAAAATGATGTACCAAAATGATCACAGTGGATGTTGCATAATAAAAAAAAAATTGACGTTCCAAAGTGATCATTGTGGATGAGGCATAATTAAAAAAATGTGAATGTTCCAAAATAAACATGATGAACGTTGCATACTAAAAAAAAAAAAATTGGATGTTCCAAAATGATGATGATGACCTTTGCAAAAACTATGAAAGTTATCTCATGTCCCTCCACCACCATTATATAGAATCAAGCAAATTTACAGTAATTTTATAGTACACACAAGCCATGGGCTCCCTACAAAAACAGTATGAAAATTACGGCAAACGAAATATACGGTTTACGGTATTCATACAGAAATATTTTGTATGGGACAATTTTTTTTTGTATGAAAGACATTTTTTTTTTCATGAAACCGGATATAAAAAAATGTCCTCTGCAACATTAGTTTTTGCACCAACGCTGTAAGACCTATACTTTCCGAGATACGAGGTGGATGGGAGCGAATGGGGGACAAAAGGGGGACTTTAGGATTTATTCCCAACTCATCGAAACTCCCTCTATACGATCCCACCAAACATTTTCACCCTACGAGGTGGCATCTGGGAGAACAAACATGTCAATGAGTCAGTCAGTCAGTGAGTGGTAATCGAGCTTTATATAATATAATGTATAAACAAATATGCCTATAATTACTTGCCTATCTGAAAGTGCTCATGGCTATCTTTAATTAAATTAACTTTAATCGATTTTTTTTCATCACTTTCATTCTTTTGATAACCAAATGAATTTTATTTCACTGTTAATTTTTAACACACAGAATATGCCTCAGTAGGCTTGCCTACTCATTTCTGTGTATAGCTACCTGGCAAGCCGATGTGAACAGGTAAGGCAATATAGGTGACTCCATCGTTCTGCTAACTCATCGAAAGTTATATCAAATTTTAAATTACTTTATTACAAAATCAGTCATATTTCAAAATCATTGCCTGCAAAAAATCATACTTATAGTACTGTTGCCTAGCTAAAAACTTTTAGATAGCACTTTTAGATAGGCAAGTAATTATAGGCATATTTGTTTATAAATTATATTTGATAAAAAATATGTCTCATCTGGTTATCAGATCGGTGAAGGTCGATCTTCACCGGCTCTTAGACCAAAAATTCACAGGGTACACTAGTAACCCCACAGTGCTGTAATTTGGTATGCGTGTAGCTTTAGTGAAACAAATAGAGGCAAAAGTCTTAAATTCAGAATAACTGCCATTTGTACCCCAAAAAATGGTAACCACAATACATGACCTCCCGTTATCTGTAATTTGAATGAAGCTGTAGGGCAAGTAGTTTGGTTATTTATTTCGTGGCACTGTTTTGATAGTCAAAGATTACAAATCATATTTTTTTGTTTTAATCGGAGTCTTGCGAAATCTCAGTTCGGGGCGAACCACTAGTCAAAGATTACAATTTTTTTTTATAGAATACTCGCGAGATCTCAGTTCAGGGCGAACCACTAGTTAAATTAGTATCCGACGTTTGCCCCACGCATGCAAGTCTATTGATAAAATATAGTCAGTAAAAAAAGACGCATACGATACAATTTTAAACTGCTCCACCGAAAACTCATTAAAGAAACGGCATTACAGTCGGTATTTGTACTAAAAACGGGATATTTACCATGATTTGTGAGTTCTTGAGTATCCCGATATTTCGACGCAGTTGCATGCGCCATGATCACGGGTAAACTGAAGTCTTTGCGAGTGGATAGTTATTGGCAGATATAACGATCTACCCTCTTTCTTAGTCTCTTGCTAGGAACGAATTCAGTAATACTATCACTACTACCGGTTTCATTCTCGACAATCGAAACGAACGGTCGAGAATGAAACCGGTAGTAGTGATAGTATTACTGAATTCGTTCCTAGCAAGAGACTAAGAAAGAGGGTAGACAATCGAAACGAACGGTCGAGAATGAAACCGGTAGTAGTGATAGTATTACTGAATTCGTTCCTAGCAAGAGACTAAGAAAGAGGGTAGATCGTTATATCTGCCAATAACTATCCACTCGCAAAGACTTCAGTTTACCCGTGATCATGGCGCATGCAACTGCGTCGAAATATCGGGATACTCAAGAACTCACAAATCATGGTAAATATCCCGTTTTTAGTACAAATAGTGTTAATAACCATGATAGTTTCAAAAGTTATATTACAGTCGGTATTCGTAAGGGAGTTGTTGTGATACAAAGGCTTCAAATGTATAAAACCCCGTTTTTGCGACAGAGCTTAAAAATACTTGTACATATATGATCACTTCACCGTTCTACGAGACAGCGGCTCTACGGTCTACACTCTGCTAGGCTACGAGATTACGCTCTACAGGTCTACGAGACTACAAGTCTACGTGTCGGTCTGCGCACTACGGGTCTATGAGTCTAAGCCAGGGGTCGGCAACCGGCGGCCCGCGGGCCGCATGCGGCCCGTAGACTATCTCGGTGCGGCCCGCAACCCTGAGGTCCGTAAGAAAAAAATACCGAAGCAAAAGGCCATATAAATTCACTAGAATTTATACGGCCATGCTGCTGGGCCATGAGAGTATTCTTGAAAGCTCGCTCCCACGCGGGGTGATAAAAATGTACCTCTATTTCATTTCTTAAGAACTGTTTATCAAGACTGTGATGTTATGTATTGTTTCTACCGAAAATAAATATTTGCTGTACTTATTCAATTCTTGGCAATTTCTTTTGCGTTTATCCGCCGCACGTGCGGCGGCGGGCGGCTCCTTTGAGATAATAGGCGGGGCGGCAGTCTTTGATTAGACGCAGGTGTGCGGCGGCGAAAAAATTCAAAGCGACCGGTTTTAGTTAAAATCACAGCCGCGCGCAGCTCTCGCCACATTCGGTTGTGGAAATTCGCCGGAAACTCACGTCTCATCTGGTTGCTAGCTACGCGTTTCGTTTCACCTTTCTTCCCTTCGCTGATAGCTTCTCACGCACGACGTATGAGGTAAGTTGTATGCACTCGCGAGCAGTTTGTTTTATTTTATTTACTGCTTGTTAATGTGAACCTTCAGATTGATGGGTAAATGTTATAAGGACGGGGATAGTAGTTACATGACATGAAGTTAGTTACGAGTGTGTCATGTTTTAATTATTATTTGAATGTGGAGTTGAATTTGTAGGTGCTAACTGGAACATATAATTTTACAACGAATTTAATTTTTTTCATTATTGTTACAGAATAATTATATAAACATGGCTTCAAGAAAAAGGAAGATAGAAGAAGAAAAAAGAGTTTTTAACGAATTATGGACAGAATTATACTTTTTTATCGAGTTTAAAGGAAAACCGTTATGCTTGATTTGTCAAAAGAGTATTTCTGTAGTAAAGGAATATAACCTGAAGCGACATTACGACACCGAGCACAAAGCTAAATTTGACTGTCTTGAAGGAGAAATACGGAAAAGGAAAATTTCCACTTTGAAATCGTCATTACAAAATCAACAAAACATATTTAAGGTTGTGGCAGACAACAGCGAATCGAATGTTCGGGCCAGTTACAGGGTAGCAGAGATTCTTGCAAAAAGTGGACGTCCGTTTACCGATAGTGAATTAGTAAAAGAGTGTGTCTTAGCTATCGCAGAAGAAATATGCCCAGAGCAGAAAAAAATGTTTGAAAGTCTTAGTCTCTCTGCAAGAACTTGCACCCGACGTACTGAAGACTTGGGTGCTAATTTGTGTGAACAACTCAGGGATAAGGCGCAGTCTTTCGACTGCTTCTCTTTAGCGATGGATGAAAGTACGGACGTGTCGGATACAGCACAGTTACTCATATTTGTACGCGGCATTGACGAAAACTTTACTGTTTACGAAGAGCTTGTGAAAATGTGCAGTTTGAAAGGTACAACTACGGGAGAAGATTTATTTCACCATGTGGAACAAGCTCTGGATTCATTGCAATTAAGCTGGGAAAAGTTAACAAGTGTCACTACCGATGGAGGCAAGAACATGAGCGGTCAAAACAAAGGTGTTGTTGGGAGAATCATCAGCAAAGTGAAAGATTCTGGATCTACTGTGCCATTGATTTTTCACTGTATTGTCCATCAAGAGGCATTGTGCTCCAAAGTTATATCCTGGAAAGAAATAATGGATACTGTAACATCCACTGTTAATTTTATAAGAAGAAATGGGCTCACACACCGTCAGTTCCAAAAGTTTTTGGAAGATCTGGAAGCTGAACATGGTGACGTGGTTTACTACTGTGAAGTGAGGTGGCTCAGTCGAGGTGCCGTTTTGGAACGGTTTTTTGATTTGAGGAAAGAAATTGGCAACTTCATGGAGATGAAAGGAAAGCCAGTAGAAGAGCTTACTAACAAACAGTGGATTATCGATCTTGGTTTTTTGACTGATTTGACTAAGGACCTGAATCAGCTCAACAAACGCTTGCAGGGAAAAAATAAATTGATTTGCGATATGTATACAGATGTAAAGTCATTTGAAATGAAACTGAAACTGTTTATCAAGCATATTGATGAAAAAAAGCTTGACCATTTTCCTAATTGCAAGAAAGCCGTGGAAGAAGCTGGAGATAATTTTGTGTGGCAAAATATTACAATGAGAAACGTGTTAACACAACTACAAACTGAGTTTGTAAATCGATTCACCGACTTTAAAAAGAGCTCCCTTAACATGGAAATATTCCAAAACCCTTTTGCAATTGATATTAGTGAGATACCAAGCAATTTGCAAATGAACATAGTAGATTTGCAAAGTAATAGCACACTTAAAACGGCATTTAAGGAAAGCACTGACTTGATACAGTTCTACGGAGGTTTGAGTTCTGAAAACTTCAAAGAATTGAAAAAGTTTGCTCAGCAGATAATAACTATGTTTGGTAGTACATATTTGTGTGAGCAGACTTTTTCAATTCTCAACTACCGCAAAAATAAGAATTGTTCGCGGTTAACGGATGAACATTTAGACGCGATACTGCGCGTGTCTACTACTAAAATGAAAGCAGACGTTAAAAAACTTGCAAGTCAAATGCAGCCTCAAAAATCTCACTAGTTCTTACTTTTATGTTAGTATAGTAGTTCAATTAAAAAAGAGATAATTGTATGAATATATATGCGTTTTATTTCAAATATTAAAAATACATGCCCGAACATATAAATATAAGTGCGGCCCGCACTGATACTCTGGCAACATATGTGGCCCGGCTATAGCATAAGGTTGCCGACCCCTGGTCTAAGCTCTACAGGTCTACGAGACTACAAGTCTACGAGTCGGTTACGTACTAAGGATCTATGAGTCTACGCTCTACAGGTCTACGAGATTACTCTCTACATGTCTAGGAGACTACAAGTCTACGTGTCGGTATGCGCACTACGGATCTATGAGTCTACGCTCTACAGGTCTTCGAGGCTACAAGTCTACGAGTCGGTCTGCGCACTAAGGATCTATAAGTCTACGCTCTACGGGTCTATGAGATTACGCTCTACGGGTCTATGAGACTACAAGTCTACGAGTCGGTCTGCGCACTACGGATCTATGAGTCTACGCTCTACAGGTCTTCGAGGCTACAAGTCTACGAGTCGGTCTGCGCACTAAGGATCTATAAGTCTACGCTCTACGGGTCTATGAGATTACGCTCTACGGGTCTATGAGACTACAAGTCTACGAGTCGGTCTGCGCACTACGGATCTATGAGTCTACGCTCTACAGGTCTTCGAGGCTACAAGTCTACGAGTCGGTCTGCGCACTAAGGATCTATAAGTCTACGCTCTACGGGTCTATGAGATTACGCTCTACGGGTCTATGAGACTACAAGTCTACGAGTCGGTCTGCGCACTACGGATCTATGAGTCTACGCTCTACAGGTCTTCGAGGCTACAAGTCTACGAGTCGGTCTGCGCACTAAGGATCTATAAGTCTACGCTCTACGGGTCTATGAGATTACGCTCTACGGGTCTATGAGACTACAAGTCTACGAGTCGGTCTGCGCACTACGGATCTATGAGTCTACGCTCTACAGGTCTTCGAGGCTACAAGTCTACGAGTCGGTCTGCGCACTGAGGATCTATAAGTCTACGCTCTACGGGTCTATGAGATTACGCTCTACGGGTCTATGAGACTACAAGTCTACGAGTCGGTCTGCGCACTACGGATCTATGAGTCTACGCTCTACAGGTCTTCGAGGCTACAAGTCTACGAGTCGGTCTGCGCACTAAGGATCTATAAGTCTACGCTCTACGGGTCTATGAGATTACGCTCTACGGGTCTATGAGACTACAAGTCTACGAGTCGGTCTGCGCACTACGGATCTATGAGTCTACGCTCTACAGGTCTTCGAGGCTACAAGTCTACGAGTCGGTCTGCGCACTGAGGATCTATAAGTCTACGCTCTACGGGTCTATGAGATTACGCTCTACGGGTCTATGAGACTACAAGTCTACGAGTCGGTCTGCGCACTACGGATCTATGAGTCTACGCTCTACAGGTCTTCGAGGCTACAAGTCTACGAGTCGGTCTGCGCACTAAGGATCTATAAGTCTACGCTCTACGGGTCTATGAGATTACGCTCTACGGGTCTATGAGACTACAAGTCTACGAGTCGGTCTGCGCACTACGGATCTATGAGTCTACGCTCTACAGGTCTTCGAGGCTACAAGTCTACGAGTCGGTCTGCGCACTAAGGATCTATAAGTCTACGCTCTACGGGTCTATGAGATTACGCTCTACGGGTCTATGAGACTACAAGTCTACGAGTCGGTCTGCGCACTACGGATCTATGAGTCTACGCTCTACAGGTCTTCGAGGCTACAAGTCTACGAGTCGGTCTGCGCACTAAGGATCTATAAGTCTACGCTCTACGGGTCTATGAGATTACGCTCTACGGGTCTATGAGACTACAAGTCTACGAGTCGGTCTGCGCACTACGGATCTATGAGTCTACGCTCTACGGGTCTATGAGATTACGCTCTACAGGTCTTTGAGACTACAAGTCTACGAGTCGGTCTGCGCACTAAGGATCTATAAGTCTACGCTCTACGGGTCTATGAGATTACGCTCTACGGGTCTATGAGACTACAAGTCTACGAGTCGGTCTGCGCACTACGGATCTATGAGTCTACGCTCTACAGGTCTTCGAGGCTACAAGTCTACGAGTCGGTCTGCGCACTAAGGATCTATAAGTCTACGCTCTACGGGTCTATGAGATTACGCTCTACAGGTCTTTGAGACTACAAGTCTACGAGTCGGTCTGCGCACTACGGGTCTCTGAGATTACGCTCTACAGGTCTAAGAGACTACGGGTCTTCAGACTATACTCCACCAGTGTATATGTGCACGAACGCGTGCCTTCGAGCCCCGCTCTCATACAAAAGACATAAACGCGCACGCGTTGTTCGTGAGTTTGTTTCTAAACATCCTGAATGTTACTTCACCGTAAATAATGCATATGTTTTAAGAGTTCCAGAACGAAATGGTAAACCCTTATGGCTCGCTTACAATCGGCCTAAGTATGTTCAGGCGTCGTCGGCCAAACTCAGCCAACCAAACGTATATAAAGAAAATAAAGAAAGAGAGCGCGTATGTACACTACTACAACCGACATCGTTCGATGAAACCCGACTCATGGTGCGACTTGGTCCGTCTGTCTGTCATCGTTCGTCTGTTACAGCGCTGATTATCTCTGTAACTTACTGAAGCTATTGAATAAAATTGAAATAAGTTATAAATTAACAGATCTGAGATCTCGCGAGTCTCCAACATAAATAAAAAAATATTATTAGTAATCTTTGACAATTAAAATAGTGCCATGTACATTTTACAGTGTAAAGTACCCAAGAAATTCAAGGACAACTAACTTGACTTACAGTTATTAGTTGGTATCACTGTTTTGGGGTAGAATAACCAGTTATTCTGGATTTCAGAGTTATCCCAATATTTGTATCCCAACAAAAACATAAATGTGAAATGGAAACCAAGTTCAAAATACCTTGGTTGTTGACTTCAACGACAAAAGAAGTGAGATCTAAATGGGTGGCAAATTCAATAGTCAGTCATGAAATTTATTTATAACAACTTAAAATATAATTTCTTCTTACATCTTAGAATTTATTTATTTTATTTATTTTTATTTCTTTGAGACTACAAACAATTATGCCTAAATATTACTAGACTAAATAATTATTACAAGATGTCTTACTACAGGCATAACCAACACCGTTGTCCACAGATTACATTAACAAATGGTGGGCATGAGTGTATACAATATTAAATACAAATAAAAAAATATAAGTATATAAATGAACCTATATTATGCAGGCAAGCAAGTGCCTCTATGTATGTACCTACCTCCTACACAATACAATATTGAAGACTAAAGTCTGACTTGGCTAGTTCTCATATACGAGTTATTATTAAGTACCTACTAAAACAGTCATGGAAGAACCCTATATTCGATGGCAAGTTTCTACCCGCAAGCCAAATTTTTGGAAGAATGTAATGAGAACTTACAACTTAAGAACTTGCAAAGGCATAATTCGTATATGAAAACTAGCCAAGTCAGACCTTAGGCTTCAATATATTATCCTAAGTTATAAAAAGAAATTATATTTTAAGTTGTTATAAAATATTTTATGTTGTAATAAATACATTTCAGGACTGGCCGGATCTTGGCACCCATTTAGATCTCACTTCTTTTGTCGTTGAAGTCAACAACCAAGGCATATTGACATATTTGACTGCCTCCGTGGCGCAGTGGGCGTATAGCCGGCTGAGACGCAGGAGGTAGCGGGTTCGATTCCCGCCGCGGAACAAATGTTTGCATGATCTACAGATATTTGTTCCGTGTCTGGGTGTTTTTCTATATATTATAAGTATGTATTTACAAAAAAATGTATATAAGTATTCTATCAGTTATCTGGTTCCCATAGTACAAGCTTTGCTTAGTTTGGGGCTAGATAGCGCTGTGTGTAATGTCCAGCAATATTTATTTATTTATTTAACTTGGCTCTCATTTCACATTTATGTTTTTGATAGGATATCATTACTTTTTGTACAGAAACTATTAGTAAGTAGGTATTTATTCATAATAAAATTAATACTAAATGGTTTTTGTTAATCTACGGTATTTTTCATACGGTAACCATCTTTTTATGCCTTATAGTTTTGTAGTACACCGACTACGGCTGTCGTTGTTCTGACTTCTGAGGGCGGCTGTACCCAAAGTAGTGAGGTCTTTATGATAGATGTGGCTCTCGCTCTACCTATCTACCTACACTACTAGTATCTACCTACTAGTATGTACACCGTGTAGGCAACTGGGCACCGCAACGAGCACTGGGGACGAAGGTACTAAATACTAATGTATGCGAACCAAATGATGGCTGGTGAGGCGCGCCCGCCTGCCCTCAGGTAACCTTATACTGAAGGTTTAGGATAAGTCACAATTATCAGCGCCGGCAACGTACCGGCCAGTAAGAAGCGTCAGTGTCCATGAAAACACTTTACAAACGCGTCCACACTCATTGGACATTCGTCACCAAATACGGACAGGTATTTTTCCCAACGAGTAAATGAGCGCTATGTTTTGTATAATTTATCGCATAAAAAGTTTGTACTTGGCTAGGTCCTAAGCTCAACCATCTTATGTATCTAGGTTCACAGACAATAAATAAATTATGAATTATGAAATAATAAGTTCTTAGAGGCATGATATCAATCAATCACCCAAAAGCTCGTTGTTCTATTGATCGATTACAATTAGCGGACTACACTATACCGCGGGCAGAGGCGCTCACGCAGAGCTAACCGGGGCTGTGCCGGCGCAGATTACTATGAATAAACCTTTACTTATGCGCTCATTCCATGCTTCTTGCCATTCGTCAATCTTGAAGTATGTGCATTGATCAATTACCAGCAACTAATGATGTTTTTATGCGTGATCGAGTGGTTAATGCGATCATTATAAATCATTCGGTATATGGGCATTATCGCGTGTCCTTATGTGGAACTGCAGGCATGTGCGTCACGGAAGGTGTTGTCGGTGCGCTTGCAGCGTCGCGGCGGCTTTGTGCGCAAACGGAGGCACTGACTCAGTTCGCGGCCCTGAAGTGCTTTAGGGCCTAAGTCGCTATCGAGTTAACAGTAAGAGATCAGAAGAGATCGACCGGAGAGTTAATGAATTCATTTATGAAAATACTTTATTGTACACCATATAAACAAAAATACAAAGCAAGTAGTATAATGGGCGGTCTTATCGCTTAGAAGCGATCTCTTCCAGACAACCTTTGGATGGAGAGCATTTTGTCATAACAATTATAATGGTCGGGGGGGGGAGTAAATATAAAAATATAATCCAATACTAAAATTTATAAATAAATATGAATACAAATAGAACACATGTACTTACATTAAATATATGTAGATACATATAAATTATAATAATATATATTTAATAATAATATGTAATATAAAGATAAGCTGATACATGCGATTACATATATATAAATTAATTGTGCGATACTACGACGTTTCTGACAAATACAAATGTTTAAGCCCTAGATTTAAATATGGCTAAGGGTGAGGCTTGCCGTATTGTTACAGGTAACGCGTTCCAGAAACGGTAAAATAATTGCCATAGAAGCTAGTACTATGAACTGGAGTTTTGAGCAATAGATTTTCAGACGACCGGAGTAGGCGAGAATTGGAGAATGAAGGAACTCAAATCACTCCTTCAAATAGGAGGGTTTAGGGATTTTGGAAGATGTTGTATAACAGGGAAAGGATAATATGAACATTCTGGCGAAGACGAATAGGTAGCCGCATGAGTTTGAGACGAAATTCAGAGATGTGATCGAATTTCCGGAGACCGAAAATGAATCTGATGCAGAAATTGACTATGAATACCTAGTGCTCGCATTGCTGTATTCTCGTTTGATATGAACACTGAGTAGATTAAATTATAGATACATACAGACACTTTTCCCCTGTGTGTGTCCCAGGGTGGCAAAGCGCAAAATGACACTTTAGCGTACAGAGTAAAAATATTTCTACGAAACTACGCTCGTGTTTCTACTTCTATGCTGAAATGTCATTTCACATCACTAACGCTCTGAAAGTAGGTCGTCGTCAACTCGAAAACTGCCCTGAAAATGCAATTTATGGCCGAAAGAAAATTTTGAATAGAACTGAGCCCATTACATTCGTTTTAACGATTAAATACAAATACTTAATTCTATATAATATGGCTACAGTCCCATTCTGAAAACAAAATAGGCCAAGAAGGCCAATCGGGAAGGAAGGGGAGCCACGCGGCAGTGGGAAGCCAACGGATGAGAGGGGAGACAACAGGACAAGGGAGCCAACGGGCGAGAGAGGAGCCAATGGGTGAGAGGCAACCATTGGGCGAGTAGGGACTCAACGAGGAAGAGGGACCTATAATACTTTAACGAAATTAAAATAAAATCGTACATCTAATTTCATGAATTTTTATTCATAGAATTTAATTCGAATTTTCTCATCATCTGTACAATTAACTATAGAGTACATTGATTTATGATCCAAATAAAAAATAGCCTGAAGCAGTCTATCGGGATAGTGTCGCTTTCTACCAGCGAAAACATGTTCATAATCGGTTTAGTAGTTTTTGAGACTACCTCTTACAAACAAACATACATAATATAGTAAAGATTACCACTACATAACAATAGTTTGGGACGGTGGCCTTGCTCATTTTCCGTCAGTCGTTGTGTAATGGTCTATAGAGGACACTCACCCGGTCGTACTGAAAATGCGGCGCGTGGTGGAAGGATCGTGCGGCGCCGCGGCCGTACAGGTAGGGGTAGTAGGCGCCGTACATCACCTCGGGACAGCTCACCGCCATGCCGGCCGCGCCCGCGCGCGAGCCATGTCGCGCCGCCCGCGCTGCCGCCGCCGCGTCCGCCGCCCACAGGCCAGCGCCGCGCGCCGCCGCGTCCGCCCCTGAACAAAATTACGTACTCTACATTCCAGCCCAACGAGAAACTCAATTCATTTATTTAACAGGCATATCATCCATTTTGTTACTAAATAACTAGTGGTTCACCCCGAACTGAGATCTCGCGAGTCTCCCAAAACACAAAAAAAAGCAGACTCGCGCAACGATGCCTAAACGTATTCCGTATTTAATGGCCAAATATGATTTAAGGAGATGTCAAATCATACAAATTCGTAAAATTTAAACATGTTTAGTCGCTAAATACGTTTAGGGATCGTTGTGTAAGCCGGCCTTAATCTTTGACTAGTAAAATAGTGCCATGAAAAGAACAACCAACTAACATGACCTACAGTTTCATTCAAATTACAGCTAACTTTGGGGTAGAAATTGCAGTACTGTGGGGTCACTGGTGTACCCTGTAAATTTTGTCAAAGTTCAGTTTTTATTATGACTAATAACTTTAAAACTACAAGGTTTAAACTAAAAATAAAAACGGAATCAAAATGTACTCACAAAGACCTTTTATTAGACGTGCTACATGACCGGATAGTTCCATTTTGGTTTTTTTTACTCCTCTTGAACCCCAATATCTCAACAACCCCCTCACATTTTTAGCTCATTAGTTCACACCAAAATTGTGCCATTACTACCCACCTAGATACCAAATTTCACGATGATCGGGTAAACGCTTCTAAAGTTATCCTCGGATAAACAAACATACATACATACATAGAACGCCGATTTGCCGAGTTGAGATCTCACTTCGCTCAATGAATAATTAAACACACTAGGATAACATTAAAAATCTTCCGAAGAAATTGTCAGGATTTCGGACAGGACCGAGACATGTAGAATTACAGGCTAGGAAAAAAAATCGATATTGATAGATTTTTTTTGATTAATTAATTTAAAAAGAAAAGAAATAATTCAAAATAAATCGATTAAATTGAAAATACTTAAAATTTATAGGTGTTGCTTAGACTTTTTTGATGTGTGTGTAATAAACATCACTAACTGCGTTTTTTTAAGATATATATATATTTTGACCTCCCTTTTAAAATGCGAGAACTCACTAACTTCTATCTAATCAACTTTAGCCGCTACGGCCTTGGCCATAAAGGTGATAACTGCAGATTTATGATTCACAGAGTCGTTTAAAATCTATAAGATATTTAAGTAAGTTTTTAATATTAATGTTTCTCTTAAAATCAAAGAAAAAAAAATTACAGAATTCATTAATATGTCGGCCTCCAACTATGGGCTGACAACAAAAAAGCTAGAGTTTTTGAGCTGAAAATTTACCTAAGTACCAGTTAACAAAAGAATTATGTTGTGTTAATATTTCTATAATTATGCATTTTATTTTATATTATCTATATTTTTAATAAATATACGTGTACTATATCGGATTTACGCCGCCGTCTTTATTTTGTTCACATAGATCCTGTCCATCGAAAGGTTGCCTGGAAGAGATCGCTTTTAGCGATAAGGCCGCCCATTGTACCTATTATTTAAGTGTATTTTCTTATAAATGTTTGTATTTAAATGGTGTGCAATAAAGAAATTATCTATCTATCTATCTTATTTTTGTAATTTGTGTCGTATAACTACACCAATTCATGTTGATTAAGAAGTGTGGTAGGTATGTATAAAAGTAAAAAGATGGTAATAATTCTTCATCCAAACTATGTTATGGACGACATTAGGAACTAATGTTCAGTAATTCAATCTACAAAATCTTATAAAAAGCCTTTAAACCATATATCCTTATTAATTATTAACAGCAAACTTCATACTTTTTCAACCTACCTTGACCACTGGTTCAACTTACCTCGGTATTAGGAGAATTGAAAGAGATGGAGTTGTTGCAGTATTTTTAAAGATATTCGAAAAGCTTATTAACAAAACTTTGTCTAGTTTCTTTGAATTAAATAATATTTATGCTGAAGAACAAGTAGGGTTCCGTAAAGGTAAATCTATCAATTTGTCTATATATCAATTTCTACTAACCGTAATGAGCAATCTAGACAAAAATAAGATAGTATGTGCTCTATACATGGACTTAAGTAAGGCTTTTGATTATGTGGATCATAATATCTCATTGTCCAAGCTCGAAGCCTATGGCGTAAGAGGTAACGTTCTACAACTCATTAAGTCATATTTAAGTAATAGGAAGCAAGCAACTGAAATAACACGAATCTGTCCTAAACCAAAAAAAGAAATTATTTAACAATCCGATTTTCAAGAAAGTAAGCATGGAGTATCGCAATGGAGTGTTTTACGTCCACTTTTTTATTATCTACATAAACGATCTTCCTAAAGTTATTTCTGATCAAATAGTGTTATTTGCTGATGATAGTACAGTGATCTTCACTGATACTTGCAAACTCCTTTTAGAAGCTACCATCAACTTTAAATAAATAAATAAATATTGCTGGACATTTCACACAACGCTATCTAGCCCCAAACTAAACAGAGCTTGTACTATGGGAACCAGATAACTGATAGAATCATCATCATCATCGTCAGCCCTTCTCATCCCACTGCTGGGCATAGGCCTCTCTTCGTTGTCGCCATTCGCCTCTGTCCTGCGCTGTTCTAACCCACATACGACCTGCGATTTTTATAATGTCGTCCACCCATCTTGCCGGTGGACGACCTGCGTTCCTGGTTCCATCTCGGGGCCACCACTCAGTCAGCACCCTGCTCCACCTGTCATCACCGCGCCTGGCCACATGTCCTGCCCAACTTCATTTGAGTCCCAATATACGCTTGCGAACGTCTTGAACTTTAGTCCGCTTGCGAATTTCGGTTTTGGGGACTCGGTCTAGCAGTGTGATGCCGCGTGCTAGCAAGCATGGCGCGCTCCATGGCTCTCTGTGCAACTCTAATCCTGTGCACAGTCTCCTTCGTGAGCGTCCATGTCTCAGCACCGTAGGTTAATGTTGGCAGGACACATTGGTTGTAGAGGCGGGTCCTCAAATAACTGATAGAATACTTATATACATTTTTTTTTGTAAAAACATACTTATAATATAAAACAAAATTGACAACCTCCGTGGTGTAGTGGGCGAATAGCCGGCTGAGACGCAGTAGGTAGCGGGTTCGATTCCCGCCGCGGAACAAAAATGTTTGCATGATCTACAGATATTTGTTCCGGGTCTGGTTGTTTCTCTATACATATATTATAAGTATGTATTTACAAAAAAAATGTATATGTATTCTATCAGTTATCTGGTTCCCATAGTACAATCTCTGCTTAGTTTGGGGCTAAATAGCGCTGTGTGAAAAGAAATAACCTGGTAATAAATCTTGACAAGACTAATTTGATGACATTTTCCAGCCAAGGCTTTAGTTATATATCTGACATTAGGTAATATTAATTATCTAGGACATACAATTAATCATGTTGACATTACTAAATTTCTAGAATTAAACCTTGACTGTAAATTGAATTGGAAAGCTCACGCTACCACTATTTGTAAAAAGCTTAGTCAGTTTTCATATGCGCTGTACATGCTCCGTAAAATTGTAAATGATTCCGCCGTCACAAGTGCACACCACGGATATGCAGAGTCCTTACTAAGGTATGGGGTTATATTCTGGGGGAATTCCACATTAAAAGACCGAGTATTTATACGTCAAAAACGATGTATCAGAGCCATAAGTATGCAAGCTCAGGAAAACTGATAGCTTACTTCACTGAACTTAAGATAGGAACTTACGCTTCCCTGCCTTTATATTTGTGAAACAACGACATTTGTTAAAAATAATATGGATCTTTTTATAACCCGTATAAGTAAGACACAACAATACAATTTGTTTCCCTCAAGACAAGAACAGAGAAACAAGACGACTTTATACAATAAAAGTGAATCTGCATGGCTGTGCGTTTGTACAATCATCTTCCATAGAGTGCTAGATGCTCCTGGTTTAAAATTATTTCAGTTGAAATTGAAAAATGTATTAATAGAAAAAGCTATAGTGTTAATTTCCCGCCGATGACAATTTTGATTGACCAATTACAATTACTTTTGTTTAAGTACATATGACTAATATAAGTAATACTTTTTTATTGTTTTAAATTTAATATGGATTTAATATAATATGAGCTGCAAAAATAATTGTAATTATTATTATAAATAAATAAACCTGATATTGTGCTTAGATGCAAACACGTAATAATAAAATGAATGTGTAAAGCTTTAACATTGCATGCGTTAGCGCACCTTGTTATTACCCATATTACGCAATAAATACAATTTGATTGATTGATTGATTGAGTTTTTGGCAATTATCTCATAGATGTTGATTACTTTCACTCATTTTTATGTTAGAACCTCATTAAGTATAAAACTAGCATGTTCAAGTATAAGTTTCATAGAGGTAGGACTTTTTTTGGCTGAGTTAATCAAGGTTATGTAAAAATTGTTTCAACTCTACTATATCACCCATAGGTATATTTAATACAAGGGCTGAAAGCAGTGGCGTAACTATAGGGTGGCAGGGCTGGGAAAATGCCACGGGCCCCCAGCCCGACGGGGCCCCCGGCCCGAGAGGCCACAAGCTCAAAAGTAACCTAACATTTCGGTTCGGAGATTTTTTTTTATTATTATATGTATTGTTAAAATTAAATTGACATTTTATTATAAATACTTAATACCTATGCTTCTGAAAATTATATTTATAAGATATTTAATTAAAATACACACAATATTAGTAATTCCGTGAGATAACTACTTCAGTTATTTATTAAAATTTAATTATTAATAATACTGGGGCCCCATCCAATGAATTTGCCACGGGCCTCTGATGGTATAATTACGCCACTGGCTGAAAACAATCAATTCACCCGTTATATTCGCTCGCTCGTACGCTTAGAGTTGAAAGGTGTTATTGGTCGCTTACACCCGAGTATAACACACAGCTTTTCAACACAATTGCGAGGAAATTAAACAAGTCTCATTCATAACGTAACTTGTTGCTAAATAATAAAATTTGCTTTCCCGGCGTCCATTGTATTTTTTTCACAACTGGACTGTGGCCTGTTCCATTTTTTAATAGAAATAAGGATTTACCATGGAGATTGTATCTCATAGCATTATTATGAATTTGCCCAGTTCTATTTTTAGGGTACCGGAAAAGGAAGAAAAAGAACCCTAATAGGATCTCTTCCCATCCGTCTGTCTATCTATATGTCCGTTTGTCTGTCTGTTTCTCTGACAGTCTGTCCGTCTGTCAAGATCCTTTTCAGACTCAGTCTCGAGGCAGGACAACCACGAGGAGCCTTATGAGGCTTTTTCCAAACTTAGGGCTTCACTTAAGGTTCGTATTTCATCCGCGTATAACACTTACTTGATGCACATCGAGGAAAATATCATTATCAAACCTCGAGAGTTTTGGCATAATATCTCGAGTCTCCGTTCTAAAGATGGTTTCGAAAATAATGTCAGCTATAAGGGCGAGGCTTATAGTGGCATTAAGGCGTCTGAAGCCTTTGCCAGTTTCTTCGCCAGTGTTTTTCTTCCTGAGGGCTTAGCCAAGTTACTTAGTCGATTAGCAATGACGCTAGACGATAAGTCCGAAAATGTATGGGATTTGACACATGCTATAGAAGAACCACGTGATACAGCGACAACAAATGTATGTAGAAATCGAATAGATTCGTAGCGAATGTAATTTGGCTACGGGCCCAGATGTGCCTCTGCTGGATTCTGAGAGTGTAAATAGATAGATAATTCCTTTATTGCACACCATTAAATACAAACATATAAAAGAAAATACACTCTTAAATAATAGGTACAATGGGTGGCCTTATCGCTGTAAGCGATCTCTTCCAGGCAACCTTTGGATCGACAGGATCTATGTGAACAAATAAGGACGGCGGCGCAAATCCGATATTATTAGTACACATATATCACTGCCAACGGCGTTCGATAAGATGGATGATATACTCCTCTTAACATCACAATCAGTAAATTGACGAAACAAAAATGGTGAAAAGTCGGGAGTTGGTAGAGAGGAAAGATAATTTAACGTAAATCAACTCGACAGAACTATTTCTAGCAATTATGTGAACATTCACAAGTTTACCTCGAGTGATGTGGCTTTAGTATCAAAAGTCTCAAACCTGGGAGCTCCAGTGGGCCGGATAATATACCTCCGTGGTTTTTAAAACAGGGCCAAAAATTTCTGATTCAGCCACTAACTCATATCTTCAATTTAGCGCTAACCACGGGAGTTTATCCTGCGTAGTGGAAGGTGACCAGAGTGACACCAATTCCTAACGGCAACAACAGGTCGTCTGTTGAAGAATATAGGCCCATCGCAATTCTCTCATCACCAGCTAAAGTCTTTGAGCGTATTTTGCATAGAGAAATCTACAGACAAGTCGAATAGTATCTATGTAACGAACAGCATGGTTTCAGGAAGAAGAGGTCTGTCAACACAAATTTGCTAACTGTCGTCGACTAAATTTCGGCAAGGATGAGCTCCGTCGGGCAGGTAGACATTTTATGTTTCGATTTTCGCAGGGCGTTCGACAGAGTCAACAACGACATATCTACTACTTGCAAAATTGTTGCGGATTACCTGCGAGATCGGCAACATGGGAGTCTATGAATCGGCCCCCTATCTCACGCACTCGGGTGTCAGTCAGGGGTCCATACTCGGTCCTCTTCTCTTTATCCTGATGATCAATGACATTCCAGCTGTCATAAAGCATGCTAAATGTCTCTTCTATGCTGATGACTTGAAATTATTCTCAGACATTCGTCCGAGGCTCCAACGTGATGTGAACGCGGTCTATGAGTGGGGTGTGGCTAACAAAATGGAATTCAACCCATCTAAATGCCATGCCATGACTTTTGGTCGCATGTGGCATCCAATCAAATTCGAGTATAGACTTAACTCTGACCCTATCGCAAGATCTGAATCTATTAAGGACCTGGGTGTCACCTTCGACCGAAAGCTGACTTTCCACGACCACATCGCTACCGTCGCTAAGGAATCCTTTCGTAGGCTGGGTTTTGTGCTGAGAAACTGTCGTGACTTTCGGAGTAAACACGTTATCAGGCTTGTTTTTTGCACCTAAGTCCGCAGTAAACTTGAAGCCAGCTAATGTGTTTGGCACCCATATGAGAGTACTTACGCTCTGTTGCTCGAAAAGGTGCAAAAGGCGAAAAGCCTTTTGCTTCTTTTATAAGCGTTTGTATGGCTATTACACATTTATGTACCCCACTAAGTTTCTCCTAGGTTGCCTAGAGTTTAATAGTTTGGAGGTAAGAAGAGCTAATGACCAATTAAGGACCATGCTCAAGATTCTTCATGGGAAGATAGATGCCCCTGATCTCCACGATGAGCTCTAGCGGTTCTACGTTCCCAACAATTACCGCCGCGGTGGGAGACACAGATTGTTCTCGGAGTCATTTGGCCGAACAGTCGCGCGCGCTCAGTCGCCCATCCCGCGAACACTTTCTGCGCGCAATGCCCTCCTGGACGCAAGCCCTGAATGTGATGTGTTTGCAGACGGATGGAAGATGATCATGTTGGAGTGTTTGAGGTTTTGTGAGAAGAGTGTGTGAATGTTATCTCTTAATATTATTATTTATTGCTTAAGTAAACTTATTGTTTTGACATTTTGACATTATATTAATTATTTGTAAAAATTATTCCATTTTGTAATTAGTGTAATTGGCCAAGGCCGTTCTAATTAAATAAATAAATGTTATAGGGTTTAGTTTCTTTAAAAAAGCTTCCATACTAGAGATTTGATTTTTTTTTTCAGGAACGCGTGGCGATATCAAGATGAAATTACTAGTGATTCGCTCCGAACTGAATACCCGCGAGTCCAACATAAAAACTCATAAAATAAATGTATTCATAACTTTGAATATTAAAATACTGCCCTGTAAACTTTACAGTATAAGCACGTACCTATTCTACGATATGAGCGATCTACATAACTTGAGCTACAGTTTCATTCAAATTACAAGTAACGGGAGTTGATGTTAAATGGTTAAACTTTTAGGGGGTAAAAGATTTTTAAATGTAAATTTAGATTTTAGTCGCCGAAAAGGTAGTGGTATGTTATTCCAACACTTGGTTGCCTGGTACCGAAAACTGTCTCTAAACTTAAGATTATACATAACAGAATGGATAAATAACAGATGAACAGGGCCCGTAGCCAAGTTACATTCGCTTCGAATCGATTCGATTTCTACATAGGTTTGCTGTCGATATATCACGTGATATTTCCATAGCATGTGTCAAATCCCTTTCGGACTTATCGAATAGCGTCGCTGATCGAATGTAACTTGGCTAAGCCCTCAGCATATTTTCTCTCGCAGATGAACAAACCTATAGGATCCTTCACCGTTCATTAGACCGTTCGCCTAGAATCATGAAAATTGGCAAGAAGCAAGCTGCTGATGAAAATTGGCAGTTCGGTTTCATGCCAGGAAGAGGAACAACGGACGCTATGTTTGGACTTCGCCAATTGTGCGAGAAATACAGGTGTACACACAAGAACTTGTACATGATGTTCGTTGATCTGGAGAAGGCGTACGGTAGGGTCCCTGAAAGGTTCTGTGGTGGGCTATGAAAGAGAAAGGAGTGCCTGGAAAGTATTTATAGCTCATTGAAGCTATGTATGGAAGAACCAGCACAAACATTCGGTCCGACTGAAGTAACTGACAATTTCAGTGTGGCTGCAGGCTTGCATCAGGGATCTGCACTAAGCTCTTATTTGTTCGTCTTGGTAATTAATGCCTGGCACCAGACATATAAGAGGAGGCACCCTGATGCATGCTGTTCGCCAACGACATTATTCTTGTCGGTGAAAATGCACTCGAGGTGCAGAACAGGCTGGCAAAATGGCAGAAAACAAACATACAAACTTTTAATATTAGTGTGAAGTGTGATAGTGTGACTATTATCTTTGACTATTAAAATAGTGCCATGTAAACTTTACAGTGTAAATTATTCACGAAATGCACGACCAACACTTGACCTAAAGTTTCATTCATATTCATACTCATTTATTCTGCTTACATGTACATATGTATTAGGTTGGGGAAAAAGTTTCTTCGCATTTTTTAAGAAAATTCAAAACATTTTTTAATATAAGTAGTTTATTTACATTTAACTAAAGTATTGTTACGAGCTGAGGGTTCGGGATAAAATAATGGGAATCGATTTAACCAAAATAACACTTTTATTCAACACGATGACGATGAATACACGAACTTGGTCACACGTAATCACAACACACTAATTCACACCACTGTTGCACCACTTAAAGTCACCGAAATGATCGCACGTATAGCTTAATCCAGACTGACTCGGGAGCAACTACTGTTCATGCGAGACCCTTCCCACGTCAGTCCTCCAGGGCCTCGCTGAGACTAACTCACTCACTAACTGACTCAGACTGACTGTCCGGCCGTCTCTCCGGCCTATTTATATCGCACACATTTCGATTGTTCGAGAACGATGTCGATCCTTCCAGGAAAGGGTCGGTCCCTCGACACAATGGCCACTCCCCATTCTGCGAAACCACAAACAATAGCAACAATAACACAGCAAGACAAAAGCGTTCGAGAAGGTTCTATTATTACTCATTGTTTAACAGCCTCGGCGTAACAGTATGTAGGTACTATTTTGTTCTGAAGAATTCTGAAGAGACCGAAACAGGTGGAAATCTGAAGGTGCAAGGTCAGGACTATACGGCGGATGCATTAACACCTCCCAGCCAAACTCTCTTAATTTTTGCTGAGTGGCTAAAGATGTGTGAGGTCTAGCGTTATCATGATGATAAATCGCACCCCTTTTGTTGATTAATTCCGGCCGCTTTCTCTCAACTTCTTGCTTTAATCTCATCAGTTGTTCGCAGTTGAGTTCAGAATAGATGGTCCTGCCTGGTGGTAACAGCTCATAATGAATAATGCCCTTCCAATCCCACCACACACACAGCATCACCTTGTTGCGAGTTAACCCGGGTTTCGCCACAGTCTGTGAAGCCTGACCGGCCTTTGACCACGACCTTTTTCACACGTTCTTGTCATACGTGATCCACTTTTCATCACCAGTTATCAGCTTCTTCAAAAATGGTTCGATTTCATTACGTCGTAATAAAGAATCACAAATGAGTACACGGTTCATTAGGTTTCTTTCAGTGAGCTCGTGGGGTACCCAAATATCGAGCTTTTTTGTGTACCCAGTTTTTTCAAATGCGCCAAAACTGTTTTGTGGTCAATTCCCAGTTCTTCAGCTACGTCGTAACTACTGATACGCCGATCTTGCTCCACTTTTTCAAAGATGGCATCAATTTTATCCGTAATAGGGCGACCAGAGCGACGTGCATCTTTGACATCAAAATTTCCGGATTGAAAACGCTTAAACGAAACTTGTGCTACTCTCACAGACACTGCAATAGGTCCATAAACATCGCAAATTTTTTTCGCGGCTTGCGTTGCATTTTTACCTTTTTTGTAGTAAAATTTTAAAATGTATCGAATTTCTTTATTAGATTCACTCATCTTTACAGTACGAAAAACAAATAAAAATCACACAATTTTCCTAATTTGAATTTGGAATTATCTTCTTTAAAATTTAAACTTTTAATGATACCAAAACCAGCCAGATACAAATAGTATAGTATAGCCAAAGAGATTTTATTACAAGTTCATACACATACTATAATGCGAAAAGACTTTTTCCACAACTTAATTATTATACATTTTTTTAGCTTAGATGGTAGGTAGCTCAGAAGTAAGTACATACACCCTGTAAGGGCACTGCAAGTTGGGTTTGCGTCTTTTCAAAAGTACAGCAATTGAACATAGAATTAAACATGTCAAATCAATTAAATTAAAACAGTTTATGCGGCATATGTTTCAAATTTAATTAAAACTACAGGTAACGGGAGTTCATGTTATTTTGTGACCTTTTTTGTTTTGGTTAAAAGTAAAAACGGGGTCACTGACGAACTGACGAAGACCTTTCATTTTTAACATGAAAGTTAGTTCTCCATCTAGCAGGACTACAATGTTAAACAACAGTGTTTTGTATGACAGCGCGGATTTATAATCATTTACCTATTGACATTTTATAAATATTTTCCAATGATTTACTTCAAATTAAATTAAATAAATTATTATGCGCAAAAACCTACTGTGACTGAATATTTATCTGACATTGTTTTAATAAATGGTAATAATTAATTTTTTGATGTGTAACATCTTTACTCTCGGTTTGTGGGAGTGATTTTGGCAAAAGGGACGGAAATGTGTAACAGGAAACCGGAGAAGCGTTTTGACCAATGAGCGCGCGCTATTTGATTTTACCAATGGTTATGGCCTCTTTCATTTAATAGAAATAAGAATTTGTCATGGAGGTTGTATTTCATCATAGCATATTGTGAACACAATGAGCCTCTTTCTATTTTTAAATTAACTTACAGTTTATCGCATTTACGGAGCCGTTATCGAGTTTTCAATGACCAACTTTCAGAGTGGCGAATTCGGTAGGTAGATAAGATTAAGATTTGCTTTGTGTTTTCTATTTTGTTTCTAATCTTTGTTTATATGGTGTACCTACGAAAAAAATGATGTTACACATCATGCGACTACTGTATACAGTACAGTCGCATATGATGAGCCAGTAAACAGTAGCCTTATAAGGCTCGTATTTTTTTATGTAACTTTAGACATTTTAATTTATATTATTTTGACTGTTTTATAATCGCTGTTGACATTTTTATTTTTACTATTTTTTGCTACATTTTGCATGCTGTAAAGTAGAACATGGCTGTAATCGATTCATATTCTGTTTCACAGAATAAAATATTATCAATTATAATCGGAAAGTTATCCTCGGACAAACAAACATACATACTTACATACATAAGTATCTATATATACAACGCCGATTCGTTGACTCATTAATATTATACTTTGGGTAGGTATTCAAGGACCGGACATCGTGTCGCAAGTATTTATAAATACGTCTAGGAATTATGCTGCCTATAAGATTTAGCGTCATTGCAGATAAAACAAATAGGTCAGAGATCATTCTACCTACTGCTATTATTTTATGTTGATTACACATAATGTTTTTAATTTATTATTGAGTGCAGGCCACTCAAGATCGGTAAGTTTGGAAATGTATGGGGGAGGGGAGGCCTATGTTCAGCAGTTGACGTCCTATGGCTGATAAGATGAAAATGATTATGACGCATTAAAATAAATTTACATAGATTACTATTAATACTTTTGAGTAGTGGCGGGCATTCTCGATCTCATAAATAATCATTTTAACTGATGTAGGTATCTACAGCCAAATAATGACTGTGATTGTGAAAATCGTCAACCCAAAGTCGAGTACATTTCATCATAATGGACTGACTCTAAGCTTAATGATGCCCATTTTTACAGGCCCTTACGTTCGTCATTCACTCTTTCATTCACTAAACTCCCAACAGTGTGGAAATATCAAAACCGTTTTTACTGACAACACTGATGGCAAATACAAAAGGTGATTCACATTTAATTCATATTTTCATGTTTTTTTGGATAATCTTATCCAACTTACTTGTGAATTTTAACTGCACATTTCACCATTTTAATAACTTAGACCCACAGAATAGATAAAACCCCAGAAGAAGTGAACGCGCCTAATACTGAAAAGTCAACATCTCCTCAAAGTAGAGTACGCCGCCATTAGTCAGTCTGTGACCGTCGTCACGCGTGACGTGTTTTACACTGTTCAATATAATTGGATTATGCCTTCTTGTTTCGTCCCAACGTGTAAAAATTCAGCTGGGCTTAAAAAACAACAAGTTGCAATCAGATTTCATACGTAAGTAGCGCATTGAAGTTGTGTTATTTGATTATTGAATAAATTGTTCGGTTTGTAATTGTCGTAAATAATGATCCTCCATTTTGCTGGTGTTGCCAAATACCAAGAGTTATTATTTTCCCTACTCTAGAATACTGAGATTGCAAACTTTTATTAGTCGTAATTTTAAATTATAGTAGTGGTACGCCCGAACTGAGATCTCGCAAATCACCCAAAAAATAAAAAAAAATATTATTCTTCGGGTTATTTGCGCAGCGATGCCTAAACGTAATTTGATTTGATTTGATTTGACATATTTGTATGATTTGAGAACTCCTCAAATCATATTTAGCCACTAAATACGTTTAGGCATCGTTGCGCAAATAGCCTTAAAAAAAATTTTTTTTTTTTGATATTTGCGAGATCTGAGTACGGGGCGAACCACTAATATAATTTAAAACTACAACCAATAAAAGTTTTCAATCTCAGAATTCTAGAGTAGGCAAATTAATAACACTCGATATTTGGAGCACCATATATATATTTGCAATACCAGCAAAATGGAGGAATTACAAACCAAACAATTTATTCAATAAACAAATAACACAATATCTAAATGCGATACTTATGTATGAAATGTGACCAACTTTTTTTTTGTGACCAGCTGATATTTTACACGTTGGGACGACACAAGAAGGCATAACTTAATTAAATTGAACACTAAAACACGTCACGCGTGACGACGGCCGCAGAGTAACCAATTAATGGCGTTCGCGTACAACTACTCTATTTAGAGTAGATGTTGACGCTTCAGTATTAGGCTCGTTCACTTCTTCTGGTGTTTTATCTATTCTGTGGTCGGGAAGTAGGTAGCTTGTTTTAGCACCGCAATGAGCATGTCGTATGCATTTCTTCCCGTGTTGTGTAGAATGCTTGTATTTTACACAATACTTGCAAATTTACATACCTACTTCCATAATATGGTAGGATATATACTTATCCCACCATGTATAGGATAGTATACCATGTATACTATGTATATGCATATAGGATATACATGGTAGGATAAGAATTTTGTGTTTTTGAAAATGGGGCTTACAACTATCTGTTTGTTCTACGTTCGCCCTCACTTAACGACATCTAATGTCAGAATGAGTTAGATACGTTACGCCTGCAGACGTAGGTATACGAAGTAGCAATGCCATATTTTGATTATCTAGTGTTAGATATTATCATTAACATCATTGGGTGGATCTTATTACGATGTACCTGCTAGCTAATAGTATCCAGCTATCCGGACAAAGGAGTCCATAGCTGAAAATCGAAAGAAATGGAGGGAATTGAGGAGAGAACTTTGCCCAGCAGTGGGACAGCGTACGTAAAAAAATAATAATATTAAGTACCTTAACTAACTAGTAGTAGGTAAGGGATCATTCCATTTTAAACGCTACCAAGAACATTTTTTTAAGGTCATTAAATTTATTAAATTTATTATTTAAGTGACTCTACATACTTATAAGTATTATTACACTTCAGTAAAAAAGCCCAACTTCAAAACATTTTTAAAATATTTTTGCAATAATAATTATTATAATCTCGAATCACTGGTAGAATTATTTTACCAAAACTAGCAACGCAAAAAAATAACATAAGTAACCTTGATGACAGTGTCACCTTTGCCGCTATTACAAAGCTAGATTAAACGATTGCTTATCGAACGCAAAATTTTTCACTTAAAGCGTAAACTTCAGTATTTTATTTGTTTAGTGCATTTTGCTAAAGGGGGTTTCACTTGTAACGGTCGCTACGCTAAACATGTATTTTTGTGTGCTTAGCAGCTAATAATATATAATATTTTTTGTAGGTTTGGGGAAAGTACCGTTGTGGTTACAAATATGCCTATGGCGTCGCATATGTGTTGCTTACCTTTATCAAATAACTGTAATTTGTGGGAAAACTAAAGTAACGACCTACATACATTTGTGTATGTACCTACCTACGTAAGTAGCTAATATTTAAGATGACATACAATGTTACTACGTTTATAATTTTTTCATTGTCAATGTTTTTAAATGAGAAATAAAGAGAACTACATTTACGGGCGTTACTTGTTTTTCTCTATGAGTTTCTACAATGAATTTTCTGTATTTTGTGTAATACCATTATATATTACAGGTTTATTTTGGCGTGCAAGCAAATTTTTATAGATATTATTTTATTATTATTAGATTTGGAGATCAATCTCCAAATCAACTAGGGCAAATCGGCGTTGTATGTATTTATATATGTATGTTTGTTTGTCCAAGGATAACTTTCGAAGCGTTGATCTGATCATCTAGAAATGTGATTTTTTTTTTTTTATTCCAATTTATTATAAGGACCTTTATAAGGATACATGTCGGTCCTATCGTATGTACAAGTTAATTGAATCAAAGATACAAACAAAGCAAACAAAATAAAGATTAACAACAACAATTAACTTATTTAAATCGGTCCGGCACCACAACCATACAAAAATGTACAGGTGTGATCCCTGACGGGTTAACTTAGAAAAAAAAAGAACAATAATTAGCCACAAGTAAATGAAGTTATCTACCTATCTACGAGGCATGCCTTTTAAGTTCTGTCGTTTCCATATTTTCCGGCAATTTTGAATTTGGAACTGTTCTATATTCGAATGTGTTTACATTTTGAATCTCAAAACAGTTGAAAGTATTAGGATTAATGCTATTGTTTAGTCACAGTTTCGATTTGAATCTGTCAGGTCACGTACGAAAATGAATCTTTCTAAGGAAAATGTTCGTGCAATAATTTTCTACAACTTTAGAAGAGGCCTGACACGGCTTCAGTGTTTAGAAGAGCTAACATCTGTGTTCAGTGATGTAGCCCCATGTCTGCGGACTGTCGAACGCTGGTATTTAGAATTCCAGCGTGGACATACTAGTGTTAGTGACAGATTTCGCGAAGGACGCCCAAAATCCGCCTTCACTGAAGATAACATCATTGCTGTGAGACAACTAATTCTCGAAGATCGTCATGTGACGTATCGAGAGATAGAGGCTCTATTAGGCATCTCAGGGACAACCATTCAGAAGATCTTGCATGAAGCGCTTGGTGTGAGAAAGCTAGTTTGCCGTTGGATACCGCATCTGCTTTCCGACGATCACAAGGCGGCCCGCGTCAGATGGTGTAAGAAAACTCTGCAAAGGTTCAACCGAGGGGAGTCAAATCACGTCTACGACATCATAAGTGGTGACGAATCTTGGATCTATGCCTACGATCCTGATTCCAAACAACAATCTACAATCTGGGTCTTTCAAGACGAGCCAAAGCCGACTAAAGTTGTTCGTTCTCGAAGCACTTCAAAGAAGATGGTGGCCACGTTCGTTGGAAAAACCGGCCATGTTGCGACTATTGCACTTGAAGATCGTAGAACGGTTAACGCAGAGTGGTATACTACAGTTTGTTTACCACAAGTCATCGCCGAACTTCGAAAATCTAACTCAAAGCGACGCATCATCCTGCACCACGACAACGCAAGCTCACACAGCGCTCGTCAAACGATTGAGTATTTGAAGCAGTAAAAAGTAGAAATTCTTGACCATCCTCCATACAGTCCTGACCTAAGCCCTAACGATTTCTTTACATTTCCTAAAATTAAGAAAAGTCTTCGTGGTCAAAGGTTCCAGTCCGGTGAAGAAGCAGTCGACGCTTTCAAGTCAGCCATTTTGAACACCCCCACTTTAGAGTGGAATAAATGTTATAATAACTGGTTTGAGCGAATGGAAAAGTGTATTAAGCTACGCGGTGAATACTTTGAAAAACAATAAAAAGTACTATAAGGTTCTAGTTGTGTTTTTTTCTTCAAACGACAAAACTTAAAAGGCATGCCTCGTATCTATATGTATGTCACTTGTGGCGACTTACTGCACTAAATAATTCCTTAGCTGCATCTGATGTAGGGTCAGCTAAGATTTCATTGAAAATGCCCACGTCGAATCTGTTCAAGTTGTAAGTCGCCACCAGTGACTGTCTTTCTCGCTGGAAGCGGACACATTCCACCAATAAATGGTGCACATCCTCCACCACTCCACATGTGTCACAATTAGGTGTGTCAACCTTCCGCATTAAGAACGCAAACCTTTTTAGTGGCATGTGACCTGTTCTCAACCTGTGTGCTATGACAATAAGTCTACGTGAAAGGCTTGCATTGCCGAACCAAGGTATGTGAGGAGGCTCACATTGGATACATTTGTACCAAATACCTTTTTCTACGGATCTTTCATTAAAATATTCTTTCCAAAGATTGTAACAACTTTTTCTATATTTTGGTAAAAACTCTGAATAGTTAGGTAGTATGTTGTACTCAAATCCTTCTGAAATCGCCTGCTTCGCTAATATGTCAGCCTCCTCAAGAAATGTGATATATAGGTAGGTAGTGATGACACAATTTTGGTGTGACTAAATGAGCTAAAAATGTTGGGGGTTGTTGAGATATTGGGGTTCAAGAGGGGTAAAAA
The DNA here is from genome assembly GCA_963924445.1 of Philereme transversata. NCBI lineage: Eukaryota > Metazoa > Arthropoda > Insecta > Lepidoptera > Geometridae > Philereme > Philereme transversata. The sequence continues at coordinate 23,360,620 of OZ004354.1, forward strand.
AAATTAAAATGAGTCTATTAATAGGGTAAATGAGGTTAAATAGGACGTCAAATGAAAGGTCTCTGTACATTTCGACCCCGTTTTTATTTTTAATAAAGTTTTGGTAGTTTTTGAGTTATTAGCCACTAGTGGTTTGCCCCGAACTGAGATCTCGCGAGTCTCCCAAAACACTTTAAAAAAATATTCTTATGGCGACTCGCGCCACGATGCCTAGACGTATTTAGTGGCTAAATATGATTTAAGGAGTTTTCAAAACATACAAATACGTAAAACGTAAACATGTTTAGTAGCTAAATACGTTTAGGGATTGTTGTGCAAGCTGGCCTTAATCTTTGACTAATAAAATAGTGCAACGACAGTTTGATTCAAATTACAGGTTCAGTAATTTATTGCGTTCATATAAAGTGGATTAAAATGTTAGATGTCAGGTCTTATTGATTAGTAAAGAGTCCAGCACTTCATATGTACCCTGCAAGTAAGGGTGTAGCAATATTAAAGCTAAATAGGTAGGTCTAGTGGAATCAAAGTTGACCAATTTTATGTTTTGAATTTGATTGCTTAGTGAAATCATTATTGTAGAAAATTATTTACATGTCTTGTCGTAAGGTAACGAGGGTTCATGTTAATTGGTTATCCTTTTTTGGGGTAGAAATTGCAGTTATTCTGGATTTCAGACTTTTGCCTATATTTGTGTCACTAAAGCTACACGCATACCAAATTTCAGCACAATGGGATCACTGGTGTACCCTGTGAATTTTGTCAAAGTTCAGTTTTGATTATAGCTAATAACTAAAAAACTCCAAAGTTTAAACTAAAAATAAAAACGGTGTCGAAATTTACTAACAAAGACCTTTCATTCGATGCCCCACTTGACCTAATAGTCTCATTTTCATTTTTTTTACCCCTCTTGAACCCCAATATCTCAACAACCCCCCAACATTTTTTGCTCATTTAGTCAAACCAAAATTGTGCCATCACAACCTATCTATGTATCTAATTTGACGATGATCAGATCAACGCTTCGAAAGTTATCCTGGGACAAACAAACATACATACATACAACGCCGATTTGCCCAAGTTGATTTGGAGATCTCGCTTCGCTCGATCAATAATAATAAACTGAACTTTGACAAAATTTACATTCACAAGTAATTATTCCGTGGCACTATTTTGATAGTCAAAGATTACAATTAATAATAATTTTTGTTTTAATCGGAGCATCGCGAGATCTCAGTTTGGGCGAAACACTAGTTTATTTCATAACATAAAAGGGGTCACTAAACCGCCCGCTAATTAGTCTACGAGTAAAGCTCGGACTATAGGTATGGCATCCGGGTCTCCCCGATCCTGCGTATCCGGAGCATGTTCCAGTGGCTTCCAGGTAAAAATCGGAGTCAGATGGCCTCGGATCATGTGTAGTCGATGCAGGAAAAAATCAAATGTTTGGTTGTGCGACGGATTGGTCAGGGACCGTTAAAAAATTGTTCCTGACAAGCCCGGATGCCATAGGTATGTACCTATAGTCTGAGCCTAAAACGGCTATAACTGTTCGAACAGACAGACATGACGAACACAATAATATGGGTAAGGATTCCTAGTTCGACTACGTCAGTCCGTGTCATACAAAATGACCAAACTTAACTGCAAAATCAACTCAGTATTTTAAAATTACTAAGATACAGCCATACTTACTTACTGACCACGGAACCGTTCACCGCGCGGTCCACGCAGTTCACCCACAGTGAAGGTAGACCGCGCTTCACGAATGTATTTTATTTAACTTTAGATAATTTCTGGTAGGGTCGGTGCTTACAAAGTTTAACTAGGTGCCTAGGTAACAAGAACCTACCCAGGTTCCTACTCAATTTTATCTTTCTAGCTTGTATCTACCTTTTGGCTCTGGGGCAGTTTGGGAAAGCGTGGTAAGCGTGGCATAAACGGACTGTCACTGTGACACATTTGCTGGTTGTAGGTACCTATTGCATTAAATATGTGTCCTGGGTAGGTACCTGTGTTTTCAAAATGTTTTGTTTGTTTATGTGAGTTCCTTAGTTCATGCATTCATTTTATTTTCAAACCATGGGAAGGTAGGTAGTTATATAGAGAACACTACCTAAGTTATGTCAACTTCACTTGCAGGTACATAAAATAATGTTAATTCATAGGTATGTAAGGTACAATATTATTTAAATTGCAGCTATACCTACTTATACTGGCTTCGTCAGATGAACAATGCCTAATAGATATATTACCGATAAGATTAAAAATAGTGAAAATTACTAAAATACCTACTAGGTAGGTAATTAAAAATAGTATAGTCTGACTAGGAACCCTGCGTACCTACATTACATTACACAACCTACCTACCTACTTGACATGCCCATCTTTTCTAAGCGTCCGGAGTGATTTATTTAACACATTGTTTGGGGTATTGTTGAATAGGTCTTCACAAATCACTACCTAGTCATTTATTATCGTAATATTCGCGCTCCCTATTCTGCGGTCCTGTTTAAAATTAAAATAAAACAATTTTCGGTAACCCTACCTATTATAAATAATAAAAATTATCACCTGTTATGCGTTAAGGGTCCAAAAATCCAATAACTTTTAATCCTTGATTCTTTGAGTAGCAACACAAAAACACTGATGGTATTATTACACACGCCACATGACACGAATAGCACTAGGTACATCACAGTACGAGCACAGCACTAGATAACACTCGCGGGGTCGCCGTATGGTATGGACAGATCGCGCGCGGGTCACGTCGCAGCGCAACACATGCGAAGTACATCCAGAGCGGCGCGCCGCGCGTCACTGGCAATGCCACGGGCGCTGAGCGAGCTCCGCGCCCGCTCCGCATTGGCGGACAGCACGCTCCGCCCGACGCCTCCCGCCCACGCTCGCCCGCCCACTCAGGTGGAGACACGCTACTCTCCCTTCCTGTCTCTGTCCGGCGCGATTCACACACGGCACGGCAAAGCTAGAGACAACACCACGTATCGTATTCGGCTAACTCTACATACAGTGTAGAAAAGAAAAGTACGAGTTCCTATCTACGAGTAGGTATATCGCCTTATCACACCACCTGCTCGACAATGTCAAATTATATGTCACGTAAACCTCACCGAAAGCAGGTGATTAAATCCCTACGGCTGAGCCGGGAGTAAAGTTGTACCTACTTACTGAATTTGATTATGCCCGCGAGGGCATAATGTAATTTGAGTATGAAACCTCATCTGTATTATAACCCAAGAGATCCACACAATAAGAACTTATTTGTAAATCGAACTAACCAGTGTACAGAATGCACCAACCTAGATTTGGTTTTTTATGGTCTCGCAGAAAGTGTGAAAAGTAGAGTATTCTCCTCGTAGATAAAGCTGTCTGCATCTTGGGCGTGCTTACATATATCCCTCTCTGCACTAAGGATTCAAGTAGGTAACTCCCTCGCTCCGCTCGTGAGTTTACCTACCTACTCCAGAATCCTTCGTTACGTTCGGGATTCAATGTAACGCCCGTGCGTGACGCAAGACACTGCTTTATTTAATAATTACTACTTTTAATAATCTACTAAGTATTAGATAGTGTTAGGTAATATTTATTTTTGTTTTTATGGGTGACTCGCGACTCGCTTAGTTCGGGGTGAACCACTAGTTTAACTTTTTCTAAAACCAACAAACAAACAAAGGATCATTTGTACACCCCAAATGTACAAATAAGTTTTAGGACAGTTTACAAAAAATTCAAGATTTATTAAAAAAGAAGTAAAACAGTTATTCATCGAAGTAATCTCCATCGCACTGAATGACCTTCAGCCATCTCTCAGGTAACTCGCGGATACCTTTCGCAAAGAAACTTTCGTCTTGCGAGGTGAGAAATTTAGTGACCCATTTTTCCACTTCTTCAAATGTTTTGAATCGCACGTCAGACAAATCGTTCTGCATTTTCCGGAATAAATGATAATCGGATGGGGCTAAGTCTGGTGAATACGCTGGGTGTGGTACAGCTTCCCATCCAAGCGTTAGTAACGTATCCTTGGCCGGTTTACCCACATGAGGCCGCGCGTTGTCATGAAGCAGTTTTACTGGACGTTTTCCCTTACCAGAAAATGGACGTTTCTTCTCAATTTCTTGATTCACTTGCATCAATTGATGATGATAGCGATCGGCAGTAACTGTTTTTGACCAGGTTTGAGAAGTTCATAATGCAGTACCTAGGTACGCCTTTCATATCCCACCATATGCACAGCATGACTTTGTGACAATGAACATTGCGCTTTGGCGTGGATATTGTCGGCTCGCCGGGGTCAACCCAATGATATTTGCGTTTCGGATTATCAAAATAAATCCACTTTTCATCGCCGGTTACAATTTTCCACAAGAAAGACTTTCTAAGTTGCTTGTTGTAAAGACTCACACAAATGTTGAGACGGCTGTTTTTATTTTCTTGAGTCAGAAAGTGTGGTACCCACTTTGTTCCTTACTCTCTTACCCATTGCTTTTAAACGATAAGAAACAGTTTGTTGAGTTACTCCAAGCTGTTCCGAAAGTTGTTTCTCCGTCTGACAAGAGTTTTCATCCAGCAACGCTTGCAGTTCCTGATCGTCCACCTTTACAGGAGGCCCGGTGCGTTCACGGTCACTAACGTCGAAATCACCTTCTTTTACCTAATCGCTTATACTATACTCACATGTACTTTTAGATACAATGTTGTCTCGAAGAACAGAACATATCGATTCACACGCTTTCCTAACACTTTTTCCTTGATGGAATTCATAGCGAATGCAGTGTCTAATAAATAGCTTATCGGTCTGCATGTTTAATTTACAGAATTTATAGGTTATGTTTATGACTCCTTTACGTTTCGATACTACATATCAAGCGCCATTTATGATAAGTGAGCGGGACCTGTGAATTAATTGAGAATAGCTGTTATGATACAAAATCGAAGTGTCCTAAAACTTATTTGTACACCTAATACAAGATGATTCTTTGTTATGAACAAAATGATACCGGAGATATTGTTTCCCCTTTCGAAAGTTCTACATCTAGTTTAGATGGTAAACATACCTAGGTATAGGTAAACATACTGGAGATGTGCGCCGATGCCTTTTTGATCGGGGCCGGCGACCAGTGTAAAAAACGTCGGCGGCACGGAGCTGAGGTTAAATATCAGCAGTCGTACCTATACTTTTATCATCATATCAGCCTCACGACGTCCACTGCTGAACATGACCTCCCCCACAGATTTCCAGAGCGACCGATCTGTACCTATCTACCTACGACCTGCACCCAACGGCTACCAGCAACCTTTATGGTCGTCTTTTCATCTAGTGGGGCCCCACTAGATAGAAAGACGACCGTGCTATGCTACGCTTTCCAGTGCGTGGTCTCCACTCGAGCACGTTTCTGCTCTTTCTGACTTTGGTTTGTCTACGAATCTCCTCATTTCTGAATTGAACTCGAAGAGAAACACCAAGCATAGCCCTCTCCATAGCACGCTGAGCGACCTCTAGTACTAGATGAAGTATATCTACAGGTTGTCCCAAAAAATAGTGTCAAGCGAAAATCCAGAGATAGAACACCTCTTGGGGTACCCGAATCACCCCCATGTATGTTCCGCGGTTTTTTATAGTTTTCGAATTATGAATTTTTGAAAATTTTTAACTTGAACAACTCAAAAAATTATTTTAAAAAAAGTAGAAAACTTTCTTGAGATTTTTTGTTTGCTTCTGAATTTTTATGAGTTGTTCTTTTATGCATAAAATAATCAGCTACGTGACTTTGATGAAAACTATGAAAATGTTGGTGTAAAATCAAAAAATTACATTCGGTGAATTACTCGTATGACTTAAATTTTCAACTTTAAATTAAAAATCTTAACAAGTGATTTCATGGTTCTTAAATAAGTCTTAAGAATTCTCCAGACTCTTAGCTTTCATAATCATTAAAAAAAGTAGTAGGTACTTAATGGGCTACTTTGGCGAAAATCGGCCTTCAAAGACGGCGAGGTGGAAAATTCTTAAAATTAGCTACCTGATTAGAAAATAGATTTTGGCCATTTTATCATTCCTAAGCTTAATTCGTTTGTGAACTAACCAAAAATGACTACACGAAAGTAAGATTTAATTATTATTTGGAGGTTTTATTTATTTTCGTTTAGCTATATTTATGAAATACCCGATTCGATCGAATCGAATCGATTCGCGTGCTAGGTGTGAATTCTCGATATTCCAGGAATGGTAATTGTGGATGTTGAAAATCCCACAGCTTTTAAAATGTGACTCATCGGTCCACAAAATAGTTTTGAAAATTTTTTCATCATTAGCTTGACGCCGCAGCATTTCTTGACAAAACGCCACTCTTCTTGGGTAGTATGCGGGTTTAAGCTGCTGGACCTTTTGTATATGGTATGGGTAAAAACCTTCTTCTTGAAGAATTCGGTGTGCCTGTGATTTCGGGATTCCGATTCGGCGTTCTATTGTTCTCACACTGACAGAAGGATCTCTTGCTACTTCTTCCAACACTGATTCCACAGTACCTGGGTCATGCATTTGAGATGGACGCCCGGTTCTTCTGCTTGGTATGCGGCCTTCCATGTAAGAGTTATGGGCCCTTAAAATCATACGACGATCAGGCCAAGCTTCGGGCTGAGGATCACCTCTATTTTGTACTTGCTCCCTGTACAATCTGGCAGTTTCAGAAGCGTTTCCTCTTGAATAGCCATAAAAGTAATGCATCTCGGCGTAATCTCTTGGTGAAAAAGACAGCTCACCAAATTAATATGCTCAAATAGTCCGTTGAGAAGGGCAAGTCCGTATACACAAAAACAAATCGTAATTGCACTCAGTCCGTAGAGAAAGCAAAGTTCATCAAATAATAATAAATTGAGCGTACCTAGATATAGTACAGAGTGTGTATCGTAAGGCGCAAAGGCAGGCAAACTGGCCCAGCAGAACAAAATAGATCAACCCTCGCGCCGCAACCCCCTCCACATCACTTTGTCATGCTCATGGCCCAACTGCGACTCAAATTGTAAATTCCGAGAATACATTTTGAATACAAAAACATAATAAAGCTTCGGTCGCGCGTTGCTCTGTTGTCACCTAGGAGAGTTACAGACATAGCGATAATTCGGTCTCTTATGGGCCTATTGTTATTACGGGTAAAAGATTTGCGCCCACGTTTACAATCCGGATCATGGGTGAGAACACATCGCGCAAAATTAATAATACTTAAATTAAACATTGAAAAAAAAGCTCTAAAAAGCTTCCCTGCAGTAATTTTTGGTTAGTTAACAAACAAATTAAGCTTAGGAATGATAAAATGGCCAAAATCTATTTTCTAATCAGGTAGCTAATTTTAAGAATTTTCCACCTCGCCGTCTTTGAAGGCCGATTTTAGCCAAAGTAGCCCATTAAGTACTAGGTACTTTTTTTTAATGATTATGATAGTTGAGAGTCTGGAGAATTCTTAAGATTTATTTGAGAACCATGAAATCACTTGTTAAGATTTTTAATTTAAAATTGAAAGTTAAAGTCATAAATCACGAAATGTAATTTTTTGATTTTACACCAACATTTTCATAGTTTTGATCAAAGTCACGTAGCTGATTATTTTATGCATAAAAGAACAACTCATAAAAATTCAGTAGCAAACAAAAAATCTCAAGAAAGTTTTCTACTTTTTTTTAAATAATTTTTTGAGTTGTTCAAGTCAAAAATTTTCAAAAATTCATAACTCGAAAACTATAAAAAAATCGCGGAACATACATGGGGATGATTCGGGTAGGTACCCCAAGGGGTGTTCTATCTCTGGACTTTCGCTTGACACTATTTTTTGGGACATCCTGTAATCTCTATGGATACCTACACATAGTGTACGGATTCAAACCAAATTGGGTTGTAAATTAAACAACAGACTTGGTACCTACAAGTAAGCAAATATTTATTTGCAATGAACTCGATGTTGTTTTACAGCCAGAACGCTTCGATAGCGCGATTCAGGAAATGGACAGATTTAGTTGCGACTTCTAGTTCTGTTTGCCCTTACCTACTAAACACGAGTCCATACATTTCATACTTATTTTACGTTCAACGAATAGTTAGATAAGTATTAGTACCTACCTACATAATTACTGATTAAAACGGGTATTTATCGCGTATGTAACTTTTTTATTTATGCCGATGTAGCAACACAGCCGAAACCTCGGAATAACTAATAAAAAAGGTAGGTACCTACCTACATACGCGATAAATACCCGTTTTAATCCATAATAATGTACATAGGTAGGGGGAAGTCCCCTAGTGGCGGACACCTAAGGTTTTTGGGAAATTGAAGAAATTGTATTTTTAAAATCGTAACTTTCTTTATTAATTATACACGTCAACAAATTTTAAAATCAACATACAAGAACAAAAACGCAACTTCTGCATAATTAAATTATAAAAATCAGCATAAACTTTGGTAAGTAAAAACACGATCGCTGGAAGTGGCACCTAGTACCGGACAGATTTCACGTCGAACCCCTAGCACCGGACTGCTTTAAAACATCTGGCATCAGCCGTCAGAGCACTCAGGAATATCAGCGCATGCTTTATGCGCCCACCCATGGCAGCTGGAGCACTATATCCAGTCTTCGTCGTTGTATTCCAAGTTTTCACATATCTCAGCTAGTGCTTGCTTTTTTTTTGGCTTTATTTCCACTATTTCCCTTTGCTTTTACTCTTTTGGCTTCTTTTCTTTTGAACTTCTCGTTTTTGGATTGCTGCCTGTTCTCTTCCTTAGATATTTTGAATTTAGTTTTCATTGTTTTCTTTTCCTCTTTAGCGTTCTTTTCGTTTTCTTTTTCTTCAGCCACAGCTTTGTAAGGTGATGACGTTAGAATTTCACTCCTTTCACGGCTTTCACATTTTCCTCTGCGTGCTATTGATCGTTTTTTGGTAGCGTCTGGCAATGGTGACAATTTATGGATGCTTTGAATTGCTTTGAATTTCGAAATTGAATCTAAGCCAACCACAATAAAGTTCAAATTACATTGTTTGCCTAGTTAGTATGTCACGGAAAATCACTTTTATTACAGAATGTACTCATTTTAAAAAAGTCACTACAATGTAATCTGTGTCGCGAATACATCTAATAGTAGTAAAAATGCGATTCTGTCAGAAGATACTGACCAGCCTTAATTCACCTGACATTATTATATTTTTATTTATTATACACATGAAATATTTCACTATTGACATCACATATTTCATCCTTGACATCACACACAATTATTATAATTTTGCCCTCACAGGGTCTAGTGGGTGAGCGGTCTCGGCAGAATAACAGCATCAACTGCTAACCCAGTTGACATAATGCTGAGTCGAGGCCCTTTTGCTGCTGTAGCACACAGCATACCTATCTCATGTTTAAAATTAATAGTTATATTGTTTGTTTGTTTCTGTTTTGCATGTAGGTACTGTTCATTATTGTTAATTTTACATTCATTATTTTAAATCATCTTTTGTAAATGTGTTATGTGTGCTATTTAGCAAATAAATATTTGTCTACGTCATTATTGTGTGATTGACCTTGTCAAGTGCTTTACGGGAATCTGTATAAATGGAGTCTATCTGCCCGGTCAAGTGAAACATATCGCATAGGTAGCTTTTGTACACAAGGAGGTTGCTAATGGGTGATCTTTGTTTGACAAATCCATGTTGATTAACTGAAATAAAAAGTTTGACGTGAGCATAGATAAAGTCAGATAAGTGTTAATAACAGTATGTATTCTTAATTTAAAATAATTTTTAATTTTTAGTTCGGTTTTTGAAATAATTTTGAATTTTTAGTAAAACATGAGTAATTAATTATTTAATTTTAGACACTGTAACTCCAATACCAAACGAGATAAGCTTTTCGTTTTTATGCACAAATTACGCAAAAAAAAATTAATGAAAAACAATTGTTTTCCTGCTTTCTTCCACTATATGAACACAGGACAGTTTTTGGTATAATTTAAACCAACCCGTTTGGAAAGTGTTTCACGCAGATGAAGTCACGGGCGTTCAGCTAGTGGATATAATAAAACAGATTATTATGTAAATACATGTTTATTTTTACCACTTAAATCATGTCTGTATGACTTTCTTACTATGTGCTGAAAAGACTTGCTCAGTCAGCTTGTTAATAGCAAGTGAAACAGGCAAAGCAAATCTAATCAACACCAAATTATAATAACTACTACCCACCTATACATAATTATAGCAGTATTGTTATTACTAATAATGATTCTGTGTCAGTATTATACATAGTTAATCCTGCCAATACAGCGTGCTGCAGAATATGTATGTTAACCTGAAAGGGGGTCTTGTCCTCGTAAAAACCTTAAACAACACATGTTCTGTTCTATGGGTTTTTAAAAATTCACTGTTTTAGTTTGGTAAAATTCTGTAACAGCTATATACATATAAAACCCATTAAGAGCTCAACACTTATATTCCGGCCAGCTCTTTATCTCTGCCAAGAGGCCACACTCGACGAGCGGCATCGAGAAGCGGTCGAAGGAGGAACCGCAGCAGACGTAGACCGGGCGCGCCAGCGCAGCCGCCAGACGCCGTGCCAGCTGCTGTGCGCCCGCCTCCGCGCCGGCTCCCAGCAGCGCCGTGGCGTGCGCCTCGCGTCTCGCCCCCGACCCCGCGGGCGCCGGCATCCCCAATGCCGCCTCCACCAGGCGCGGCTCGGCGCCCCCGAGCCACAGAAGCAGCGAGCCTGGCATCCGCAGCACCGCGCAGCAGCACACCCTCTCACCGCTCCACACTTCGAACTCGTGCACGCGCCACGAGCTCTCGCGATATTTTATGCTCCGTCGCGAGCTCACTTTGCTGGGGCGATCTTTTTTCATAGCGATATCCATTTGTGAATTTAACTAATTTGTGTAATAACAACGTAATTTTATTGTACACAACGTATATTGCTCGCAGTATTCACGTTGGTTGGTTCACCTATTAAGAGCAAAGCAAATTGAGATACATGATACATAACTTCAATGTTGTTGTTTTGAATGAGTCTGGTAATTTAGGCTTTTTTTTAATTTAACAATGATGATAGTCCTTCACTATTCACTATTGGTTGAATGGCCTCTGTGGCTAGCTGGCTAGTTGTTGCCACAATTATGCCAATGTCAAGTCGACAGGTATAAAACCTTAGAATAATTACAATATAGAAGTAGCGTCGATGACGTCACTACAAATAGAAAGAACGAGCGATAGACAACTTAGTCTAAGACAGAACGGGACAGAGCTAATGATCTTGCATCCCTTATGCGTAACCATTTTTTCGTCTGTCACAAAGTCAACTTTGTGACAAAAAGTACGTGAGCTGTCATAGTGGTCGGTTGGCGAATAGTATTTTTGTGTTTTTAAAGTATTTAAATAACTTTTGGTGTGAGATACGGACTCCATTAGTGCTAAAAAAGTTTACACCATGGTTGGGTGTAGTGTGTCTGGCTGCCAAAGCCGTAGTGAATATAGAAATCCTGGAATTAGCTTCCATACGTAAGTAATACTTTTCACCTAATATTTTCAATATTATGTGCGACAAGCTCGTCTCGAATAAATTTCGTATGTAATATTCTTCACAGTAGTATTGATTTTTAGTCCGTAGTCATCTATTTCCAGTAAATTTGTCGCAATCAAAATTAACATAATCCTAAACACTAGCAAGGAGAATGTTGCCATAAAATGGATGTAGTTTTACCCAACTTATAGGGTAATGATTTTGTTTTACAGTTTGTATCTTGAAACATCAAAAATAAACATAATAGGTATTTGCCGTAAGTTTAAATCATGTTTTTATCTGTTTTCGAAAAATATGTTTACAATTTAATTAAAACGACATACAGTAGGTGTTTATTGTTAATATTTATTTATAACGGTATACAAATAAAATAAGAGACATGACAGTATATTATAATAAAACAATATACAAAATTATTCTATTTCAGGTTTCCTTTAGATCCAATTGTAAAACAACAATGGATAAATGCAACAGGCCGAACAAATTGGGTACCAAGTAAATATGCAAAAATATGCTCAGTCCACTTTGATGCTACACAAATAATAACAAAAAATAAAAACAAAGGGCTTGTTGAAGATGCAATTCCAGTAGAATTTGTACATGTAAGTGCTTTATTGTGGCTTAAAATAATTTAATTTTGTATTGTTCCATCACACAGTGACACTATCACTTAGTTAATTCTTAGATAATAAAAGTTTATTCAATCTTTAAGTACCTACATGTTTTTTTTTGTTTGTAAACTCAATCATCAGAGCCTAGAGCTGCAACCAATCAACCTATTGTTGTGGTTACTTGCAAACAACAAGCAAACAAGTCAGAATTAAGTATTTTAGAAAAACAATGTACGTATAAATACTACTATAAATAAAATATTAAGTAGGTACTACCTTAATATTTTATTTATTATACATACGTATTTATTTACAGTCCTGTTTCAGCACTCACTTAATTTTTTTTATTTGCAGATACTTCCTTCAACATCAGATGGCACAAGTCAGTCTGCAATCATGTGTACCGCCAAACGACATTCAGAATGTCAAGAAACAAGTGTTTCTAAAAAACAATGTTTGGTAAGTATTTTTATGATCAATGGGCGTTTACTTATACTATTTCAGACACTTTTTTCTTAGGAAAATGTATTAAATTGTATCTCTATTCTATCTATAATTTACAGCGTATGGAAGTGTCACCGCAAGCAGCATTATCGCCACGGAAAAGGAAAATGTCACAAAAAATAAAGAAAATGCAACAACGTTTAAGATTGCTTAATAAAAAGTTGCGTGCTGTGCGGCAGTCACGAAGACGTTTTATAAAAAAATCAGCAGATCTAAAAAGTGTGCTAGATGAACTTAAATGCAAGCTTTTAATAGGAAGTGAAGATCGGGATATATTAGAAACTATCGGAGAAGGTAATGTGTCATTATTCTAAGTATAAAACGGTAAAACGATGGAGTTCCGAGTATTGAAATGGGTGGCCAGTGTTTACAGATGGAGACTCAACCTGAATTTTGACTACAAGGTGATTTATTATACCTAAAAGCAAACAACACAATTGACATACACAACACAAATCAAATATATACACAACACAAATACAGCACATAAAAACATAGAATTAGTAGGTCTACATATTTACAGTTTAATTTTATTTACATTAATATATTTACATAGAAGCTCTATGAAAGGGGAGAACACTAGGGATAATTATAGTTTTGGAAGGGAAAGGACGAGGGATTTCAGGAGGAAAGACATCATACAGAGATGGCCGCAGCCTAGAGCATGAGAAAAGTATATGCTCTACATTACCTTCATCCAAACCACATTCACATAGGGAATGGTCCCTAACTCTTATTTTGGCTAAGAAAACCGGCGTACAGACATGTCCTAGACGGAGACGACAGATGGTTGACGTAGTCGTTTTGTTGGCTTTGCGATATTTAAAAAATCATGGTTTAGTTGGAATTTCGGGTTAAATTTCGCCGTAATGTTTTCCTTTCGAAGACCTGGAATCAAGCCACATACGGAACCAGGAAGTAGTTAGGTGGGAACTAGGGACTGAACAAAGGTCGTGCGAGTAGATTTGAAGGTGGTCGTGAGCCTCTGTCTGAATGGCCTGCTTTGCACATGAGTCCACTGATTCATTGCCATGGATACCAGAATGACCAGGGATCCAAGCCAGAACAATGTTAATTCCAAGTTTATGACACTCAAACAGAGCTTCACGAATTTTAAGAATGACAGGAAATCTGGATTTGGAACGAAAAGGGTTGGAGAGAATGGATTGAAGGGAACTTTTAGAGTCAGAAAAAAGTATTGAGTTTTGGAGATTGTGGGCTTTAATGAACATAATAGCTTCTAAAAGAGCTATTGACTCACCAGTAAAAATAGAAGTAACTAATGGACATTTAAAACTAAGAATAATTTTTTCAGACGGAATCCAGACAGCTGCACCTACAGGGCTAGAGTCATTGAGCTTAGAGGCATCTGTATAAATAGGATGCCAACCACTATAATTGCTAGCCATCTGTTCATTAAATATTTGACAAGCATAATGAGAGCCTTTAACAATACCAAAATCTAAGATGATATTGGGTTTGAATACTAATGCCTCATATGGGGTGGAATATAGCGGGTTAATTTGACTCTGAATGACGGGGTGTGGGAGGCTTGTATATTTTCTAAAGCTACGAATTAAACATGGGATTTTATTTTGATAAAGGTCAACGTGTGGTTCTAAAATTTTAAACAAATCATTTAATTTTGCCAATAGGTGGTGACTAGAATTTTGGATAATTTTAAAGAAAAAGCGATCTGCTAGGTATTGTCTTCGAAGGGAGAGGGGAGGGTCGACACACTCCACCTGCATCGCGTTTATAGGGAAAGACTTCATAGCACCAAGAATTATTCGAAGGCATTTAGACTGGATCTTGTCCAACTTTCCCAGAGCCATTTTAGTACATGGATCCAAAAGAAAAGAAGCATATACCATATGACTGCGTACTATTGCATTATATAATAATTTTTGACAATATGGATGAGAACCCCACCAAACGCCAGATAGTGAGCGCAGAATATTGGTATTATTTTCACATTTTTGTGAGATATAGTTGAAGTGGGGAACTCCTGTAAATCTAGAATCCAGCTTAACACCCAAAAATTTTGCACTATTAACCTGTTGAATCAGCTCCCTGCCGATATACAGGTCAACAGGTGGAAGGGATCTTTTCTTTGTAAATACCACGCAACTACTTTTAGAAGCCAAAAGAGATAAACCGTGATCATCTAACCATTCATTTAAGAGAGTCAATGCAGTATTTAAGTTATTACGGGCATCCACAATGGAATTCGATTGTACGTACAATGCCAGATCGTCTGCGTATTGTAAAACTTGACATATGGGGGAAATTGGTTGATCTAAGTCATGTGTATAAAGGCTATATAATAAAGGACTGAGAACTGAGCCCTGAGGTAATCCCTTCCAAACACACGTAGCTGGTAGAAAATTGCCTTGGTTTTTTATCAATATTTTCCTCTACTAAAAGGTTATAACCAAAACGAACAAGCCTCTCAGGAATGCTCAGCTGATGAAGTTTATTCCTGAGCATTGGAAGCAGGACGTTGTCATAAGCAGCTGTAATATCAAGAAAAACAGCAATCTAAAACTCTTTCTTAGCTAACGCAATACGGATATCTGTTGTGATTATGCTTTAGCTGTCATGAGTACTCATGCCTTTGCTAAAGTCATACTGTGATTTCGCCAATATACCCTTGCTCTCAACGTACCATTCCAATCGAAATTTTAACAAGTGTTCCATAATCTTGGCTAAACCTGATGACAATGCAATGGGTCTATAGTTTGTTGAGTCAGATGGCTTTTTCCCCGGTTTAAGAATAGGGATTATTATCTGAGTCTTCCACTCATCTGGAACAACTCCATATTAAAAAAAAACATTAATTAAATTTAAAAAGTATTCTTTGACGCTATCAGGAGATTTAATTAAAAATGAGTACGGGATGCCATCTACACCCGGAGATGTATCCCTTAAACCATCTAAAGCTAGTGAAAGTTCATGAAAAGAAAATTTGTCGTCTATATTGGAAACAGAAGGAAGAGATGAAGGGGAAATAGGAAGGCAGTCTAGGTAAGGGACAAAAACGGGGGGCAATCTATTGCTGAAGGCATCAATCCAAGAAGAAGGATCATTGGAAGACCGGTTTGGAACATTACATGAACCTCTAAATCGTCTTATTTGCTTCCAGACTAACGATGGAGGTGCTCTAGGGGATACATTTTCACAAAAATTCATCCAACCCTTTTTCTTTGAGAGTGAAAGAACTCTCCTAGCCTTTGCAGCTGAATGTTGGTAATATATGAAATTTTCGTTAGTCATGGAAGAATTATAGGCCAACTCTGCACTTTTTCTCATTTTGACTGCTTTAGAGCAATCAGAATTCCACCATGGGGGGGGGGAAATCTTAAAACGAGAACTGGCTTGTTTTTTAAGAGGGATATTTTTATTTGCACATACTCGTACGAGTACAAGAAGAGTCTACAAATTTTGAATAGGCCGAAAGACAACTGTCAGTATTGTCTGTCTGTATAGGTATAAGATTGACCGATAAGTTTTTTAAGTGAGAGGAGAAAGAAGGCCAATCGGCGTCAGTAAGTCGATATTTAAACTGGGATTAAAGTTATACTCAGGGGAGACACTGTTTGGGATGGTAATAAGGATAGGCAAATGATCGCTGCCATAAGTAAGAGGCAGAGTTTGACAGGAAAGGAGAGAGGAAAGGGAAGGTGAGCATAAAGTCAAATCAATAACACTCAATGGATCTTGTGAAGGCAAAGATCTACGGGTGATTGAACCGTCATTTATGACACAGAGATTGGCCTCGTCAAACATTTCCAATAGGAGACGACCAAATACATCACAGTGGCCAGAGCCCCACGAGGTGTGATGGGCGTTAAAATCACCTAAAATGACAATAGGAGAGGGGACGGAAGAAATTACAAGAAGAATATCGGGTATTAGAGCAGAATAGGGGTGAGGGATATAAATAGAACTAAAGGATATATCAAACACTAACAGCTACTAGGTTGATGTCTAAGGAGTGAGAAGGGAGGGGCATTTGAGAGAAGGGCAGGGTACGCCTGACTAACAGGGCACTACCTGCATGCCCGTCAGACCTGTCATCTCGGATACAGGAGTAGCCTGGAATCCGAAAATTAGATCCAGGCTTCAGCCATGACTCCGAGATGGCAATGACTGACGGGCAGAATTTAGAAATTAAGTGTAGGAGTTCAGATTTGCGCGCTCGAAGACTTTTCACGTTCCACTGGACAATGGAGACTGGTTCCATTGTTACCAGCTAATGCAAAGATCTGGGACAGTTTTTGGGCAACGTTGGACGGTAAGGATGAGTTGGTTGATGAACACAACTCGATTAAAATGTTCAATAGGGTTTCAATGAGGAAGCTTTGACGGTTGTCCGACTCTGGAGCCGGGGCTTGGGACATAATGGCATGGCCATTAGGGAGGGATGAGGATGGAGTTGAGATTATTTCTTGGTGGGATGCTTTGTCATAGGATTTACCCAAAGGTACTTTAGGACGGGGTTTGGCATAAACATTTTTAACATATGAACGGTAAATAGGAGGGTTAGTTGAGGTGGAAGGATCTTGTGGATCAAGATTGGGGGTTGAGAACATAGCCTGAGCGACCTTAGTATATCCAACCTTAGGGAAATTAGTCGCAGCTGCCTCATAAGAGACTCCATTCTGAGACATAAACATCTTAATAGATTTTTGCCTATCCTGTTCAGGACAGAGCCTGCTAGTAGTATAATGTCGACCTGAGCAATTGAGGCAAGAAGCTTTAGACTCTTCCAAGTCACAGATTTCACCCGTGTGTTCTTTAGAGCATTTAAAGCAACGGGGCTTGGAGCGGCACTGAGCCTTTACATGTCCAAAACGACAACAGTTAAGGCATTGAATTGTTGGGAGCTGATATGTTTCAACCGGTAGTGAGGTGTGGAATGAGAAGACTCTTTGAGGCAAACACCTCCCAGCCAAACTCTCTTAATTTTTGCTGAGTGGCTAAAGATGTATGAGGTCTAACGTTATCATGATGAAAAACCACACCCCTTCTGTTGATTAATTCCGGCCGCTTTCTCTCAACTTCTTGCTTTAATCTCATCTGTTGTTCGCAGTAGACTTCAGAATCGATGGTCCTACCTGGTGGTAACAGCTCATAATGAATAACGCCCTTCCAATCCCACCACACACACAGCAACACCTTGTTGCGAGTTAACCCGGGTTTCGCCACAGTCTGTGAAGCCTGACCTGCCTTTGACCACGACCTTTTTCGCACGTTCTTGTCGTACGTGATCCACTTTTCATCACCAGTTATCAGCTTCTTCAAAAATGGTTTGGTTTCATTACGTCGTAATAAAGAATCACAAATGAGTACACGGTTCATTAGGTTTCTTTCAGTGAGCTCGTGGGGTACCCAAATATCGAGCTTTTTTGTGTACCCAGTTTTTTCAAATGCGCCAAAACTGTTTTGTGGTCAATTCCCAGTTCTTCAGTTACGTCGTAACTACTGATATGCCGTTCTTGCTCCACTTTTTCAAAAATGGCATAAATTGTATCCGTAATAGGCGACCAGAGCGACGTGCATCTTTGACATCAAAATTTCCGGATTAAAAACGCTTAAACCAAATTTGTGCTACTCTCACAGACACTGCACTAGGTCCATAAACATCGCAAATTTTTTTCGCGGCTTGCGTTGCATTTTTAACTTTTTTGTAGTAAAATTTTAAAATGTATCGAATTTCTTCATTAGGTTCACTCATCTTTACAGTACGAAAAACAAATAAAATCACACATTTACCTAATTTGAATTTGGAATTATCTTCTTTAAAATTTAAACTTTGAATGATACCAAAACCAGCCAGATACAAATAGTATAGCCAAAGATATTTTATTACAAGTTCATACATACTATAATGCGAAAAGACTTTTTCCCCGACCTATTATTATCAAGGAATTTATTAGCATCAGTTGCCGTGCGGAATCCAACGGAAATTCGGTTTCTGCCAACTTGTTTAATTCCGTCTGAACAAATGTTAGACACGTGATGATTGCTTAAGAACTGCCCAAATTTAATTGGGCGGATTGTTGATCCAGCTGATGGGTCGGGTTCTACTCTAGCAACATGTATGACGAATGGACCTTTGTCTGCGGTAGAGTATTCTTTAACTCCAATCCCCATGATAGCGTGGAGCCAAATGGTTTGGATGGAGGCAGCGGCCATGTCTGGCGATGTTATTGTTTTTTTATTTTGGGGAACAGGTGAACTTTCACCATCTGATTCTATTCTACGTTTAGAGCCTGGACGACTCTCCTCAGGAATCACAGGGGAGACAAGAATCTCATCTGGAGGATCAGGGGGATCCGGAGGAACAACCTCCATCTTCCCGCCGAAACCTACTAAAGTTTCGAAGTTGAAAAGAACTCAATACAAAGTTGTACATAAAATGACACCTTACACAAATGCACCAACCCACCACCACTAAAACGAAATAAATCAACTTGAGAATGAGCAAGTGAATTAGCCAGAAAACAATTTAAAACTCAAAAGAATCTCACTAAGACGCTTACTACTCCAGTACCAGAAGTCGACTCCCATGATAGTCCTTGGTTGATTTACACTTGACAGTGACATTATACATTTGTGGATGGCAAGATGACAAGGCACTATGGCAGTGTCTTCAGATTGGAAAATTAAAATTACAGTTTGTTACTTGAAATTACACTATGTTTACTAAAAATACAGTGAAATTGTTATACATATTAACATAGCAGTTTTACAGTTAAATAAATGAAGTTTTATCCTCTAAAACATATTCAAATAAGAGTATCTATGCGTTCATTTAGTAATCATATCATTTTTAATTATTTTTGACGACCTCCGTGGTGCAGTGGGCGAATAGCCGGCTGAGTCGCAGGGTGTAGCGTGTTCAATTCCCGCCACGGAACAAATGTTTGCATGATCTACAGATATTTGTTCTGGGTCTGGATGTATTTCTATAAATTAGAAGTATGTATTTACAAAAAAAATGTATACCTACATAAGTATTCTATCAGTTATCTATTCCCATAGTACAAGCTCTGCTTAGTTTGGGGCTAGATAGAGCTGTGTGAAATGTCCAGCAATATGTATTTATTTATTATTCAGACAACTAGATCCATAGCAATTTAAATAAAAAAAAAACAATTTAACTAGTGGTTCGTCCCGAACTGAGATCTCGCGAGTCTACCATAAAAACAAAAAAAATATTATTCGTAATCTTTGACAATCAAAATAGTGCCACGAAATAAAAACCAACTAATTTGACCTACAGTTTCATTCAAATTACAGGTAACGGGAGTTCATGTAAATTGGTTACCCTTTTTTGGGGTACAAATTGCAGTTATTCTAGATATCAGACTTTTGCCTATATTTCTGATACATAAGCTACACGCATACCAAATTACAGCACTGTGGGGTCACTGGTGTACCCTGTGAATTTTGTCAAAGTTTAGTTTTTATTATGGCTATGATCTCAAAAACTACAAAAACTTTGCTAAAAGTAAAAACGTGGTCAAAATGTACTAATGTAGACCTTTCATTTGACGTCTCACTTGACCTAATAGTCTCAATTTAATTTTTTTTTACCCATCTTGAACCCCAATTTCTCAACAACCCCCCAACATTTTTACCTCATTGAGTCACACCAAAATTGTGCCATCATTACCTACCTATATACCAAATTTTACGATGATCGGATAAACGCATCGAAAGTTATCCTCGGACAAACAAATATACATACATACATACAACGCCGATTTGCCCAAGTTGATTTGGAGATCTCGCTTCGCTCGATCAAATACAAAACGACCCGCTGTTGCCACTTCTATACTTTAGTTAGTAAATCGTTTATAGGGCAAGGCGTACGCTTTTATAACAAATTCCCAAGTGATGTATTAAAATTAACAAATAATAAATTGAAAAACGTACCTAACCAAATAAAATCTTACAAAAAACCTACATATTTATAAATATCGGAATAGTTAGATGATAGAGAAGCTTGGGCTTGAAAATGCTCCAACTCGTTCAAAAAAAATTGGTTGTCTGTAAACCAACTTTGGTTTACGAACGATAGTTTAACGTGACAACGTCATAACAAACCTGGCGTTTTGCTATAAAGTTTAAATATAATTAAAAACAAGTAGAAAAGTTTCATAGGAATAAACTGTAATCAAATATCTATCATCAATTATATGGATCACCATAATTTTTTAGTCAATTGTAACATAATTTATTATTACTGCACTCGCCGACAGACTTTTTTTAATAATAAACGAATAAATACTTGAAATTATACTAGTAATGAGATATTTAATTTTTTAATTAATTAGTTAATTAACCTTTATTGACGAAATTGTTGTAATAAGCAATAAAAACCACATTAACTTTTTACTTCACTTTATAAACAGTCGACGAAACAGTTCACGTGTAGATGTAAGTTGTGTGCTGCCGCTGTCTTTCTTCTCCTCGGACGCATAGGCCAGTCGAGTGGAAGAGAGATAGATGCGGCGTAAGCGTACAATGAGCGTAACGGGACAATGAGTCATTCTTTTTCGTGCATGCAGCCGGCGTTCATCGATTTATTAGACGCTGACACGTCAAAATTTAACAATTTAGACGTAATTTATTTTATCTAATGATAAGTATTTTTAAAGGATCGGTTCTTGGTCACGAAGGAACAAGTAGAGTCTGGCTAACGAAAGTAGATACTGGATTTTTTTGCAAACTTTTTATATGACAACACTAAAGTGTTCCTACCATCGGATATTTACCCTACAAATTGGGGTATTTTAAGCAGAAAGTACTTAGGAACAATTAATTCCAAAAAGGCATTTTTAAAACAAACTTATTTTAAACATTTTATAAAATGTGTTTTAAAAATTCGTACGTGTGCTAAAGTGTATTCATCGAAAATAAGTATCGTATGTACGTGTTGGATCATTTCAAGAGCAACACTAAGCCTTAAGTTGGTCTAATAAATAGCTTAATTAATTAGGTACACTATTTACTAGAGAAAAACTTGGCAATTTTATTTTAAAGAAATTAATTTACGGCTGTTTTCCGAAAGATTTGGTAAAATCAGAATCAGTGTATGGTATCCCTATCTCTGACGCAACAAGATGGCGTGTTGTTGATGTTTCGTTGTGGTTGACTTGCGTATAGTTTTGTTGTGATATATCCGTGTTAATGCTATAAAAATGAATAAAACTTTAAAGAGTGAAGTGCGAAAACTATTGTTTTGTATGATTGGGAAATATGAAGAGAAAAAGCTTGTGAAACAAGCCGTATTGCGAGAAAAACAGGATTGTTTACGTACTGTGACTGATTTTTTAGGTTAGAACGGTCAAAATGTCTTGATATTTTTTATTTTAAATAAGTACATATTAGTTTCAGTTACTTTATATAATGTTATTGTTCTTTTACAGATAGTCTTGAGGATAATGCACGAACTGCTGAAGTAAAACAAGCAATTGAAAAGATCACAGATTTAGATCAAAAAGATATCGCTCATCCGGTGCTATAACGACACAACTACATTAAATATGATTTTACAGGAGTGACAGTTAAAGATTTTAATAGGCTTAGCATGGTTCTGTTTGAATATTTTCCTAAATTTTGTCGAATATTATTTTGATTTAGACTGTTACCTTGCTAACTAAATGCAAAAAGTTTAATATATTACTTTATATAAAACCTAACTACATCAATAAAAATATTACTACTTACATTTGCGGCGTTTTTGTCCTAGGATATCTATTTTTAGACAGTTATGTCAAGTTATCAGGAGTAAAAAAAAAAATATATAACTTTCTCTAAGTCTTTTAATAAAATATAAACTCAAAAATCAAACTTAAACTTATTAGTAGGAACCGTAGTAATTTCAGTCTTTTTAAACCCATTTTGATAGATTAATATTACAGCTAACGAAACTAAAATTGACTATGTCAACATGACTTATTTAAAAAAGAGTATTATAGAATCCTTCGTAGTAGTTAGGAACAATGTTAGTTTGAACCAAATGCAGTAAGTCCCTTTTTTTCGCTCAGTAATACTGATTTTTGAAGTGTACGCCGGTCTCAGAATTATATCATTCATAAAAATTGATCTTCTGTTTCGTCCTTTTCTGCAATCGGTTTCAGCCCAGTTATCATCGTATCGAGTCTTGTACTCATAAACTTCAGGATTTGTTTTGGTAAAACGAATCAGCTTTAATTCGGATAACCTTGATAAATTGTTTAGAGCAACTTCGTCAGACAATTTTTTAAAATCGTAAAAATCGCTGTAATTTAGCTCGTTGACGATAAATGGCTTTCCAGACTTATTTGCGTTTCTTATGAGCTGCACATAGTGATCTGGCGTGTATATGGGACCACATGTTTTAGCCCTTTTCACGGACCTTTCAATTATGGAATGGGCACTGTCACCCTCATTTTGGGTGTGTCCACGTATAAGGAACTTGTGCGTTATGGAATTTATTGGCAATGTATTGACAACGAAGTAATACATAGACATCAAAAATCTGAAAAGGAATAATTTAAACAATTAGTTTTTTTCATATAGATAGAGTAACTTAGTATTATTAATATTTGAAATTCTCACCCGTTCTTTTGTTGCCCACAGCAATTATCAGAATAAAAAATAACGTCACAATTTGGGTTGTCTTGGGCTACTTTTTGCAGGAACTTATATACACAAGTCCCGATTTCAATGGCACCTCGGTTACCTAGTCCTTCATGCCAAAAATAACACGATGTTGTCTTATTTTTTATGTCGGTTACCTGAAAAAATAATATTTATCAGCATAGGTGCCTTCATATTAAGCATGAAATTATTCTGTCTAGGGAGAACTTACCGTGAAATTGTAGCAATTAAGCTTTGATCTGTAATAAAATGCTGATGATTCTCCGAGTGGCACTGGCATCACCGCTTGTAAGTCATAAATTGCAACTACTAGATTGCTTTCAGGCTCCATACACAACTTTATATCATTAGACTTCTCTTCCCGACTTAGCACTTTTTGTTTTAAATGATCTTGATAATTATGTTCTATTTTCTGTTTACCTTCATCATCGGCATTTTTGTATGACTCGCAAAGGTCACACTGGTCTTTTTTAGGGCAGAAAAACGAAATATTAAATTCCGTGTTAAATATACGAGCATACATATCATAAGTGGCCGCTTCTTCATTTAAAGATGCCTGCTGCTCCAAATACAAGCGGTGAAGTTCAGCAATAGATAGACCGCCATCGATAAATTCCCGAGAAATGTTTGCTCTAAGGTAGTGACTTTCTACTCTGGCAATGGAATTTATATGCATACGAATCGATTCCTTCATCTCGGGTCTTACTCTTTTTTGATTTCCATGTTTACCTCTTCTATCTTCTGAAATGAAGCCATCGCCTGTCACTTTGCAATCAATAACTGTACGTATAGTTCTTTCTGCAATTCCCAACGTATTCATGAGGAATTTCTTGCAAACACGTATATTCTTGCCATCGTTTATTAAATAAAACCCACAATTAGGTTTTCTTGGCCTTACTGCATTTATTCTTATCCGCCGCCATGCAACCACCAAAGGTGTGATCCATGAGCTTAAAAAAATCTCTCTGTCGTTGTAAGGATCCTAATTCCCAGTAGGACTTAAATATTCCTAGTCTTAACTCTTCTGAAATTTTTTCAGAACAGGAAAGTCTGCAGTCTGTACAAGGCGGCTTCATACTCTTACCGCTAATAGTCTTGCCAGAGCCAGATTTATACTCCTTACCAGTATTTTTCTTAGACTTCGCTATATTTCTTTTCCATTTCTGTAGATTCCTGGCTCTTTTCTTTCCTTTCTTCACTGGTGATGCTATTTCATAATTCTCAATAATTCCCTCAATGTTATTATTTGGCTCATTATTTGGGGTTGATGCGTTAGTACTCGAACTACTAGATGATGAGCTAGAGCTCGATGACGAGGATGACGAGCTAGACGACGAGGATGATGAGCTTGAAAAAAGGCGTCTTTTTTGTTTCTTTTCTGGAGGCTTAAATTCATTGCCACTTTCATTTGGCGAAAAATCCTCGTCATTAGACTTGAGAGAGATAGTCTCATCAGTATTTTGTAATACTGATGGAGATACAATATTTCTTTCCATACCTAGAATATAAAATACCTAGTTACTTAGCGAAGTTGTAAATATTACTTTCATCATCACGAATAGTTATAAATAGTAGACATAAATAGATGTAACTAGCGACCTGTCCCGGCTTTGCACGGTTACAAACTATACACATAATTTTTTTCATGAATCACTTCTACTGTAGAAAACCGCATGTAGTTTTTGAATTTATCGCGAACAGACAGACAGTCGCGGCTTGGGATATTGTTTTATAATAATTATGTAGTGATAGATACCCTTTGTAGTAACCAAGGAGATACCATAGTTAAAATAGTGAACCTATAAAATAATAACCTACAATATCAAAGTGAATGTACCTGCGTACCATTTTCATATATATTATAGTTTTCTGAAGAACTGTTCTGCCTTGTAAGTGGCTGAGGTGGCTCATTATTATAAAGCTCATGAGACGTTTCGCAGTTTTGTGTTAATGTCAGTACATTTTCGACAACATTTTGATTTGATGTTGTTATTGGCACGTTATACAAATCTAAAGAGGCTGAGATCTGTTGTTCCGGGTCTTCGGTACTTAGGTCTACGAAAACAAAATAAATAAGTTAGGTAGGTATTAAGATGGTAGGTAATAAGGTATTAGCAAAGTAGGTAGGTATCGGCCTAAATCCCTAGTCTAGGAACATTCTGATATAAAGGTATTGTTATGAGAAAAAAATACACAAATGCGATACACTTTCTCACAAATCTCCAGGTTTTCGAGACTATTTGACTAATTAAGACTCGCAGCTGTAAGTATTGACCAACCTACCTACATACGTCTTAGCAAAAATTCTACAAACCTACTTAGGTACCTACCTAAATGTGGAACCAAGTAGGTAGGTACACCTTCCTATTACCTACTTAGTAGGTATCTATCTAATGACTTACTAGGTATCTACCTAACTAAAAGCAAGTGTTCCGAAATCTTCGTGAAATGTATTTAGGTAGGTATGAGTTTACAAACCATTTCCGAGGGGTTGATCATCCATCGGGTTGCTTATTGAAAATGGTGGAGCTACATAGCCTCGCTTCCCTAATTGGGCTAACCGTTGTGCACGGTTCGCCATTCTAAACTGAAAAAAAATAGGTACCTAACAAACACGAGTATTTTATTATTATTCACAGAGTTCCGTTAAAAATTAGAATAGATACTGATTACTGACTCATTATCAGATCAGTTCGCTGACACCATAATACTGATTTAAATTCAAGAACTTCTAATAGACATACTTTTGGTAAAACAATGGCACAATGGTTAGTTACGCCAAATCGTAGAATAATATTGAGATAAAGGTCAGATAAGTCAGTATGGTAAAATAAAGTTTGATGCAACAACGACGAAAATCACATTTGCGTCGTTGTTGCGCTAGAAAAGTACGAAATAATTGTCACAATTACCTTTATGTCAACGCAGACCAAGACACAAGCGTTTTCGGTGGCTTCCCGCGCGCAACTGACCAATCAGACGTTGTTGCCACTAGCACTCGCGATATGGTTCAAATTTACCGTTGGCATAAGTGCCATCTGGTGGCTTGCAGTCAAATTATCATTACGCCGTTCTTACACCAGGTAAAACGCACATTTTCGAGATATTTGGCATACTTTACAACATTTTGAAAAATATGTTAATTGCGTCGTTATTGCACCGGATGAGCGATATGATGAAATCGCAGAACCAGTACTTAGAAGAACTATCTTCACTCACGGGTAAGTTTTCACTCAACGTAAATCTTAGACTAGTTTTGTAATACTTGTGTATTTTCTATTATTTCTTAGTTATGAGACTCACGATAATTTACATTTTATTTTATTCTTTTTACAGATGTAAGTGTTATTACATTGATGAGAATTAAAAAAGAAGGTGCGGTGAACGAAGGGGTCTGGAGGACTCCAGGTAAAAAACGACCTCACCCTTCAAAAGTGTCGAACTTAGATAGTTTCGATATGGATGTTATTCGTAATAAAGTAAACGAATTTTACATTGTGAGGAAACAAGTACCAACATTAAGATCTTTGTTGGTAGAGTTAAAAGAAAGTATAGAATTTGGTGGATGTCGTGAAACTCTCCGTCGCTTATTATTAGCCAACGGTTATGAATTTAAGAAAAACAAAAATGAATGTTCATTATTAATTGAACGGTATGATATAGCTGCATGGAGACATCGCTTTTTGCGTACCATTGCATCGAAACGTGCAGAAGGCAAGCCAATAGTCTACTTAGATGAAACTTATGTCCACAAAACCTATAAGCTTAAAAAATATTGGCAAGGTCCATCAACAAGTGGAATAATTGAAAATATATCGTCAGGAAAACGATATATTATTGTGCATGCAGGATCAGAGAAAGGCCCTGTTCCGAACTCATTGTTAGTATTTAGCACCAAATCGAAAATGGCCGACTACCACCATGACATGAATTCCACAAACTTCAACAAATGGCTTCAAGAAAAGCTTATGCCCAATTTGAATGAACCAAGTGTAATTGTGATGGACAATGCATCATACCATTCTAAAGCACAGTGCTATAAAACTAAGATGAAAGTTGGTACCCGAAACAATCTTCTGCGTCGACTTATAACTACCAAATGGGGTGCAGCCCCAGACGTACTCCGCACTACTGGCCTGGCACTGTGTTTTTCATCCGGCGAATATGCTTGCCCAGTCTGGAGCCGGTCCGCACATGCAAAGGTCGTCGATGTCGCGTTAAACGATACATGCCGGATAATAACAGGATGTCTGAAGCCAACCCCTCTAAACCTGATATACCCTTTGGCAGCCATATCGCCCCCTGGAGTGCGACGAGATGTGGCTTGCTCTATTGAAAAGCACAAACAAGAGCATGATTATCGACACCCTTTATATGACCATAACATCCCGCAAGGCCGCCTTAAAAGTCGAAAGAGCTTTCAACGCTTCACAAGGGCCACGAGCGATGACCCGGCTGCTACCAGACGCACTCTGTGGATAAAAAGAAACTCCCCACCGCCTGATTTTACCACCCCACAGGAACAGTTACCACCCGGGCATGATCTGCAGTGGCCAGTATGGAAATCCTTAAACAGGCTCCGCACCCAGGTTGGCCGCTGCAGACTTAGTATGTGCAAATGGGGATTCAGGGACCCTAACTTGACGCAGTGTGACTGCGGTGATCCCACGCAGTCAATGCAGCACTTGCTAATGTGCCCTTTATGTCCGAACACATGCACGATGGAGGACCTAATGGCCGCCTCGCCTGATGCCATTGCTGTGGCCAAACACCTGTCCAACATACTATGAATGGAAACGTAGAACTCTTGACACGCTAAGAAGAAGAAGATAATAAATAAAGCGCCCACATCTCAAAATCGAAAGTTAGAGATACAGATATAACTTTTGAAACTATCATGGTTATTAACACTATTTGTACTAAAAACGTACCTGATACCGTGAGTGTTGTGTGTCAGAATAGAGTTATGTTCGAGAATGAAACCGGTAGTAGTGATAGTATTACTGAATTCATTCCTAGCAAGAGACTAACAAAGAGGGTAGATCGTTATATCTGCCAATAACTATCCACTCGCAAAGACTTCAGTTTACCCGTGATCATGGCGCATGCAACTGCGTCGAAATATCGGGACACTCAAGAACTCACAAATCATGGTAAATATCCCGTTTTTAGTACAAATAGTGTTAGAGATACAGAATTGGCTTACATTGAATGGTATTTCATTTGAAACATACAATTCAAAAGCAGAGTTGCTCTGCTTAGTAAAACAGAACACACCAGAACCTATTTATGAAGCTGATGAACTTTTAAGCCAAAACGGACATGAAGTGCTAAGACTTCCTCCATATCATTGTGACCTAAATGCTATAGAACTCATATGGAGTCTAGCAAAAAGAAATGTGGGAAGCAAAAATGTAAGCCGAACTCCAAAAGAGTTCGAGGATCTGATAAAACAATCTTTTGAGTGTATTACAGCAGATGATTGGAAAAAAATGACAGACCATGTCATTCATGTGGAAGACAAGTACAAAAGAAGAGACCATATAACTGAAAATAATTTAGAAATCTTCATCATCAATTTAAGAGACAGCAGCGACTCCAGTGAATCTGACGATTCACTCCATGTTGAATTTTTAGATTCAGATTTTGATTATAATGATTAAAAAACAGTATAAAAATATATGGTGTTGTTTTCTTTGATACATACTCACATAGATTTACAAATATTTAAACTCATGATAATATTGATACTCATGATAGTGTTTGATAGCCTGTTTGTTCCTTTAATACGCAACAATGGAGTGACGTATCCGTGTGATGTTTGGTATGGAGTTAATAAAGAGTTAACAAGTGATATAAGCTACTTTTAATCTCGTCATAACGCGGACAAAATTGCAAGCATCCACTAGTAAAATAAAAATAAATGTCAAAGTATCAAAGTGAGTTGTTCCAACTTTCCTTTTTACTTTAGGGCTGCCATGCTGATATTTTTTAAATTTGCCGCGCTTTTTCAGTATCAACTTTCATTAGCCAGACTCTAGTAATATTGACGTTTTAAAGTGATCCGTGTGATTTTATTGAATAAAAAGATATTTTTGTTTTGGTGTGACCGGTAGGCCGAGATGTTTTCGCCACACTGTACGCTGGTTGTTTACTTACCAAATTAAATCAAATCAAATGTATTTATTGCTTGAAATATATGTCATGTTACACAGACGTCAGTAGTAAATACAGAATCAATACATTTCTGCCTTGCAAGGCATGCAATACCACTCTGAATATGTTTTTTTATGCTGAAAGTGAATTCGTTGATCGAATACTGCCCGCCAAATTT
This sequence comes from Philereme transversata, assembly GCA_963924445.1. Lineage (NCBI taxonomy): Eukaryota > Metazoa > Arthropoda > Insecta > Lepidoptera > Geometridae > Philereme > Philereme transversata. The sequence goes on from OZ004354.1 coordinate 23,390,292, forward strand.
TAAAACAAAAACGGACGTGAGTACAATTTTTTGATTCATAAGTACTCGCACATGAACGCGCGATCTCTAGAGGTTAATCGTTCCCCACGCTCCCGATTCCTCGTGGTCTAAGATCCGGCTACAGAATCAGTGTACCCATCGAGTTTTTGCTAAAAATCAAATTTTCACACATATTTATGATTAGGAGAATTTATATCTACCAGGGTGCCTGTAAAAATGTGGCCGCTAGTATTTTTAATTAAATTATTATTAATTCATATTCCTTAAGAAATTTCACTGACTTGTTTTTTCAATAAAATATCGTCCACTTCACGGCAACATCTATAAAAACTCTGAAAAATTATGGTAGCCGTTGCGCATCTGGCCGCACCTCTTCGCAGCCAGGTGTACACAGGTATGATTTTGTTACATTTATACACCCATAACGTACATTCATAATTTATATATCAAATTGAAGCTAATTTTTTTCTGTTTATTATGATATGTATGATTATATGTACACCTGGCTGCGAAGAGGTGCGGCCAGTTGCGCAACGGCTACCATGATTTTTCAGTCTGAATTTGTCAGTGAAATTTCTTACGGAATATGAATTATTAATAATTTAATTAAAAATACTAGCGGCCACATTTTTATAGGCACCCTGGTAGATATAAATTCTCCTAATTATAAATATGTGTGAAAATTTGGTTTTTAGCAAAAACTCGATGGGTACACTGATTCTGCAGCCGGATCTTACACCATCGCAAATCGGGACATTTCTCTACAACTGGCAGCACCGCTAATAAGCTTTTTAAACATCTGTGATTTTAATAATGACATATAATCGGCCAATAGGATAGGAACATTTGTATTTATTAATCTGCTATTTGTCAAAAAAATGGTCGTGGTATTTCATGATTGGTTGACTTAAAATAAATCTTAACCTGCGCCAATCAGAACATCGATGGCGCTATTCATTCATTCCCTCACCACAGACGCTACCAGACTCTGTGTGTCGGGTGAATTGAGGATTCTTATTTCATTTCCCAGCGCATTGAATTTCGAAGCGTGATGGTGAAACTATAAACTTCCTGTACATACTTGCCTAATTTTAGAAGGATTGTTTTCATAGTAGAATCAGGAACAAAGAGTTCTCCAATCATGAGATACTTGTTATTACTAGGGATCAGCGCCCTGTTTCTTGCAGGTAAGTATTCATTTTACCATTTGCCGACGTTGCACTCTATAATAGTGTTATGTACTCATAACATGTTGCTGAACTAAGAAAATGAAAGAAACTAAACGTAATTTTAGTTAAATAACTATATACCTGGTTTAGTCCCATAAAAAAATTATAAAATCATAATTATTAAATTCGATTTACCGATTGCAACTTTTTAGGGATAGCACGGTTCTGTTTGCGCCGGCTATGTCTAATTTATATGATTTTTATATAAATATACATTTAAGATCAAAGTCTAAGACACCATAATTGTGCCAAAAAACAATGAATAAGTATCTAAATAAGTTGTACATAGTTTTTAGTTTTATTTATTAGGCAAGGCCAACAGCACACATAGTAAGTACAAAATTTTAAAACATTTACAATTTATGTAATATGTGTCTATGTATACCACATAACCTGACCCCCAGCTGACCTAGCTCCTTGAAGTATGGGTGCAGCTTTCCAAGATCCCCATGGATGTTTTTGTGTTGTTACCAGATGAGGATTCGATGAGCTTCTGCAGACCCCTGCACATGCAGGTGGAGCACGAAGCTTCACCGTACGGCTCGGTGTTTTTTTTTATTTATTGTGCAAATATTTGTATAAAGTTATCACAGAATTCAAAATGATAGATGTCAAATCGGACCCATTAGATTACCTTATGTGTAGGCATAATAATATGTAAAAACAAAAAAATTATGAATAAAATTACCTATCATTTCTTTATGATTCGTAGAAAAACAAGTATTCATCACAAAGTGCCTATCCTATTAATAGTTGAGCAAGTGCCTATTGTACTTACCTTTATTTTTGTGTATGTCTTTGTCATTGTGATTTTGTATATCACTATATTATAAAAATGTGGGGGCTGCTGTGATGCTAGTTATTGGGGTTCAAGAGGGGTCAATAAATTTATAGAGTACACCAGTAATCCCACCATGCTGAAAACTTAGGTGAAAAAAATAATTTGTGGCACTGAGAAGCAGGAACCTGAAACCGGACTGGTACTGCAAGCCTTAGGTTCTGTATGTGGCGCATAACAGGCATGCACAGCATCACACTAATATTAGTTTGTTACTCAGTCACCTTGTAACATCTGAATTGATTTAAATGAAATTCGGTATATCGATAGATTGAAACCTGAATCGAAAAATAGGCTTACAACTACACGTGCGAAGCCGCGGGCGGAAGATAGTTTGTAATAAAACAGTGCCTTTAATAAATTTTAGTTAGATTTATTGTCGTTGTTTGTTGTTGTGATGTATCAACATCTTATGGTATCTATGTATAATAATCATTGTTTTAGTTTAATTATATGTTTTGATCTGTATTGGTGATTATTGCAGGATGTTCGTTTGCTCAGGAAGAGGGAGTGGCAGGGTCAGTGGAGGAAGTCACTCTGGATGCTGACCTCGGAGCTTCACGAGAGGGCTCCCGCACTGGTGAGTAAAACGTATCTCTAGCCTCTCCACTGTACAGATACATTCCAACAGGTAGGTCTCCTACAGCCATCCTCCCTCTTCTCATTTTACTATACTATGACATTAGTACTTGTGTAGATTCCTGATTAGAAAAGATTGTACATTAATCTCAAGGCTTTGTAACGTTTTGCTTACTATCAGTGATAAAGCTAAATGTGTTTTTTTTTATTGTTATCAACCTTGCCAAAGTATACTTAACTAATCCACTGAAAATGAATAAATACCTACTGACCTTTTTGTTTAGGCAAGTATCTACTGTACTACCTGCTGGGTTAACTAGTGGCAAAGACTCCGTGCAATCTGTATAAACCTTTGTTATGAGTACTTTTATATATTTCGTACTCCTTTATTTTGTAACGCTTATAAGTAAAGATTATATTTGTTCCGTGTCTGGGTGTTTTTCTATATATTATAAGTATGTATTTACAAAAAAAAAAGTATCTAAGTATTCTATCAGTTATCTGGTTCCCATAGTACAAGCTCTGCTTAGTTTGGGGCTAGATAGCGCCGTGTGAAATGTCTTGCAATATTTATTTATTTATTATATTAGGTCGATCGCAAATAAAAATCATCGAGTGCACACGTCTATCAGTGGTTTTCTTAAATAAAGTCCCGCAAGCTAAACTGAACCTTAGGCACATCAATAATCTTACATTTCTTAGCAAAGTCAAAGAATCCTATCAGTCACTAGAAAGCAAGTATTGAGTAACAGGCACCGGCGATGCGGCTATTTGCGTTTGAGTTTGTCATCTGCGGCCAGGATCAGGATACGCGCCTTCAACCACGCTGAGTCGCGGATGTGGTGGCTGAGCCGCCGGTCCCCGCGCGTCGCATCCGCAGCCGCGCCGTACCACCCGTACCTGCACCGCACGGAAACTGTACTCAACACGTGCCGGCGCGGCGCGCGGTATCGGAGCATACCTAGTGGCATACGTACACGTGCGACTCCGTGAGCGGCGCCGGCAGGCGCTCGCGCGGGCCTCGCTCGAACATGTCCCGTATGCGACGCAGCGCCGCCGCCTCCTCCGCCTCCGCGCCCGCCGCCTCGCGCGCCGCCTCACCACTGTAGAACTTGCCCGTCACGGTCGCCGCTTTAATTAAAACAGTGCAAACGAAGTTAGATACGCATCGAATAAACTATCGCTACGAGATTTGTGGGCGGCTACGGGTGAACTGGTTCTGTCGTCATCCACGATCGTCTCTTATCTGCATGAATGATTATTGCAATTAATCGCATTACTGTTGTTCGACCGATCGTAAATGAACCAGGCAAGCGCGCGCGGTAGGTATATATATACTAACTGAGCGGGCGAGGCTTGACGAGCGACACGTAGGAGCGGCCGAGCTCGCGCTGCGCCGCGAAGCGCAGCTTGAAGGAGCGCGGGTGTTGCACGCGGCCCTCAATCGTGCCTCCGCCCACGCCCGCCGTCTCGCCCGCTGCGGCAGGAAAGGCGCCCGACTCGGACATGCTTCTTGAGGACCCGGCCTCTACTGCTCAAAGCTGGGAACAAACTGTGAGTGGCGGTATGTATGAGCACATGAGACGACGAAGCATAGAGTGCGTTTCGGACGCCTCGTGAGCTGATATAAACATCGATCAGCCGAAGTTTGCGTGTGACAAAGTGACCCCCGAGTTTTAAACTGGATGGGCTTTAAAGTAACGGTAAGAGGCGGTGCTAAAGTGCTCTGGGTTCCGTGCGACTCTCACGGCTAGTGTATTTCTCGACACTTCGTATTCGGTATATGTATGTAGTCTAGGTAACGATCGATCGGTACATTCGTACCGCCGCTATCAAATGATCGGGCTGGGCGTTCCGTAGCAACGCAATATTACCCATACTGATAGGGTGTGTAAGTTCGCGTATTGCTGTCTGTCGCTCGGCAGTGGTAGCGGCGCGGCAGTCGCAGCTCACGCGCCCGCTGTCTGTGCAGATGCGGAGGCAGTGCTGCGCGAGGAGGAGGCCATCAACCCCGACGAGCTGAGCGTGGCGCAGCTCCGCGAGCTGAGGGACAAGGGACAGAACTACACCTTCCAGACCGAGGTCAACCGCATGATGAAGCTCATCATCAACTCCCTCTACCGGAACAAGGAGGTGAGACGACGCACTAACTGGCTTCATTTTACACGATAATACAATACAAGATCCTAAGTAATACATTAAAATAAAAATTAAGCATATGAGATATTACTCACTACTCTACGACTACTACTTATGTCAGAATAAACAATGCAATTAAATAATAATAAACCAAACTGACTGCTATTGCCGATGTGGGACACGTTAGCCGGATGCTTTGCTTTCCGCACTCGAGCCCTGGACGCACGGCGCCGCGACCTTTACCCACCAGCGGTACCACCATACGTTCAATTCAAAACTAAAATAAACGAGTCATAAAATTAATTGACAATAATAATAATTAAAAAGTATTATTAATACAGTCCATCCATACTAATATTATAAATTCGAAAGTAACTGTCTGTCTGTTTGTTACGTTTTCACGACTAAAAGGCTGGACTGATTTTGATGAAATTTAGTATATAGATAGATTATGACCTGGATGGGGACATAGGCTAGTTTTTACTCGACTGTGCAGAAGGAGGGAAGCACAGGTGCGAAGCGAAACCGCGCGTGGTCTTTATGTAATAAAGCAAGGATCATCAAAACAAACTCAGGACCTGAGCTTTATCCAAATTAGTCCATTATCGTTTAATATAATAATACTGTGGTTCAACTACTTTGCGATGCTTTGTTAGTGTCAAGGAAGATGAAATATCAAATTTAAGGAAATGTTTATGCATTTACAGCATTTACCTAACATTATCACTAAATAATGTTGATAAGAACTAAGTAGGTACTGTGTCTAGACGTAAGTGGGCAGCAATAAATATATTTTGTGGGTTTCGGTTAGATTTTCCTGCGCGAGCTGATCTCGAACGGATCGGACGCGCTGGACAAGATCCGGCTGCTGTCGCTGACGGACCGCGACGTGCTCGACTCCAACCCTGACATGTCCATCCGCATCAAGGCGGAGCCGGACAAGCGCCTGCTGCACGTCATCGACTCCGGCGTCGGCATGACCCGGCACGAGCTGGTGCACAACCTCGGCACCATCGCCAAGTCGGGCACCGCCGACTTCCTCTCCAAGATGCAGGACGCCGAGCAGGTGAGCGCAAGCGGCGACGGCGCCGGCAGCGAGATCGGGCGAACGCGACCGCAACTCACGCGTGCCTTCCCTTGCAGAGCGAGGCGCAGGAGATGAACGACATGATCGGACAGTTCGGCGTCGGCTTCTACTCCGCCTTCCTGGTGGCGGACCGCGTCTCCGTCGTGTCCAAGAACAACGCGGACAAGCAGCACGTGTGGGACTCGGACGCCAGCTCCTTCAGCGTGGCGGAGGACCCTCGCGGCGCCACGCTGCAGCGCGGCACGCACATCACGTGAGTGCACTGGTGTGCGGCTGGTACCAGCGCCGCACTCCGTCTCTAACGCGGCTCGTTCTGTTGCAGGCTGCAGATGAAGGAGGAGGCATCGGACTACCTGCAGCCGGACACGATCCGCGCGCTGGTCAAGAAGTACTCCCAGTTCATCAACTTCCCCATCTACCTGTGGGCCTCGCGCACGGAGACCGTGGAGGAGCCCGCCGACGCCGAGGAGCGTGCCGCGGACGAGGACGAGGACGCGCAGGTGGGTCCATATACTGTACTTCACTAGTTTACAACCAGTTATACACCAACTTATGTCTGTAGTTGGTTCGCCCCAAACTGAGATATCGGGAGTCTCCCGTGAAAACAAAAAAATATTATTTGTGCAGGGACACACTACATACAGAATAGATGTTCGCTTTTGTAGTGTGCCCACGCCAGTCGCCTCTCTCCGCTTATTCAGTAAATACATGTACACTTGTGGAAATATAAATTGATAATTGGAAGATGCATCCACTCATTCTAACCTCCATCAAGAAAGGATTAATCATAAACTGATGATACTATGATAATCGCGAACCCCTAAAATTTGTAATCTTTGAGTATCAAAATAATGCCACGAAATGCATAACCAACTTGACCTACAGTTTCATTCAAAAATAGAAATTGCAGTTATTCTGGATTTCAGATATTTTCCTACATTTCTGTCACTACATGCATACCAAACTACAGCACTGTGGGGGCACTGGTGTACCCAGTGAATTTTGTCAAAGTTCAGTTTTTACTATGGCTAATAGCTTAAAAACTACAAGGTTTAAACTAAAAAGAAAAACGGGGTCGAAATGTACTCAAAAAGATCTTTTATTAGACGTGCCACTTGAGCGGATAGTCCCATTTAGCTTGTTTTCACCCTCCTTAACCTCAATAACCCCCCAACATTTTTAGCTCATTTAGTCATACCAAAATTGTGCTATCACTACCTACCTATATACCAAATTTCACTATGATCAGATAAACGCTTCGAAAGTTATCCTCGGACAAACAAACATACATACAATGCCGATTTGCCCAAGTGTTAGATGCCCAATGATTTGGAGATCTCGCTTTGCTCGATCAATAAAATAAATAAACTAATATTTAGAAAAAATATATATACCTACATTAAAATAAAATCACAGCGAAAGATTGTGCTCTTTGACTTTCCTATTGAAAATGTTAAACATTGGCCTAGCGCGAAGTTCGGAGAATTTATTATTTAGGAATGATCGCAGGTGGAGGACGCGGACGAGGATAAGAAGGCTGCCAGGAAAACTGAGAAGACAGTGTGGGACTGGGAGCTGATGAACGACAACAAGCCCATCTGGACGCGCAAGCCCAGCGAGGTTGCGGACGACGAGTACTCTCAGTTCTACAAGACGCTCACCAAGGACCAGGAGCCGCCGCTGGCCAAGTGAGTAGAGTCAAAGTCAAATATTTTTATTCATTAAAATCACAAGGATCACTTTAAAACGTCAATTTTACTGCCTGTTCCTTCGCTACCATGCCAGGAAAGAAAGGCAAGAAACAGGGCTGGTTGTTTTTTTTAATGATCCTTTTACAATACATAATACAGAAAATAAATTAAGTCTAAATTGTAACATTTTGAACAAGTTGGAGCAATTTCAATCCCAAGCTTCTCTATCATCTAAATAATCCGATATTTTATAGTAGGCTCTTTTATAAAGATTTTGTTTTATTACGTTTTTAAATTTGTAAAGTGTCAATTTTTGTACATCCCTTGGGAATTTGTAATAAAAGCGTACACCTTGCCCTTTAAACGTTTTACTAACTTTATGGAGTCTACAAGGGGCAACAGCGAGTTTATTTTTATTTCTAGTATTAAAATTATGATTATCGCTATTTTTCTGAAACAAATTAATATTTTTGTGAACATATCATAATATTTATTTCTTTGAACGTGAACAGCCCTCTTCTGCAGCACAAAAACGCTGTTTATATCTGCAGCACTCCCCCACAGCAGTATACCGTATGACATAATGCTGTGGAAGTAGCGGAAGTAAACTAGTCTAGCTGTGTCTACATCTGTAAAAAGACGGATCTTTTTGACTGCGTATGCCACAGAACTAAGTCTCTTCGACAACCCATCAATGTGAGGGCCCCATTGAAGCTTATTATCTAGGGTTATACCTAAGAATATGGTGGTGTCCACAAGAGCCAACTCCTCGTCTTTGATTTTTATATCTGCTTTAACTTGTGTCACATTAGGTAGTATAAATCTAATTCACTTTGTTTTCTTTTCATTTAGAAGTAGATTGTTTACATTAAACCATTTTACCACCTTAGAGATTGCATTGTTTACATCGTCAAAATCGGTTTGTCGTCGCTTTAATTTAAATAAAAGTGACGTGTCGTCTGCAAACAATACAACCTCATGATCGTCCCTTACAAGATGGGGAAGATCATTAATATATATGTACTAAAAACAAAAATGGTCCCAGAATTGATCCCTGTGGTATACCCATTTTAACCAGAGACCCCGGAGAACGCTTCCCATTCACGTCAACTATTTGCACTCTGCCACTTAGAGTGTGCGGCGTGCGGTGCGCAGTGCGCGGCGTGCACACTGGCCGGCCCGGCTGACGTTCTGCGTGTTGCAGGGCTCACTTCGTAGCGGAGGGTGAGGTGACGTTCCGCGCGCTGCTGTTCGTGCCGCGCGTGCAGCCCGCGGACTCGTTCAACCGCTACGGCACCAAGACCGACCACATCAAGCTGTACGTGCGCCGCGTGTTCATCACGGACGAGTTCAACGACCTCATGCCCAACTACCTATCGTTCGTGCAGGGCATCGTGGACAGCGACGACTTGCCGCTCAACGTTTCGCGCGAAACGCTGCAGCAGCACAAGCTCATCAAGATCATCAAGAAGAAGCTCGTGCGCAAGGTGAGCTATCGCGACATAATCAAGCATAATCATATATAAAGTAAAGCCTTTGACAGAATCGACTCCTATTCGAGAAAGCAATTACATTTTATATATATTTGACTGGATGTCTGTTCCTAGCAGTGTTCCTAAAGGATCTCTGCTAGGTGCCCGACATTTTCTGAATGGTTGCCAACGACTGCCATTCGTTGTCAGTTTACTTAGTGGCGATAGGCGATAGACGGAGACTAGGTGTAGGACAGTGCGCTAACTCCGCAGGTGCTGGACATGCTGCGGCGCATCCCCGCGGACGAGTACGAACGCTTCTGGAAAGAGTACTCGACCAACGTGAAGCTGGGCGTGATGGAGGACCCCTCGAACCGCGCGCGCCTCGCCAAGCTGCTGCGCTTCCACTCGTCGCGCGGCGCCGACATGACCTTCCTGCAGGAGTACGTGGAGCGGATGCGGCCGGCGCAGAAGCACATCTACTACATCGCGGGAGCCTCCCGCGCGGAGGTGGAGAAGTCACCGTTCGCGGAGCGTCTGGTGGCGCGCGGGTACGAGGTGCTGTACCTGACGGAGGCGGTGGACGAGTACTGCCTGTCCTCGCTGCCCGAGTACGACGGACACAAGTTCCAGAACATCGCCAAGGAGATCTTCGACCTGGACGAGAGTGAGTGCCCGCTGGAACTCTGTTCCGCTGCGACCAGATCTCGGAAAAACTAATCTAGACGTGATTTAGACTAATTTATCCAGCAAAGCGAGATCTCCAAATCAACTTGTATGTTTGTTTGTCCGAGGATAACTTTCAAAGCGTTGATCAGATCATCGTGAAATTTGATACATAGGTAGGTAGTGATGGCACAATTTTGCTTGACTATATGAGTTAAAAATGCTGGGGGGTTTTTGAGATATTGGGGTTCAAGAGGGGCAAAAAAAATAAAAATGAGACTATAAAGTCAAGTGGGACGTCAAATGAAAGGTCTTCATTAGTACATTTCATCCCAGTTTTTATTTTTAGTTGAATCTTTGTAGTTTTTGAGTTATTAGCCATAATAAAAACAAAACTGACAAAATTCACAGGGTGTATCAGTGACCCCACATGTTGAAATTTGGTTTTCGTGTAGCTTTAGTGACACAAATATGGGTAAAAGTCTGAAATCCAGAATAACTGCATTTTGTACCCCAAAAAAGATTAACCACTTAATATGAACTCCCATTACCTGTAATTTGAATGAAACGTTATGTGGTTGTTTATTTCGTGGAACTATTTTGATAGTCAAAGATTACGAATAATATATTTTAGTTTTTATGGGAGACTCGCGAGAGATCAGTTTGGGGTGAACCATTAGTATTTTTTAATCTGTGGTGCGGTCCAAGCATTAGGGTATGATTGATTTTTAAAAATTTATGGTGAAAAATCTTAATTTTTACCAAAATAATACAATCCATTCCTTTTTGATGCACAGTTTAGTCGTGAAAACGTAACCATCAGACTAACAGAAAGACTGAGTTAGGTACTTCCGAATTTATAATATTAGTATGGATTAATAGTACATTATTATACAAGGGCTGTAGCGAACTATTACACCCGAAATATTTTGGCGATAGATAATCTATAGACCAGCATGGCCGCGTTTTTATGATAACGTCTATTAGTGAAAAGTTGAATTAAAAATTAAGGTTTTGTAGTTTTCTAGCTCAAAAAAAATTAAACCGTAAAATATGTGGGATCACCTTTGAGTTTCGAGCGGTGTTATTACCACGGCGGTTGCGTCTCGTATTTCAGGCGAGGACGCGAAGGAACGACAGGAGGCGCACAAGGCGCAGTTCGAGCCGCTCACGCGCTGGCTCGGAGACAAGCTCGGCGCCTGGATCACACGTGCCGCCATCTCGCGCCGTCTGGCGAGGTCCCCTGCCGCCCTCGCAGCCACCGCCTTCGGCTGGACCGGCAACATGGAGCGACTCGCGCTCTCCAATGCCCACCAGAAGGTACGTACTGGCTAGACCAGCTCGGCGCCTGGATCATACGCGCCGCCATCTCGCGCCGTCTGGCGAGGTCCCCTGCCGCTCTCGCAGCCACCGCCTTCGGCTGGACCGGCAACATGGAGCGACTCGTCTCTCCAATGCCCACCAGAAGGTACGTACTGGCTAGACCAGCTCGGCGCCTGAATCATACGCGCCGCCATCTCGCGCCGTCTGGCGAGGTCCCCTGCCGCTCTCGCAGCCACCGCCTTCGGCTGGACCGGCAACATGGAGCGACTCGTCTCTCCAATGCCCACCAGAAGGTACATACTGGCTAGACCAGCTCGGCATATCGCAGTGCGCTAACTAACGTAATATCGTTCCTCGTGTCGTTCCTCAGGCTGACGACGCGCAGCGCAAGCATCAGCTGACGCAGAAGAAGATGCTGGAGATCAACCCGCGGCACCCCATCGTGGTGGAGCTGCTGCGCCGCGTCAAGGACGACCCCGACGCGGCCGAGACCGCGCAGGCCGCGCTCACGCTGTACCGCACCGCCGCGCTGAGGTCCGGCTACATGCTGCAGGAGGGGCAGGCGGTGGAGTTCGCGGAGGGAGTGGAGCGCATGCTGCAGGCCTCGCTGGGGCTGCCGGAGGGCGCCGCGCCCGAGGACGAGCCGGAGGACGACGCGGACACGACTGCGACCGAGGACATCGACGCCGAGCCCGCGTCCGACCACGAGGAGCTGTAGGCGACATTCCAAGTATCTGTCGATCGAACATTAGGTGATTGACGGTGCCAGTGTGTGACGATGGATGTTTTATATTTTAGTTTCGCAGTGTATGTACTGATGTAAATAAATTATTATTTTTATTTTATGGTCGTTTTCTTTTACATATTTTCGAGTCTGTCTGCTCCGGAATTGGCGTTGGGTCGCGTGTTCGCCAGGGGACAGCTCGCACATGATAAGTAAGAGTGTTGTAAGTCAAAATTTTGCATTTTTGACTTACTAGATTTTTATTGACATCAGAACGTTGGGCCCCGCTCGCTAGGAATCTGGTTTCCATGTCAATTTATAGCTAAGATTTTGTAGTTCCCGAAAATCATATTCTCTGAATTTTTAGTTCAACAGTTTAGAAGTTATGAGCGTATGAGTAAGTATTAGGTTGGGGAAAAAGTTTCTTCGCATTTTTTAAGAAAATTCAAAACATTTTTTAATATAGTTTATTTACATTTAGCTAAAGTATTTAGGTACTATTTTGTTCGATAACTTTTTGCCATCTTGTAGGTAGGGACATGATCCCATTGCTATAGAAATTTTTGGGCTTCTGATCAAAATACCGCGACAAGTGGTTTTGGCAGTCCTCTCGTGATGTTAACCTGACACTGCCTAAAGAATTCTGACGAAATAGGTGGAAATCTGAAGGTGTAATGTCAGGACTATACGGCGGATGCATTAACACCTCCCAGCCAAACTCTCTTAATTTTTGCTGAGTGGCTAAAGATGTGTGAGGTCTAGCGTTATCATGATGAAAAACCACACCCCTTCTGTTGATTAATTCCGGCCGCTTTTTCTCAACTTCTTGCTTTAATCTCATCAGTTGTTCGCAGTAGAGTTCAGAATCGATGGTCCTGCCTGGTGGTAACAGCTCATAATGAATAATGCCCTTCCAATCCCACCACACACACAGCATCACCTTGTTGCGAGTTAACCCGGGTTTCGCCACAGTCTGTGAAGCCTGACCGGCCTTTGACCACGACCTTTTTCGCACGTTCTTGTCGTACGTGATCCACTTTTCATCACCAGTTATCAGCTTCTTCAAAAATGGTTCGGTTTCATTACGTAGTAATAAAGAATCACAAGTGAGTACACGGTTCATTAGGTTTCTTTCAGTGAGCTCGTGGGGTACCCAAATATCGAGCTTTTTTGTGTACCCAGTTTTTTCAAATGCACCAAAACTGTTTTGTGGTCAATTCCCAGTTCTTCAGCTACGTCGTAAGTACTGATATGCCGATCTTGCTTCACTTTTTCAAAAATGGCATCATTTTTATCCGTAATAGGCGACCAGAGCGACGTGCATCTTTGACATCAAAATTTCCGGATTGAAAACGCTTAAACCAAATTTGTGCTACTCTCACAGACACTGCACTAGGTCCATAAACATCGCAAATTTTTTTCGCGGCTTGCGTTTCGTTTTTACCTTTTTTGTAGTAAAATTTTAAAATGTATCGAATTTCTTCATTAGATTCACTCACACATCTTTACAGTACGAAAAACAAATAAAAATCACACATTTTCCTAATTTGAATTTGGAATTATCTTCTTTAAAATTTAAACTTTGAATGATACCAAAACCAGCCAGATACAAATAGTATAGCCAAAGATATTTTATTGCAAGTTCATACATACTATAATGCGAAAAGACTTTTTCCCCAACCTATTATGAGCGTTATGATTTATCTAGGTCCGTACAGCCAGAAATCAGGCTGTACCGCCCAGCTGGATCCCAGCATCTGGACACCTTGGAGAATCCGTCAATAGCTAAAGTTTTTGTAGTTAATTTGTAGTGGATTACTTTTTTTTTGTTATAACTTGTATTCCGAAATAAATGGGGTTGAATCAAAGTAACATCAGGCTGTACCGCCCGACGATATCCAAGCATCTGTACACCTTGGAGAATTCGTCAATAGCTCGGCCTTTTGCAGTTGTTTAGTTACGAATTTGTAGTGGATTTTATTTTTATGTAATGGCTTCTATTCGGAAATAAAAAATGGATTTTAGTCAAAATGGAAGTTTCACTTATATTTCCATCACGAAGAAATCTAGAAGAGCCGTACAAAGCTCAAAATACTGCCGTAGTCGAGGAAAAGTTAATTACAAAGTTTCACCGAAATCGGTTCAGTATTTTATGAGATAATTGGATCGAAAAACTCAAATTAGCGTCTTCATAGGTTATGATATTGAGATAGGGTGACAATGATTTCAATCAGTTGTAGGAATTACTTAAGTGCCTAATACTAAAAGTGGGAGTAGGTACTCGTGTAGGTTCAAATAGGGACAGAATTCCCTTTTCCTAAAAATCGTCATCATTATTACTGGTTTAAAAACGGCTAATATCGCGTATGTACCTTTTTTATTTGTATCTAATCTCGACGCTTAAATCAATGCGGCGATAAATACCCGTTTAAATCAGTAATTATGTATATTAATCGTGAAAAATATCATCATTATTAATTTGAAAATACCTGTATTACGTAATAGGTACATAATTGAATATTTTGTAGGTACAGTTAAGTGCACTGAAATGTAAAAGTAGAAAGATGGCGTTATCCGTAAGCTAGATAAGTTTATTTATTTATTGATCGAGCGAAGCGAGATCTCCAAATCAACTTGGGCAAATTGGCGTTGTATGTATGTATGTTTGTTTGCCTGAGAATTACTTTCGTAGCGTTTATCCGATCATCATGAAATTTGGCATATAGGTAGGTAGTGACGGCACAATTGTGACTCAATGAGTTAAAAATGTGTGTGTGGGGGGGGGGGGGGTTGTTGAGATATTGGGGTTCAAGAGGGGTAACCTCGATAAACCTAGATAAATGCTCATAACTTCTAAACTGTTGAACTACAAATTCAGGGAATATGATTTTCGGGAACTACAAATTCTTAGCTATAAGTTGACATAGAAACCAGATCCCTAGCGAGCGGGGCCCAACGTTCTGATGGCAATAGATTTTTTAGCTACCAACTCTCAAAACAGTCATCCCTGTGTCAACTTGGGCAAATCGGCGTTGTATGTATGTTTGTTTGTCGGATAACTTTCGAAGCGATCATACCCGATCATCGTGAAATTTATTATATAGGTAGATAGTGATGGCACAATTTTGGTGTAACTAAATGAGCTAAAAATTTTTGGAGGGTTTTGAGATATTGGGGTAAAAAACATGAAAATGAGACTTTAAGTCAAGTGGGACATCAAATGAAAGGTCTTCATTAGTACATTTCAACCCTGTTTTTATTTTTAGTTGAATCTTTGTAGTTTTTGAGTTATTAGCCATAATAAAAACAAAGCTTTGACAAAATTCACAGGGTAGGTACACCAGTGACCCCACAGTGCTGTAATTTG
The DNA here is from genome assembly GCA_963924445.1 of Philereme transversata. Classification (NCBI taxonomy): domain Eukaryota; kingdom Metazoa; phylum Arthropoda; class Insecta; order Lepidoptera; family Geometridae; genus Philereme; species Philereme transversata. The sequence continues at coordinate 23,405,407 of OZ004354.1, forward strand.
GTATGCGTGTAGCTTAAGTGACACAAATATAGGCAAAAGTCTGAAATCCAGAATAACTGCAATTTGTACCCCAAAAAAGAGTAACCAGATAACATGAACTCCCGTTACCTGTAATTTGAATGAAACTGTAGGTCAAGTTGTTTGGGTTATTTATATCGTGGTATTATTTTGAAATTCAGAGATTACAAATAATATATTATTAATAAATAAATAAATAAATATTGCTGGACATTTCACACAGCGCTATCTAGCCCCAAACTAAGGAGAGCTTGTACTATGGGAACCAGATAACTGATAGAATACTTATATACTTTTTTTTTGTAAATACATACTTATAATATATAGAATATAGAAAAACACCCAGACACGGAACAAATATCTGTAGATCATGCAAACATTTGTTCCGCGGCGGGAATCGAACCCGCTACCTCCTGCGTCTCAGCCGGCTATACGCCCACTGCGCCACGGAGGCATTTTTATTTTGATCGAAAACTCGCGACATCAATAGACTTAACTAAAAATAAAAACGGAGTCTAAATGCACTAATGCGGTCTTCAACCTTTCATTTGACGTCCCACTTGACCTAATAGTCTCATTTTCATTTTTTTTACCCCTCTTGAACTCCAATATCTTAACAACCCCCCAACATTTTTAGCTCATTTAGTCACACCAAAATTATGCCATCACTATCTATCTATGTATCAAATTTCACGATGATCGGAAAGTTATCCTCGAACAAACAAACATACATAGGTACATACAACGCCGATTTGCCCAAGTTTTTTCTTGCAAACTATTTCTTGTTAGTATTTTTTCATGTAAATATTTAATTTAAATATATATATAGACTAGAGGTTGCGTAGTGCGCGAGCTGCACGCAACTCGCGTGTTTTTGTTTTTGCCGAAGAAGCAATCAAAGAGGATTACGAGCTGTTAAAAGCGATCAAAACGGATATCCATGTGTAAGAAGCAGTCAAAGACGATATCGAAATGGAAGAAGCAATCAAATCAAAGAGGATTTCCAAGTGGAAGCAGCAATCAAAGATGATATCGAAGTGGAAGAAGCAATCAAAGAGGATATTGAAGTAAAAGAAGCAATCAAATAGGATATCGAAGTAGCAGAAACAATCAAAGAGGAAATTAAAGTTGAGTAAGCAATCAAAGAGGATACCGAGGTGGTAAGAGCATTCTAAGAGGATGACGAAGTAAAAAAAGCAATCAAAGACGATATCGAAGTGGAAGAAACAGTCAAAAACGATATCGAAGTGGAAGAAGCAATCAAAGAGGATATTGAAGTGAAAGAAGCAATCAAATGGGATATCGAAGCAGCAGAAACAATCAAAGAGGAAATTAAAGTTGAGTAAGCAATCAAAGAAGATACCGAGGTGGTAAGAGCATTCTAAGAGGATGACGAAGTAAAAAAAGCAATCAAAGACGATATCGAAGTGGAAGAAACAGTCAAAAACGATATCGAAGTGGAAGAAGCAATCAAAGAGGATATCGAAGTGGAAGAAGCAATCAAAGAAGATATCGAAGTGGAAGACGCAATCAAAGAGGGTATCGAAGTGGAAGAATTCATCACAGAGGATATCGAAGTGAAAATGCTATCAAAAACGATATCGAAGATGAAGACGCAATCAAAGAGAATATTGCAGTGCAAGAAGCAATCAAAAGGAAATCGAAGATGATATCGAATTGGTAGAAGCAATAAAAGAGGATATCAAAGTGGAAGAAGCAATCAAAGAGGATATCGAGCTGTTTAAAGTTATCGAAGAGGATATCCATGTGTAAGAAGCAGTCAAAGACGATTGAAATGGAAGAAGCAATCAAATCAAAGAGGATATCCAAGTGGAAGCAGCAATCAAAGATGATATCGAAGTGGAAGAAGCAATCAAAGAGGATATTGAAGTGAAAGAAGCAATCAAATAGGATATCGAAGTAGCAGAAATCATTAAAGAGGAAATTGAAATTGAGTAAAAGACGTCAAGGACAATGATAAAAATAAAAAAAGGTTTCACCAAAAACTTATACTAATATTTTGTAAAAGTTTCCTCGAGCTATCTCTTCCCGTTTAAAAGATACGAGCTATTTAAGTTTTGTATGAAAACCCATAATTTTGTGGAGTGGAAATTGAAGTAAAAGAAGCAATTGAAGAAGACATATAAGTAGAAAAAGACATTAAAAAGGATATCAAAGTGGAAGAAGCAAAAATAGAGGATATCGAGGTGAAAGAAGCATTCAAGGAGGAAGACCAAGCGAGAGAAGCATTCAAAAAGGATGTCAAGAGCAATAATGGTAATAAAAAAACTATTCGACCAAAAATTTGTACCCATATTTTGTAAAAGTTTGCTAGGCGTAACTGTTCCCGTTTAGAAGATACGAACGATTTAAGATTTGTATTAAAACCCATAATTTTGTAGAGTGGGAATTGAAGTAAAAGAAGCAATTGAAGAAAATATATAAGTAGATAAAGCAATTAAAAAGGATATCAAAGTGGAAGAAGCAAAAATAGAGGATATCGAGGCGAAAGAAGCATTTAAAGTGGAAGACGAAGTAAGAGAAGCATTCAAAACGGATGTCAAGGGCAATGATGGTATTAAAAAAACTATTCCACCAAAAATTGGTACCAATATTTTGTAAAAGTTTGCTAGGCGTAACTCTTCCCGTTTAGAAGATACGAGCGATTTAAGATTTGTATTAAAACCCATAATTTTGTAGAGTCGATATTGAAGTAAGAGAAGTAATTGAAGAAAATAGAAAAATAGAAAAAACAATTCAAAAGTATATTGAAGTAAAAATGCCATCAAAGAGGATAGAAACAATTAAAGAGGATATCAATGTGGAAGAAACATTCGAAAACGAAAAGGAAGTGAGAGAAGAATTCAAAATGATGGCAAGGGCGATGATGACCGTAAAATAACGATTCCACCAAAAATTTGTGCTACAAAAAAAATTGATTTTCCAAAATGATCACAATCGATGTTGCATAATAAAAAATAAAAAAATGACGTTCCAAAATGATCATGTGGATGAGGCATAATTAAAAAAAAATTGATTTTCCAATATGATCACAAAGGATTTTGCATAATAATAAAAAAAAATTGACGTTCCAAAAGTGATCATTGTGGATGAGGCATAATTAAAAAAAATTGATGTTCGAAAATGATCACAGTGGATGTTGCATGATAAAAAAAAAAAAAAAAAATGACGTTCCAAAAGTGATCATTGCGGATGAGGGATAATTAAAAAAAATTGATGTTCCAAAATGATCACAGTGGATGTTGCATAATAAAAAAAAAATTGTACGTTCCAAACGTGATCATTGTGGATGAGGCATAATTAAAAAAAATTGATTTTCTAAATGATCACAAAGGATGTTGCATAATAAAAAAAAAATTGACGTTCCAAAATGATTATTGTGGATGAGGCATAATTAAAAAAAAAATGATGTTCCAAAATGATCACAGTGGATGATGCATAATAAAAAAAAAAAAATGACGTTCCAAAGTGATCATTGTGGATGTGGCGTAATTAAAAAAATGATGTACCAAAATGATCACAGCGGATGTTCCATAATACAAAAAAAAATAATAATTGACGTTCCAAAGTGATCATTGTGGATGAGGCATAATCAAAAAAAATGATGTTCCAAAATGATCACAGTGGATGATGCATAACAAAAAAAAAATTGACGTTCCAAAGTGATCATTGTGGATGAGGCATAATTAAAAAAAAATATGTACCAAAATGATCACAGTGGATGTTGCATAATAAAAAAAAAATAATGATAATTGACGTTCCAAAGTGATCATTGTGGATGAGGCATAATTAAAAAACATGATGTTCCAAAATGATCACAGTGGATGTTGCATAATAAAAAAAAAATAATAATTGACGTTCCAAAGTGATCATTGTGGATGAGGCGTAATTAAAAAAATGATGTACCAAAATGATCACAGTGGATGTTGCATAATAAAAAAAATAATAATAATTGACGTTCCAAAGTGATCATTGTGGATGAGGCATAATTAAAAAAAATGATGTACCAAAATATCACAGTGGATGTTGCATAATAAAAAAAAAATTGACGTTCCAAAGTGATCATTGTGGATGAGGCATAATTAAAAAAAAATTGTTCCAAAATAAACATGATGAACGTTGCATACTAAAAAAAAAAAAATTGGATGTTCCAAAATGATGATGATGACCTTTGCAAAAACTATGAAAGTTGTCTCATGCCCCTCCACCACCATTATATAGAATCAAGCAAATTTACAGTAATTTTATAGTACACACAAGCCATGGGCTCCCTACAAAAACAGTATGAAAATTACGGCAAACGAAATATACGGTTTACGGTATTCATACAGAAATATTTTGTATGGGACAATTTTTTTTTGTATGAAAGACAATTTTTTTTAATGAAACCGGATATAAAAAAATGTCCTCTGCAACATTAGTTTTTGCACCAACGCTGTAAGACCTATACTTTCCGAGATACGAGGTGGATGGGAGCGAATGGGGGACAAAAGGGGGACTTTAGGATTTATTCCCAACTCATCGGAACTCACTCTATACGATCCCACCAAACATTTTCACCCTACGAGGTGGCATCTGGGAGAACAAACATGTCAATGAGTCAGTCAGTCAGTGAGTGGTAATCGAGCTTTATATAATATAACTAGAGGTTGCGTTGTGCGCGAGCTGCTCGCAGCTCGCGTGTTTTTCTTTTAGTCGAAGAAGTAATTAAAGAGGATATCGAGCTGTTAAAAGCCATCAAAGAGGATATCCATGTGTAAGAAGCAGTAAAGACGATATCGAAATGGAAGAAGCAATCAAATCAAAGAGGATTTCCAAGTGGAAGCAGCAATCAAAGAGGATATTGAAGTGAAAGAAGCAATCAAATAGGATATCGAAGCAGCAGAAACAATCAATGAGGAAATTAAAGTTGAGTAAGCAATCAAAGAGGATACCGAGGTGGTAAGAGCATTCTAAGAGGATGACGAAGTAAAAAAAGCAATCAAAGACGATATCGAACTGGAAGAAACAGTCAAAAACGATATCGAAGTGAAAGAAGCAATCAAAGAGGATATTGAAGGGAAAGAAGCAATCAAATAGGATATCGAAGTAGCAGAAACAATCAAAGAGGAAATTAAAGTTGAGTAAGCAATCAAAGAGGATACCGAGGTGGTAGAAGCGTTCTAAGAGGATGACGAAGTGAAAAAAGCAATCAAAGACGATATCGAAGTGGAAGAAACAGTCAAAAACGATATCGAAGTGGAAGAAGCAATCAAAGAGGATATTAAGTGAAAGAAGCAATCAAATAGGATATCGAAGTAGCAGAAACAATCAAAGCGGAAATTAAAGTTGAGTAAGCAATTAAAGAGGATACCGAGGTGGTGTTCTAAGAAGATGACGAAGTGAAAAAAGCAATCAAAGACGATATCGAAGTGGAAGAAACAGTCAAAGCCGATATCGAAGTGTAAGAAGCAATCAAAGAGGATATCGAAGTGGAAGAAGCAATCAAAGAGGATATCGAAGTGGAAGAAGCAATCAAAGAGGGTATCGAAGTGGAAGAAGCCATCACAGAGGATATCGAAGTGAAAATGCTATCAAAAACGATATCGAAGATGAAGACGCAATCAAAGAGAATATTGCAGTGCAAGAAGCAATCAAAAGGAAATCGAAGATGATATCGAATAGGTAGAAGCAATAAAAGAGGATATCAAAGTGGAAGAAGCAATCAAAGAGGATATCGAGCTGTTTAAAGTTATCGAAGAGGATATCCATGTGTAAGAAGCAATCAAAGACGATCGAAATGGAAAAAGCAATCAAATCAAAGAGGATATCCAAGTGGAAGCAGCAATCAAAAATGATATTGAAGTGGAAGAAGCAATCAAAGAGGATATTGAAGTGAAAGAAGCAATCAAATCGGATATCGAAGTAGCAGAAACAATTAAAGAGGAAATTGAAATTGAGTAAAAGACGTCGAGGACAATGATAAAAATAAAAAACCGTTTAAAGGATACGAGCGATTTAAGTTTTGTATGAAAACCCATAATTTTGTGGAGTGGAAATTGAAGTAAAAGAAGCAATTGAAGAAGACATATAAGTAGAAAAAGACATTAAAAAGGATATCAAAGTGAAAGAAGCAAAAATAGAGAATATCGAGGTGAAAGAAGCATTCAAGGAGGAAGACCAAGTGAGAGAAGCATTCAAAAAGGATGTCAAGAGCAATGATGGTAATAAAAAAACTATTCGACCAAAAATTTGTACCAATATTTTGTAAAAGTTTGCTAGGCGTAACTGTTCCCGTTTAGAAGATACGAGCGATTTAAGATTTGTATTAAAACCCATAATTTTGTAGAGTGGAAATTGTAGTAAAAGAAGCAATTGAAGAAAATATATAAGTAGAAAAAGCAATTAAAAAGGATATCAAAAGGAAGAAGCAAAAATAGAGGATATCGAGGTGAAAAAAGCATTCAAAAAAGATTTCAAGATCAATGATAGTAATACAAAAAATATTCGACCAAAAATTTGTACCAATATTTTGTAAAAGTTTGCTAGTCGTAACTGTTCCCGTTTAGAAGATACGAGCGATTTAAGATTTGTATTAAAACCCATAATTTTGTAGAGTGGGAATTGAAGTAAAAGAAGCAATTGAAGAAAATATATAAGTAGATAAAGCAATTAAAAAGGATATCAAAGTGGAAGAAGCAAAAATAGAGGATATCGAGGTGAAAGAAGCATTTAAAGTGGAAGACCAAGTAAGAGAAGCATTCAAAACGGATGTCAAGGGCAATGATTGTATTAAAAAAACTATTCCACCAAAAATTTGTACCAATATTTTGTAAAAGTTTGCTAGGCGTAACTGTTTCCGTTTAGAAGATACGAGCGATTTAAGATTTGTATTAAAACCCATAATTTTGTAGAGTGGGAATTGAAGTAAAAGAAGCAATTGAAGAAAACATATAAGTAGAAAAAGCAATTAATAAGGATATCAAAGTGTAAGAAGCAAAAATAAAGGAAATCGAGGTGAAAGAAGCATTTAAAGTGGAAGACGAAGTAAGAGAAGCATTCAAAACGGATGTCAAGGGCAATGATGGTATTAAAAAAACTAATCCACCAAAAATTAGTACCAATATTTTGTAAAAGTTTGCTGGGGGTAACTCTTCCCGTTTAGAAGATATGAGCGATTTGAGATTTGTATTAAAACCCATAATTTTGTAGAGTCGATATTGAAGTAAGAGAAGTAATTGAAGAAAATAGAAAAAAACAATTCAAAAGTATATTGAAGTGAAAATGCCATCAAAGAGGATTTCGAAGTTATAGAAACAATTAAAGAGGATATCAATGTGGAAGAAACATTCGAAAACGAAAAGGAAGTGAGAGAAGAATTCAAAATGATGGCAAGGGCGATGATGACCATAAAATAACGATTCCACCAAAAATTTGTGCTACAAAAAAAATTGATTTTCCAAAATGATCACCGTGGATGTTGCATAATAAAAAAAAATTGACGTTCCAAAATGATCATGTGGATGAGGCATAATTTAAAAAAATGATGTTCCAAAATGATCACAGTGGATGATGCATAATAAAAAAAAAATAATAATTGACGTTCCAAAGTGATCATTGTGGATGAGGCGTAATTAAAAAAATGATGTACCAAAATGATCACAGTGGATGTTGCATAATAAAAAAAAAATAATTGACGTTCCAAAGTGATCATTGTGGATGAGGCATAATTAAAAAAAATTATGTACCAAAATGATCACAGTGGATGTTGCATAATAAAAAAAATACTTGACGTTCCAAAGTGATCATTGTGGATGAGGCATAATTAAAAAAAATGATGTTCCAAAATGATCACAGTGGATGATGCATAATAAAAAAAAAATTGACGTTCCAAAGTGATCATTGTGGATGAGGCGTAATTAAAAAAATGATGTACCAAAATGATCACAGTGGATGTTGCATAATACAAAAAAAAAAAATTGACGTTCCAAAGTGATCATTGTGGATGAGGCATAATTAAAAAAAATGATGTTCCAAAGTGATCCTTGTGGATGAGACATAATTAAAAAAAATTATGTACCAAAATGATCACAGTGGATGTTGCATAATAAAAAAAATAATTGACGTTCCAAAGTGATCATTGTGGATGAGGCATAATTAAAAAAAATGATGTACTAAAATGATCACAGTGGATGTTGCATAATAAAAAAAATAATTGACGTTCCAAAGTGATCATTGTGGATGAGGCATAATTAAAAAAATGATGTACCAAAATGATCACAGTGGATGTTGCATTATAAAAAAAATAATAATAATTGACGTTCCAAAGTGATCATTGTGGATGAGGCATAATTAAAAAAAATGATGTACCAAAATGATCACAGTGGATGTTGCATAATAAAAAAAAAAAAATTTACGTTCCAAAGTGATCATAGTAGATGAGACATAATTGAAAAAAAAATGATGTTACAAAATGATCACAGTGGATGATGCATAATAAAAAAAAAATAATTGACGTTCCAAAGTGATCATTGTGGATGAGGCATAATTAAAAAAATGATGTACCAAAATGATCACAGTGGATGTTGCATAATAAAAAAAAAAATGACGTTTCAAAGTGATCATTGTGGATGAGGCATAATTAAAAAAATGTGGATGTTCCAAAATAAACATGATGAACGTTGCATACTAAAAAAAAAAAAAAATTGGATGTTCCAAAATGATGATGATGACCTTTGCTAGAACTATGAAAGTTGTCTCATGCCCCTCCACAACCATTATATAGAATCAAGCAAATTTTAAAGTAATTTTATAGTACACACAAGCAGTGGGCTCCCTACAAAAACAGTATGAAAATTACGGCAAACGAAATATACGGTTTACGGTATTCATACAGAAATATTTTGTATGGGACAATTTTTTTTTGTATGAAAGACAATTTTTTTTTCATGGAACCGGATATAAAAAAATGTCCTCTGCAACATTAGTTTTTGCACCAACGCTCTAAGACCTATACTTTCCGAGATACGAGGTCGATGGGAGCGAATGGGGGACAAAAGGGGTACTTTAGGATTTATTCCCAACTCATCGGAACTCCCTCTATACGATCCTACCAAACATTTTCACCCTACGAGGTGGCATCTGGGAGAACAAACATGTCAATGAGTCAGTCAGTCAGTGAGTGGTAATCGAGCTTTATATAATATAACTAGAGGTTGCGTTGTGCGCGAGCTGCTCGCAGCTCGCGTGTTTTTCTTTTAGTCGAAGAAGTAATTAATGAGGGTATCGAGGTTGCGTTGTGCGCGAGCTGCTCGCAGCTCGCGAGGGTAATGTGTTGTTTGATAGAAATCCCCCCCTTCGTAACTCTGACAAAACCAAATCATATAAGGCTAAAACATGTATTTTAAGAAGGAACCTTAAAAATAAGTAAGTTGATTTAAGGATACTTCTACTTACAATTTTATAACTTACATAAACAATCAATAGTTTTGTATCATAATCAGCAAATTCGTGGATACTTACTTAATATTTATTAATTCTTTAATGATGCAATTAGGTATGTAAGAATGGCGAGACGGGTTAGTTTAATAAATCCCACCAGCTTTAACCATTCCAAAGTCTACTGTGCCCGTATTAGCAGTAGGCCGTTAGGGTGTTTCCCGCAGAGGCGTACAAGGTCAGTTAATATCTATAAATTAAACAATTGAGAAGTTGGTATATATATTTTATTATTTTCTACATTGGGTATACCTTATAATCATCATCATATCAGCAGCCACAGGAAGTAGACTGCTGAACATAATATGTCAAGTAAAAAAGTAATATGAACGTATTTTAATAATCCTTTTCATATATCTCTAGAGCAACCAATCTCATCTCTCTCAACAAACTAATGCTATTAAATTTGAATACTCATTGACAAATGAAATAGTTAATAGATTTGAATCAGTTGATAATTTTCATATTATCTTTGCTTGACTCGGCGTTCGCCACCATCCTCAATGAGCTGTAATGAGATGCCAGTCGCAGTCGTTCCAGTTGTTGTCTGTTCGAAAACAAAAAATATATGAGATGTGGTTTTTAATAAAATATTTAACGCGAGATACTTATATCAATATATAGGTTTTTAAATTTTCTTAATTTTTTTTCATCTATGTACACACCTCGCTGTATCAACTTATACACCGTACTTCTGGCAAATAAATATCATTTCATTTCACCTTATATTCAATAAAGAACATGTAGAACTCAACAAAAATAGAAACATTTGGGATTTATGCGCATATTTTTTGTAATAATATTTAATAGTCACATTATCCACACAAACTGACGTGACGGCCCTCCTGAATACCATGATTTTACGAAGTTAGCGTCGCCTATCTGCTACTCAGTGCATACGCTTTATAAAAACATAACATAATATTATAAGTATGTTTCTATGTTTGTTTGTTCATCAAGGGTAGGTATATTAAAATATCGAAAAAATTGTCGTAAAGTGTAAACAGCATGCCTGCCTATTTAGATAGGAAAACATGGTTTGTCTTCCTGTTGCAATACTCAGGGGCAGGGTTCATATGTGAAACAAACTATATACTACTTGTAATTAGTCCATTGAAAAGTTACATTTGGGGTTGCGTTTTTTAGAGGACGCAATTTTATTTTTTTGATGTATAGTGGCGGTCAGTGTAAAGCTAAAACCAAGTTTGGGGGATCGCCACCCTTGTCCCACGGCCGCCATCTTGAAAATAGGGGTTGAAATGGTTTTTACGATATATCTCTTAAACTATTAATTTGATAAAAAAAATTTGTTAACATTTTTTGTTGCAAATTAAATTCTCTACAACTTTGGTCCAGTAACTTTTTGTAGTAGAACTATAAATAAAAAAGTTATAAGCGAAAATGTTCAGAAATTCGAGAAAAAAATTATATTTTTCGATATAACTTTTTTTTTATCATTTTAGCTTTACACTGACCCCCCCTAAACATCAAAAAAATAAAATTGCATCCTCTAAAAAACGCAAGGTAAGGCCTAAAAAATGTAACATTTCAATGGACTAAATAACTTTGTCACCATGTGAAAGCAACAAATGTATTGAGTAGTAGAGTTCCTTGTGAAAGGGCTCGCCCGGAAAGTACTACCATCATACCTATTTCTGCTGCCAAGCAGCATTACTGTGTTTCGGTATGAAGGTGATTGCTGGTGAAATTACTGGCATATGAGGCTTTACATCTGTATGTCTAAAGTTGATGGACGCAGGGTACTGCAACGTAGAGGTCTGTGACCTACGTTATAAGGCAGTTCTTTGTTAAAGGCGATGGTTACCACTTAACATCAGGTGGGCCATAAGCTTGTTTCATTACCAGGTAGCATTAAAAAACCCTGATTAGCATTTATGACTTGGATTTAAAAGTAAGCTACTTTTTAAAATCGACAGTGGAAGCTAGTTTATAAAATACATATTTTTATTACCTGGTTTCACTTCGGATGGTGTCTTAAATGATGCGCGTCGGTCAGTGTCCTTATCCAGTAGCCACTACTGGACTAAGTGGTAAGTAGGTGTTAGCATAGTAATATTGTTGTATTGTTTTGTAGTAATTTTGTGGTAGTATGCATGATTCGTTTTCAATGTTCCATCAGTATCAAAACAGTATTTCCTATCATTTTGGATTTCTTCTGCAATGCTCATTCTGTGTTTAAATGGACATTTCACTTCCACGATGGCATCATCTCCAACAATTCCGTCAGGTGATGCTACTAAAGCACCTGAGTTGTGAAGCCAAAACCCAGTCGGAGAGACTTTCTTCTGTGTTGCTTCCTCGAAGAGTTTTAAAGCCACCTCTTCATGAGTTATTCCCCACTGGATACTTTTAACACCATCCAGATTTAATGATGAAATAATGATGGAGGAAATCTGAAATAAACAGAATAAAGTATTGGTAGTGTTCCTTGCGACTCAGCATAACAAATGCAAAACTTGTGCAAATATGTACCTGTTACGCTGCACAGCAGCAATCACAATCCCAAAATTGCTTGCAGTAATGCAGCCTAGCCTTATTTCATGCCACAGAGGATTACATCTTTAATAATAATAAATATTGCTGGACATTTCACACAGCGCTATCTAGCCCCAAATTAAGCAGAGCTTGTACTATGGGAACCAGATAACTGATAGAATACTTACTTATAAACATTTTTTTTGTAAATACATACTTATAATATATAGAGAAACAGCCAGACCCGGAATACATATCTGTAGATCATGCAAACATTTGTTCCGCAGCGGGGATCGAACCCGCTACCTCCTGCGTCTCAGGCGGCTATGCGCCCACTGCACCACGGAGGTCGTCAAATAGTGCCATGTGCTTTGCCCAATAGTGGCATGTGCAATGGCCAAAATCTCTTTGTGGGAAACCTTTATATTGTGCAGTATGTCGTTTTTACAGCAAAATATAGTACTTACTGATATCGCTAGTCAATTTTTCATTATACAATTATAAATATTACGGCTTACCTCTGTTGAGTACTTCTTATTTTTCATTGATGCAAATATCTGTCCTCTCAGAATCTCCAAAGAACCATCATACATGACCGACCACTATCGTAACTCTTTTCACCTTTCTTGAATACAGAAATTTCGTTCTTAAATTGCTCTATGATTGTACCCAAACTTACAACCGCAGACATTTTATTTATTATGAAAAAGCTAAAAATACAAAAATCGCTCGTCGAAACCTGTTTGTTTTTACCCAAACGTCAAAATCCGCCATCTTGTTACGTCACACTTCCACAGTTCACTCGGTATGATACAGTGTAAATAATACAGTAAGTCAACCAGCTAGCGTGACTGTGTACATATAGTCACGTATGTAGGTACTTATCCGTTGTATGTATATAAAGTAAAGTAAAAAGTAAAGTCCGCACATTGGCATACAAGAAGTTGAGGCACGACTTAGTGGTTTGTAAATTCTGATAGGTGTGACATAGTTGGTAAGTATTCATGTCTTCATGAGATTGACGGTTAGGCATATACTCATAATTCTTGGCTGAGCTCTTTAAGGTGTTTGATCAGGATACATTCGGACCTATTTCTCTCCAAGCACACTTTCAGAGGACGCACCTTACCAGTGAAAAATTGCCGAAATATCATCTCGCATCGGTTTTATGTTAGTTTCTAATATGGATATGAGCGCGGTTATTACCTGGTGACATTCACAGTCGCATTCTCTTTAGACAAATCCGGTTGTAAGAACCGCTTGGACCTACTGTTTTTTCTGTATTCTGTGGCGAACGGCGAACACTCATTGTGTCGTTTGCGCCAAGTTCGGGCAATATCGGACAGCACGCACAGGTGCGAATATAGAAAAAAATGCAACTGTCTCTTTTACGTTCCTGATGATTGGAGACAAATCGTCGTAAATGAGTCACTCAAGTTATTGGAATATAAGCTTTTGGCTACTGATTTTAAGACTTTCTTTTGCGTGGTAGTAATTTGCGTAAATATTTTGTATGGGACAATTTTTTTTTTGTATGAAAGACAATTTTTTTTTCATGGATCCGGATATAAAAAAATGTCCTCAGCAACATTAGTTTTTGCACCAACGCTGTAAGACTTATACTTTCCGAGATACGAGGTGGATGGGAGCGAATGGGGGACAAAAGGGGTACTTTAGGATTTATTCCCAACTCACCGGAACTCCCTCTATACGATCCCACCAAACATTTCCCCCCTACGAGGTGGCATCTGGGAGAACAATGATGTCAATCAGTCAGTGAGTCAGTGGTAATCGAGCTTTATATAATATAACTAGAGGTTGCGTTGTGCGCGAGCTGCTCGCAGCTCGCGTGTTTTTCTTTTAGTCGAAGAAGTAATTAAAGAGGATATCGAGCTGTTAAAAGCCATCAAAGAGGATATCCATGTGTAAGAAGCAGTCAAAGACGATATCGAAATGGAAGAAGCAATCAAATCAAAGAGGATTTCCAAGTGGAAGCAGCAATTAAAGAGGATATTGAAGTGAAAGAATCAATCAAATAGGATATCGAAGCAGCAGAAACAATCAAAGAGGAAATTAAAGTTGAGTAAGCAATCAAAGAGGATACCGAGGTGGTAAGAGCATTCTAAGAGGATGACGTAGTAAAAAAAGCAATCAAAGACGATATCAAAGTGGAAGAAACAGTCAAAAACGATATCGAAGTGGAAGAAGCAATCAAAGAGGATATTGAAGTGAAAGAAGCAATCAAATAAGATATCGAAGCAGCAGAAACAATCAATGAGGAAATTAAAGTTGAGTAAACAATCAAAGAGGATACCGAGGTGGTAAGAGCATTCTAAGAGGATGATGAAGTAAAAAAAGCAATCAAAGACGATATCGAAGTGGAAGAAACAGTCAAAAACGATATCGAAGTGGAAGAAGCAATCAAAGAGGATATTGACGTGAAAGAAGCAATCAAATAGGATATCGAAGTAGCAGAAACAATCAAAGAGGAAATTAAAGTTGAGTAAGCAATCAAAGAGGATACCGAGGTGGTAGAAGCGTTCTAAGAGGATGACGAAGTGAAAAAAGCAATCAAAGACGATATCGAAGTGGAAGAAACAGTCAATGACGATATCGAAGTGGAAGAAGCAATCAAAGAGGATATCGAAGTGGAAGAAGCAATCAAAGAGGATATCGAAGTGGAAGAAGCAATCAAAGAGGGTTTCGAAGTGGAAGAAGCCATCACAGAGGATATCAAAGTGAAAATGCCATCAAAAACGATATCGAAGATGAAGACGCAATCAAAGAGAATATTGCAGTGCAAGAAGCAATCAAAAGGAAATCGAAGATGATATCGAATTGGTAGAAGCAATAAAAGAGGATATCAAAGTGGAAGAAGCAATCAAAGAGGATATCGAGCTGTTTAAAGTTATCGAAGAGGATATCCATGTGTAAGAAGCAGTCAAAGACGATCGAAATGGAAGAAGCCATCAAATCAAAGCGCATATCCAAGTGGAAGCAGCAATCAAAGATGATATCGAAGTGGAAGAAGCAATCAAAGAGGATATTGAAGTGAAAGAAGCAATCAAATAGGATATCGAAGTAGCAGAAACAATTAAAGAGGAAATTGAAATTGAGTAAAAGACGTCGAGGACAATGATAAAAATAAAAAACGGTTTCACCAAAAACTTATACTAATATTTTGTAAAAGTTTCCTCGAGCTATCTCTTCCCGTTTAAAAGATACGAGCGATTTAAGTTTTGTATGAAAACCCATAATTCTGTGGAGTGGAAATTGAAGTAAAAGAAGCAATTGAAGAAGACATATAAGTAGAAAAAGACATTAAAAAGGATATCAAAGTGGAAGAAGCTAAAATAGAGGATATCGAGGTGAAAGAAGCATTCAAGGAGGAAGACCAAGTGAGAGAAGCATTCAAAAAGGATGTAAAGAGCAATGATGGTAATAAAAAAACTATTCGACCAAAAATTTGAACCAATATTTTGTAAAAGTTTGCTAGGCGTAACTGTTCCCGTTTAGAAGATACGAGCGATTTAAGATTTGTATTTGTACCCATAATTTTGTAGAGTGGAAATTGTAGTAAAAGAAGCAATTAAGAAAATATATAAGTAGAAAAAGCAATTAAAAAGGATATCAAAGTGGAAGAAGCAAAAATAGAGGATATCGAGGTGAAAGAAGCATTCAAAAAGGATGTCAAGATCAATGATGGTAATAAAAAAAATATTCGACCAAAAATTTGTACCAACATTTTGTAAAGGTTTGCTAGGCGTAACTGTTCCCGTTTAGAAGATACGAGCGATTTAAGATTTGTATTAAAACCCATAATTTTGTAGAGTGGAAATTGTAGTAAAAGAAGCAATTAAGAAAATATATAAGTAGAAAAAGCAATTAAAAAGGATATCAAAGTAGAAGAAGCAAAAATAGAGGATATCGAGGTGAAAGAAGCATTCAAAGCGGAAGACGAAGTAAGAGAAGCATTCAAAAAGGATCTCAAGGGCAATGATGGTATTAAAAAAACTATTCCACCAAAAATTAGTACCAATATTTTGTAAAAGTTTGCTGGGGGTAACTTTTCCCGTTTAGAAGATACGAGCGATTTAAGATTTGTATTTAAACCCATAATTTTGTAGAGTCGATATTGAAGTAATAGAAGTAATTGAAGAAAATATATAAGTAGAAAAAAAAAATAATAATAAAATTGTCGTTCCAAAATGATCATTGTGGATGAGGCATAATTAAAAAAAAATGATGTTCCAAAATGATCACAGTGGATGATGCATAATAAAAAAAAATCATAATAATTGACGTTCCAAAGTGATCATTGTGGATGAGGCATAATTTAAAAAAATGATGTACCAAAATGATCACAGTGGATGTTGCATAATAAAAAAAATCATAATAATTGACGTTCCAAAGTGATCATTGTGGATGAGGCATAATTAAAAAAAATGATGTACCAAAATATCACAGTGGATGTTGCATAATAAAAAAAAAAATTTGACGTTCCAAAGTGATCATAGTGGATGAGGCATAATTGAAAAAAAATGATGTTCCAAAATGATCACAGTGGATGATGCATAATAAAAAAAAAAATTACGTTCCAAAGTGATCATTGTGGATGAGGCATAATTAAAAAAAATGATGTACCAAAATGATCACAGTGGATGTTGATGATAAAAAAAAAATAATTGACGTTCCAAAGTGATCATTGTGGATGAGGCGTAATTAAAAAAATGTGGATGTTCCAAAATAAACATGATGAACGTTGCATACAAAAAAAAAAAAATTGGATGTTCCAAAATGATGATGATGACCTTTGCAAAAACTATGAAAGTTGTCTCATGCCCTTCCACCACCATTATATAGAATCAAGCAAATTTACAGTAATTTTATAGTACACACAAGCCGTGGGCTCCCTACAAAAACAGTATGAAAATTACGGTAAACGAAATATACGGCTTACGGTATTCATACAGAAATATTTTGTATGGGACAATTTTTTTTTTGTATGAAAGACAATTTTTTTTTCATGGAACCGGATATAAAAAAATGTCCTCTGCAACATTAGTTTTTGCACCAACGCTCTAAGACCTATACTTTCCGAGATACGATGTTAATGAGAGCGAATGGGGGACAAAAGGGGTACTTTAGGATTTATTCCCAACTCACCGGAACTCCCTCTATACGATCCTACCAAACATTTCCCCCCTACGAGGTGGCATCTGGGAGAACAATGATGTCAATCAGTCAGTGAGTCAGTGGTAATCGAGCTTTATATAATATAATAATAAGTAAGTATGTTAAAGTTAACAGGCGAGCTACTTTGCCGCGTCCTTATAAGTTTAGTATTATATAATGTAGATTCAATTTGGTTTAAGTCCAGCACTATGTTAATTAGTTTATAATATACGGTAATGTAACTGTGAATCTAAGTATTAATAAATAAATAAATAAGTTGATTTGGAGATCTCGCTTCGCTCGATCAACTATAACAGATGTAATTTTTGGTTTGTTTTATAATATCAGTTCCTATAACATTTACTTTTTGTGATCTCATCGGGTGTGGGGGGGTTGACGGGAGTTTATCTTGTGGGCGTATTTTTTTCTAGGGTTAACGACCTTTGAGCTAGGAGGTCAAAAGTAACTTTAATCATTTTATTTTATAGCTTGAACAACGGGATCGCCACCGATTACTTAATTTTTTTTATTCATTAATTACAGAATCATTAATAACATTTCATACAGCGCTATCTAGCCCCAAACTAAGCAAAGCTTTCTATGGGAACCGGATAACTGATAGAAATCTTATATACTTTTTTTTTGTAAATACATACCTACTTAGAGTATATAGAGAAACAACCAGACCTGGAAGAAATGTCTGTAATCTGTAGATCATGTAAACATTTATTTCGCGGTGGGAATCGAACCCGCAACCTCGTGCGTCTCAGACGGCTATTCGCCTACGTCGCCGCGGCGCCAAGAATGAAGAGCACTTGATATCAATGTAAACAAACTCTTATAGTTAATTCTCATTTTATAGACATAACTAAGGCAAGGTGGGTCAGCGATACGGCCTACGATGGCGCAATAAAACTATCAAGAACGAACATTATAAAATATATTCTAATCTCATATAAAACGATGCGATGTAGATACGTATCACTACGCGACCGTCATACGGGCAGCAGCGGCTGCGCGGGCGGGGTGCCTCGCGCCGTCGCCTTGGCGCGGTTGTAGGCCAGCACTCCCCCGGCCGCCAGCGCCATGCCCACCAGGTTCAGCGGCGACGCCGGGTTCCGCAGCGCCAGCAGCGACGCGCCCACTACAGCAACGCGCTTCGCGGCCGACGCCACCGCGTACCCGAGCGGAGTGACGCGCGACAGCACGCTGAAGGCCAGCACCGCCTGCAGCCACGCCAGCACCCCGTCCGCAGCGAGCAGCGCGCCCGCGCCCTCGGGCAGGCTCAGCTGCAGCAGGACGGACAGGTCGCTCCACGCCCACAGCGGCAGGAAGAGCGCGAGCGCGAGCCTCGACAGCGTCAGCAGCAGCCGCAGGTGATGCAGCCCCGAGTCGCGCAGCGCGCGCTTGCTGTAGATGTGCTGCAGCGACAGCAGTGCGGCGGACGCGAGCGCGGCGCCGAGCCCGGCTGCGTCGAAGCCGCGCTCGGTGAGTGAGGCGACGCCGACGCCTCCCGCGATCAGGACCAGCGCCCAGCGCACGCGTGCCGGCTGCCTCTCCCCGAACAGCAGGTAGGCGAGCCCGGCGGTCCACAGCGGCGTCGTCGCCTTCACTGCCGGACGAAATGTTACAGGTTTACTCTACTTTCTGTTTATGATAGTAATAACCAGTCGCCAGTGCACAGTGCTCGAATTTCAACCGTTATTTATTGTTTTTAAGGTTCCATACCTAAAAACGAAAAAAGGAAACCTTAGAGGGGCACTTCGTTGTCCGTATGTCTTAACAGACCCTTTTTCTCAGGAATGTGTGGAGGTATCAAGTTAAAATTAATATCAATTACTCAGGTCTAAGGTCCATCGAAGCTGTAAAAAAATCAATCTTGTAAGTTAACGCAATCAAAAAATACGACAATTTATCTATACTATAATATAAAAATTGTACTATTATAAATTGGAAAGAAATGTTTGTTTAATATATTACACCTCCATGCTACGGGACAAAAAGGCTAGTAATCAAATACTAGTTTGTTATTCTTATAAATCTATTAATTTTCTCGAAATATGCAGAGTGAACCGCGACATGGTTGAGGGAGGTGCGTGTGAATACGGCACGTGACGGCCGCAAGGCTAATAGACAAGAGTTCGGTTGCCGCGGTTACGAGGCTGCAGTGTACCTAGCCACGGCGCACACAAGTTTTCTGTGCACGTATATAAAATTACACACACACACACACGTATATTAAAGATTATTGATCGAGCGAAGCGAGATCTCCAAATCAACTTGGGCAAATCGGCGTTGTATGTATGTAAGTTTGTTTGTCCGAGGATAACTTTCGAAACGTTAATCCGATCATCGTGAAATTTGATACATACGTAGATAATGATGGCACAATTTCGGTGTGACTAAATGAGCTAAAAATGTTGGGTGTTTGTCTGAAATCAAGAATAACTGCAATTTGTACCCCAAAAAAGAAGATTCATATACACTGAATATGAACTCCCGTTACCTGTAATTTGAATGAAACTGTAGGTCAAGTTAGTTGGTTATGGATTTCGTGGCACTATTTTGATAGTCAAAGATTGCGAATAATATTTTTTTGTTTTTATGGGAGACTCGCAAGATCTCAGTTCGGGGCGAACCACTAGTAGTAAAAAGCTTAAAAAGCCAGCTCCTCAACAATGACATAGTAAAAGACCAAAACCTTTGCTAGTTGTAAACATAAGTTGGTTGACTTCATTTTATTTTTATATTTGGATTAATGCATAACATTTTACTGGGTGAACAAATTTTGATGATTCTTTTTTTAAATTGATTGGGTATTATAACTGAAATCGAGATCCCATCTGAGTTTCATTGAGGTAAAATAATTTTGAAGGTACTTTGCATTAAGAAAAAGAGAGGAATAAAGAAATTTAGCTCGCATCCCTTGCCCCCATATTGTTGTACATTAAAAATTAAGTAGAAGTTTCATTAACCACTTTTCCTTTATATTGCCTGTGTGCGCTTCCATGATCATGCCTGAAGCGCTACAAAAGTGCAACTTTATAAAATTTTACCCACAGAGCATTGTAAGACAAGAGCATCATAGAATACAGTGATGTACAGTACATTTTAAACAAGGTCAATTGACTGCATCATTACATTGAGTGATTTTGCAGACATTGATCCTACAAGGTATGAAGATCAAACAGGAAAACAAATTGCATAAAAGAATGATAGAAAGTTGCATTAAACAGATTGATAAGTGCGACTCACATCAAAAGTAATGAGGTGTTGTTGATTATGGAGGGTTGTACTTAATCTTGGTTTTGGATTAGATGATAACAAACTGTCACCAGGGCCAGTGGGTAGTTAGTGTAGTGTAATGTAATGAAAATGTAAAATTAAATCACACAAATACTTATTAGCCTATACATGGCTAGATTGTAATTGATCGAGCGAAGCCAGATCTCTAAATCAACTTGGGCAAATCAGCATTGTATGTATATTTGTTTGTCCAAGGATAACTTTCGAATTGTTTATCCAATAATCATGAAATTTGGTGTATAGGTAGGCGGCGATTGCACAATTTTGGTGTGACTAAATGAGCAAAAAATGTTGGAGGGTTGTTGAGATATTGGGGTTCATGAAACTGTAGGCAAAGTTATTTGGTTATTCATTTCAGGGCACTATTTTTATAGTCAAAGATTAGATACAAATATTATTTTTATGTTTTTCGATCGGGTCAGTTAGGGGCGAACGACTAGTAATATTACTAGGGTATAATTAGAATTGTACACTAGGAATTAAAAGAAAAAGAAAACCAGGGTCAGCGGTGGCACTCACCTGTGTGCGCGTAGGAAACGGGCACCTTCCATATGGAGACCTGCGAGAAGACGGTGGTGAGGAACTTGGCGAATGCAAGCGGCACCAGCACGCCACCCCAGTAGCGGCGCGGAAGGTCACCTGCGCGCCGCACGCCCGCCGCGTACAGCGCGGGCGGCGACAGCAGCACGGTGGCAAGCAGCTGTACCATCGTCACCGTCATCGGGAACGGGAAGCGCGTCAGCACCAGCTTGCCGACCACGTTGGAGGCCGAGCTGGCACAGTACCATGCCGCGCATAGTGCGCCCACGATCAGTGTCTCACGCCGCGACTCCTCCATGTCGACGCCGCGCCGGCGTTAGAGCGCTCGTATCTCGGCGAGGAAAGCTCCCTGTGGCGGCATGTCTCGCCGACGACGGTCGATCTCCGGGTTAGGGGGACGTCGATATCGGGTACGGCTCTAAGAGACTCTTTCGCCACATCGAGGTGTCGCACTTTCGTCGTTGACAGAGTCGAGTGGCCTCGCAGAAGCAAAAATTACGAAATGCAAAAAGCAAAATGTTGATTGGTTGGCTTGGCAAACTTCAAAGTTGGTAATAGGCCTATTTTTTTTAGCTATGTAGAACGTGTGACGTGACAAAGACATAACACTGACAGCGACATTGACGGACCGAAGTGAAGTGGTTGGTTTGGTTTGTCACAGTTGTCAACTTGTCACATTGTCACTCAACAGAGTTCTCAAAAGGTTACTTTTTTTACCTTTTAGGTTACTTTTACCATCGTCAGGTTACTTCCAGATTACTTGACTCGGTGGGTTACTTTTCAAGATCACGGATTTGTCGTTTGTCTAGAATTATTTAATCACGCACGTGAAACAGAACATACACTAACCCTTTTTTCATCATCCGGCACCCCTATTGTCCAAACAAAGACGGGATGTCAAAAAATCCAAGTTCGATTTTTTCGGCGTGATTGCGAGATGAGCGACCGTGTATCTATTTTTCTCTCCTTCATAATCCTGAATGGAAACATTGAAGCAAAATTAGTACGTTCAGCGTTATTTTGCCTCTGGCTGTCATGTTGGCTAATCTGAGCTCTGTGTTGCCGCTTAAGGCTTTGAAGATACCCAGTATGAAACTGCGAAATATTTTCGTAGTTAAATTTCTCAATTAAAGTAAGTTTGGATGTTAGAATGTAAGTTTGTAATCTTTAGAACTACTAAACCAATTTTGATGTGATTTGGTATGTGGGTTTCTTTTTATCCCATCATTCACAAGTACGGGATCAGCGGGTAAAACTGCAGGGCGCCGGCCCCGATAGTTAGGTAAAATAATTAGGATAGGTATTTGAATTAGTATTGTGTACCTCAAGTTTGCATTTATCTATAAACATAGGTAATAAACGACTAAATTAAAACAACATTTTTATAGGTTTTATTTATTTTGAATAAGAGTGATCTAAGCGGGTCGCTAGTGGTAGTGGTTCGTCACTGTCTGCTAATGAACGTGAATCGTCGGAACTGCTGCTGTCCGATTCTGTATCAGACTCGTCGTTTAATTCTATAATAAATTTATCGATTTCGGAGTCTATAATTCCATCTGTTTTAATAAACTGTTGTTCAATATGGCACACATGTTGACACTGCTTCTGCCAGTCTTCTGCACTGATTGATTGGAAAGCTTCTTCTGTTAATTGTAGTATCTTGTCTGCTTCCTGTCCAACATTTTTAGCAGCTACTCGCCTTTTCAACAGGCTCCACATAAATTCTATGGGATTAAGTTCGCAGTGGTATGGTGGTAGCCTAGCCACTTTGTGTCCATGCTCTTCAAGTAGTTGATCAGCTTCATATATTGGAGCTTCTTTATGCTCTTTTATTATTTCATATAATTGGGATTTCACCATAGTGGGAAGATAAGATAACCCCTTATTTGTGATCCAATTTTGCATATCAGTTTTGGTAGAGCTCATTGTTGGTGCCTTGTTCACCTTTACAGTGTGATAGGGCGCATTATCCATAACAATTAAACTGTTAGGCGGTAAATTGGGGATGAGTTTGTCTTTTAGCCATTTCATGAAATTCGTCCTGTTCATGTCATCATGGTAATCTCCTGATTTCGACTGCGATTTAAATATTAACTGTGCATTTGGTATAAACCCCATTTCGCCACCTGCATGAACGATGATCCAGCGTGCACCAACTGAATCGCTTTTTAAAACGCCTTGTTCATTTTCCATCTGCCAACATTTGTTGACAGAATATGAAGCGTGTATATAAGTTTCATCAAGATATACAATAGGTCGGCCTTCATTTCGATTTTGTCTTAAAATATTTAAGTATCTGTACCTCCAGGCTACAATGTCATATCGTTCCATTAAAAGTTTTCTTTTAGAGCCACGTTTTTTAAATCTAAATCCAATTTGCCGAATTATTTTCCATAGTGTGGTACGACCTCCATTGAAGTTAATTTCATTTTTTAATTCAGCCAAAAGCTTGCCCAAAGTAGGCACCTCCTTTCTGACTACGTACATTTGATGAATTTTAGTTCTGATTGCACATAGGTCAAAATCATCTAACTGAATTTTATTCGATTGGCAGCGTTTTTTCCTGGGAGTAGATATTTTCTTAGACGTGGATGCAGCAACCTCACACTCTTTGGTAATAGTGGTGACGGTTCTCTCAGAAACGCCTGAAATACACAACAACGTTACATTACTTACATGCATATGTAGGTACATTTTTTAAATTTATCTTTTTATTAAAAAATACATAATGTAACAAAGGTTTGTATTAAAGAAAAAAAATCGATCGGAACTTGCTTAGGTGAAACCGCAGGGCGCAGCTAGTATATACAATAACAATCAAATACTATGTTTTTATAACAAATATCTAATATCTGAATAATACATATGTATACATATGTATGTACGGAATGTATTATACAATTAAAACATCGTGCCTACATACAAACAATAATCTATTAGCAAAACAAATAACTTTCGATCCTTAAATAACGGGAAACTATGAATAGCAGGTAACACTAATTTACTTACCAGTCATGGCGGCTACACGTTGACGAACATGTTCAAATGGTATTATTGGTCCTCCATTAGCTTTTTCCCGTTCACAAAAATTACGAACTGAGGATACAATTTTTCTGCCACTACTTTGAATCTTTTTTGGCATGATTAACACGTTTAAAATTATTATTTTTTAAAGAAAAACGCATGGAACTTCACACTACGATAGTTGACTTCCTAGCAAAAATGGCGGGTAATGCCAACCTAACAGAAACAGCTGTCAGAGGCAAAATAACGCTGAACGCACTGTAAGTCATTTCAATCAATGACGTTTCGTTTGTGCTTTACTCGATGCTATACCATAGCACGTTTTAGCATTATGCTAATACGCTAATATTATGCTAATATTAAGCCATGTAGTAATTTATTAAAATAACTAATATAATTCACTAGCTCGAGCTACATACATAAATTAGTTCCTCTTTCACTAGTTATCCATTGCGTTTTCAACAAATAACCTGCAAAAAAGGTTCTCCACCAAATTGCGTAGGTACCTATACTTTTTTATAATCATTTATTGTAAAAGGGCTTTGAGTCGTTTGCAACTATGTCAGCCCTGTTAAATCTTACAATGAAATCCTTAACAACTAGACTTAATTATATCATAGGTACACCATTTATAAAGTACCCTGGCCGCATCGCATAGCGGGGCAGATAGGATACTTTGAAATACGCCAACATCTAACAAATTTACGTCATATTGAGTCTGCATATGGACTCTCAAAGGCTGGCTCCGAATACATTCCACCAGAAGATGATGAACATCTTCTGTTCCTCCGCATGTAGCACAATTGGGGGAGTCAGATATTTTCATAAGATGTTTAAACATAGCAAGAGGAATATGTCCCGAGCGCAGCCTGTGAGCTATTGCAATCAAACTTCTTCGAAGTTTACTATTTACAAACCAACGTATACATGGAGGTTCACATTGTACTACTCAATACCAAATTCTTTTTGATTCTGATGCAACCAAATAATATTTTTTCCAATTTTTAAATATTTTATATCTATATTTTAACAACACTTATGTAAGTTTAGGGATAACAAACGTTCTGAACCTTCTATAATAGCCTGTTTTACCAACTTATCGGCCACCTCGTTACCTACAACGCCAACGTGAGACCCATTGCAATTTCACATCCACACCGTTGTTTAATAGAAACAATAGGTATATTTTTAATTATAGTATACGCCACTGAAGCACCCCTTGTATTAGACACGCAACGAGCAATATGCTGTGAGGAACTTCGACTGTCTGTCAATATAACTTTGATATAACTACTTTGTATTACTCTAGGGTTACTTTTGACTAGAGCCTGCTGGCAACACTGTCACTCAATCACTCATAAATAGCTAGCTAGAAAGAAAGTACATAAGTTATTTGTATTGTACAGAGCTAGCTGTTTTCTTTATATAATTTTCTCATTCATGTTTATACTGTTTCCTGACCAAACTTGAGAGACCGAAAAATATTTTACATAGAACTGTTCAAACTTGTTACATTTCAGAAATTGCAATTTATTGTTAACGCAAGGCCATACTAAACTTGCACCAAGTTTCTAACTTTTTATAAGTTTGAAGCTCAGCTGGTCCAGCTTATTATAGTTTGCAGGAACGAGATTGAACTTCGCTATAAACAAACATAAGTTGGGTAAGTTTACACTGCATGCCTACTCGGCTAATTGTGCATTAATAATAGTGTAGTTATTACCTAAAGCTATACCTAGCCATCAGTTGCTCCACCCTTAGTTTGCTAGAGTAGGTATTTAAATACCTGTGTAATGGTTTAGATAAAGTTATTAATTAGTTAGATACCTGAATGTATAAACAAGGATCTTTAAATATACTTATTTAATTGAAAATAATTGTAATTGAAAGCCTGAGCTATTTGTAGCTCTCAGTCACCACACAAACTTTCACATTTAATATATAATTAGGATAAAACCGTAGGTATACTTTAAAAGCGGTATGTCTGTGTGAAAATTGTGTATTTGTATTTGCAGCAAAGTACCCCATAGCATAAAATAGTAATAGTCAACTTCTTACATCTACCTATAATGGATCTCAAACATGGATTAGCATAGTACTTACAGTACTATACTTGCAAGCTCAAAAGTGATAAAAAGAAGAATATAAAGAGGTCAATTTTGTTGTTTTCATGGGATAATTTCCGAAACTACTGAACCAATTCTGTTCAGACCAGTTGTTAAGAAAATGATGTCAAACAGATAAGAGTGCTGCTGGCTGACTATTTTGTTTAGTGTTTTTATTCAAGTCTGATTCAAAGTAAGTTCAATCACCCACGTCATAACAGCAGGTGAAAAGTTGCCTGTGTGAAAAGTTGTCAATCTTGGTCCTAATCTATATACAGTTAAAACCGTTTATAACGACATCGTTTACAACGACCTATCGGTTATTACAGCCAGATTGTATGGTCCCTTCCATTGTATATTTATATGACTGTATTGCTTAAAACGACTATCGGATATAACGTCGGCAACTATACGGTCCCCTCGATGTCGTTATAAACGGTTTTGACTGTATATACCAAATTTCATTGAAATTGGACCAGCCATTTAGTTGTGAAGACGTATCAAACAGAGAGATTCATCTATGAAATTAATAAAATGTTACAATAATAACAATCTTAGGGTAAATAATATTTTATTACACACACACACTACACACGTATAATATACATTTGTACATACATTATTTGATAACCTTTTTTTAAATTTACTATTATTTATCTATTATATACATGTTAAATTAATATATTATGTTATACTAGCTGACCTGCCTGCAGCTTCGCACAATGAGATTATAATGTTTAATTAAATACTATTATAAATATAGCTGGATTTTGTTACGTTACTATTGCAGTATTCCAAGGTCGAAAGAGAAAAGTTCTCTCAGTTGACCGCTAGCACTTGCGTTGGACAGCTGTCCTGATGATGCCTACTTTTTAAGGTAAGTACTTACACTGTTTATTCAATATTTAATTATTTTTATTAAAAGCTACCGTCCTATAATATTCTCGTGAAATCCAGTCCATCGAAGATCCAGGAAGAAATTGCTTTTAGCGATAAGACCGCCATTTGTATTTCTGCATGTATTGTTTGTTTTTTATATTGTTTTTTTTTATTGATCGAGCGAAGCGAGATCTCCAAATCAACTTGGGCAAATCGGCGTTGTATGTAAGTATGTATGTTTGTTTGTCCGAGGATAACTTTCGAAGCGTTTGTCCGATCATCGTGAAATTTGGTATATAGGTAGGTAATGATGGCACAATGTAGTAACGTGAAGAGTTTCCCGGATTGAACCCTTAACGGCATGAACATTAAAAGAGTAACAACTTTCAAATATCTGGGACGTAACATTACCGACTGACGACCTTAAAGACAATGTTGACATAGAGAGGGAGAGCGCAGGGCAGCGGGGTTCGAGGGAACATGTTGATCCATAGGTTGACGCTTTACTGAAGAGGTTAAATTAACACTCTTTAAGGCGTATTGCCAAATCTTCTACACGGGAAATAACACCAAAAAGCCGCTAGAGGCCCTGCGTGTTCAATATAATAATTAGTGTCCGACCGAAACAGGGTTTTCAGCTGAAACCGAAACCGAACCTTCAGCCTTACTCTCAGTTTCGGCCAAAACCGAAACTAACTTAAACATATTTAAAATTTATATTTTATACTGAAATTTGTGAATTTATTTGCATGAACAATGTATATTATACATGCAGACAGTTAAATAGTGTTAAATAAAATAAAAAGACAATCCTTTAATTACGTAACAAATTTGTTTGTTAGTTTTGTTCTTTTCATGAAAATATAAACTAAATAAATATCTTAAGACTTGGAAATAAACTTTTCAAAAAATGCGATTAACAATACATAACAATACAGAAAATAAATTAGGTCTAAATTGTAACATTTTGAATGAGTTAGAGCAATTTCAATCTCAAGCTTCTCTATCATTTAAATAATCCGATATTTTATAGTAGGCTTTTTTATAAAGATTTTGTTTAATTACGTTTTTAAATTTGTTAATTGCTAATTTTTGTACATCCATTGGGAGTTTGTTATAAAAGCATACACCTTGCCCTTTAACGATTTACCAACTTTATGGAGTTTTCCAAGTGCCAACAGCGAGTTTATCTTTATTTCTAGTATTAAAATGATGATTATCGCTATTTTTCTTAAACCAATTAATATTTTTGTGAACATACATCAGATTTTCATATAATATGTATTGACAAGGGAATGGCATAAAATTTATTTTTTTAAACTTATTGTGTAATAATGATTATCTAGGGCCCATATTATAAATTGCACGAACAGCCCTCTTCTGCAGCACAAAAACGGTGTTTATATCAGAAGCACTCCCCCACAGCAGTATACCGTATGACATAATGCTGTGGAAGTAGCTGAAGTAAACTAGTCTAGCTGTGTCTTCGTCTGTAAAAAGACTGATCTTTTTGACTGCGTATGCCGCAGAACTAAGTCTCTTCGACAACTTATCACTGTGAGAGGCCCATTGAAGCTTATTATCTAGGG
Organism: Philereme transversata; assembly: GCA_963924445.1. Lineage (NCBI taxonomy): Eukaryota > Metazoa > Arthropoda > Insecta > Lepidoptera > Geometridae > Philereme > Philereme transversata. Next base: position 23,434,037 of record OZ004354.1, read on the forward strand.
TTATACCTAAGAATACGGTGGTGTCCACAAGATCCAACTCCTCGTCTTCGATTATTATATCTGCTTTAACTTGTGTAACATTAAGTAGTATAAATATAATACATTTTTTTTCTTTTCATTTAGAAGTAGATTGTTTACATTGAACCATTTTACCACCTTAGAGATTGCATTGTTTACATCGTTAAAATCGGTTTGTCGTCGCTTTCATTTAAATAAAAGTGACGTGTCATCTGCAAACAATACAACCTCATGATCGTCCCTTACAAGATGGGGAAGATCATTAATATACACTAAAAACAAAAATGGTCCCAGAATTGATCCCTGTGGTACACCCATTTTAACCAGAGACCGGAGAACGCTTCCCATTCACGTAAACTCTTTGCACTCTGCCACTTAAATAAGAAGTAAGAAAGTCTAGAGCAACTCTCCTAATGCCATAATGGTGTAATTTCCTGATCAATGTGTCATGGTCTACGCAATCAAATGCCTTGGACAAATCACAAAAAACACCTAAAGCGTCGTGAGACTTCTCCCAGGCCTCAAATATGTGCGATATTAACTCAATACCAGCATCAGTGGTTGAGCGACCCCTGGTAAATCCGAATTGTTTATGATGCAGTAAGTTATGTGAATTGAAATGTCTAAGCAGTTGATTTAAAATTAGTTTTTCAAATATTTTACTAAATGTCGGAAGTACTGAGAGTCTAGAGACTATACTGAGGTCTAAAATTACCACGATTAGAGCTAGTGCCTGATTTGAAAAGTGGAGATATTTTACTGTGTTTCATTATCAGGGAATACACCACAGTCAATACACTCATTCAATTTCTAGTTCGGGAGCAATTATGTCAATCAATGTTTTCACGACGCTAACAGAGATGCCCCAGATGTCCGTGGTTTTCTTAACATTTATCCGTTTGAAAGCTTTTATAATGTCATCACTATTTACATAATCAAATTTGTATTGTGTTTTGCATTCCGTTAAAATTTCTTTTAACAATGATTCTGCGACCATGGGAAAGGAGTTTAAGGATTTTGTGGTAGAGACGATAAGCGATAGTTACTTGGCTAAATATATTTAAAGTCAACTTAGATAAACTTTATGAAGAGTTTTGTGTGATTTAATTAATAAATATGTATGTACAAGAAAAGCCCGCCGGCGAAAGCGTAACCACTGACATATGAACAACTTTTTTTAAAGCTTGCAAAGGCAGCAACTTCAAAAATACATTTTTTCTCCACTCCAGCTTCTAACGCGCCAGTAGAAAGAATATTTTTCTTGTGTGGCAATGCATGGACAGATAGCCGAAACCGACGCAATATTGTATCTGTTAAGGCGGAGTTACAAGTCAAATGTAATTTTAAGTTATCTTGCAAAGATTTTTATACAGTGTGTCCCTGGATAAAGTGCAACCCCGAAAGGGGGTGAAACTAGATCAAAAATTATCGACAAAAAAATAGAAAAAAAAAATTAAAAAAATTTAGTATATACTTTATTGATGAATTAAAATTTTTATTGCTCCCTAATGACTCTATTTAATAAAAAAATGATTTCTTCCAAAGTAGTAGGTCTATTTTGTTAAAATAAAAACCATAATCATGTCAGATATGTGACGATGACGATAAAATAACAAATAACTCACAAACAAGTGGCTATCGTGACTTAAAGTTTAATTTTTGTATTAAAATTACATTTTTTAGGCTGTTTTTTTTCCAATAAACTCCAAAAATCTTAAAATTAAGCCTATAATACTAGAAATTTTTATGACTTTTTATTATTGTCTATCATAATAGCTTTTAAATAAAATAAAAACCTACGTTCTAACATAAAAAATGTGCTGGCTAGGAGCATTTAAAGTTGACCACTGATTACGTCACCACTCAGGTAGAGACCCTTTTTTAACTTATATTGTTGTAGATTATGGTCGCTGGGCCTGTTCTATGAAAGATGAAGGGTGGGGATCGAAACAGGACTCACAACAAGGCACGCCAGTCGCTCCGATATTCTCGCCGCTGCTACCGCCTACCGTACCTTACTGCGCCTTCAAGTTTTTGTTACGTTGTTTTGCTTTTGTTTTGTTTTTGACTTTTTGTTACGTTTTTGACTGTACTTTGTTGTGTTGTGGAGATGCCGCGATTGACTGAGTTCTCTCCGCGAGAAATCGCTGACATCCATTATTATTATGGTATGTCACGTGGACACACAACAGTCGCTCGTTCTGCATACATAAATGCGTTTCCGAGCAGACTTATACCGTCAGCACGAAATTTCCAAGAAGTTCACCGAAAGTTATCCAACATCGGACTTGGATTAGCAAGAGATCGCCGTGAGCAACAAGCTACCATTATTGACCATTCCATAGAAGAGGCCGTTTTAAACGATTTGTTTGCTGATCCCACAACCAGCATTAGACGCTTAGCTTTGCGTCACGGTATATCAAAAACATCCGTATGGCGAATTTTGAAAAAGAAGGGATTGCATCCATACCATTATCAGCGAGTACAGCATTTGCATGAAAATGTAGACAATCGTGCAAGATGCGTAATGTCTACGTGGATTCAACAAAAAATTAGAAATAATCCACAATTCCTAAAAAAAATTTTATGGATGGATGAAGCGAAATTCACCCGGAATGGAATCACAAATTGCAGAAACTTACATGTATGGTCCGAGGAAAATCCACACCTAAAGAGGGCGTCTACTTTTCAAGTGCAATTTTCAGTTAATGTATGGGCAGCTCTAATAGACGACACGCTGATTGGGCCAGTTATTTTACCCGCAACATTAAATGCCGAAAGTTTTTTAAACTTATTAAGAGACGATCTGCCACTACTGCTGGAAGATGTTCCGCTGGCTACAAGGCAACAGATGTATTTGCAGATGGACGGATGCCCTGCGCACTACGGGCGCAATGTGCGAAGTTTTTTAAACGAAAACTACGCTAATAGGTGGATCGGCCGGGATGGACCAGTCGGGTGGCCGGCACGTTCACCTGACCTGACACCTCTAGACTATTTTCTGTGGGGTGTTATGAAACAAAGAGTCTACAGAACGACCGTAGACACCGAGGCAGAGTTACAAGATCAAATCATGCGATGTGCCGATGAGATAAGAAGTGACCCAGAGATGGTGCTTAGAGCCACACAACAAATCGCTCTTCGTGCGGCAATGTGCCTACAACAACAAGGAAGCCATTTTGAGCATTTAATGCATTAAACAAAACCCTTATTTCATACTTACATGCAACGATCAATAAAATACTAGATATAAGATCGGCCCGTCAAGGATGTCCACGCTGGAGAGTGCTTAAACGCCGCTTAAGCACTCTCGGCTCTTAGTCGCGCGCTTGCCGTCGAAGTGACAACATGCCCAAGTGCTCCGTCAAAAGTTGCAAAAACAACACTTTAACTACATTAAAAAAAGATGGAATTTCGTATTTCCGGTGAGTATTACCTTAAAGTTTGATAATTTGATGAATTTGATTTTGAATTAGTCTATAATATGCTTTAAAACAATATTTTACGGAAATATTTGTAACTACAGACACACGACTACGCTACGCTACTGTCCCTTTCCCTCGCGTTGCATCGTTCATTTATCTGTACGTGACCGAAGACCAATGAACCGGACTACATTAAATTTCGAATGAATGGAGTCGCATACTAAAAACATTTTAACAAGTTTAAAAAACAATTTTATTAGTAAGCATTATATACTAATCAGATGCGGCTAATTCTAAAACTACCTTCATGAAACAAACAACTCTCGTGTTTTATTATTATCAAATTCATTAAAAAACACGCGGTAGCCTACCCTACCGTTAAATTGTGGGCAACGAGATAACTTTTCGGTACTAAAAATACAGGCATTTTTACCACCAGCGCCACCAAGCCCCTTTATCTGAAGTACAATAGCCTAATGTCAACTGCTCGTTATCTGTTACAAAATACACAATTAACAGCAAAAGAGAAATTGAAACTCTTAGCTAGGCTTACAGCACTCTATATCTTTGTCCTACTTCTTGCAATATTTACTTTTTGCTGATTTCTGCCTATACTGTTAAAGTTCTAGTACTAAACATGGTTCTGCAATATTGTATACAATACAAAATTCGATTTTATCCAAAACTAGAGGTTGCCCGGGAACTTCGTACGCGAGGATGAAAATGTTATGACCCTCCTTTTTGCATCATTGACCTCGGTCTCATACATTGAAGGGAGATTTACGATTTTATTATTGTAGAGAAGAGAATTCATCTAGGACCCGAGTAGTCGGCAAGACAAATTAATCGAGCCCAAAAACTCGATGAGGTGGCATCGTTTAATCACAGTTCCCATAGCCATCTTCTGGCTCCATCATCAGACCCTGGATATCATCTAGGTAAAGAATACTCTTTAACACTAATCGAACGAGCGTGGGCTCGTAATAAAATGACATAGTTACATCGAGTGTGGACTCGATGTAACTATGTCATTTTATTACAGAGTTCCCATAGCCTGGCTCCGTCATTAAACCCTGACCTGGATATCATTTAGGATCCGAATACTAGTTAAGACAGATCAAATGAACCTAAAGTCGATGTTGTTGTGTAGTTTAGTTTAAGCATCTGATGATGCACCATCTTACTGCATCATGAGATCAGCTTCATGTCGCATATGCATGCAAAATTTCAACTCAAATCAGAAACCGGGCAGGTCTAATATCGCAATATTTTATTACCTATAAACGATAAACAAGACAACGAGGCACATTAAACTGAATAGGAGCCTGTAAAAATGAAAGATTTTATCAAACTATCCGATTATTAAAAAATCCGACTTTTGAATTTGGTTAACAAATGATTTATCCCTACGTAATAGATTCGAAATTTCATTTCTCAACAAAAAATATTGTGTACGTTTCTACTCCTCCACACTTCTGTTCCGAACGGAGTAATTTTACGATCTTCGAACAGCACATTTTGAATCCGACCTTATTGCCATACCGTTAAAGTCAACAGTTTTTTAAAGGACAAAAGAAGGCAATAAATTTTTACGACTTAACAGCTGCTTCATTTCATAACGTCATATCTTCAAAATGCGAATGCTTGAAATGAAACTTTTAATCTGCGGAATAAAGTCGAGTTTAGACTATTTAACTTTTGGTATTAATAATGTTAGGCATTTTCGGCACTCACACAAATGCAATGTATCGCTCGCCGCTTTTCGGCGGTGAGTTTGTTAGGGACAGTGATTCCTGAGATTATAATTTCTTTGCTTACATGTAATAAGTTAAATAAAAATGTAGTAACTAAAATTTGATTTTTAATACTACCTGAGCAGCAAAAAAAAACGTGTCTCTACCTGAGTGGTGACGTAATCAGTGGTCAACTTTAAAAGCTCCTAGCCAGCACATTTTTTATGTTAGAACGTAGGTTTTTTTTTATTTAAAAGCTATTATGATAGACAATAATAAAAAGTCATAAAAAATTCTAGTATTATAGGCTTAATTTTAAGATTTTTGGAGTTTATTGGAAAAAAACAGCCTAAAAAATGTAATTTTAATACAAAAATTAAACTTTAAGTCACGATAGCCACTCGTTTGTGAGTTATTTGTTATTTTATCGTCATCGTCACATATCTGACATGATTATGGTTTTTATTTTAACAAAATAGACCTACTACTTTGGAAGAAATAATTTTTTTATTAAATAGAGTAATTAGTGAGTAATAAAAATTTTAATACATCAATAAAGTATATACGAATTTTTTTTTAATTTTTTTTTCTATTTTTTTGTCGATAATTTTTGATCTAGTTTCACCCCCTTTCGGGGTTGCACTTTATCCAGGGACACACTGTATATTTGCTTCTCAAAATGAAGAGCTTTTAAAATCTTTCATCTAACCATATATAAAAATTAAAAAAATAGTTTACTTATCTTCATTAAACATGGCTGTTTTAATGAGGGCTTTTCATTATCGATTAAAAAAAAGTAGTTCCAACTAGCGTAATAGATGGCGTCGTCTAAACAAGCACCCGAGACATGCTCTGCTAAAAAATATATTTCTAAACTTCCAAAACTGTCGAAATCGCAAAGAAAACATAAAAAATTCTAGAGAACATGCTCACTCCGTTTTTGTGTCGTCTTGTGTGTGGCAATCAATTGTATTTTATGATCGTATTATTTGTTAGCCCTGTGTGGAATCTGACTAATCGATACACTGGATCTTGAATGGATGTTGATGGTTGTTCTGAAGAAGCTTTGTTCCTTAAGAACACTGAAGATATAGCAGTTTTCTTCAATATTCTTCATGCAGTATCTTTTAAAAAAGATAACTTAAGGAGGTAATGGAATAGAATAGAAAAACGTTTATTTTGCATCACAAGTGTACATTACAGTTTAGACAAATGACTACTGTACTACTGTAATGTAATATGTTAATGAGCAAAGTGAGCAAAAACGGTCACCACTCAGCATTGTGCTATAGTAGCATATTTATACTACTATAGCGCTGGTCTTCCGTGGTGCCATTTTTGTGTGTGCAGGGCAGCAAGCAACTGTGCTTACAATTGATACATAGATATTACTTATACCTACATATAACATATTACCTATCGATCGATACATATTACTAGTAGATATAAACTTTCGGACTCGTTTAAGTACCTATTTACGAACTATTAAAACATACAAAACATGAAAATACATAATCATAAACAGTTAACAGACATAATTAAAATAGTTTAAAAATTAAACAATTAAAAAATAAAAATATAATACAGTTAACAGGAATAATAAAAAGATCTTTGAAAATTAAATAATTAGAATTATATTGCTAGAAACCCAGGCCCAGAACAACCACCTACGTGTGAAAACTTGAAAACTCAACAAGTACTTTTTTAAAGATTTTTTGACAGACCAAACAGTATTAGAGTTCCTTATAGGAGGAGGCAGATTGTTCTAACATATCGTGGCAGCATATCTGAAGCTGCCACGAAATGCAGCGGTTCTGTGTCTGGGACAAAGTAAACGGACAGCAAGACGCTTAAGACGGTCCGAGAAGTGAAGTTTTTCGTATAAATATAATGGTCTCTGATTTTCAATAATGCCAAAGAGCAAAGTTGCAAAGTGGAGAATTGGACGCGATGACATATTCATTAGTCCATTGCTATTTATGTACGGAGAAATGTGAGCTCGTCGCGGAATGGGAAAAAAGAAACGCACACAAACGTTCTGTACGCGCTGGATAAGTTTTTTGTACGACCTAGCAAACTTTCTCCATAAACGTTATCAGCGTAGCTAAGTAAAAACCGTATAAAACTACCCTACAAAGTTCTTGCAAGGTACCTTAGGTTATAACTCCCTTGAAACAAGGCGGCTCTATGTCCAAATCATAACTCTGTGCAGTTTGTTGAAAGGTATAACTGATTGCCCCACTCTTCTCACTGAAGCCAGCCGGCTTTGCGTGCCCGAACAACGTGCCAGATTTCGATCAGGCCGAGTGCGCTTGTTGGAACCACTGCGAGCACGTACGTTGCACTGCCAACAGTCACCCATCTCCCGTGCGCAGCGCAGCTTTAATGAGCTTATTATCATCCATCCACAGTTTGATGTGTTTGCGGATGACTGGAAGACGATCGAGCGATGGTGTCTCAGTTATTGTGAGAGTATTTAATTATGTAGGTATACCTATGTTATGTCAGTTATTTTAAGTCCCTATTGTATTTGTATATCTGTTGTGTTTTTTTGTACATTTTTAACCTAAAATATGTAAGTTTATAATTAATGTAGGTATAATATAATTTATATTTTTTCTTGTAGTAGTTTTAGTTATATCGTATTAGATTCATTCTGTAAAGTTATATATAAGTGTAAATAAACGAATTTGAATGTGATCGATACGGCAATTGACATTGACAATTCACTTTCTTTTGGAAAAACACACAAGTGCATGATAGGCATGGAAATGTTTGCTATTTATACATCAATTTCATAAGATCAAATGATTATTTTTATCACTGCTATTTCACTATTTCACATGTGAAAAATCACAGGCAATGATTTTTCATTATAATGCCGTAATGTCACACTCGCTAACGAAAACGCCTGATGAATTCTGAAGAAAGGCGAGCGACTGATTTGTAGCAGACCCAGAATGACAACAACCGATATTCGATGAATACCGAAAGTGATTTAATTTGAATGAGTTTTAACAGGTTATGCGAAGGAAAATAACAGGTGTGACATATGATTTTTCACGTGCTACTCGTGAAACGTTCCATCCCTAGTGCTTGATACAGCAGCACCATCTATTGGCAGTTCTCAAAACATGGCCATGAAAACCCCTCATTGGTGGCGATTCTGTTGTTTACGCTGACTAACTAAAATTGTGTAAAATACGAAGTCTTATTTTGTTCACACTAAAGATCAAATTAGAATGACATTTAAAGTGACATTTCTAAATATTTAAGTAGGTATTTTTATATAAGAAGGCGTGTTTGCGGGCTAGTTTTAGTCAACACCAATTTGATTGATCAATAAAACTAGCCCGCAAACATGCCATCATAACAAAAATAACTTAATTTTAGAAATGTTACTTTATATTTCATTCTAATTTGATCTTTAGCGTGAGCAAAATAAGACCGTTCTTATGTTACACAATTTTAGTTAGCGTAAACAACAGAATCGCCACCATTGTCTCCCGTAAAAATATGTAAAACTGAATTTTTTATACTGATAATCAATTATCGGCAGGTGGCAACCCTAGTGTTGGGACTGTCCCGCTTCTGCAGTGAATCGGATGTTTGCAGAGAGAGTGATCAAACCGACCTAGGTTGGTCACTCTCAGCGCGATGACCTTTTGTCCTGTTGTTTGTGTCTTGTATTGTAATTTTTTTTTTCATGTTGTGTATCTACTAATCTAGTCTTTAAGTAATTAACTAACAATGTATGAATTGGTGTAATCTGAAATAAAATATTTTTATTTATTTCGTTTTTACATTAAATAATTTAAATCAGTATTATACCTTCATTTTGAGCTTGCAAGTTTCTGGTTTAAGAATCTTTATTCTCATAAGAATAACATATTCACTTACATGAGAACTGAAAAATAATGTTTATAATGTTAAACGTACAGTGTAAAATTAATATAATTACCTCTAAAAATAAAGGGTAATAACAAAACAAATTAACACACGTAATAAAGATAGTGAAGTTTGCTAATACATATTTGCTAATCCATGTTTGAGAATAATTGTAGGATACCTGATCGGTGCGCGGTGTTGTAAAAGGATATCAATATATTTATTCATCATACAACAGTACACAATAACCACATGTAACGTATTGCGACCAGTTTCCACAAACTCAAGTGAAATTAATGTGTCTGCAGGTTCAGGTGGTCTCGCGGGGGTAGGCGGCGCGCGCGCGGGGGATGGTGCGATGGCGTCGCGGCGCGTGACGCGCAAGTGGGAGGTGTTCGCCGGCCGGAACCGCTTCTGGTGCGACGGACGCCTCATGACGGCACCGCACCCCGGCGTGTTTGCGCTCACGCTGGCGCTCATCTGCGGCACGTGCGCGCTGCACTTCGCCTTCGACTGTCCCTTTCTCGCGGCGCGCGTCTCGCCCGCCGTGCCGGCCGTGGGCGCCGGCCTGTGCGCTTTCACGCTGGCGGCGCTGCTGCGGACGGCGCTGTCAGACCCCGGCATCATCCCGCGCGCCGCGCCCCACGAGGGCGCCGCCCACGACGCGGAGGCGGCACCCGGGGCGGCGGGCACGCAGCGTCCCCCGCCCCGCGCGCGGGAGGTGCTCGTGCGGGGCCGTCCCGTCAAGCTCAAGTACTGCTTCACGTGTCGCATGTTCCGGCCGCCGCGCGCCTCGCATTGCTCGCTGTGTGACAACTGTGTGGACAGGTTCGACCACCACTGCCCGTGGGTCGGCAACTGCGTCGGCCGCCGCAACTACCGCTATTTCTACGCGTTCGTGGTGTCGCTCTCGTTCCTTGCGGTGTTCGTGTTCGCGTGCGCGGTGACGCACCTCGCGCTCGCGGCGCGCGGCGCGGGACTAGCGGCCGCGCTGCGGGCCTCCCCGGCCTCCGCGCTCACCGCCGCCGTCTGCTTCCTATCCGTGTGGTCGGTACTGGGGCTCGCGGGCTTCCACACGTATCTCGCCTCCACCGACCAGACCACCAACGAGGACATCAAGGGTTCATTCTCAATGAGGCGCGGCGTCTCCAACCCGAACCCGTACTCGCGCGGCAACGCGTGCGTCAACTGCTGGCACGTGCTGTGCGGGCCGCTCGCACCAAGCCTCATCGACCGGCGCGGGGTGCTGCCGCTCGACGAGCTGCCGCCCGCGCTGGCGCGAGCTGTGCCCCCCGCTCCCGCGCTGGCGCGAGCGGTGCCCCATGCCCCGGCGCCCGCGCCCGCGCCGCTCCCCGGCAGCTACACGAACCTGTTCGAGGGCGAGGCGCGGCACGCCTACATGAACCGCTCACTGGACCTGGACCCGGTGCCTCTACAAGGTGAGAGCGGTATCGCTTGCGTGTAGGGATGCTGCAGCCGGACAAGCGGTTCGGATGAAAAGTAACGCTTCCGTTTCGTTGCAGAAGTGGTGAGCGGCGCGGCGCTGAGTGCGTCGCGGCTGCGGCTGCTGCACGACACCACCATGATTGACGCCGCGCTCGACCTGGACGAGCCCGAGCCGCCGCGGCACCTGCAGGCCGCCGCCGCCGCCGTGGCCGCCGCGCTGTGACGTCACGCGACGCCTTCCGCCGCCCGCAGGACATCGTGCACCTAACTCTAAGCCCGACCGACAATAAACCCGATATCAAAGTGTCGAAAGCTGGTTTCAATTCGCCCTTTAGGTCTATCTCATTTTCTGCGGTAGATACAGTACCTACAATGATACTAGTGGTTCGCCCCGAACTGAGATCTCGCGAGCCTCCCATAAAAACAAAAAAATATTAATCCTAATCTTTGACTATCAAAATTGCGCCACGAAATGCAGAACCAATTTACTTGACCTACAGATTCATTCAAACTACAGGTAACGGGAGTTCATGTTTTACTTATACTTTTTTGGGGTACAAATAGCAGTTATTTTGGATATCAGACTTGCCTATATTTGTGTCACTAAAGGGGTTCCTAGACGGGCTATATTTCCACGAAAATGTATAGCTGCAATAGTGTGGCTGGCAGCATCAGCCAGCATTTACGGCTAGACTATGCAACACTCGGCAATATTTTTAGTATGGCCGGGATATATTGTCACATATTTTTAGTGTGGCCGATGAATGTTTAGGATCCCAGCCATATTGCCGAAATAATCGCTTTGCAATCGAAAATACTGCAATATTTCTCAGCCACTTCTATTGTTGTCTCACTTTACGGCATAAGTGCGTCCCTTTTTCATGCTACGTGAAGTTTGCCGCGATTCGTTCGAGTAGCGTAGCTATGTTCATGTTTGTTAAAATGTTAAATTAAAATACGGTATAAATAAAATTAAAATAGGTTATAAAATAAAATAAAATATATTTCCAGACTTAAATTATCTAACGTATCACGTTTATTGAAGTAAGGCCGAATCCACATTTTTCTTGGTATTTTTAGTTTTGACTTTGCTTTTAAAACAATGTAAGCTGCTGCAACGCGTATGAGCTCGTCAGCCATTGTAGCCATTCTAGCCATGTATGTAGCCCATGTAAAGACAAAATAATGAGCTATATACTGCTTCAGAAATATTGCCGAGATATACATTCTCCAGCCATATGCTGCATTAAAATGTTTTCTGTATTGCCGGAATATAGTCGGCAATGTTGTAGCCACATATTTCATCAAAAGTATGGCCCGTCTGGGGGCCTCTTAAAGCTACACGCATAATACATTTCAGTACTGTGGGGTCACTGGTGTACCCTGTGAATTTTGTCAAAGTCCAGTTTTTATTATATACAAAATGACCAAGTCGACTGCGTTTACTACGGCGCGCTTCACTGAGCTTGATCCGACACGAGCTTGACCAATTGTTTACAAAATGTTCATACAAAATGACCAAGTCGACTGCGTTTACTACGGCGCGCTTCACTGAGCTTGACCCGACACGAGCTTGACCAATTGTTTACAAAATGTTCATACAAAATGACCAAGTCGACTGCGTTTACTACGGCGCGCTTCACTGAGCTTGACCCGACACGAGCTTGACCAATTGTTTACAAAATATTCATACAAAATGACCAAGTCGACTGCGTTTACTACGGCGCGCTTCACTGAGCTTGACCCGACACGAGCTTGACCAATTGTTTACAAAATGTTCATACAAAATGACCAAGTTGACTGCGTTTACTACGGCGCGCTTCACCGAGCTTGATCCGACACGAGCTTTACCAATTGTTTACAAAATGTTCATACAAAATGACCAAGTCGACTGCGTTTACTACGGCGCGCTTCACTGAGCTTGACCCGACACGAGCTTGACCAATTGTTTACAAAATGTTCATACAAAATGACCAAGTCGACTGCGTTTACTACGGCGCGCTTCACTGAGCTTGATCCGACACGAGCTTGACCAATTGTTTACAAAATGTTCATATAAAATGACCAAGTCGACTGCGTTTACTACGGCGCGCTTCACTGAGCTTGATCCGACACGAGCTTGACCAATTGTTAACAAAATGTTCATACAAAATGACCAAGTCGACTGCGTTTACTACGGCGCGCTTCACCGAGCTTGATCCGACACGAGCTTGACCAATTGTTTACAAAATGTTCATACAAAATGACCAAGTCGACTGCGTTTACTACGGCGCGCTTCACTGAGCTTGATCCGACACGAGCTTGACCAATTGTTAACAAAATGTTCATACAAAATGACCAAGTCGACTGCGTTTACTACGGCGCGCTTCACCGAGCTTGATCCGACACGAGCTTTACCAATTGTTTACAAAATGTTCATACAAAATGACCAAGTCGACTGCGTTTACTACGGCGCGCTTCACTGAGCTTGACCCGACACGAGCTTGACCAATTGTTTACAAAATGTTCATACAAAATGACCAAGTCGACTGCGTTTACTACGGCGCGCTTCACTGAGCTTGATCCGACACGAGCTTGACCAATTGTTTACAAAATGTTCATACAAAATGACCAAGTCGACTGCGTTTACTACGGCGCGCTTCACTGAGCTTGATCCGACACGAGCTTGACCAATTGTTAACAAAATGTTCATACAAAATGACCAAGTCGACTGCGTTTACTACGGCGCGCTTCACCGAGCTTGATCCGACACGAGCTTGACCAATTGTTTACAAAATGTTCATACAAAATGACCAAGTCGACTGCGTTTACTACGGCGCGCTTCACTGAGCTTGATCCGACACGAGCTTGACCAATTGTTAACAAAATGTTCATACAAAATGACCAAGTTGACTGCGTTTACTACGGCGCGCTTCACCGAGCTTGATCCGACACGAGCTTTACCAATTGTTTACAAAATGTTCATACAAAATGACCAAGTCGACTGCGTTTACTACGGCGCGCTTCACTGAGCTTGACCCGACACGAGCTTGACCAATTGTTTACAAAATGTTCATACAAAATGACCAAGTCGACTGCGTTTACTACGGCGCGCTTCACTGAGCTTGATCCGACACGAGCTTGACCAATTGTTAACAAAATGTTCATACAAAATGACCAAGTCGACTGCGTTTACTACGGCGCGCTTCACTGAGCTTGATCCGACACGAGCTTGACCAATTGTTTACAAAATGTTCATACAAAATGACCAAGTCGACTGCGTTTACTACGGCGCACTTCACTGAGCTTGACCCGACACGAGCTTGACCAATTGTTTACAAAATGTTCATAAAAAATGACCAAGTCGACTGCGTTTACTACGGCGCGCTTCACTGAGCTTGACCCGACACGAGCTTGACCAATTGTTTACAAAATGTTCATACAAAATGACCTAGTCGACTGCGTTTACTACGGCGCGCTTCACCGAGCTTGATCCGACACGAGCTTGACCAATTGTTTACAAAATGTTCATACAAAATGACCAAGTCGACTGCGTTTACTACGGCGCGCTTCACTGAGCTTGATCCGACACGAGCTTGACCAATTGTTAACAAAATGTTCATACAAAATGACCAAGTCGACTGCGTTTACTACGGCGCGCTTCACCGAGCTTGATCCGACACGAGCTTGACCAATTGTTTACAAAATGTTCATACAAAATGACCAAGTCGACTGCGTTTACTACGGCGCGCTTCACCGAGCTTGATCCGACACGAGCTTGACCAATTGTGTACAAAATGTTCATACAAAATGACCAAGTCGACTGCGTTTACTACGGCGCGCTTCACCGAGCTTGATCCGACACGAGCTTGACCAATTGTTTACAAAATGTCCATACAAAATGACCAAGTCGACTGCGTTTACTACGGCGCGCTTCACTGAGCTTGATCCGACACGTGCTTGACCAATTGTTTACAAAATGTTCATACAAAATGACTAAGTCGACTGCGTTTACTACGGCGCGCTTCACTGAGCTTGATCCGACACGAGCATGACCAATTGTTAACAAAATGTTCATATAAAATGACCAAGTCGACTGCGTTTACTACGGCGCGCTTCACTGAGCTTGATCCGACACGAGCTTGACCAATTGTTAACAAAATGTTCATACAAAATGACCAAGTCGACTGCGTTTACTACGGCGCGCTTCACTGAGCTTGATCCGACACGAGCTTGACCAATTGTTTACAAAATGTTCATACAAAATGACCAAGTCGACTGCGTTTACTACGGCGCGCTTCACTGAGCTTGATCCGACACGAGCTTGACCAATTGTTTACAAAATGTTCATACAAAATGACCAAGTCGACTGCGTTTACTACGGCGCGCTTCACTGAGCTTGATCCGACACGAGCTTGACCAATTGTTTACAAAATGTTCATACAAAATGACCAAGTCGACTGCGTTTACTACGGCGCGCTTCACTGAGCTTGACCCGACACGAGCTTGACCAATTGTTTACAAAATGTTCATACAAAATGACCAAGTCGACTGCGTTTACTACGGCGCGCTTCACTGAGCTTGATCCGACACGAGCTTGACCAATTGTTAACAAAATGTTCATACAAAATGACCAAGTCGACTGCGTTTACTACGGCGCGCTTCACTGAGCTTGATCCGACACGAGCTTGACCAATTGTTTACAAAATGTTCATACAAAATGACCAAGTCGACTGCGTTTACTACGGCGCGCTTCACTGAGCTTGATCCGACACGAGCTTGACCAATTGTTAACAAAATGTTCATACAAAATGACCAAGTCGACTGCGTTTACTACGGCGCGCTTCACCGAGCTTGATCCGACACGAGCTTGACCAATTGTTTACAAAATGTTCATACAAAATGACCAAGTCGACTGCGTTTACTACGGCGCGCTTCACTGAGCTTGATCCGACACGTGCTTGACCAATTGTTTACAAAATGTTCATACAAAATGACCAAGTCGACTGCGTTTACTACGGCGCGCTTCACTGAGCTTGATCCGACACGTGCTTGACCAATTGTTTACAAAATGTTCATACAAAATGACCAAGTCGACTGCGTTTACTACGGCGCGCTTCACTGAGCTTGATCCGACACGAGCATGACCAATTGTTAACAAAATGTTCATACAAAATGACCAAGTCGACTGCGTTTACTACGGCGCGCTTCACTGAGCTTGATCCGACACGAGCTTGACCAATTGTTAACAAAATGTTCATACAAAATGACCAAGTCGACTGCGTTTACTACGGCGCGCTTCACTGAGCTTGATCCGACACGAGCTTGACCAATTGTGTACGGTTATGTACATCCATATCGGTGCGAATTCCTAAGATCAGCGTTTTAATTATTACTGCAATGAGTGACGAGTAATCCGCCGCGCGACTAAGACGCTGGCGCTAAGCGTGTTTGATTAAATAAACAGTTTACGTTAATTATTACTGTTTTCTTGTGGCACTCCAGAACATTATCAACTAATACTTTATGTACGGTGCTATACTGGGATCGTACATAATGGTCCTTCGAGAAATACACTAGTGTATTTTGTGATTTGACGTTACGAATGCGAATCGGCGGCCTGGCCTCCCACAAGCGGGTCTCACCAGGCTGATTGAGAAGGCGCACACTTTCGTAGCGGAGAGTTACAGATGCATTAAGTGCCAAGAACATTCAAGTGTTAAAGAAATCAATCGTGAACTGCGAGGATCTTTGGAAAACGCTTGGAGAAGATTGAGGATACTACTACCTTGTCTTCACGTTCATTACCAGCCGACTACATGGAAAACTTCCACTACAACTACTTCTGAACTATCAACTATCAGAACTTAACTACAACTACTGCTGCATTTTAACTAATACTACTGCAAACTGAACTAATAACTACTTAACTACAACTAAAAATGGAGGAACTTTCTGAACAAGTAAGTTGCTTTGAGAGTATTAAAACTTTATGCTCTAACTACAAAAAAGACAGTGCTTCTAGAAAAACTGTCGAATACTTAAACAAACGACTTGAAACCCTTGAAGAATCCTGGGTTTCTTTCCACGAGAGGCATGAAGTTCTCGTTAGAAAAATTGACGAGAAAAGCCAGCATAACTACTTCACAAGCAACGTGTATGGGAGAACTAAAGAACTTTACGAAGCTACCAAGGCAAACATGAGGGAATTACTAATTTCTTATCAAGAACAAGAGCAAGAAAAAACGCTGGATTCTAGTGTCGACTTTGACCTAACCGGGATGCAGGAGGATGAACCTTTCCCCACCATCAAAAAACGTACTGCGGATCCTGACGATTCAATCAAAAAACTGATGAACCGACAAGAATGCCATTTTAAAGCATTAGACAGATCAATGGCAAAAATAAATATTGAACAAACATCTATAAAATGGGAACTCGAAGAGCATCTGTCGATTCTAAAGGTCAAATGGGACGCCATTGACAAACTGCACTGGCATCTGGAGGATGCCCTTCAAGGTTCGAGTTTACGTGAATACTCAAGTAAATTCGATGACATCGAGAAGAGGTACGACGAGTTGAGAAAGCAACTGAACAACAAAATATGGTCAAACTTGCACTTGAAAAATCAGCTCCAAAAATAGAAATACCAGAATTTCACGGTGATTACATTCGCTGGATCTCATTCAAAGATCTCTTTCTGGAAACAATTCACAAAAATCCCACTATCTCCAAATCACTAAAAATGCAACACCTAAAAACCAAACTAAAAGGTGAAGCTGAGCGTTTAGTACAACATCTACCTGTTAGTGCCGAAAATTACGATTCATGTTGGGAGATACTAAAGCATAGGTATGACAACCGCCGGCTGCAGTTCACATCATTTATGAACGGGATGCAGCAGTTTACAATCATTCAAAATCCCAACGCCTACAACTTGAAAAAGTTACACGCAATCATCAACGAAAGTATAAACGGACTCACTAATATGGGCGTGGACGTAAAATCGTGGGGCCCAATGATCGTGCACCATATGGCACAAAAATTGGATTCTACGACATTCAATGAATACTCCAAGGAGATTCAAAACAACAGGGAGCTGCCTAACTTGACAGAGTTTTTAACATTTTTAGAAAATCAATTCATGGCTTTTGAAACCATCAAGACTCGTCAAAAAGACGCAAACAATTCGCATTCGCAGAAAGTAACTGGAAACATGAATTACAACAAGCCCACAAACAATAAATATAACTTCAAACCTCACTACAATGAAAGGCCGAACTACAACAAAACGTCGACCTTATACAAAGACAATAAAGACTACTCGAAGTCTTACCATACTGCTTACGGAAAGTGCCCCTTATGCGATGGGACTCATGTTCTAATGCAATGTGCTAAATTCACAGAAATGGATATTCCATTGCGAAATAATACCGTTGCAAAACTAAAACTCTGCAAAAACTGTTTATACAGTCATGGTAACACGGACTGTAACTCATCAAAGGTTTGCAAGGAATGTAATATGAGACATCATACATTACTCTGTCAAAAGTTAACAAAAAAGTTACATGAACCATTTAAACCTGAGAAAACTAGCAACGAAATAGAAAAACCTTCTATTTCCGGCCAGCAAACTTCTCATCACACAGCTACTACCAACATGGAAGTGCTTCTAACTACAGTCAAACTACGGGTCAAGAGCAACGATGGTACCTACAAAACTTTGCGGGGACTACTTGACCAAGGCTCACAAGTAAATCTTATAACGGAGAATGCTGCTCAGATGCTACAGCTTCCACGTCAAAAACTGAACGCCTCTGTGTCTGGAATAGGGCACGGGGCTGAAAACTGTAAAGGACGGGTGCAACTTACCTGTAAATCCATACACAGTGACTACACTTTCGTCGCTCAAGCCATGATATTGAAAAAGCTAACAAATAACTTGCCTGAATCTACTTTTGAAAAAGCTAACTGGCCACATCTACAAAACTTAAAACTCGGAGATCCAGACTACAATGTTTGCGGCTCCATCGACTTACTTTTATCAGCTGACATATATGCTGAAATTTTAATGGACGGCGTTCTGAAAGGAGATCAACATTCTCCCGTCGCCCAACAAACTCAACTAGGGTGGATACTATGTGGAAAACTAAAAACTTTTAACTGCCACGCCACCATCATCAACCTCTCTGATTTCACTAAATACTGGGAGAGTGAATCTATAACTCAAACGGAGGATATCAAGAAAGATGATCTTTGTGAAACCTACTACACAGAGACTACTAAGCGATCTACGGACGGAAAATATATTGTGAAGATGCCGATGCTGGAAAACTTCGAAACTGAACTCGGCGAATCAAGACCAGCAGCGGTTTCGCAATTTTTACAACTAGAAAAACGGCTAACAAAAAACGAAAAACTATCTACTATGTACAAAGAGTTCATAAACGAATACTCAGAACTTGGCCACATGAAAATAACTGAACGAAAATTAATTAGAAAAAGTCCGCAATGTTACCTACCTCATCACGGAATACTACGAAAAAACTCAACTACTACTAAACTACGAGTAGTATTCAACGCCTCGAACAAAACTTCAAGCAGCAAAAGCCTCAATGCCCTAATGGAAAAAGGGCCAAACTTACAAAAGGACATTCAAGCACTTCTTTTGAAATGGAAGTCCTACAAATATGCCTATACTGCCGACATAGAGAAGATGTATCGATGTATCTTGCTCTCGGAAGATCAACAAACATTGCAAAAAATCATATGGCGACCTTCACCTTCAGACATACTACGAGAATACACTCTATGTACCTTAACATACGGCACTAAATGCGCACCATGGCTAGCTATGCGAACATTAAAACAGCTGGCCCTAGATTATGGTTACAAGTACCCAGCCGCAACCAAAGCTTTACAAACTCAATTTTATCTCGACGATTTAATAAGCGGCCACAACTCACTTGAAAAGGCCAAAGAACTACAGATTTCTTTGATCGACTTACTGAAGGAAGGGGGCATGAACTTGAGAAAATGGTCGGCTAACTGTCCAGAACTACTTAAACGATTATCTGAAGATCAAATTTCAACCAAGTGCACATTTGACTTCGAAGACGAAAGCACAAAAACGCTCGGCCTTGCATGGAACCCAAAAACGGACACTTTTATGTTTAACTGGAACTTAGAGGAAAATACAGAAAAACGACTCACGAAAAGAATCCTTTTATCTGAGATCTCACAACTATACGATCCTATGGGATGGTTATCTCCAGTAACAGTGACAGCCAAACTCATCTTTCAACAAGTCTGGGAACAAAAACTACATTGGGATGAGTCATTACCACAAAAAACTCAAGAAGAATGGCAGAAACTGAAAGCCGAACTACCTTGCCTAAATGGCATTAAAATCCAGAGATGGATCGGGAGCACTGAAAAAAACATTGAACTTTTAGGGTACTGCGACGCAAGCATAAAAGCCTTCTCATGTGTTATATTCTCCCGCGCCATGGATGAAAATGGGCAGCCCGTGCTGAACTTACTAGCCGCTAAGACTAGGGTTGCCCCAATCGCACAAAAATTAACTCTGCCTCGTCTTGAACTCTGCGGCGCATTACTGCTATCGGAACTGATGGAAAAAGCGATAACATCATTAAATGAAAATAACATCACTATTTGGGCCTGGACTGATTCTCAAGTTGTACTTGCATGGCTGCAGGGAGAGCCAACGAAATGGGAAAAGTACGTGGAAAATCGAGTAAAGAAAATTAAGCTAATAATACCATCAAAACAATGGTCTTACATAGAATCAAAACAAAACCCTGCAGACTGCGCTACAAGAGGAGTGAGCCCGAAAAAACTGCAAGATTTTGACTTGTGGTGGAAAGGCCCTGAAATGCTGAAAACATTCTCAGGAATCAAAAATACTGAAACTTTGAACTGTTTGTTTACAACAGACATTGAAACAAAACAGAAGGTGACATCCCTAACCGAAATAAATATTAACGTTATTACTGAACTGTTATACAAATGCAGCTCATTAACACGTGTAAAGCGCATAGTAGCTTGGATCATGCGCTTTATAACAAGGGTACGCGGCTTCTCACGGAAATATAATACCGCTCGTAATGATAAAGCACTAACTACCTACTTAACTACAGCAGAACTATGTACATCGAACGAATTGATTGTGAAATTAATGCAAAGAAGCGACTTTGAAATGGAATATAACTTACTAACTAAAAATCAGGCACTACCAAAAAAGAGCTCTTTATACAAATTGACCCCTTACCTTGAAGAAGGAGTCATACGACTCGGGGGTCGCCTCAACAAGTCGAACTTGCCCACAGGCAAAATCATCGACGTACATCCCGGAGACGACGGTTACGTGAGGGTTACGACTGTAAAAACCCAAGCCGGTGTAATGAAAAGACCCATCACTAAACTTGCAAAACTACTGCCTGACGAAACAAAAACTATACATAAACAACGACCTAACTCAACAAGCACGCGCAAACAAACTAAGAACAAATCTTACATGGCGATGTTTGTTTCCATTCTATCGATTTTGGCATTATTAACTGGAACGCACTGCGCTTCTACTGACGAAGAAAGCATGATGCCGCACGCTCAGATTACCAACCTTGGCAGCGAGCGCCCAATCTATTACGATACGATTGGAAAAATACAGTTGATACACGATGAATGGATTCTACTTACCTACTACAACTTAACTAACTACTGGCAAGCAACTCAAGAATTTGAAAAGTACTTGGAAGAAATGAAAATTGTGTGTCAAAAACTAGACCCAAGATTTTGTGAAAGTACTATTATGAAACAAATTCTGCACGAAATGGAGCTACTGAAATACTATAACGACATACTTTTATCGCCACACAAACACTTATCTCATCGTAAAAAGCGCGGTCTGGTAGATGGTGTCGGTTATCTTGCGAACAGCTTATTTGGAGTCTTGAATCAGCAATTTGCAGAGAAATATAAAAAAGACATTCAAGCCATACAAAAAAATGATAAATACTTACTGAACCTCATAAAAAATCAAACCTTCATAATAGAAATTGAAAATGAAATTATGAAGAAAAATGAGAAGAACGTCCATCATCAATTTGATATCATGAACAAGTTTATCAACAACACTATCTATAAAGTGTTGAAACTTGAGACAAATGTTATGGCAACTAACTACTTCAACTCTATGTCACTTACTGCACAACTACTGCTGATAAACTTAAAAAACATCCAGGAGATGTTTCTCAACGCACTCCTAGATGTCTACAAAGGTCAGATCGATATCCACCTCTTGACTCCAGTCAATCTAATCAAACAACTTAATAATATCGCTGGAAAACTACCGAAAACTTTAACATTTCCAGTTGATGACATTGAAACACAAATAAAGGATATCTATAAACTACTATATGTAAAGGCTCGGGTTACGAGCGACTACTTCATGTTCGAGATACACATTCCATTGACAAGCGACGAAGAGTTCACGCTATATAAACCTATTCCACTGCCAATTAAAACGACCGAAAACCAATCTGCTTGCGTATCTACATCGTATGAGTACATAGCAGTCAACTTTAGAAAGAACACTTTTCTAAACATGAATATAGAGGGACTGAAAAAATGCATGCAGAAAAGTACAGATAATTTTGTGTGCATTTTAAACCTTCCAATTAAAAACTTAGAAAGCAAAAATGCACCTTGCGAAGCTAAGTTTCTAAGTCACGAAACGACTTCACTATGCGCTATGAAGAAAGGACGATGCGATAACGACTGGATCGAGTTACATTCAACAAACACATGGTTAGCGGTGTGCTGTGATGGGGCGTGCCCATTCAGAACTGTATGCGCTGGGGGAGTCACTTCTTATCAATTACAAACATCAGGACTCATCACTTTAAAACAAGGTTGCGTAATGCAAAACAAAGATCAAAGCATTTACGCACACAACCTGTACCATAGTGACTCTAAAGTCAATTTATACTTGGCGAAACCCCCACAATTGGAAAAATCCATAAATCATATCGTCCACTCTCAAGCTCCACAACTTGAACTTGCAGCGGAAGAACAAAACCAAGAGAAGCTAGAACAATGGCTAGCGATACAGAAAATGGGGGAGAAACAGCTACCTCAGACATTGTCCAACCATGACATTCACCACTATGCCATTAGCTACACTTTAGTGGCGGTAGTCGTCATGGTGGCTGTAGTATGGATTTTAAAGAAACGATGTTTGAGAAGAAACGCAAAATTTGTCCCGACTGCACTGACCCTGATGGAACGCGCGCCCAAGGACGAGGTCCAGCCGACGCCGGCAGCACGCGAGCGGGGTCAACAGCCACAGCCAGGACAAGACGTTACATTTAGTTTTGATTAATTAAGTACTTAAGTTTATTTTGTATTACTTTTCATGTTTAATTTACTACTTTTACATTGATTTTATATACTTACTGTATACTTGCATTATTTTGAACAACTTAGGTACTCACTGTACTTTTGTATGAAACTTTTCTCATTTATGGCTGTTCTTGTTCTTAGGGTTAGTAATATGTACGGTTATGTACATCCATATCGGTGCGAATTCCTAAGATCAGCGTTTTAATTATTACTGCAATGAGTGACGAGTAATCCGCCGCGCGACTAAAACGCTGGCACTAAGCGTGTTTGATTAAATAAACAGTTTACGTTAATTATTACTGTTTTCTTGTGGCACTCCAGAACATTATCAACTAATACTTTATGTACGGTGCTATACTGGGATCGTACAAATTGTTTACAAAATGTTCATACAAAATGACCAAGTCGACTGCGTTTACTACGGCGCGCTTCACTGAGCTTGATCCGACACGAGTTTGACCAATTTTTTACAAAATGTTCATACAAAATGACCAAGTCGACTGCGTTTACTACGGCGCGCTTCACTGAGCTTGATCCGACACGAGCTTGACCAATTGTTAACAAAATGTTCATACAAAATGACCAAGTCGACTGCGTTTACTACGGCGCGCTTCACTGAGCTTGATCCGACACGAGCTTGACCAATTGTTTACAAAATGTTCATACAAAATGACCAAGTCGACTGCGTTTACTACGGCGCGCTTCACCGAGCTTGATCCGACACGAGCTTGACCAATTGTTTACAAAATGTTCATACAAAAAGACCAAGTCGACTGCGTTTACTACGGCGCGCTTCACTGAGCTTGATCCGACACGAGCTTGACCAATTGTTAACAAAATGTTCATACAAAATGACCAAGTCGACTGCGTTTACTACGGCGCGCTTCACCGAGCTTGATCCGACACGAGCTTGACCAATTGTTAACAAAATGTTCATACAATATGACCAAGTCGACTGCGTTTACTACGGCGCGCTTCACCGAGCTTGATCCGACACGAGCTTGACCAATTGTTTACAAAATGTTCATACAAAATGACCAAGTCGACTGCGTTTACTACGGCGCGCTTCACTGAGCTTGATCCGACACGAGCTTGACCAATTGTTAACAAAATGTTCATACAAAATGACCAAGTCGACTGCGTTTACTACGGCGCGCTTCACCGAGCTTGATCCGACACGAGCTTGACCAATTGTTTACAAAATGTTCATACAAAATGACCAAGTCGACTGCGTTTACTACGGCGCGCTTCACTGAGCTTGATCCGACACGAGCTTGACCAATTGTTTACAAAATGTTCATACAAAATGACCAAGTCGACTGCGTTTACTACGGCGCGCTTCACTGAGCTTGATCCGACACGAGCTTGACCAATTGTTAACAAAATGTTCATACAAAATGACCAAGTCGACTGCGTTTACTACGGCGCGCTTCACTGAGCTTGATCCGACACGAGCTTGACCAATTGTTTACAAAATGTTCATACAAAATGACCAAGTCGACTGCGTTTACTACGGCGCGCTTCACTGAGCTTGACCCGACACGAGCTTGACCAATTGTTTACAAAATGTTCATACAAAATGACCAAGTCGACTGCGTTTACTACGGCGCGCTTCACTGAGCTTGACCCGACACGAGCTTGACCAATTGTTTACAAAATGTTCATACAAAATGACCTAGTCGACTGCGTTTACTACGGCGCGCTTCACCGAGCTTGATCCGATACGAGCTTTACCAATTGTTTACAAAATGTTCATACAAAATGACCAAGTCGACTGCGTTTACTACGGCGCGCTTCACCGAGCTTGACCCGACACGAGCTTGACCAATTGTTAACAAAATGTTCATACAAAATGACCAAGTCGACTGCGTTTACTACGGCGCGCTTCACCGAGCTTGATCCGACACGAGCGTGACCAATTGTTTACAAAATGTTCATACAAAATGACCAAGTCGACTGCGTTTACTACGGCGCGCTTCACTGAGCTTGATCCGACAAGAGCATGACCAATTGTTAACAAAATGTTCATATAAAATGACCAAGTCGACTGCGTTTACTACGGCGCGCTTCACTGAGCTTGATCCGACACGAGCTTGACCAATTGTTAACAAAATGTTCATACAAAATGACCAAGTCGACTGCGTTTACTACGGCGCGCTTCACTGAGCTTGATCCGACACGAGCTTGACCAATTGTTTACAAAATGTTCATACAAAATGACCAAGTCGACTGCGTTTACTACGGCGCGCTTCACTGAGCTTGATCCGACACGAGCTTGACCAATTCTTAACAAAATGTTCATACAAAATGACCAAGTCGACTGCGTTTACTACGGCGCGCTTCACTGAGCTTGATCCGACACGAGCTTGACCAATTGTTTACAAAATGTTCATACAAAATGACCAAGTCGACTGCGTTTACTACGGCGCGCTTCACCGAGCTTGATCCGACACGAGCTTTACCAATTGTTTACAAAATGTTCATACAAAATGACCAAGTCGACTGCGTTTACTACGGCGCGCTTCACCGAGCTTGATCCGACACGAGCTTGACCAATTGTTTACAAAATGTTCATACAAAATGACCAAGTCGACTGCGTTTACTACGGCGCGCTTCACTGAGCTTGATCCGACACGAGCTTGACCAATTGTTTACAAAATGTTCATACAAAATGACCAAGTCGACTGCGTTTACTACGGCGCGCTTCACTGAGCTTGATCCGACACGAGCTTGACCAATTGTTTACAAAATGTTCATACAAAATGACCAAGTCGACTGCGTTTACTACGGCGCGCTTCACTGAGCTTGATCCGACACGAGCTTGACCAATTGTTTACAAAATGTTCATACAAAATGACCAAGTCGACTGCGTTTACTACGGCGCGCTTCACTGAGCTTGATCCGACACGAGCTTGACCAATTCTTAACAAAATGTTCATACAAAATGACCAAGTCGACTGCGTTTACTACGGCGCGCTTCACTGAGCTTGATCCGACACGAGCTTGACCAATTGTTTACAAAATGTTCATACAAAATGACCAAGTCGACTGCGTTTACTACGGCGCGCTTCACCGAGCTTGATCCGACACGAGCTTTACCAATTGTTTACAAAATGTTCATACAAAATGACCAAGTCGACTGCGTTTACTACGGCGCGCTTCACCGAGCTTGATCCGACACGAGCTTGACCAATTGTTTACAAAATGTTCATACAAAATGACCAAGTCGACTGCGTTTACTACGGCGCGCTTCACTGAGCTTGATCCGACACGAGCTTGACCAATTGTGTACAAAATGTGCATACAAAATGACCAAGTCGACTGCGTTTACTACGGCGCGCTTCACCGAGCTTGATCCGACACGAGCTTGACCAATTGTTTACAAAATGTTCATACAAAATGACCAAGTCGACTGCGTTTACTACGGCGCGCTTCACTGAGCTTGATCCGACACGTGCTTGACCAATTGTTTACAAAATGTTCATACAAAATGACCAAGTCGACTGCGTTTACTACGGCGCGCTTCACTGAGCTTGATCCGACACGAGCATGACCAATTGTTAACAAAATGTTCATACAAAATGACCAAGTCGACTGCGTTTACTACGGCGCGCTTCACTGAGCTTGATCCGACACGAGCTTGACCAATTGTTAACAAAATGTTCATACAAAATGACCAAGTCGACTGCGTTTACTACGGCGCGCTTCACTGAGCTTGATCCGACACGAGCTTGACCAATTGTTTACAAAATGTTCATATAAAATGACCAAGTCGACTGCGTTTACTACGGCGCGCTTCACGGAGCTTGATCCGACACGAGTTTGACCAATTTTTTACAAAATGTTCATACAAAATGACCAAGTCGACTGCGTTTACTACGGTGCGCTTCACCGAGCTTGACCCGACACGAGCTTGACCAATTGTTAACAAAATGTTCATACAAAATGACCAAGTCGACTGCGTTTACTACGGCGCGCTTCACCGAGCTTGATCCGACACGAGCGTGACCAATTGTTTACAAAATGTTCATACAAAATGACCAAGTCGACTGCGTTTACTACGGCGCGCTTCACTGAGCTTGATCCGACACGAGCTTGACCAATTGTTTACAAAATGTTCATACAAAATGACCAAGTCGACTGCGTTTACTACGGCGCGCTTCACTGAGCTTGATCCGACACGAGCTTGACCAATTGTTAACAAAATGTTCATACAAAATGACCAAGTCGACTGCGTTTACTACGGCGCGCTTCACCGAGCTTGATCCGACACGAGCTTGACCAATTGTTAACAAAATGTTCATACAATATGACCAAGTCGACTGCGTTTACTACGGCGCGCTTCACCGAGCTTGATCCGACACGAGCTTGACCAATTGTTTACAAAATGTTCATACAAAATGACCAAGTCGACTGCGTTTACTACGGCGCGCTTCACTGAGCTTGACCCGACACGAGCTTGACCAATTGTTTACAAAATGTTCATACAAAATGACCAAGTCGACTGCGTTTACTACGGCGCGCTTCACCGAGCTTGATCCGACACGAGCTTTACCAATTGTTTACAAAATGTTCATACAAAATGACCAAGTCGACTGCGTTTACTACGGCGCGCTTCACTGAGCTTGACCCGACACGAGCTTGACCAATTGTTTACAAAATGTTCATACAAAATGACCAAGTCGACTGCGTTTACTACGGCGCGCTTCACTGAGCTTGATCCGACACGAGCTTGACCAATTGTTAACAAAATGTTCATACAAAATGACCAAGTCGACTGCGTTTACTACGGCGCGCTTCACTGAGCTTGATCCGACACGAGCTTGACCAATTGTTTACAAAATGTTCATACAAAATGACCAAGTCGACTGCGTTTACTACGGCGCGCTTCACTGAGCTTGACCCGACACGAGCTTGACCAATTGTTTACAAAATGTTCATACAAAATGACCAAGTCGACTGCGTTTACTACGGCGCGCTTCACTGAGCTTGACCCGACACGAGCTTGACCAATTGTTTACAAAATGTTCATACAAAATGACCTAGTCGACTGCGTTTACTACGGCGCGCTTCACCGAGCTTGATCCGATACGAGCTTTACCAATTGTTTACAAAATGTTCATACAAAATGACCAAGTCGACTGCGTTTACTACGGTGCGCTTCACCGAGCTTGACCCGACACGAGCTTGACCAATTGTTAACAAAATGTTCATACAAAATGACCAAGTCGACTGCGTTTACTACGGCGCGCTTCACCGAGCTTGATCCGACACGAGCGTGACCAATTGTTTACAAAATGTTCATACAAAATGACCAAGTCGACTGCGTTTACTACGGCGCGCTTCACTGAGCTTGATCCGACACGAGCTTGACCAATTGTTTACAAAATGTTCATACAAAATGACCAAGTCGACTGCGTTTACTACGGCGCGCTTCACTGAGCTTGATCCGACACGAGCTTGACCAATTGTTAACAAAATGTTCATACAAAATGACCAAGTCGACTGCGTTTACTACGGCGCGCTTCACTGAGCTTGACCCGACACGAGCTTGACCAATTGTTTACAAAATGTTCATACAAAATGACCAAGTCGACTGCGTTTACTACGGCGCGCTTCACTGAGCTTGATCCGACACGAGCTTGACCAATTGTTAACAAAATGTTCATACAAAATGACCAAGTCGACTGCGTTTACTACGGCGCGCTTCACCGAGCTTGATCCGACACGAGCGTGACCAATTGTTTACAAAATGTTCATACAAAATGACCAAGTCGACTGCGTTTACTACGGCGCGCTTCACTGAGCTTGATCCGACACGAGCTTGACCAATTGTTTACAAAATGTTCATACAAAATGACCAAGTCGACTGCGTTTACTACGGCGCGCTTCACTGAGCTTGATCCGACACGAGCTTGACCAATTGTTAACAAAATGTTCATACAAAATGACCAAGTCGACTGCGTTTACTACGGCGCGCTTCACTGAGCTTGATCCGACACGAGCTTGACCAATTGTTAACAAAATGTTCATACAAAATGACCAAGTCGACTGCGTTTACTACGGCGCGCTTCACTGAGCTTGATCCGACACGAGCTTGACCAATTGTTTACAAAATGTTCATACAAAATGACCAAGTCGACTGCGTTTACTACGGCGCGCTTCACCGAGCTTGATCCGACACGAGCTTGACCAATTGTTTACAAAATGTTCATACAAAATGACCAAGTCGACTGCGTTTACTACGGCGCGCTTCACTGAGCTTGATCCGACACGAGCTTGACCAATTGTTAACAAAATGTTCATACAAAATGACCAAGTCGACTGCGTTTACTACGGCGCGCTTCACTGAGCTTGATCCGACACGAGCTTGACCAATTGTTTACAAAATGTTCATACAAAATGACCAAGTCGACTGCGTTTACTACGGCGCGCTTCACTGAGCTTGACCCGACACGAGCTTGACCAATTGTTTACAAAATGTTCATACAAAATGACCAAGTCGACTGCGTTTACTACGGCGCGCTTCACTGAGCTTGACCCGACACGAGCTTGACCAATTGTTTACAAAATGTTCATACAAAATGACCAAGTCGACTGCGTTTACTACGGCGCGCTTCACTGAGCTTGATCCGACACGAGCTTGACCAATTGTTTACAAAATCTTCATACAAAATGACCAAGTCGACTGCGTTTACTACAGCGCGCTTCACTGAGCTTGATCCGACACGAGCTTGACCAATTGTTTACAAAATGTTCATACAAAATGACCAAGTCGACTGCGTTTACTACGGCGCGCTTCACTGAGCTTGATCCGACACGAGCTTGACCAATTGTTTACAAAATGTTCATACAAAATGACCAAGTCGACTGCGTTTACTACGGCGCGCTTCACCGAGCTTGATCCGACACGAGCTTGACCAATTGTGTACAAAATGTTCATACAAAATGACCAAGTCGACTGCGTTTACTACGGCGCGCTTCACCGAGCTTGATCCGACACGAGCTTGACCAATTGTTTACAAAATGTTCATACAAAATGACCAAGTCGACTGCGTTTACTACGGCGCGCTTCACCGAGCTTGATCCGACACGAGCTTGACCAATTGTTTATAAAATGTTCATACAAAATGACCAAGTCGACTGCGTTTACTACGGCGCGCTTCACCGAGCTTGATCCGACACGAGCTTGACCAATTGTTTACAAAATGTTCATACAAAATGACCAAGTCGACTGCGTTTACTACGGCGCGCTACACTGAGCTTGACCCGACACGAGCTTGACCAATTGTTTACAAAATGTTCATACAAAATGGCCAAGTCGACTGCGTTTACTACGGCGCGCTTCACTGAGCTTGATCCGACACGAGCTTGACCAATTGTTAACAAAATGTTCATACAAAATGACCAAGTCGACTGCGTTTACTACGGCGCGCTTCACTGAGCTTGACCCGACACGAGTGTTGAGTATAGGGGCTTCTTGAAATAAGAAGCCCTAATATTGTTTATAAAAGTCCTTTATTGAACGGGAATTCTTTGTATAATATTTTCTGTTTTCTTCGTCTATCGTCGGTTACTCTCGACGGCCAAGTGACAGCCGTGCGCGGGCGCGCGGGGGGGTGACGGCGCTGTCCGTATTTGTGCGTTAACAATCTCCGCCTCCTTGAAAATGAAGAGAGATTCTGTTCTACTCGGGAAGATCCATAAGCGGGCAATTTCTGTTGATCGCCCTTCTTACGATTCCTTTACTGGTCTTAATATCTGCTAGGCGACATGCACCATCAGATCCTTTATAAACTGCAGTGGTCCTTCCTAATGGCCACTTCAGCGGCGGACTGCATTCATCTCGAATAAGCACCAATTGATTGGGCTTGATGTCCGGTTGTCTGTTCTGCCATTTGGTTCGCTGTTGCAGCTCGCAAATATATTCGCGGCTCCATCGGCTCCATATATGCTGTCTCGCTTGCTCTAACCGAGCGTATCTGTGGAGACGGCCTGGATTAACATCTTGGAGATCAGGGGCAGGTAGTGAAGTGAGCGGTCTACCTATGAGGAAGTGCCCGGGGGTTAAGGGACAAAGGTCATTCGGATCGGAGGACATAGGAGTTAACGATCTCGAGTTTAAAATGGCCTCGATTTGGCAAAACAAAGTAGTGAGCTCCTCGAATGTGAAATGAGCGTTACCTGCAACCCTTTTTAAATGAAATTTAGCTGACTTCACGGCTGCTTCGTATAACCCACCAAAATGGGGTGAATATACTGGAGAGAATTTGAATTTTATGCCTTCACTAGCTAAATCTGACACAGCATCTGAACAATTCTTAACAAGTGCAATAATTTCCCGGTTCGCACCGACAAAATTAGTGCCATTGTCACAAAATATCTCGCGAGGCTTTCCTCGACGTGACATGAAGCGGCGCAAAGCTAATATAAAGGCTTCTGTGCTCAAATCACTTACCAACTCTAAATGAACGGCTTTAACCTTGAAACAAATAAAAACACAGAGATAACATTTTACCAGCTGTGCACCGCGGCCTTTCTTATTTACGATTAGAAAAGGTCCTGCGTAATCAGTTCCTGTTATTTCGAAAGGAGAACCTGGGGATAACCTCACAGAAGGTAAGTTACCCATAATCTGTTTCGCAACTGTTCCTTTCAGTCGGTTGCATGTTAAACAATTGTTACATACTCGTCTCGCTAAGCATCTGCCTCCAATTGGCCAGTACTGTTCTCTGACGACTGAAAGAAGCAATTGCGGTCCTGCATGCATAAGCTTTAAATGATAATATTTCATAAGTAACTCTGTATAACGATGTTTACTACTCAAAACAATTGGATGCCTTTTATCAAAAAGATAATCTGAGTTGTCTAACCTCCCACCTACACGAATCAAGCCTGTCTGCCCATCAATTGTGGGGGTTAAATTGTGCAATGCAGGCAATGTTTTAAAGTTATTTTTGTAAATAGAAAAACTTTCTAGTTGTGAAAATTGAGCAAGCTTCAACTCACTGTCCTCTAACTCAGTGACTGTCAAAGGCCCCATTATTTTCACCTTCTTTCTGCAATAATTAATAAATCTAAAAACATACGCAAATATACGACATAGTTTGCTAAAGCTCGAAAATCGCTCAAAATCAATAATTAACTTCGGATTTGTATCAATATTTGAAAAGTGCACCCTAACTTCAGGTAGGTTTATCTGTGTCTCAACTTGCTGCTGGTCGGGCCACTGATTTTGGGCGCTTTTTAGGTTAGGTTAGGTTAGGTTAGGTTTTTTTTTTTTTTTTTTTTTTTTCCTGTCCGGGCGCAGAGGCCCGGCCCGCGAGCTAATCTCGTTGCTATTTATTATGCAACGTTTTATTCTGATGTTTTAATCCTACATTGTTTTATTTCTATTTCTAGGTAGTCGACTTTATTAATTTGCTATTATTTATACCTAATTACATTTTTCCTCGTGCACTTCTTTCTTCGTTTGTATTTCTTATGGCTGTTACTTCATCTTGCAAATCCCTCACAGCAGTCCTCGTGGTAGGCTTTCCGGTTAATTAAATTTCCAAATCTTATCCGTTATACATTATCCAGTTATTATCATTATGTTATACATTACACATTATTACATTTTATCAATTACAATCTTAAACATTACAATAAGTCAATAACTATCAATTAACTTAATACTATAATTATAATTATGTCATTTAATAAAATTTTACAAAATAGTCAATTATTACATTTTAAATTATTAACATGTCAATTCTCATTTTACATAATTTTACTACACACTTATTTATTTACAATTAAAACCTACCAATTTAATAATAATTTATCATTTTTGTCATTATTTACCTATTTATACAATTTTATATTTACAAGTGGAAGTCAGCTTACAGTGCTACCGTTAGTTTTCCCCGCTGATCTTACCACCCGTTCTGCGTACCTTAAAAACTCTTTCCTATAGTCATCTATTTATTCATATTTTATTTATGTCAAGTATTTACTTTATTTATTAAAACCCATAGGTACAATTAAATTCGACCAGTGTTGCCATACAACGATCTTTATTTTTATAAGTGACAGTTAACAAACAGTGCTGCCGTTTGCTTTGCCGGCGGATCTTATAACGCGTTCCGCGTACTTTAAAAATTCCTCGCGATCGTCGCTGTCACCGATAAACTCGCCGTAATTGTTGGATGTCACGTCCCTACGGAACCTATCGCTTAGTTGTTGGCGCCATGCGCCATACCTGGGACAGGAATCAAGAAGGTGGGGCACAGTCTCCAAGGTAGCCGAGTCACAGACACAGTGTGGTGATTGGGCCAGTCCGAAGCGGTGCAGGTGGTTAGGTTAGGTTAGGTTAGGTTAGGTTCCGCGGACCTGCTGGGTTGTCCCAGTGGGTGGGGAGGTGTACCCCAACGCGGCGCGTCCCCGGGCGGCGGATAGGGGAACGGCTCCCAGAAATGGGAGTTACCGGTTTACCGGCGCGGACCAAACACTGGGGGGGAAATGGGGAGGTTTCTCGAACTGTTGGTGCGGCGCCGTCCTGCTCGGTCTCCCGCGAGTCGGTTGTATGGGTCAGCTTCCTTGCGGGATTCTGGGTGGGTCGGCGCTTCACTAGCGGATTGGGGGCCTCGGGGAGGGAAAGGGGAGGCTTCTCCGCGTGTCTCTATGAAGTTAGCATAGAGCGCAGCGGATGAAGTCTGGCGGAGGAAAGGAGTTTCCTACTCCGCCGAGAAGGTGGGGCGGCCTGTTTAAGCCACCCACGTGAGGGATCCATCGGGATTAGTGGAGGGCCAAATCCCAATATATGGTTTCGGCGCCTGCCGAGGGGAGTATTGCGTGTGTAAATCCGGACCTGCGCTGCTGCATTTTTATGCTTAGTGCTGCTTCGGGTTTACATGCGTGGTATGGTCGGGGGGAACCCGGCCAATAAGGCGCCACACAGGGGACCTCACCCCTTAAAAAAGGAAAAAAAACATGATGGCATCTTCAAAAAAACAAATACCTCAGGTGGGTATCAGCGTCTCCGACGCTGTAGAATCCCACAGTGCTACGGCACTCAGCCCCATCGTATCTGAGGGGGGCAAGAAATGCCAAGACGTAAGGAGGTCTTCCCGCGCTCCAGCGCGGAAGATGATTGTTCCGGCGGTGGTTGGTGAGGGGTGTTCCCCTTCGACAACCGCTGCCGGAGCGGGCTTCTTTAAGAAGCCGGTCACTAGGTCGTCTAGTGTGACCAGTATTGGCGGTGAGGAGTCAGACTGCTCCAGCATGTCCGTCTGCTCGTTTGCTTCGACGGCGTCGGAGGTATCCCGCACCGCGCGGAAGCGAGGGAGGAAGCCAGAGGATGGCGCCTCGGACCTTCCTGGGTCCAAGCGTGCCACGTTTTTGAAGGAGAGGAACTTGCACGAGGACGATATCTTCGACCCGTCCATTTCTCCTTCAAACACAAGGGCGAAGGGGAAGCTGCCGAAGGCAGATGACCTCGAGAGAGAGATGGAGGTGCGGCCAACTGAGGAGTTGTATGCCGTGATTAAAGCCAACCTCGAGACTGTCGAGAAGATCGCCGACAAGTCCAAGAACATGCGGGGTGACTTTATTCACGGCCTGCGGATGTCCGCGAGGAAGGCGCAGGCGGCCTCATTGGTGGTCGTCCAGCGGGCGACTGCTGATGAGAATGTCAAGCGCCTTGAGAGGGAGAATGCTGAGCTGCGTGCGCAGATCGCTGACCTATCTGTAAAGATAGAAAAGCTGACTGAGTGCGTCAGCCAGCAAGTAGGTAGGCAGGCGAGTGCTGGGAGCAGAGTCGAAGCGGCGGTGTCACCATCTGTCGCTGGTGGGAAGGAATGGGAGGGGAGGTTCATGGAGCGCATAGGCGCTCTCATGGACAGGAAGTTGGCTGAGGCTCTTAAGTCGCAGCAAACACCACCCCAAAGAAGCGCGGCTCCCACAGTACCGCCAGGGCAGGCAGGAAAGACGAAGGCGAAGCGCCAACAGCTGCCAACACCAGTGGTGAGCCCACCAGCTGTGCAGTCGCAGCCCACCGCGAATCAAGTGCCGTTGGCTCCAACGACATCTTGGGTTACGGTGGTCAGGGGTGGAAAGGGGAAGAGGAAAAAGGCTCCCAAGGCAACGAGTGAGTTGCCACCGGCAGTGCCGAGCCCCAAAGCTGGCTCCAAGGCTGCGCCCAAAACCGGCCCTAAGGCCGTGCCTAAGCCTGCCCTCAAGGCGACGCCAATGCGGCTGCCTACCACTGCAGCGATCACTGTGACGGTTCCGGAGGGTTCCGACGTCACATATGCTGCGGTAATGGCGGCCGCCAAAGTACGTATTAGGCTGGCGGACGTTGGGGTGGACACAGTCCGCCCCAAACGAGCATTAACGGGGGGGTTAATTTTAGAGGTGTCGGGCCCGGAATGTGCACCGAAAGCTGACGCATTGGCAGCTCGCATGCGCGAAGCCCTCGCGGATCTGGGTGTGCGCATTGCGCGCCCGATGAAGATGGCTGAATTGAGGCTCAAAGACCTCGATGAAGCCGTCACACCTCGGGAGGTAGCGGAGGCGGTCGCCAAGGCTGGGGACTGCTCGGCTGATGACGTCAAAGTGGGCGAAGTCCATCGCTCGCCCACTGCCCTGGGCACGGTGTGGGTGCGTTGCCCACTAGCGGCAGTGCGCAAGCTTGCCGCGGCTAAGCACGTCGTCATCGGGTGGGTCTCGGCTCGGGTGGATTACCTGACCTCAAGGCCGCTACAGTGCTTCCGGTGTCTGGAGTACGGGCATGTACGCAGCATGTGTCAGAGCACATTGGACCGCACCAACCTGTGCTACGCGTGTGGCGAACCCGATCATCGGGCGAGCCAATGCACGCGTCCGCGCAAATGTCCACTGTGCTCTGACAAGGGCTGTAAGGCTGACCATAGGATGGGTAGCAAGCAGTGCACCCCTCCTAAGGGTAAGAGGAAGGGCAAAAAGCCCTCTCCTCCAGCCCCGACACCGGGAAGCGGAACGGCCTCAACAGTGGCGGCCATTCCGGCGGGCCATGGCCCGCCCCAGGAGGCCATGGAGGCCTCGTAATGGATCAAACCATTCGAGTCCTCCAGGGCAATTTGAACCACTGCCGAGGTGCGCAGGATCTTTTCTTGCAAACCCTCGCGCAGTGGTCAATTGCTCTTGCCGTAATAGGGGAGCCCTATCGTGTCCCAGACCATCCACGATGGTTTGGGGACGATGTGGGCTCCGTAGCTATTTACTGGGGTGGTGGCGAAAGTGACCCCCCTTGTGCCCTTATTGAAAAGGGACCGGGTTTCGTGGCCACTGAGTGGGGACGAATAGCCGTTGTAGGCTGCTACATCTCCCCCAACTGTAATCTCGCTGATTACGAGGCGTTCCTGGACGAGGTGGGACACTGCATCCGCAGATGCCTGCCCCGTCCCGTGCTTGTCTTGGGCGACTTCAACGCTCACTCTCGTGCGTGGGGGAGTCCCCGAGACAACCGCAGGGGGGAGACCACGGTTGAATGGGCGGCAGGTAATGACCTCCGACTCTTGAATCGGGGGTCCGTAAGCACATGTGTGCGGTGGCAGGGGGAGTCGATCGTGGATTTATCATGGGCGACTCCTTCTGCCACACACATGGTGTCGGGATGGAGAGTTGCCGAAGAGATGGTCACGCTATCCGACCATCGCCACATCGTTTTTGATGTGGCTCTTCGCCCTCCTGGCCGTGTGGCCCGCCGTAGTAGCAGCCCGCCGCGACGATGGGCCCTCAAGCGGCTTAATCGAGACTTTCTCGAAGCTGCAGCCATTGTCGCGGCCTGGCCAGAAGGCCATGCTGAAGAGGATCTGCCCGATCCTGAGAGGGAGGCGGCCTGGTTCCGGGCAACGATGACGTCGATCTGCGACTTATCGATGCCCCGAGCCAGGCCAACCAAGCGTAGGTCGGTGTACTGGTGGTCAGAGGAGATAGCGCGGCTGCGGGAGACATGCCTGCGCTCCAGACGCCTGTACACCAGAGCTAGGAGAAGGCGACGAGCTCCTGCCGAAGTAAAGGATAGAGCCTACGAGGTATACCGAGGCGCTACGACAGCGCTCCAGGCGGCCATCGCCAATGCGAAGGCTCAGTCCTGGAGAGAACTCCTCGAGGGACTGGATAGGGATCCGTGGGGGCGCCCGTACAAGATGGTACTAGGTAAGCTGCGCCCATGGGTCCCTCCTTTGACCGAAACTCTGGACCCTGATCTGGTGGGGAGTGTCGTTGACACACTGTTTCCCAGGGTTCAGGACAGTCCCTCTCCCCTCGGGCTATCGTCGGAACCGACCATCTGGTCCGATGATCTGGGGGTGACCGAGGAGGAGTTGGTCTGTGCTGTGAAGCGCCTCAGGGCTCGCAATACAGCACCAGGCCCTGACGGAATACCTGGTCGGGCTTGGGTGCTGGCTCTATCTGTTGGCCTGGGGGACCGGCTGCGACAGCTGTTTGATAGTTGTTTCCGCTGCGGGGTATTCCCCAAGGGCTGGAAGGAGGCAAAGTTGGTCCTCTTGAAGAAGGACGGCAGGTCCGCGGACTCCCCCTCTGCGTTTCGTCCCATTTGCCTGCTGGACGAGGCCGGCAAGTTGTTCGAAAGAATAATTGCCGCTCGTCTATGCACACACCTGTGGCGGGTAGGCCCCGACTTGTCGGATGACCAGTTTGGTTTCCGGCGTGCTCGTTCGACAGTGGACGCGATTCTTCGTGTCCGTACGCTGTCGAACCAGGCGGTGTCCCGGGGTGGGAAGGCGTTGGCGGTGTCCTTGGACATCGTTAACGCATTCAACTCCCTGCCCTGGAGGGCGATCAGGGAGGCGCTCGTGTTTCACGGAGTGCCACCCTACCTGCAGCGCATAGTCGGCGCCTACTTGCAGCACAGATGTGTGCAGTACGTGGGCAGGGACGGTACCTTGCATGAGAGGGATGTCAGTTGCGGGGTTCCGCAGGGTTCTGTATTGGGCCCGCTTCTGTGGAACCTCGCATACGACGCGGTCTTGCGTGTCGATCTCCCCGTCGGCGTACACGTCGTCTGCTACGCGGATGACACTCTTGTGTTAGCCAACGGGGACTCCTTCGACGGGACCAAGGAGCTCGCCGAGCTTGGGGTGGCTTGTGTCGTGAACAAGGTCCACGAGCTGGGTCTGCACACAGCGCCGCACAAGACCGAGGCGCTGTGGTTCCACAAGTTCCCTAGGGGAAGGGAACCACCCAGCTTGTCGGTTCGTGTGGGTGACGTTGACATCCAAGTGGGGCGGTACCTGAAGTACCTGGGCCTCATCCTGGATAGTCGCTGGGGTTTCGAGGAACACTTCAGTCGTTCCGTCCCCCGGATCCAGAAGGTGGTGGGTGCTCTGCACAGACTGCTGCCTAATCTCGGGGGACCTAGGGAGGGAGTTCGCCGCCTCTACGCCGGAGTCGTGCGGTCGATGGCACTCTACGGAGCGCCCGTCTGGTGGGAGAGACTGGCGCTCCGACGCAGCAGGACTATATTCTATAGCCTGCAGCGTATTGTCGCCATCCGGATCGCACGAGGATATCGGACGATATCTTTCGAGGCAGCAACTCTCCTGGCGCGGTTCCCGCCCTTCGACATCTTAGCGGAGATGGACGCACGTGTGTACGTGCGCCTCCAACGGGATGACGGGAGCGGAGTCGCGCCGGCTGAAGTGCGGGTGCAAGAGCGCCGACGTGCGCTCGGGATGTGGCGCGAGCGGCTCGAGGAGCCGTGGAACATGCGCCAACGCGCCGTCGGCGCGATTGTGCCGAGCTTCGAAGCTTGGCTGGGGAGGGAAATGGGTAACGTCACCTATCGACTTACTCAGGTACTCACCGGGCACGGGTGCTTCGGTGAGTACCTGAATAGGATCGGACGCGAACCGACACCGCAATGCCACCATTGTGGGAGGGATCGGGATTCCGCCCAGCACACGCTTGAGGAATGCTCGGCGTGGTGCGAGGAGCGGCGGACCCTGATCGCCAGGATCGGGCAGGACCTCTCTCTACCAGGCGTATTAGAGTCTATGCTGGTAGATGAGATGGCGTGGAAGGCGGTGGCCTCTTTCTGTGAAACCGTTATGGTTCGGAAAGAGGCCGCCGAGCGAGATCGCGAGAGGGCTGATCCCGCTCGGAGAAGGAGGCGACGGCGAGGTGGCAGTGGCCGCCCTGCTGCGCCTGCCCCATAAGGGGCTTTTGTGTGGTATCCCCTGCCAGGCAGGGGAACTTTCGGGTCCGTGGGTGGTCGGAGTAAGGGCTTCGACCGTCCGTTAAACGGGCCCCGGGAGGGCGGCGGCAACGTGCTGCTGTGAACACCGTGGTGTTCGGGGGAGGCTGGA
The DNA here is from genome assembly GCA_963924445.1 of Philereme transversata. Lineage (NCBI taxonomy): Eukaryota > Metazoa > Arthropoda > Insecta > Lepidoptera > Geometridae > Philereme > Philereme transversata. Next base: position 23,473,301 of record OZ004354.1, read on the forward strand.
TAGCCTCCCCCTGGACGTGCAAAGGCACAGCGCGAGGGGGGCACCGGTGCGTTCCCGTGGAGATCCCGGAGCCCCCCAACATGCGTCGAGGATGGCCACCGGGGGGGTTTTAGTGAGTACACGAGTCCGTGAACCTCACATAACCCTACTGTACCCTCTATGCAGTAGGGTATCTGGTTGCAGATTTCCCCCTCGTCAACAAAAAAAAAAAAAAAAAAAAAAAAAAAAAAAAAAAAAAAAAAAAGGTTAGGTTAGGTTAGGTTAGGTTGGGGGACCCCCCCACCCCCCTAGGGGGAACTTCCATTGCCGTCGGGTCGACGATGAAGTATCTAGGAATCGTCCTCGACGGCACTTGGAAGTTTGACGAGCACTTCCGGCGGTTGGCCCCGAAACTTTTGGCTGCTGCCGGAGCGCTCGGGAGATTGCTCCCTAATGTAGGGGGTCCAGGAGGGGCATGTAGACGCCTATATGCCGGTGTAGTGAGGTCGATGGCGCTCTACGGTGCGCCGATATGGGCGGATGCTCTGTGCTCCCGAAACGTGCCACTGCTGCGGAAACCGCAGCGCGGAATGGCACTCAGGGTGGCTAGGGCGTACCGCACCGTATCGCTTGCTGGGGCGTGTGTCCTTGCCGGTGTCCCGCCGTGGGAGCTTGATGCGCAGGTGCTCGCGGCGAGGTATTGGCGGGGCGTGGAAGCGCAGGAGGCGGGCGAGCGACCGCACCCGCGAGAGATCGCGCAGTGGGAAGAGGAAGCACGCGACGATCTCTTCCGGAAGTGGTCAGCGCGTTTAGAGATCCCGGGGGCTAGCTGGGAACTGGTGGAGGCAGTTCGACCAATCCTTCGGGTTTGGGTCGAACGGAAGCACGGTGCACTTACCTACCGCATCGCACAGATGCTGACCGGACACGGCTGTTTCGGCAAATATCTGTGCGAGGTGGCGGGACGAGAGCCGTCGGTGGAGTGCCACCATTGTGGAGGTGGAGTCGCTGATACGGCGCAACATACGCGTGAAGAGTGCCCAGCTTGGGCGGTGCCTCGCGCTGCCGTATCGGCAATTGTTGGAGGAGACCTATCGCTGGCGGCCTTGGTCAAGGTCATGGCCGTGAGCGAGGAGGCGTGGAGTGGGGTAGAAACCTTCTGCGAAACCATCCTTACGCAGAAGGAAGCGGCGGAACGGGAGCGGAAGGAAGACCCGAACTCTCTTCCGATTCGCCGCAGGCGGCACGGCCGGCGGCGCCTGGCTTACATAGCTACAATGCCGCCATAACGTAGACCTGCGGGCGACGGATCGGGGGGTCTGTCGCCCGCTCTATGAGGTCCGTAGCTGGAAGACACCTTACGTGTTCCTAAGGTGCCTCAAGCGGAGTGTGGAAAGGCTTTCGAGCCTTCCTTCTGGAAGAAGGGCCTATCAGGGCAGACGCTGAGGGAGGTGGCTACGGAAGAGTGTGTAACTTACCCGCGGCCCCGACCGGAAGCGAGAGAAGGAACACCCAGGTGGTTTTAGTCGGTATGGTGCTTTTAGCTGAGTCCGACATATCCTTTCCGCCCCCCGGCGGGAAGGAATCCATAAAGGATTTCCCCTGGTAAAAAAAAAAAAAAAAAAAAAAAAAAAAAAAAGGTTGGGGGACCCCCCACAGTGCTTGCTTCCACGTAGCGTTCCCCGGGCAACGACCTGGTCCTGTCACCGTAACGGAGTGGCAGGCCAGTGATCGGCGAAAGTGCACTGTGCGTTGAAGAATTTTTGCGGACTCTTCAACACTTGCGGCGGCTATGCCAAAACTACCATCGCGGGACGCCTCCGGGCGGTTCCTAAAAGGCCCTTCTCAGGGCCAACCAAAAGGCCCTTCTCAGGGCCAAACCAAAGGCCCTTCTCAGGGCCAAACCAAAGGCCCTTCTCAGGGCCACGCTGGCGATGACAGTATGGCGTCGGAGGTTTGCCGCCCATCACCGGGTGGCATGTTCCGCAGACTGTCGGTCGACGTGTTGTCGGACTCCGACAACGAGTCGCTCGTTCCGGAGTCAGACGGAAGTTCGGCGATGGATCGCTTCCGCTTACAAAAGCGGAAGCGATCCTTCCTGAAGGACGGCGGCGAAGGCTCCTCGGACTCCACGAGGAGTGCTAAGCCAAAAAAGAAGGCGAAGGCCAAAAAGCCCTCCACTGTGGTTGACACCCACGACGTGGGTCTGGCGGACGCCCAACGTCAGTTGGACCTCGCACGAAGGGTTCAGCTCCAGGAAGACCTGGAAGAGAGGGTCGCCGCGAAGGAGATGCAGGCGCAGGCCGCCCGGGCTAAGTCCGGGTACGGTGCGTCTAGCATCTTATACGCGGACCACTCGCTGGCCGAGCTGGAGCGCATGGCGCAGGAGGACGAAGAGGAGATCAAGTTGGTCGCCTCTAAGTCCTCCAATCTAAAAGGGACTTTCCAAAAGTCCCTTAAGTGTAGGGCCGCCAGCATGGGTGGCATCATCCGGGAGCTGGTGCAACGCACAGCCACCGACGAGACGCGGCAACTGCAGGCGAAGTTAGATCGCCTGCAGTCGGAGGTCAGCCAGCTGCATAAGAAGCTGGCTGAGGTCACGGCCCAGCCAACCCAAGCTGAGCCAAGACCTGCGGTGGAGGGCCCTTCCTCCTCTTCCAACCTTGAGGATGTCATCCGCAAGGTTGTGATGGAGGAAAGGGCATTTACGAGAGCCTGCCTCGCTGGCATCGAGGACAGGCTCTTGCCCGAAAAGCGCCTCCGACCGCCCCTCGCGGCGGACAAGAGGCCGTGCGAGCCTGGGCCATCCTCCCAAAGGGAGGACGCCCTTCTCCCTTCCACCACCCCGTCCACCCAGCCGTGGACGAAGGTGGTCAAAAAGGGGAAGAGCACGGCCAAGAAGGCGAGAGCGGTCGCCGCCCCTGCCTCCCCAGCCAACATCTCCCCTCCCTGCCCGTCCCAGACGACCGGCAAGGGGAAGGGGAAGGGGAAGGGGCAAAAGTCGGCCCCTAAGCCCGCCACCGCTGCTCCGGCAGCTAAAAGGGCCCCTGCCGGTGGGAGAAAAACCCTAGTTTCTCCCAAAACCGCGGCCGTCGTGGTGACGCTCACCGCGGAGGCTGCGGAGCGTGGTGAGACGTACGAGTCCGTGCTGAAACGGGCTCGTACCAACGCCGATCCCACCAAGTTGGGAATCGGCGCCATCACGTGCCGCCAGACCCAAGCCGGGGCTCGTATTTTCGAGTTCCCGGGGGCCCAGGGCGGCACCAACGCAGACCTCTTCGCAACGAAGTTGCAAGAGGTCATCGCGGACGCGGCCAAGGTGGTAAGGCCCGTCAAGTCGGCGGCCCTCGAGGTGACCAATCTGGACGATTCGGTCACCAAAGAGGAGGTCGTGGCGGCGCTCGCAGCAATAGGGGGCTGCAACACCGCAGCGGTACAGGGTCGGGCTATCAGGCCCGGCCGCGGCGGCATGGGCACAATCCGCCTGGAGTGCCCGGTCACCGCAGCTAAGGCCGTCCTTGCCAAGGGGCGGCTTGCCGTCGGGTTTGGGTCGTGTGTGGTCCGAGCACTTGGTGAGCAGCCTTTGCGCTGCTACAAGTGCTTCGGAATCGGCCACACACGGGCCCTCTGTCCGTCCAAGGTGGACAGGTCGGACGCCTGTTACCGCTGCGGTAAGGAGGGGCACATGTCCGCCTCCTGCACGGCCGCCAAGCCGCACTGCGCGGTGTGCGCCGCCAGTGGCCGCCCGGCGGACCACGTGATGAGGGGGAGGAACTGCAATCCTCCCCCAAAGAAGGGCAAAGCGCAGGCGCCGTCCCAGCCTGCCGCTACCACCATCGTCCCTGAGGCTGGGACCTCGGCGGCCGACGAAGGGGGTGCGATGGCCGAATGATGGATAGGTCCGGACATCGCATCCTACAGGCGAATACTAACCACTGTAAAGCAGCCCAGGACCTGCTGATGCAGTCCCTGGCTGAGTGGTTAGTAGACGTTGCGGTGGTCGCCGAGCCGTACTCTGTCCCTGGCCGTTGGCTGGGTGATCGGGACGGCTCGGTGGCGTTGGTGTCGCGGTCTTCCACGGACTCCCCTCCCCTCTCGCTCTTAGAGAGGGGACCGGGATACGTGGCCGCCGCGTGGGGAGAAATAGCCCTGGTGGGGGTCTATTTCTCCCCTAACCGCCCTTTACAGGACTTCGAGGATTTTCTCGAAGTCCTGACCGCAGTAGTCGGTAGGGCGGCGCCGCGCCAGGTCGCCGTATTGGGCGACCTGAACGCCAAGTCGGCGGCCTGGGGCAACCGGGCCGCCTCTTGCAACGTCCACGGGCAGGCCGTCGAATTTTGGGCGGCCTCGTCGGGCGTGTCCCTCCTAAATAGAGGGACGGCCCACACGTGTGTGCGGCAACGGGGAGGGACGGTGGTGGACGTATCGTTCGCCACCCCCGCACTTGCCGCCCGCGTCGTCGGCTGGCGGGTGGAAACGGTGGAGACTTTGTCGGACCACCGATACGTGCGGTTCGACATCGTCTCCACCCAGAGCCCCCAGGGGATGGCCCGCTCGGGCCAGTCCCCCTTTCCACGGTGGGCTCAGATCCACCTGAACCGAGGGGCGGCCAAGGAGGCGGCGTTCGTCCAGGACTGGCTCACGCCTCCTGTCAATGTCCTGGACGTCGACGCCTCGGCGGTCCGACTGCGGGAGTCCCTGACCGAGGTGTGCAACTCCAGCATGCCTCGGTCTCGCCGCCCACCTCCCCGACGCGCCGTCTATTGGTGGTCGGAGGAGCTGGCGGGGCTCCGGGCCGCCTGCGTGGTGGCCAGGAGGGCCTACACGCGGAGTCGACGGCGGAGCGTGCGGGACGCGTCGAACGAGGACCTTCTCTACGCCTCGTACGTAGAGGCAAAGAAGGTCCTCAAGGCGGCCATGTTCGCCGCCGACGACGCGGCGAGGGCCGAAATGCTAGAGGGTCTCGACAGAGACCCGTACGGGAGACCGTATAAGGCGGCGCGGAATAAACTGCGCCCCTTCGGTCCCCCGCTAGCAGAGACCCTCGAGCCGGCGTTGCTGGATGGGGTGGTTCGGTCCTTGTTTCCAACAAGGACCAACTTCACCCCTCCAGTGATGGACCCCCCGCGGGAGGCGGCTCCGCCGGCGGAGGAGGTCCCTCCGGTCACGGGGGCGGAGTTTGGCGCGGCAACGCTTCGCCTCCGCGCCAAGAAAACCGCCCCCGGGCCGGACGGCGTCCCCGCAAGGGTGGTGGCCATTGCGGCCACCCAAATGGCGGACAGGTTTCGGGACCTCTTCAGCGCGTGTTTCACGGCTGGGAGGTTCCCGAAAACCTGGAAGGAGGGGCAACTGTGCCTCCTCCGTAAGGAGGGACGACCGGCAGACTCCCCCTCGGCATACCGACCCATCGTTCTGCTCGATGAGGTCGGTAAACTGTTCGAGGGGATCGTCGCCGGTCGGCTGAATGGCCTCCTGCGGGGGGTTGGGCCGAACCTGTCGGACGCCCAATTCGGTTTCCGAGTTGGGCGTTCGACAGTGGACGCGCTGGCCCGGCTGAAGGGCCAGGTGAGGGAGGCCGTGGAGTCTGGGGACGGAGTGTTGGCTGTGTCATTTGACATAGCCAACGCGTTCAATTCCGTCCCCCACTCCACGATCTTGGAGGCACTCCGGTACCACGGAGTGCCTTCATACTTGCGGGCCCTCTTGGCCAGCTACTTGGAGGACCGAGTGGTCCTCCTCGTAGACAAGGCTGGCCAAGTCCGGAGGTACGGCGCGGGGTCTGGTGTTCCACAGGGGTCGGTCCTAGGACCACTCCTGTGGAACATCGGCTTCGACTGGCTCCTGCGGGGATCCCTCCTCCCGGGCACGAGTGTCATCTGCTACGCGGATGACACTCTCCTCACTGCCCGGGGGAGGGATTTTAGGGAGGCAGCCAGTTTGGCCTCGGCTGGCGGATCCTTGGTCGCAGGAAGGATCCGCCGCCTCGGGTTGGGGGTTGCGCTGCACAAGACCGAGGCCGTGTTCTTCCACGGGCCTCGGCAGCGCATCCCTCCTGACGCCCACATCGTCGTGGAGGGCGTCAGGATCGGGGTGAGGACCCAGATGAAATATCTGGGCCTCACCCTGGACAGCAGGTGGCGCTTCGGCCCGCACTTCAGCGGGTTGTCAGCGCGCCTGCTGAAGGCGGCGAACGCCCTCTCGTGGCTCCTCCCAAACCTGGGAGGGCCGAAGGCGAGATGCCGGCTTTTGTATGCCGGCATCTTGAAGAGCATGGCCCTTTACGGGGCCCCCATCTGGGCGGACTCCCTCCACAGAAGGGAGAATGCGACCGCCATCCGCAGGCCCCAAAGGGCCATTGCACTGCGGGTGGCGAGAGCCTACCGCTCGGTGGGCTTTGCGGCAGCGTGCGCTCTGGCCGGCACCCCGCCTTGGGAACTCGAGGCAGGGGTGCTCGCCAGAGTGTACGAGTGGACGGCGGGGCGCAGGGCGCTCGGGGAGTACCCTGCCCCAGAAGAGCGGGAGGCCGTCCGCAGAGAGGCGAGGGACGCAACCGTCCAACATTGGACGGAGGCCCTCGCCACCGCAGCCTTCGGCCGCAGAACGTTGGATGCGCTCGGGCCAGTCCTGCAGGACTGGCTCGGGCGGTCCCACGGTTTCCTTTCTTTCCGTCTGGTGCAGGTGCTGTCCGGGCATGGCGTCTTCGGATCGTGCCTGCACCGGATCGGAAGAGAGGAGACCCCGGCCTGCCACGATTGTGGCGCGGCGGTGGACACGGCGCAGCACACCCTGGAGGTGTGTGCGTCGTGGTCTGAGCCGCGCCGCCAATTGATGGCGGTGGTCGGGCAGGACCTCTCGCTGCCCAGCGTGGTTTTAGCCATGCTGGGAAGCGAGGAGTCCTGGGCTGCGGTGGCCTCCTTTTGCGAGGAAGTAATTTCGCAAAAGGAGGCGGCGGAGCGGGCGCGGGAGGAAGACCCTCTCGCAGCGCCACTCCGCAGGCGACGAACGGGTCGGAGAAGGCGATTGCACGACAATCGTCTTCCCCCTCCTGGTGGAGGATAGCGGGAGACAGGCGCGGGGGCGTCTTCTCCCGCATTGCACGTATCCTCCACTTCCGCCGGGTGGGAATGACCGCGAGCACTCGCGGTTATTCTCGGGCCCCTCTCCCAGGGTGGGGAGGGGGGTGAAGGGCTCGCCGTAAAGGCGGGCGGTCGTCGGCGGGGGGCTGGATGGAAAGGCTGTGCCGGATTCCCAGTTCCCCTCCATATAGGCGATGCGGGAGTGCCGCTGGGTCGTTTAGTGGGTATACCGGTGGGGAGTACCGGGAGTCCCACATAACCCTTCCGTCCCCCGACGGGAGGGTATGCATAAAGCATTTTTCCCAGCGTCAAAAAAAAAAAAAAAAAAAAAAAAAAAAAGGTTAGGTTAGGTTGGGCGGGTCTGGGTTTATCCATTAGTAGTTGCTATGCCTAGCTTGCGGCTTCGGTCGCTTGTGTTGGATAAATCTAGGCCTTCATTACTCGGCTCTGGGAGCGAGTAATGAGGTGAATGGCGTTGAGGGAGAGCGCAGGTCGTATAGATCCTCAAGGCAAGTCTGGTGGGGTCATTCCTTCTCGCGGTTGCTGCCCGTTATTGGTCTATTTCCATCAGAAATAGACGTAACAGAAACCACCAGGCGCCGAAACTCTGTCGGTGGGGTAGGATGGGTAGGTAGGACGGGATGGGCTGGTGGAGCCATCACTGGATATAGGATAGCCTTCATAGGCTAAATCGTAACCCCGCAACATGGTCGTGGTCATGTTTCGCGATCTGAGCGGGGCCGATAAGCGGACACGCCCTTTTCAGGGCGCGTTGGTAGGGGAAACTTGCAGGGGAGCTCACCCCTAGTGAAAAAAAGAGACGACGATGTGGAGCATTGGAGTTAAGGAAAAATGGATTTAAGCAGTTGTAAATTTGGTCCCCAGGTGGGTCCCCGAAAGGGGGAATCCCACCCCTCTACCTCATCCGAGGTAGAGGGCTGCCCCTCGTACTCTGGGGGGGGCAGCGACTGCTTCGTAGCCAGGCAATCCGCCCGGCTCCGTGAACGCAACTCTGGCAATACCCTGACACTGGACACTGATTTGGCAAGCGATATGGATAACGTTGTTATGGAGGTGGAAGCATGCGCCCCGAAGGCGTGTGGTGACACCGCTGACCCTATTCTAAATAAGGACACTGAGGCGGAAGCGTGCACCCCGAAGGTGTGCGTGGAGGCAAACGACCCCTGCATGAAGAAGGACCTGAGAGTTGTAGTAACGCGCCAGTCGGATTCGTTGCTTGCGAAGGCTATGTTTAAGGCACCAACGCGGGACGCCTCCAGGCGTTTCAAAAGAGGCCCTTCTAAGGGCCAACCAAAAAGCCCTCTTCAGGGCCCTGCGGACGATGCTTCGGCGTCAGAAGCTAGCTGCGCACCATCTGCAGCTAGCTTATATTACAAGGCAAACGAGTTTTCGGACTCCGATAATGCGCTTGAGTCGGACGCAAGTTCGGCGATGGAGGTCGAAGATCGCCTTCAAAAGCGCAAGCGGGCCTTTCTAAAGGATAGGAGTGAAGGCTCCTCGGACTCGGCGGGGAGCACCAAGTCGAAAAAGTCGAAGGCCAAAAAGCCGACTTCATCTTCGACAATGGTGGACACCCACGACGTGGGTCTGGCGGTTGCCCAACGGCAGTTGGATTTGGCTCGGCGGGAGCAACTCCAGCAAGATCTAGAGGAGAGTGTCGCCGCTAAAGAGCAGAAGGCGCGCACCGCCCGGGCCAAGTCTGGGTACGGCGCATCCAGCGTCTTGTACGCGGACTACTCGCTGGCGGAGCTGGAGCGGATGGCGCGAGAGGATGAAGAGGGTATAAAGGAGGTCGCCTCTAAGTCCTCCAGTCTTAAAGGGACTTTCCAAAAGTCCCTTAAATGCAGGGCCGCCAGCATGAGCGGCATTGTCCGGGAGCTGGTACAGCGCACAGCGACCGACGAGACGCGGCAATTGCAGGCGAAGGTAGATCGTCTGCAATCGGAGGTAAGCCAGCTGCATAAGAAGCTGGCTGAGCTCACGGCTCGGCCAGCTCAAGCCGAGCCGAGACCTGCGCCCGAAAGTCTCTCCTCCTCCAACCTTGAGGATGTTATCCGCAAGGTAGTGATGGAGGAAAGGGCCTTCACGAGAGCCTGCCTTGCCGGCATAGAGGACAGGCTCTTGCCGGAGAAACGCCTCCGACCGCCTCTCGCGGCGGACAAGAGGCCGTGCGAGCCGAGGCCATCCTCCCAGAAGAAGGACGCAATGCTCCCTTCCACCACTCAGTCCAACCAGCCGTGGACGGAAGTGGTCAAGAAGGGGAAGGGCAAGGCCAAAAAGAAGGCGAAAACGGTCGCCGCCCCTGCCTCCCCAACCAACACCTCCCCTACCTGCCCGTCCCAGGCGACCGGCAAGGGAAAGGGGAAGGGGAAGGGAAAAGAGTCGTCCCCCAGGCCCGCTGCCGCTGCCTCTGCAGCCAACAGGGCCCCAGCCGGTAGAAAGAAGCCACTAGTCCCTCCCAAGACTGCGGCCGTCGTGGTGACGCTCACTGCGGAGGCTGCGGAGCGGGGTGAGACGTACGAATCCGTCCTCAAGCGGGCTCGTACCAACGTCGATCCCATACAACTAGGGATCGGATCAGTGGCGTGCCGGAAGACACAAGCCGGGGCTCGAATTTTCGAATTCCCGGGGGCCCAGGCTGGCGCCAACGCGGACCTCTTCGCAACTAAATTGCGAGAGGCCATCGCGGATGCGGCCAAAGTGGTCAGGCCCGTCAAGTGTGCCACCTTGGAGGTGTCCAATCTGGACGATTCGGTCACCAAGGAGGAGCTGGTGACGGCGGTCGCAGCAATAGGGGGCTGTGAAATCGCAGCGGTAACGTGTCGGGACATCAGGCCCGGTCGCGGTGGCATGGGCACCATTCGCCTTGAGTGCCCGGTCGCCGCGGCCAAGGCCGTCCTTGCAAAGGGACGGCTTGCCGTCGGGTTTAGCTCGAGTGTGGTCCGGGCGCTTGAGGAGCAGCCTCTGCGCTGCTACAAGTGCTTCGGAATCGGGCACACTCGGGTCCTCTGCCCGTCCAAGGTGGACAGGTCGGACTGTTGTTACCGCTGCGGCAAGGCGGGGCACAGGTCCATCTCCTGCAAGGCCGCCACGCCGCACTGTGCGGTGTGCGCCGCCAGTGGCCGCCCGGCGGGTCACGTAATGAAGGGGAGGAATTGCAATCCTCCCCCAAAGAAGGGCAAAGCGCAGGCGCCGTCCCGGCCTGCCGCTACCGCCAGTGTCGTTGTCCCTGAAGCTGGGATCTCGGTGGCTGACGAGGAGGGTGCGATGTCCGAATGATGTATAGGACCGGACATCGCATTCTCCAGGCGAACACCAACCACTGCAAAGCAGCACAGGACCTGCTGATGCAGGCCATGGCTGAGTGGTTGGTAGACGTGGCGGTGGTTGCCGAGCCGTATTCGGTCCCCGGCCGTTGGCTGGGGGATCAGGACGACTTGGTGGCATTGGTGACGCGGTCTTTCACAGACTCCCCTCCCCTCTCGCTGTTAGAGAGGGGACTGGGATACGTGGCCGCCGCATGGGGAGATATAGCCCTGGTGGGCGTCTATTTCTCCCCAAACCGCCCTCTCCAAGATTTCGAGGACTTTCTCGAAATCCTCACCGCAGTCGTCGGTAGGGCGGCGCCGCGCCAGGTTGTCGTATTGGGCGACCTGAACGCCAAGTCGGTGGCTTGGGGCAACCCGGCCGCCACTTGCAACGTTCGTGGACGAGCCGTCGAGTTTTGGGCGGCCTCATCGGGCGTGTCCCTCCTAAACAGAGGGGCAGTCCACACGTGTGTGCGGCAACGGGGAGGGTAAGTCGTCGATGTCTCGTTTTCCATCCCCGCACTTGCTGCCCGCGTTGTTGACTGGCGGGTGGAAACGGTGGAGACCTTGTCGGACCACCGATATGTGCGGTTCGACATCTCCACCCAGAGCCTCCGGGTGGCGGTCCGCTCGGGCCGATCTCATTTTCCACGGTGGGCTCTCACTCACCTGGACCGGGGAGCGGCCAGGGAGGCGGCGTTCATCCAGGACTGGCTCACGCCTCCTATCAATGTCCAGGACGTGGACGCTGCAGCGGTCCAACTGCGAAAGTCCCTGGCCGAGGTATGCAACTCCAGCATGCCTCGGTCTCGCCGCCCACGTCCCCGTCGTGCCGTCTATTGGTGGTCGGAGGAACTAGCGGAGCTCCGGGCCGCCTGCGTGGTGGCAAGGCGGCAGTACACGCGGAGTCGACGGCGCAGCCGGCGAGACCCCGAAAACGAGGACCTTCTCTACGCCTCTTATGTAGAGGCAAAGAGGGTCCTCAATTTGGCAATGAACGCCGCCAAGGATGCGGCGCGAGCTGAGATGCTGGAGGGTCTCGATAGAGACCCGTACGGAAGACCGTACAAGGCGGCGCGGAACAAACTGCGCCCCTCTGGTCCCCCGCTGACGGAGTCTCTCGAGCCGGCATTGCTGGATGGGGTGGTTCGGTCCCTATTTCCACCCGGGACCAACTTCACCCCACCATTAATGGACCCCCCGCGGGGGGCGGTTCCGCCGGAGATAGAGATCCCTCCGATCACGGAGGTCGAATTCGGAGTGGCGGCGCTCCGTCTTCGCGGCAAGAAGACGGCCCCCGGGCCGGACGGCGTCCCCGCACGGGTGGTGGCCATAGCTGCAACCCAAATGGTGGATAGGTTTCGGGACCTCTTCGGCGCGTGTTTTGCGGCTGGAAGGTTCCCGAAACCCTGGAAAAAGGGGCAGTTGTGTCTTCTCCGTAAGGAGGGACGCCCGGCGGACACCCCCTCGGCATACCGGCCCATCGTTCTGCTCGATGAGGCTGGAAAGTTATTCGAGGGGGTCGTCGCTGCTCGGCTGAAGGGCCACCTGCGGGGGGTAGGGCCGGACCTGTCGGACGCCCAATTTGGTTTCCGAAGGAGGCGTTCGACGATTGACGCGCTGTCGCGGCTCAAGGGCCAAGTGCAGGAAGCCGTGCGGGCAGGGGACGGAGTTTTGGCTGTGTCATTTGACATAGCTAACGCCTTCAACTCTATCCCCCACCCGACAATACTAGAGGCGCTCCGCTACCATGGAGTGCCTCAGTACCTGCGGAGCCTCCTGGCCAACTACTTGGAGGAACGGGCGGTCCTTCTTGTAGACAAAGAGGGCCAGCTTCGGCGGTACGGCGCGGAGTCCGGTGTTCCACAGGGGTCCGTTCTAGGGCCACTCCTGTGGAACATCGGGTTCGACTGGCTCTTGCGAGGAGCTCTCCTCCGTGGCACGAGTGTCATTTGCTATGCGGATGACACTCTCCTCACTGCCCGAGGGAGGGATTTCAGAGAGGCGGCCAGTTTGGCATCGGCTGGCGGATCCTTGGTCGCGGGGAGGATCCGCCGTTTGGGACTAAAGGTTGCGCTGCACAAGACCGAGGCTGTGTTCTTCCACGGGCCTCGGCATCGCATCCATCCTGATGCCCACATAGTTGTGGCGGGCGTCAGGGTCGGAGTGAGGACCCAGATGAAGTATCTGGGTCTCATCCTGGACAGCAGGTGGCGCTTCGGCCCGCACTTCAGCGGGCTGTCGACGCGCCGAATCTGGGGGGGCCCAAAGCGCGATGCCGGCAGTTGTATGCCGGCATACTTAAGAGTATGGCCCTTTACGGGGCACCCATCTGGGCGGACTGCCTTAACAGGAGGGAGAACGCGACCGCTATCCGCAGGCCCCACAGGGCCATCGCGCAGCGGGTGACGAGAGCCTACCGCTCGGTGGGTTTTGCGGCGGCATGCGCTCTGGCCGGCACCCCACCCTGGGAGCTGGAGGCGTGGGTAATCGCCAGAGTGTACGAGTGGACGGCAAGGCGTAGGGCGCTCGGGGAGCACCCCACCCCGGAAGAGCGGGAGGCCGTCCGGCGAGAGGCGAAGGTCGCAATCGTCCACCATTGGAAGGAGGACCTCGCCTCTGCCGCGTTTGGCCGCCGAACGTTGGACGCGCTCGGACCAGTATTGCAAGACTGGCTCGGGCGATCCCACGGATTTCTCTCCTTCCGTCTTGTGCAGGTGTTGTCCGGGCATGGTTGCTTCGGATCATGCCTGCACCGGATAGGAAGGGAGGAAAACCCGTCGTGCCATGATTGTGGTGCGACGGAGGATACTGCGCAGCACACCCTCGAAGTGTGCCCGGCGTGGTCCGAGCCGCGTCGCGGCTTAGCGGCGATAGTCGGGCCGGACCTCTCGTTGCCCAGTGTGGTCAACTCTATGCTGGGAAGCGAAGGAGCCTGGACAGCGGTCGCCTCCTTTTGTGAGGACGTGATGTCTCAAAAGGAGGCGGCGGAGCGCACGCGGGAGGATGATCCCCTCGCGGCACCGCTCCGCAGGCGAAGAAGTGGGAGAAGAAGGCGATTGCATGACAATCACCTTCCCCCACCCGGTGGAGGATAGCGGGAGACAGGCGCGGGGGCGCCTTCTCTCTCCCGCATTGCACATATCCTCCACCTCTGTCAGGCGGGAACGGCCGAGCACTCGCGGTCGTTCCTGGGCCCCTCCCTGCTGGGAGGAGCATGCGGGTCCCGCTGTAAAGGCGGGCGGTCGTCGGCGGGGGATTGGAAGTAAAGGCTTTTGCCGGTTTCCCAATCCTCCTCCACGCAGACGATGCCGGAGTGCCGCTGGGTCGTTTAGTGGGTATACCGGTCCTATATAGACCGGGGAGTCCCACATACCCCTCCCATCCCCCAATGGGGGGGCATGCGTAACGCATTTTTCCAAGCGCAAAAAAAAAAAAAAAAAAAAAAAAAAAGGTTAGGTTAGGTTAGGTTTTCACTTCAGCGGCCCGCACTTCAGCGGGCTGTCGACGCGCCTTTTGAAGACCGCGGCAGCGCTCGCGTGGCTTCTCCCGAATCTGGGGGGGCTCAAAGCGCGATGCCGGCAGTTGTATGCCGGCATACTTAAGAGTATGGCCCTTTACGGGGCACCCATCTGGGCGGACTGCCTTAACAGGAGGGAGAACGCGACCGCTATCCGCAGGCCCCAAAGGGCCATCGCGCAGCGGGTGACGAGAGCCTACCGCTCGGTGGGTTTTGCGGCGGCATGCGCTCTGGCCGGCACCCCACCCTGGGAGCTGGAGGCGTGGGTAATCGCCAGAGTGTACGAGTGGACGGCAAGGCGTAGGGCGCTCGGGGAGCACCCCACCCCGGAAGAGCGGGAGGCCGTCCGGCGAGAGGCGAAGGTCGCAATCGTCCACCATTGGAAGGAGGACCTCGCCTCTGCCGCGTTTGGCCGCCGAACGTTGGACGCGCTCGGACCAGTATTGCAAGACTGGCTCGGGCGATCCCACGGATTTCTCTCCTTCCGTCTTGTGCAGGTGTTGTCCGGGCATGGTTGCTTCGGATCATGCCTGCACCGGATAGGAAGGGAGGAAAACCCGTCGTGCCATGATTGTGGTGCGACGGAGGATACTGCGCAGCACACCCTCGAAGTGTGCCCGGCGTGGTCCGAGCCGCGTCGCGGTTTAGCGGCGATAGTCGGGCCGGACCTCTCGCTGCCCAGTGTGGTCAACTCTATGCTGGGAAGCGAAGGGGCCTGGACAGCGGTCGCCTCCTTTTGTGAGGACGTGATGTCTCAAAAGGAGGCGGCGGAGCGCACGCGGGAGGATGATCCCCTCGCGGCACCGCTCCGCAGGCGAAGAAGTGGGAGAAGAAGGCGATAGCATGACAATCACCTTCCCCCACCCGGTGGAGGATAGCGGGAGACAGGCGCGGGGGCGCCTTCTCTCTCCCGCATTGCACATATCCTCCACCTCTGTCAGGCGGGAACGGCCGAGCACTCGCGGTCGTTCCTGGGCCCCTCCCTGCTGGGAGGAGCATGCGGGTCCCGCTGTAAAGGCGGGCGGTCGTCGGCGGGGGATTGGAAGTAAAGGCTTTTGCCGGTTTCCCAATCCTCCTCCACGCAGACGATGCCGGAGTGCCGCTGGGTCGTTTAGTGGGTATACCGGTCCTATATAGACCGGGGAGTCCCACATACCCCTCCCATCCCCCAATGGGGGGGCATGCGTAACGCATTTTTCCCAGCGCAAAAAAAAAAAAAAAAAAAAGGTTAGGTTAGGTTAGGTTTTCACTTCAGCGGCCCGCACTTCAGCGGGCTGTCGACGCGCCTTTTGAAGACCGCGGCAGCGCTCGCGTGGCTTCTCCCGAATCTGGGGGGGCTCAAAGCGCGATGCCGGCAGTTGTATGCCGGCATACTTAAGAGTATGGCCCTTTACGGGGCACCCATCTGGGCGGACTGCCTTAACAGGAGGGAGAACGCGACCGCTATCCGCAGGCCCCAAAGGGCCATCGCGCAGCGGGTGACGAGAGCCTACCGCTCGGTGGGTTTTGCGGCGGCATGCGCTCTGGCCGGCACCCCACCCTGGGAGCTGGAGGCGTGGGTAATCGCCAGAGTGTACGAGTGGACGGCAAGGCGTAGGGCGCTCGGGGAGCACCCCACCCCGGAAGAGCGGGAGGCCGTCCGGCGAGAGGCGAAGGTCGCAATCGTCCACCATTGGAAGGAGGACCTCGCCTCTGCCGCGTTTGGCCGCCGAACGTTGGACGCGCTCGGACCAGTATTGCAAGACTGGCTCGGGCGATCCCACGGATTTCTCTCCTTCCGTCTTGTGCAGGTGTTGTCCGGGCATGGTTGCTTCGGATCATGCCTGCACCGGATAGGAAGGGAGGAAAACCCGTCGTGCCATGATTGTGGTGCGACGGAGGATACTGCGCAGCACACCCTCGAAGTGTGCCCGGCGTGGTCCGAGCCGCGTCGCGGTTTAGCGGCGATAGTCGGGCCGGACCTCTCGCTGCCCAGTGTGGTCAACTCTATGCTGGGAAGCGAAGGGGCCTGGACAGCGGTCGCCTCCTTTTGTGAGGACGTGATGTCTCAAAAGGAGGCGGCGGAGCGCACGCGGGAGGATGATCCCCTCGCGGCACCGCTCCGCAGGCGAAGAAGTGGGAGAAGAAGGCGATTGCATGACAATCACCTTCCCCCACCCGGTGGAGGATAGCGGGAGACAGGCGCGGGGGCGCCTTCTCTCTCCCGCATTGCACATATCCTCCACCTCTGTCAGGCGGGAACGGCCGAGCACTCGCGGTCGTTCCTGGGCCCCTCCCTGCTGGGAGGAGCATGCGGGTCCCGCTGTAAAGGCGGGCGGTCGTCGGCGGGGGATTGGAAGTAAAGGCTTTTGCCGGTTTCCCAATCCTCCTCCACGCAGACGATGCCGGAGTGCCGCTGGGTCGTTTAGTGGGTATACCGGTCCTATATAGACCGGGGAGTCCCACATACCCCTCCCATCCCCCAATGGGGGGGCATGCGTAACGCATTTTTCCCAGCGCAAAAAAAAAAAAAAAAAAAAAAAAAAAAAAAAGGTTAGGTTAGGTTAGGTTTTCACTTCAGCGGCCCGCACTTCAGCGGGCTGTCGACGCGCCTTTTGAAGACCGCGGCAGCGCTCGCGTGGCTTCTCCCGAATCTGGGGGGGCTCAAAGCGCGATGCCGGCAGTTGTATGCCGGCATACTTAAGAGTATGGCCCTTTACGGGGCACCCATCTGGGCGGACTGCCTTAACAGGAGGGAGAACGCGACCGCTATCCGCAGGCCCCAAAGGGCCATCGCGCAGCGGGTGACGAGAGCCTACCGCTCGGTGGGTTTTGCGGCGGCATGCGCTCTGGCCGGCACCCCACCCTGGGAGCTGGAGGCGTGGGTAATCGCCAGAGTGTACGAGTGGACGGCAAGGCGTAGGGCGCTCGGGGAGCACCCCACCCCGGAAGAGCGGGAGGCCGTCCGGCGAGAGGCGAAGGTCGCAATCGTCCACCATTGGAAGGAGGACCTCGCCTCTGCCGCGTTTGGCCGCCGAACGTTGGACGCGCTCGGACCAGTATTGCAAGACTGGCTCGGGCGATCCCACGGATTTCTCTCCTTCCGTCTTGTGCAGGTGTTGTCCGGGCATGGTTGCTTCGGATCATGCCTGCACCGGATAGGAAGGGAGGAAAACCCGTCGTGCCATGATTGTGGTGCGACGGAGGATACTGCGCAGCACACCCTCGAAGTGTGCCCGGCGTGGTCCGAGCCGCGTCGCGGTTTAGCGGCGATAGTCGGGCCGGACCTCTCGCTGCCCAGTGTGGTCAACTCTATGCTGGGAAGCGAAGGGGCCTGGACAGCGGTCGCCTCCTTTTGTGAGGACGTGATGTCTCAAAAGGAGGCGGCGGAGCGCACGCGGGAGGATGATCCCCTCGCGGCACCGCTCCGCAGGCGAAGAAGTGGGAGAAGAAGGCGATTGCATGACAATCACCTTCCCCCACCCGGTGGAGGATAGCGGGAGACAGGCGCGGGGGCGCCTTCTCTCTCCCGCATTGCACATATCCTCCACCTCTGTCAGGCGGGAACGGCCGAGCACTCGCGGTCGTTCCTGGGCCCCTCCCTGCTGGGAGGAGCATGCGGGTCCCGCTGTAAAGGCGGGCGGTCGTCGGCGGGGGATTGGAAGTAAAGGCTTTTGCCGGTTTCCCAATCCTCCTCCACGCAGACGATGCCGGAGTGCCGCTGGGTCGTTTAGTGGGTATACCGGTCCTATATAGACCGGGGAGTCCCACATACCCCTCCCATCCCCCAATGGGGGGGCATGCGTAACGCATTTTTCCCAGCGCAAAAAAAAAAAAAAAAAAAAAAAAAAAAAAAAGGTTAGGTTAGGTTAGGTTTTCACTTCAGCGGCCCGCACTTCAGCGGGCTGTCGACGCGCCTTTTGAAGACCGCGGCAGCGCTCGCGTGGCTTCTCCCGAATCTGGGGGGGCTCAAAGCGCGATGCCGGCAGTTGTATGCCGGCATACTTAAGAGTATGGCCCTTTACGGGGCACCCATCTGGGCGGGCTGCCTTAACAGGAGGGAGAACGCGACCGCTATCCGCAGGCCCCAAAGGGCCATCGCGCAGCGGGTGACGAGAGCCTACCGCTCGGTGGGTTTTGCGGCGGCATGCGCTCTGGCCGGCACCCCACCCTGGGAGCTGGAGGCGTGGGTAATCGCCAGAGTGTACGAGTGGACGGCAAGGCTTAGGGCGCTCGGGGAGCACCCCACCCCGGAAGAGCGGGAGGCCGTCCGGCGAGAGGCGAAGGTCGCAATCGTCCACCATTGGAAGGAGGACCTCGCCTCTGCCGCGTTTGGCCGCCGAACGTTGGACGCGCTCGGACCAGTATTGCAAGACTGGCTCGGGCGATCCCACGGATTTCTCTCCTTCCGTCTTGTGCAGGTGTTGTCCGGGCATGGTTGCTTCGGATCATGCCTGCACCGGATAGGAAGGGAGGAAAACCCGTCGTGCCATGATTGTGGTGCGACGGAGGATACTGCGCAGCACACCCTCGAAGTGTGCCCGGCGTGGTCCGAGCCGCGTCGCGGCTTAGCGGCGATAGTCGGGCCGGACCTCTCGTTGCCCAGTGTGGTCAACTCTATGCTGGGAAGCGAAGGAGCCTGGACAGCGGTCGCCTCGTTTTGTGAGGACGTGATGTCTCAAAAGGAGGCGGCGGAGCGCACGCGGGAGGATGATCCCCTCGCGGCACCGCTCCGCAGGCGAAGAAGTGGGAGAAGAAGGCGACTGCATGACAATCACCTTCCCCCACCCGGTGGAGGATAGCGGGAGACAGGCGCGGGGGCGCCTTCTCTCTCCCGCATTGCACATATCCTCCACCTCTGTCAGGCGGGAACGGCCGAGCACTCGCGGTCGTTCCTGGGCCCCTCCCTGCTGGGAGGAGCATGCGGGTCCCGCTGTAAAGGCGGGCGGTCGTCGGCGGGGGATTGGAAGTAAAGGCTTTTGCCGGTTTCCCAATCCTCCTCCACGCAGACGATGCCGGAGTGCCGCTGGGTCGTTTAGTGGGTATACCGGTCCTATATAGACCGGGGAGTCCCACATACCCCTCCCATCCCCCAATGGGGGGGCATGCGTAACGCATTTTTCCCAGCGCAAAAAAAAAAAAAAAAAAAAAAAAAAAGGTTAGGTTAGGTTAGGTTTTCACTTCAGCGGCCCGCACTTCAGCGGGCTGTCGACGCGCCTTTTGAAGACCGCGGCAGCGCTCGCGTGGCTTCTCCCGAATCTGGGGGGGCTCAAAGCGCGATGCCGGCAGTTGTATGCCGGCATACTTAAGAGTATGGCCCTTTACGGGGCACCCATCTGGGCGGACTGCCTTAACAGGAGGGAGAACGCGACCGCTATCCGCAGGCCCCAAAGGGCCATCGCGCAGCGGGTGACGAGAGCCTACCGCTCGGTGGGTTTTGCGGCGGCATGCGCTCTGGCCGGCACCCCACCCTGGGAGCTGGAGGCGTGGGTAATCGCCAGAGTGTACGAGTGGACGGCAAGGCGTAGGGCGCTCGGGGAGCACCCCACCCCGGAAGAGCGGGAGGCCGTCCGGCGAGAGGCGAAGGTCGCAATCGTCCACCATTGGAAGGAGGACCTCGCCTCTGCCGCGTTTGGCCGCCGAACGTTGGACGCGCTCGGACCAGTATTGCAAGACTGGCTCGGGCGATCCCACGGATTTCTCTCCTTCCGTCTTGTGCAGGTGTTGTCCGGGCATGGTTGCTTCGGATCATGCCTGCACCGGATAGGAAGGGAGGAAAACCCGTCGTGCCATGATTGTGGTGCGACGGAGGATACTGCGCAGCACACCCTCGAAGTGTGCCCGGCGTGGTCCGAGCCGCGTCGCGGTTTAGCGGCGATAGTCGGGCCGGACCTCTCGCTGCCCAGTGTGGTCAACTCTATGCTGGGAAGCGAAGGGGCCTGGACAGCGGTCGCCTCCTTTTGTGAGGACGTGATGTCTCAAAAGGAGGCGGCGGAGCGCACGCGGGAGGATGATCCCCTCGCGGCACCGCTCCGCAGGCGAAGAAGTGGGAGAAGAAGGCGATAGCATGACAATCACCTTCCCCCACCCGGTGGAGGATAGCGGGAGACAGGCGCGGGGGCGCCTTCTCTCTCCCGCATTGCACATATCCTCCACCTCTGTCAGGCGGGAACGGCCGAGCACTCGCGGTCGTTCCTGGGCCCCTCCCTGCTGGGAGGAGCATGCGGGTCCCGCTGTAAAGGCGGGCGGTCGTCGGCGGGGGATTGGAAGTAAAGGCTTTTGCCGGTTTCCCAATCCTCCTCCACGCAGACGATGCCGGAGTGCCGCTGGGTCGTTTAGTGGGTATACCGGTCCTATATAGACCGGGGAGTCCCACATACCCCTCCCATCCCCCAATGGGGGGGCATGCGTAACGCATTTTTCCCAGCGCAAAAAAAAAAAAAAAAAAAAAAAAAAAGGTTAGGTTAGGTTAGGTTTTCACTTCAGCGGGCTGTCGACGCGCCTTTTGAAGACCGCGGCAGCGCTCGCGTGGCTTCTCCCGAATCTGGGGGGGCTCAAAGCGCGATGCCGGCAGTTGTATGCCGGCATACTTAAGAGTATGGCCCTTTACGGGGCACCCATCTGGGCGGACTGCCTTAACAGGAGGGAGAACGCGACCGCTATCCGCAGGCCCCAAAGGGCCATCGCGCAGCGGGTGACGAGAGCCTACCGCTCGGTGGGTTTTGCGGCGGCATGCGCTCTGGCCGGCACCCCACCCTGGGAGCTGGAGGCGTGGGTAATCGCCAGAGTGTACGAGTGGACGGCAAGGCGTAGGGCGCTCGGGGAGCACCCCACCCCGGAAGAGCGGGAGGCCGTCCGGCGAGAGGCGAAGGTCGCAATCGTCCACCATTGGAAGGAGGACCTCGCCTCTGCCGCGTTTGGCCGCCGAACGTTGGACGCGCTCGGACCAGTATTGCAAGACTGGCTCGGGCGATCCCACGGATTTCTCTCCTTCCGTCTTGTGCAGGTGTTGTCCGGGCATGGTTGCTTCGGATCATGCCTGCACCGGATAGGAAGGGAGGAAAACCCGTCGTGCCATGATTGTGGTGCGACGGAGGATACTGCGCAGCACACCCTCGAAGTGTGCCCGGCGTGGTCCGAGCCGCGTCGCGGTTTAGCGGCGATAGTCGGGCTGGACCTCTCGCTGCCCAGTGTGGTCAACTCTATGCTGGGAAGCGAAGGGGCCTGGACAGCGGTCGCCTCCTTTTGTGAGGACGTGATGTCTCAAAAGGAGGCGGCGGAGCGCACGCGGGAGGATGATCCCCTCGCGGCACCGCTCCGCAGGCGAAGAAGTGGGAGAAGAAGGCGATTGCATGACAATCACCTTCCCCCACCCGGTGGAGGATAGCGGGAGACAGGCGCGGGGGCGCCTTCTCTCTCCCGCATTGCACATATCCTCCACCTCTGTCAGGCGGGAACGGCCGAGCACTCGCGGTCGTACCTGGGCCCCTCCCTGCTGGGAGGAGCATGCGGGTCCCGCTGTAAAGGCGGGCGGTCGTCGGCGGGGGATTGGAAGTAAAGGCTTTTGCCGGTTTCCCAATCCTCCTCCACGCAGACGATGCCGGAGTGCCGCTGGGTCGTTTAGTGGGTATACCGGTCCTATATAGACCGGGGAGTCCCACATACCCCTCCCATCCCCCAATGGGGGGGCATGCGTAACGCATTTTTCCCAGCGCAAAAAAAAAAAAAAAAAAAAAGGTTAGGTTAGGTTAGGTTTTCACTTCAGCGGCCCGCACTTCAGCGGGCTGTCGACGCGCCTTTTGAAGACCGCGGCAGCGCTCGCGTGGCTTCTCCCGAATCTGGGGGGGCTCAAAGCGCGATGCCGGCAGTTGTATGCCGGCATACTTAAGAGTATGGCCCTTTACGGGGCACCCATCTGGGCGGACTGCCTTAACAGGAGGGAGAACGCGACCGCTATCCGCAGGCCCCAAAGGGCCATCGCGCAGCGGGTGACGAGAGCCTACCGCTCGGTGGGTTTTGCGGCGGCATGCGCTCTGGCCGGCACCCCACCCTGGGAGCTGGAGGCGTGGGTAATCGCCAGAGTGTACGAGTGGACGGCAAGGCGTAGGGCGCTCGGGGAGCACCCCACCCCGGAAGAGCGGGAGGCCGTCCGGCGAGAGGCGAAGGTCGCAATCGTCCACCATTGGAAGGAGGACCTCGCCTCTGCCGCGTTTGGCCGCCGAACGTTGGACGCGCTCGGGCCAGTATTGCAAGACTGGCTCGGGCGATCCCACGGATTTCTTTCCTTCCGTCTTGTGCAGGTGTTGTCCGGGCATGGTTGCTTCGGATCATGCCTGCACCGGATAGGAAGGGAGGAAAACCCGTCGTGCCATGATTGTGGTTCGACGGAGGATACTGCGCAGCACACCCTCGAAGTGTGCCCGGCGTGGTCCGAGCCGCGTCGCGGTTTAGCGGCGATAGTCGGGCCGGACCTCTCGCTGCCCAGTGTGGTCAACTCTATGCTGGGAAGCGAAGGGGCCTGGACAGCGGTCGCCTCCTTTTGTGAGGACGTGATGTCTCAAAAGGAGGCGGCGGAGCGCACGCGGGAGGATGATCCCCTCGCGGCACCGCTCCGCAGGCGAAGAAGTGGGAGAAGAAGGCGATTGCATGACAATCACCTTCCCCCACCCGGTGGAGGATAGCGGGAGACAGGCGCGGGGGCGCCTTCTCTCTCCCGCATTGCACATATCCTCCACCTCTGTCAGGCGGGAACGGCCGAGCACTCGCGGTCGTTCCTGGGCCCCTCCCTGCTGGGAGGAGCATGCGGGTCCCGCTGTAAAGGCGGGCGGTCGTCGGCGGGGGATTGGAAGTAAAGGCTTTTGCCGGTTTCCCAATCCTCCTCCACGCAGACGATGCCGGAGTGCCGCTGGGTCGTTTAGTGGGTATACCGGTCCTATATAGACCGGGGAGTCCCACATACCCCTCCCATCCCCCAATGGGGGGGCATGCGTAACGCATTTTTCCCAGCGCAAAAAAAAAAAAAAAAAAAAAAAAAAAAGGTTAGGTTAGGTTAGGTTTTCACTTCAGCGGCCCGCACTTCAGCGGGCTGTCGACGCGCCTTTTGAAGACCGCGGCAGCGCTCGCGTGGCTTCTCCCGAATCTGGGGGGGCTCAAAGCGCGATGCCGGCAGTTGTATGCCGGCATACTTAAGAGTATGGCCCTTTACGGGGCACCCATCTGGGCGGACTGCCTTAACAGGAGGGAGAACGCGACCGCTATCCGCAGGCCCCAAAGGGCCATCGCGCAGCGGGTGACGAGAGCCTACCGCTCGGTGGGTTTTGCGGCGGCATGCGCTCTGGCCGGCACCCCACCCTGGGAGCTGGAGGCGTGGGTAATCGCCAGAGTGTACGAGTGGACGGCAAGGCGTAGGGCGCTCGGGGAGCACCCCACCCCGGAAGAGCGGGAGGCCGTCCGGCGAGAGGCGAAGGTCGCAATCGTCCACCATTGGAAGGAGGACCTCGCCTCTGCCGCGTTTGGCCGCCGAACGTTGGACGCGCTCGGGCCAGTATTGCAAGACTGGCTCGGGCGATCCCACGGATTTCTTTCCTTCCGTCTTGTGCAGGTGTTGTCCGGGCATGGTTGCTTCGGATCATGCCTGCACCGGATAGGAAGGGAGGAAAACCCGTCGTGCCATGATTGTGGTTCGACGGAGGATACTGCGCAGCACACCCTCGAAGTGTGCCCGGCGTGGTCCGAGCCGCGTCGCGGTTTAGCGGCGATAGTCGGGCCGGACCTCTCGCTGCCCAGTGTGGTCAACTCTATGCTGGGAAGCGAAGGGGCCTGGACAGCGGTCGCCTCCTTTTGTGAGGACGTGATGTCTCAAAAGGAGGCGGCGGAGCGCACGCGGGAGGATGATCCCCTCGCGGCACCGCTCCGCAGGCGAAGAAGTGGGAGAAGAAGGCGATTGCATGACAATCACCTTCCCCCACCCGGTGGAGGATAGCGGGAGACAGGCGCGGGGGCCTTCTCTCTCCCGCATTGCACATATCCTCCACCTCTGTCAGGCGGGAACGGCCGAGCACTCGCGGTCGTTCCTGGGCCCCTCCCTGCTGGGAGGAGCATGCGGGTCCCGCTGTAAAGGCGGGCGGTCGTCGGCGGGGGATTGGAAGTAAAGGCTTTTGCCGGTTTCCCAATCCTCCTCCACGCAGACGATGCCGGAGTGCCGCTGGGTCGTTTAGTGGGTATACCGGTCCTATATAGACCGGGGAGTCCCACATACCCCTCCCATCCCCCAATGGGGGGGCATGCGTAACGCATTTTTCCCAGCGCAAAAAAAAAAAAAAAAAAAAAAAAAAGGTTAGGTTAGGTTAGGTTTTCACTTCAGCGGCCCGCACTTCAGCGGGCTGTCGACGCGCCTTTTGAAGACCGCGGCAGCGCTCGCGTGGCTTCTCCCGAATCTGGGGGGGCTCAAAGCGCGATGCCGGCAGTTGTATGCCGGCATACTTAAGAGTATGGCCCTTTACGGGGCACCCATCTGGGCGGACTGCCTTAACAGGAGGGAGAACGCGACCGCTATCCGCAGGCCCCAAAGGGCCATCGCGCAGCGGGTGACGAGAGCCTACCGCTCGGTGGGTTTTGCGGCGGCATGCGCTCTGGCCGGCACCCCACCCTGGGAGCTGGAGGCGTGGGTAATCGCCAGAGTGTACGAGTGGACGGCAAGGCGTAGGGCGCTCGGGGAGCACCCCACCCCGGAAGAGCGGGAGGCCGTCCGGCGAGAGGCGAAGGTCGCAATCGTCCACCATTGGAAGGAGGACCTCGCCTCTGCCGCGTTTGGCCGCCGAACGTTGGACGCGCTCGGGCCAGTATTGCAAGACTGGCTCGGGCGATCCCACGGATTTCTCTCCTTCCGTCTTGTGCAGGTGTTGTCCGGGCATGGTTGCTTCGGATCATGCCTGCACCGGATAGGAAGGGAGGAAAACCCGTCGTGCCATGATTGTGGTGCGACGGAGGATACTGCGCAGCACACCCTCGAAGTGTGCCCGGCGTGGTCCGAGCCGCGTCGCGGCTTAGCGGCGATAGTCGGGCCGGACCTCTCGTTGCCCAGTGTGGTCAACTCTATGCTGGGAAGCGAAGGAGCCTGGACAGCGGTCGCCTCGTTTTGTGAGGACGTGATGTCTCAAAAGGAGGCGGCGGAGCGCACGCGGGAGGATGATCCCCTCGCGGAACCGCTCCGCAGGCGAAGAAGTGGGAGAAGAAGGCGATTGCATGACAATCACCTTCCCCCACCCGGTGGAGGATAGCGGGAGACAGGCGCGGGGGCGCCTTCTCTCTCCCGCATTGCACATATCCTCCACCTCTGTCAGGCGGGAACGGCCGAGCACTCGCGGTCGTTCCTGGGCCCCTCCCTGCTGGGAGGAGCATGCGGGTCCCGCTGTAAAGGCGGGCGGTCGTCGGCGGGGGATTGGAAGTAAAGGCTTTTGCCGGTTTCCCAATCCTCCTCCACGCAGACGATGCCGGAGTGCCGCTGGGTCGTTTAGTGGGTATACCGGTCCTATATAGACCGGGGAGTCCCACATACCCCTCCCATCCCCCAATGGGGGGGCATGCGTAACGCATTTTTCCCAGCGCAAAAAAAAAAAAAAAAAAAAAAAAAAAAAAAAGGTTAGGTTAGGTTAGGTTTTCACTTCAGCGGCCCGCACTTCAGCGGGCTGTCGACGCGCCTTTTGAAGACCGCGGCAGCGCTCGCGTGGCTTCTCCCGAATCTGGGGGGGCTCAAAGCGCGATGCCGGCAGTTGTATGCCGGCATACTTAAGAGTATGGCCCTTTACGGGGCACCCATCTGGGCGGGCTGCCTTAACAGGAGGGAGAACGCGACCGCTATCCGCAGGCCCCAAAGGGCCATCGCGCAGCGGGTGACGAGAGCCTACCGCTCGGTGGGTTTTGCGGCGGCATGCGCTCTGGCCGGCACCCCACCCTGGGAGCTGGAGGCGTGGGTAATCGCCAGAGTGTACGAGTGGACGGCAAGGCTTAGGGCGCTCGGGGAGCACCCCACCCCGGAAGAGCGGGAGGCCGTCCGGCGAGAGGCGAAGGTCGCAATCGTCCACCATTGGAAGGAGGACCTCGCCTCTGCCGCGTTTGGCCGCCGAACGTTGGACGCGCTCGGACCAGTATTGCAAGACTGGCTCGGGCGATCCCACGGATTTCTCTCCTTCCGTCTTGTGCAGGTGTTGTCCGGGCATGGTTGCTTCGGATCATGCCTGCACCGGATAGGAAGGGAGGAAAACCCGTCGTGCCATGATTGTGGTGCGACGGAGGATACTGCGCAGCACACCCTCGAAGTGTGCCCGGCGTGGTCCGAGCCGCGTCGCGGCTTAGCGGCGATAGTCGGGCCGGACCTCTCGTTGCCCAGTGTGGTCAACTCTATGCTGGGAAGCGAAGGAGCCTGGACAGCGGTCGCCTCCTTTTGTGAGGACGTGATGTCTCAAAAGGAGGCGGCGGAGCGCACGCGGGAGGATGATCCCCTCGCGGCACCGCTCCGCAGGCGAAGAAGTGGGAGAAGAAGGCGATTGCATGACAATCACCTTCCCCCACCCGGTGGAGGATAGCGGGAGACAGGCGCGGGGGCGCCTTCTCTCTCCCGCATTGCACATATCCTCCACCTCTGTCAGGCGGGAACGGCCGAGCACTCGCGGTCGTTCCTGGGCCCCTCCCTGCTGGGAGGAGCATGCGGGTCCCGCTGTAAAGGCGGGCGGTCGTCGGCGGGGGATTGGAAGTAAAGGCTTTTGCCGGTTTCCCAATCCTCCTCCACGCAGACGATGCCGGAGTGCCGCTGGGTCGTTTAGTGGGTATACCGGTCCTATATAGACCGGGGAGTCCCACATACCCCTCCCATCCCCCAATGGGGGGGCATGCGTAACGCATTTTTCCCAGCGCAAAAAAAAAAAAAAAAAAAAAAAAAAGGTTAGGTTAGGTTAGGTTTTCACTTCAGCGGCCCGCACTTCAGCGGGCTGTCGACGCGCCTTTTGAAGACCGCGGCAGCGCTCGCGTGGCTTCTCCCGAATCTGGGGGGGCTCAAAGCGCGATGCCGGCAGTTGTATGCCGGCATACTTAAGAGTATGGCCCTTTACGGGGCACCCATCTGGGCGGACTGCCTTAACAGGAGGGAGAACGCGACCGCTATCCGCAGGCCCCAAAGGGCCATCGCGCAGCGGGTGACGAGAGCCTACCGCTCGGTGGGTTTTGCGGCGGCATGCGCTCTGGCCGGCACCCCACCCTGGGAGCTGGAGGCGTGGGTAATCGCCAGAGTGTACGAGTGGACGGCAAGGCGTAGGGCGCTCGGGGAGCACCCCACCCCGGAAGAGCGGGAGGCCGTCCGGCGAGAGGCGAAGGTCGCAATCGTCCACCATTGGAAGGAGGACCTCGCCTCTGCCGCGTTTGGCCGCCGAACGTTGGACGCGCTCGGACCAGTATTGCAAGACTGGCTCGGGCGATCCCACGGATTTCTCTCCTTCCGTCTTGTGCAGGTGTTGTCCGGGCATGGTTGCTTCGGATCATGCCTGCACCGGATAGGAAGGGAGGAAAACCCGTCGTGCCATGATTGTGGTGCGACGGAGGATACTGCGCAGCACACCCTCGAAGTGTGCCCGGCGTGGTCCGAGCCGCGTCGCGGTTTAGCGGCGATAGTCGGGCCGGACCTCTCGCTGCCCAGTGTGGTCAACTCTATGCTGGGAAGCGAAGGGGCCTGGACAGCGGTCGCCTCCTTTTGTGAGGACGTGATGTCTCAAAAGGAGGCGGCGGAGCGCACGCGGGAGGATGATCCCCTCGCGGCACCGCTCCGCAGGCGAAGAAGTGGGAGAAGAAGGCGATTGCATGACAATCACCTTCCCCCACCCGGTGGAGGATAGCGGGAGACAGGCGCGGGGGCGCCTTCTCTCTCCCGCATTGCACATATCCTCCACCTCTGTCAGGCGGGAACGGCCGAGCACTCGCGGTCGTTCCTGGGCCCCTCCCTGCTGGGAGGAGCATGCGGGTCCCGCTGTAAAGGCGGGCGGTCGTCGGCGGGGGATTGGAAGTAAAGGCTTTTGCCGGTTTCCCAATCCTCCTCCACGCAGACGATGCCGGAGTGCCGCTGGGTCGTTTAGTGGGTATACCGGTCCTATATAGACCGGGGAGTCCCACATACCCCTCCCATCCCCCAATGGGGGGGCATGCGTAACGCATTTTTCCCAGCGCAAAAAAAAAAAAAAAAAAAAAAAAAAAGGTTAGGTTAGGTTAGGTTTTCACTTCAGCGGCCCGCACTTCAGCGGGCTGTCGACGCGCCTTTTGAAGACCGCGGCAGCGCTCGCGTGGCTTCTCCCGAATCTGGGGGGGCTCAAAGCGCGATGCCGGCAGTTGTATGCCGGCATACTTAAGAGTATGGCCCTTTACGGGGCACCCATCTGGGCGGACTGCCTTAACAGGAGGGAGAACGCGACCGCTATCCGCAGGCCCCAAAGGGCCATCGCGCAGCGGGTGACGAGAGCCTACCGCTCGGTGGGTTTTGCGGCGGCATGCGCTCTGGCCGGCACCCCACCCTGGGAGCTGGAGGCGTGGGTAATCGCCAGAGTGTACGAGTGGACGGCAAGGCGTAGGGCGCTCGGGGAGCACCCCACCCCGGAAGAGCGGGAGGCCGTCCGGCGAGAGGCGAAGGTCGCAATCGTCCACCATTGGAAGGAGGACCTCGCCTCTGCCGCGTTTGGCCGCCGAACGTTGGACGCGCTCGGACCAGTATTGCAAGACTGGCTCGGGCGATCCCACGGATTTCTCTCCTTCCGTCTTGTGCAGGTGTTGTCCGGGCATGGTTGCTTCGGATCATGCCTGCACCGGATAGGAAGGGAGGAAAACCCGTCGTGCCATGATTGTGGTGCGACGGAGGATACTGCGCAGCACACCCTCGAAGTGTGCCCGGCGTGGTCCGAGCCGCGTCGCGGTTTAGCGGCGATAGTCGGGCCGGACCTCTCGCTGCCCAGTGTGGTCAACTCTATGCTGGGAAGCGAAGGGGCCTGGACAGCGGTCGCCTCCTTTTGTGAGGACGTGATGTCTCAAAAGGAGGCGGCGGAGCGCACGCGGGAGGATGATCCCCTCGCGGCACCGCTCCGCAGGCGAAGAAGTGGGAGAAGAAGGCGATTGCATGACAATCACCTTCCCCCACCCGGTGGAGGATAGCGGGAGACAGGCGCGGGGGCGCCTTCTCTCTCCCGCATTGCACATATCCTCCACCTCTGTCAGGCGGGAACGGCCGAGCACTCGCGGTCGTTCCTGGGCCCCTCCCTGCTGGGAGGAGCATGCGGGTCCCGCTGTAAAGGCGGGCGGTCGTCGGCGGGGGATTGGAAGTAAAGGCTTTTGCCGGTTTCCCAATCCTCCTCCACGCAGACGATGCCGGAGTGCCGCTGGGTCGTTTAGTGGGTATACCGGTCCTATATAGACCGGGGAGTCCCACATACCCCTCCCATCCCCCAATGGGGGGGCATGCGTAACGCATTTTTCCCAGCGCAAAAAAAAAAAAAAAAGGTTAGGTTAGGTTAGGTTTTCACTTCAGCGGCCCGCACTTCAGCGGGCTGTCGACGCGCCTTTTGAAGACCGCGGCAGCGCTCGCGTGGCTTCTCCCGAATCTGGGGGGGCTCAAAGCGCGATGCCGGCAGTTGTATGCCGGCATACTTAAGAGTATGGCCCTTTACGGGGCACCCATCTGGGCGGACTGCCTTAACAGGAGGGAGAACGCGACCGCTATCCGCAGGCCCCAAAGGGCCATCGCGCAGCGGGTGACGAGAGCCTACCGCTCGGTGGGTTTTGCGGCGGCATGCGCTCTGGCCGGCACCCCACCCTGGGAGCTGGAGGCGTGGGTAATCGCCAGAGTGTACGAGTGGACGGCAAGGCGTAGGGCGCTCGGGGAGCACCCCACCCCGGAAGAGCGGGAGGCCGTCCGGCGAGAGGCGAAGGTCGCAATCGTCCACCATTGGAAGGAGGACCTCGCCTCTGCCGCGTTTGGCCGCCGAACGTTGGACGCGCTCGGGCCAGTATTGCAAGACTGGCTCGGGCGATCCCACGGATTTCTTTCCTTCCGTCTTGTGCAGGTGTTGTCCGGGCATGGTTGCTTCGGATCATGCCTGCACCGGATAGGAAGGGAGGAAAACCCGTCGTGCCATGATTGTGGTTCGACGGAGGATACTGCGCAGCACACCCTCGAAGTGTGCCCGGCGTGGTCCGAGCCGCGTCGCGGTTTAGCGGCGATAGTCGGGCCGGACCTCTCGCTGCCCAGTGTGGTCAACTCTATGCTGGGAAGCGAAGGGGCCTGGACAGCGGTCGCCTCCTTTTGTGAGGACGTGATGTCTCAAAAGGAGGCGGCGGAGCGCACGCGGGAGGATGATCCCCTCGCGGCACCGCTCCGCAGGCGAAGAAGTGGGAGAAGAAGGCGATTGCATGACAATCACCTTCCCCCACCCGGTGGAGGATAGCGGGAGACAGGCGCGGGGGCCTTCTCTCTCCCGCATTGCACATATCCTCCACCTCTGTCAGGCGGGAACGGCCGAGCACTCGCGGTCGTTCCTGGGCCCCTCCCTGCTGGGAGGAGCATGCGGGTCCCGCTGTAAAGGCGGGCGGTCGTCGGCGGGGG
This sequence comes from Philereme transversata, assembly GCA_963924445.1. NCBI lineage: Eukaryota > Metazoa > Arthropoda > Insecta > Lepidoptera > Geometridae > Philereme > Philereme transversata. Next base: position 23,503,814 of record OZ004354.1, read on the forward strand.
ATTGGAAGTAAAGGCTTTTGCCGGTTTCCCAATCCTCCTCCACGCAGACGATGCCGGAGTGCCGCTGGGTCGTTTAGTGGGTATACCGGTCCTATATAGACCGGGGAGTCCCACATACCCCTCCCATCCCCCAATGGGGGGGCATGCGTAACGCATTTTTCCCAGCGCAAAAAAAAAAAAAAAAAAAAAAAAAAGGTTAGGTTAGGTTAGGTTTTCACTTCAGCGGCCCGCACTTCAGCGGGCTGTCGACGCGCCTTTTGAAGACCGCGGCAGCGCTCGCGTGGCTTCTCCCGAATCTGGGGGGGCTCAAAGCGCGATGCCGGCAGTTGTATGCCGGCATACTTAAGAGTATGGCCCTTTACGGGGCACCCATCTGGGCGGACTGCCTTAACAGGAGGGAGAACGCGACCGCTATCCGCAGGCCCCAAAGGGCCATCGCGCAGCGGGTGACGAGAGCCTACCGCTCGGTGGGTTTTGCGGCGGCATGCGCTCTGGCCGGCACCCCACCCTGGGAGCTGGAGGCGTGGGTAATCGCCAGAGTGTACGAGTGGACGGCAAGGCGTAGGGCGCTCGGGGAGCACCCCACCCCGGAAGAGCGGGAGGCCGTCCGGCGAGAGGCGAAGGTCGCAATCGTCCACCATTGGAAGGAGGACCTCGCCTCTGCCGCGTTTGGCCGCCGAACGTTGGACGCGCTCGGGCCAGTATTGCAAGACTGGCTCGGGCGATCCCACGGATTTCTCTCCTTCCGTCTTGTGCAGGTGTTGTCCGGGCATGGTTGCTTCGGATCATGCCTGCACCGGATAGGAAGGGAGGAAAACCCGTCGTGCCATGATTGTGGTGCGACGGAGGATACTGCGCAGCACACCCTCGAAGTGTGCCCGGCGTGGTCCGAGCCGCGTCGCGGCTTAGCGGCGATAGTCGGGCCGGACCTCTCGTTGCCCAGTGTGGTCAACTCTATGCTGGGAAGCGAAGGAGCCTGGACAGCGGTCGCCTCGTTTTGTGAGGACGTGATGTCTCAAAAGGAGGCGGCGGAGCGCACGCGGGAGGATGATCCCCTCGCGGAACCGCTCCGCAGGCGAAGAAGTGGGAGAAGAAGGCGATTGCATGACAATCACCTTCCCCCACCCGGTGGAGGATAGCGGGAGACAGGCGCGGGGGCGCCTTCTCTCTCCCGCATTGCACATATCCTCCACCTCTGTCAGGCGGGAACGGCCGAGCACTCGCGGTCGTTCCTGGGCCCCTCCCTGCTGGGAGGAGCATGCGGGTCCCGCTGTAAAGGCGGGCGGTCGTCGGCGGGGGATTGGAAGTAAAGGCTTTTGCCGGTTTCCCAATCCTCCTCCACGCAGACGATGCCGGAGTGCCGCTGGGTCGTTTAGTGGGTATACCGGTCCTATATAGACCGGGGAGTCCCACATACCCCTCCCATCCCCCAATGGGGGGGCATGCGTAACGCATTTTTCCCAGCGCAAAAAAAAAAAAAAAAAAAAAAAAAAAAAAAAGGTTAGGTTAGGTTAGGTTTTCACTTCAGCGGCCCGCACTTCAGCGGGCTGTCGACGCGCCTTTTGAAGACCGCGGCAGCGCTCGCGTGGCTTCTCCCGAATCTGGGGGGGCTCAAAGCGCGATGCCGGCAGTTGTATGCCGGCATACTTAAGAGTATGGCCCTTTACGGGGCACCCATCTGGGCGGGCTGCCTTAACAGGAGGGAGAACGCGACCGCTATCCGCAGGCCCCAAAGGGCCATCGCGCAGCGGGTGACGAGAGCCTACCGCTCGGTGGGTTTTGCGGCGGCATGCGCTCTGGCCGGCACCCCACCCTGGGAGCTGGAGGCGTGGGTAATCGCCAGAGTGTACGAGTGGACGGCAAGGCTTAGGGCGCTCGGGGAGCACCCCACCCCGGAAGAGCGGGAGGCCGTCCGGCGAGAGGCGAAGGTCGCAATCGTCCACCATTGGAAGGAGGACCTCGCCTCTGCCGCGTTTGGCCGCCGAACGTTGGACGCGCTCGGACCAGTATTGCAAGACTGGCTCGGGCGATCCCACGGATTTCTCTCCTTCCGTCTTGTGCAGGTGTTGTCCGGGCATGGTTGCTTCGGATCATGCCTGCACCGGATAGGAAGGGAGGAAAACCCGTCGTGCCATGATTGTGGTGCGACGGAGGATACTGCGCAGCACACCCTCGAAGTGTGCCCGGCGTGGTCCGAGCCGCGTCGCGGCTTAGCGGCGATAGTCGGGCCGGACCTCTCGTTGCCCAGTGTGGTCAACTCTATGCTGGGAAGCGAAGGAGCCTGGACAGCGGTCGCCTCCTTTTGTGAGGACGTGATGTCTCAAAAGGAGGCGGCGGAGCGCACGCGGGAGGATGATCCCCTCGCGGCACCGCTCCGCAGGCGAAGAAGTGGGAGAAGAAGGCGATTGCATGACAATCACCTTCCCCCACCCGGTGGAGGATAGCGGGAGACAGGCGCGGGGGCGCCTTCTCTCTCCCGCATTGCACATATCCTCCACCTCTGTCAGGCGGGAACGGCCGAGCACTCGCGGTCGTTCCTGGGCCCCTCCCTGCTGGGAGGAGCATGCGGGTCCCGCTGTAAAGGCGGGCGGTCGTCGGCGGGGGATTGGAAGTAAAGGCTTTTGCCGGTTTCCCAATCCTCCTCCACGCAGACGATGCCGGAGTGCCGCTGGGTCGTTTAGTGGGTATACCGGTCCTATATAGACCGGGGAGTCCCACATACCCCTCCCATCCCCCAATGGGGGGGCATGCGTAACGCATTTTTCCCAGCGCAAAAAAAAAAAAAAAAAAAAAAAAAAGGTTAGGTTAGGTTAGGTTTTCACTTCAGCGGCCCGCACTTCAGCGGGCTGTCGACGCGCCTTTTGAAGACCGCGGCAGCGCTCGCGTGGCTTCTCCCGAATCTGGGGGGGCTCAAAGCGCGATGCCGGCAGTTGTATGCCGGCATACTTAAGAGTATGGCCCTTTACGGGGCACCCATCTGGGCGGACTGCCTTAACAGGAGGGAGAACGCGACCGCTATCCGCAGGCCCCAAAGGGCCATCGCGCAGCGGGTGACGAGAGCCTACCGCTCGGTGGGTTTTGCGGCGGCATGCGCTCTGGCCGGCACCCCACCCTGGGAGCTGGAGGCGTGGGTAATCGCCAGAGTGTACGAGTGGACGGCAAGGCGTAGGGCGCTCGGGGAGCACCCCACCCCGGAAGAGCGGGAGGCCGTCCGGCGAGAGGCGAAGGTCGCAATCGTCCACCATTGGAAGGAGGACCTCGCCTCTGCCGCGTTTGGCCGCCGAACGTTGGACGCGCTCGGACCAGTATTGCAAGACTGGCTCGGGCGATCCCACGGATTTCTCTCCTTCCGTCTTGTGCAGGTGTTGTCCGGGCATGGTTGCTTCGGATCATGCCTGCACCGGATAGGAAGGGAGGAAAACCCGTCGTGCCATGATTGTGGTGCGACGGAGGATACTGCGCAGCACACCCTCGAAGTGTGCCCGGCGTGGTCCGAGCCGCGTCGCGGTTTAGCGGCGATAGTCGGGCCGGACCTCTCGCTGCCCAGTGTGGTCAACTCTATGCTGGGAAGCGAAGGGGCCTGGACAGCGGTCGCCTCCTTTTGTGAGGACGTGATGTCTCAAAAGGAGGCGGCGGAGCGCACGCGGGAGGATGATCCCCTCGCGGCACCGCTCCGCAGGCGAAGAAGTGGGAGAAGAAGGCGATTGCATGACAATCACCTTCCCCCACCCGGTGGAGGATAGCGGGAGACAGGCGCGGGGGCGCCTTCTCTCTCCCGCATTGCACATATCCTCCACCTCTGTCAGGCGGGAACGGCCGAGCACTCGCGGTCGTTCCTGGGCCCCTCCCTGCTGGGAGGAGCATGCGGGTCCCGCTGTAAAGGCGGGCGGTCGTCGGCGGGGGATTGGAAGTAAAGGCTTTTGCCGGTTTCCCAATCCTCCTCCACGCAGACGATGCCGGAGTGCCGCTGGGTCGTTTAGTGGGTATACCGGTCCTATATAGACCGGGGAGTCCCACATACCCCTCCCATCCCCCAATGGGGGGGCATGCGTAACGCATTTTTCCCAGCGCAAAAAAAAAAAAAAAAAAAAAAAAAAAGGTTAGGTTAGGTTAGGTTTTCACTTCAGCGGCCCGCACTTCAGCGGGCTGTCGACGCGCCTTTTGAAGACCGCGGCAGCGCTCGCGTGGCTTCTCCCGAATCTGGGGGGGCTCAAAGCGCGATGCCGGCAGTTGTATGCCGGCATACTTAAGAGTATGGCCCTTTACGGGGCACCCATCTGGGCGGACTGCCTTAACAGGAGGGAGAACGCGACCGCTATCCGCAGGCCCCAAAGGGCCATCGCGCAGCGGGTGACGAGAGCCTACCGCTCGGTGGGTTTTGCGGCGGCATGCGCTCTGGCCGGCACCCCACCCTGGGAGCTGGAGGCGTGGGTAATCGCCAGAGTGTACGAGTGGACGGCAAGGCGTAGGGCGCTCGGGGAGCACCCCACCCCGGAAGAGCGGGAGGCCGTCCGGCGAGAGGCGAAGGTCGCAATCGTCCACCATTGGAAGGAGGACCTCGCCTCTGCCGCGTTTGGCCGCCGAACGTTGGACGCGCTCGGACCAGTATTGCAAGACTGGCTCGGGCGATCCCACGGATTTCTCTCCTTCCGTCTTGTGCAGGTGTTGTCCGGGCATGGTTGCTTCGGATCATGCCTGCACCGGATAGGAAGGGAGGAAAACCCGTCGTGCCATGATTGTGGTGCGACGGAGGATACTGCGCAGCACACCCTCGAAGTGTGCCCGGCGTGGTCCGAGCCGCGTCGCGGTTTAGCGGCGATAGTCGGGCCGGACCTCTCGCTGCCCAGTGTGGTCAACTCTATGCTGGGAAGCGAAGGGGCCTGGACAGCGGTCGCCTCCTTTTGTGAGGACGTGATGTCTCAAAAGGAGGCGGCGGAGCGCACGCGGGAGGATGATCCCCTCGCGGCACCGCTCCGCAGGCGAAGAAGTGGGAGAAGAAGGCGATTGCATGACAATCACCTTCCCCCACCCGGTGGAGGATAGCGGGAGACAGGCGCGGGGGCGCCTTCTCTCTCCCGCATTGCACATATCCTCCACCTCTGTCAGGCGGGAACGGCCGAGCACTCGCGGTCGTTCCTGGGCCCCTCCCTGCTGGGAGGAGCATGCGGGTCCCGCTGTAAAGGCGGGCGGTCGTCGGCGGGGGATTGGAAGTAAAGGCTTTTGCCGGTTTCCCAATCCTCCTCCACGCAGACGATGCCGGAGTGCCGCTGGGTCGTTTAGTGGGTATACCGGTCCTATATAGACCGGGGAGTCCCACATACCCCTCCCATCCCCCAATGGGGGGGCATGCGTAACGCATTTTTCCCAGCGCAAAAAAAAAAAAAAAAGGTTAGGTTAGGTTAGGTTTTCACTTCAGCGGCCCGCACTTCAGCGGGCTGTCGACGCGCCTTTTGAAGACCGCGGCAGCGCTCGCGTGGCTTCTCCCGAATCTGGGGGGGCTCAAAGCGCGATGCCGGCAGTTGTATGCCGGCATACTTAAGAGTATGGCCCTTTACGGGGCACCCATCTGGGCGGACTGCCTTAACAGGAGGGAGAACGCGACCGCTATCCGCAGGCCCCAAAGGGCCATCGCGCAGCGGGTGACGAGAGCCTACCGCTCGGTGGGTTTTGCGGCGGCATGCGCTCTGGCCGGCACCCCACCCTGGGAGCTGGAGGCGTGGGTAATCGCCAGAGTGTACGAGTGGACGGCAAGGCGTAGGGCGCTCGGGGAGCACCCCACCCCGGAAGAGCGGGAGGCCGTCCGGCGAGAGGCGAAGGTCGCAATCGTCCACCATTGGAAGGAGGACCTCGCCTCTGCCGCGTTTGGCCGCCGAACGTTGGACGCGCTCGGGCCAGTATTGCAAGACTGGCTCGGGCGATCCCACGGATTTCTTTCCTTCCGTCTTGTGCAGGTGTTGTCCGGGCATGGTTGCTTCGGATCATGCCTGCACCGGATAGGAAGGGAGGAAAACCCGTCGTGCCATGATTGTGGTTCGACGGAGGATACTGCGCAGCACACCCTCGAAGTGTGCCCGGCGTGGTCCGAGCCGCGTCGCGGTTTAGCGGCGATAGTCGGGCCGGACCTCTCGCTGCCCAGTGTGGTCAACTCTATGCTGGGAAGCGAAGGGGCCTGGACAGCGGTCGCCTCCTTTTGTGAGGACGTGATGTCTCAAAAGGAGGCGGCGGAGCGCACGCGGGAGGATGATCCCCTCGCGGCACCGCTCCGCAGGCGAAGAAGTGGGAGAAGAAGGCGATTGCATGACAATCACCTTCCCCCACCCGGTGGAGGATAGCGGGAGACAGGCGCGGGGGCGCCTTCTCTCTCCCGCATTGCACATATCCTCCACCTCTGTCAGGCGGGAACGGCCGAGCACTCGCGGTCGTTCCTGGGCCCCTCCCTGCTGGGAGGAGCATGCGGGTCCCGCTGTAAAGGCGGGCGGTCGTCGGCGGGGGATTGGAAGTAAAGGCTTTTGCCGGTTTCCCAATCCTCCTCCACGCAGACGATGCCGGAGTGCCGCTGGGTCGTTTAGTGGGTATACCGGTCCTATATAGACCGGGGAGTCCCACATACCCCTCCCATCCCCCAATGGGGGGGCATGCGTAACGCATTTTTCCCAGCGCAAAAAAAAAAAAAAAAAAAAAAAAAAAAAAAAAAAAAAAAAAAAAAAAAAAAAGGTTAGGTTAGGTTAGGTTTTCACTTCAGCGGCCCGCACTTCAGCGGGCTGTCGACGCGCCTTTTGAAGACCGCGGCAGCGCTCGCGTGGCTTCTCCCGAATCTGGGGGGGCTCAAAGCGCGATGCCGGCAGTTGTATGCCGGCATACTTAAGAGTATGGCCCTTTACGGGGCACCCATCTGGGCGGACTGCCTTAACAGGAGGGAGAACGCGACCGCTATCCGCAGGCCCCAAAGGGCCATCGCGCAGCGGGTGACGAGAGCCTACCGCTCGGTGGGTTTTGCGGCGGCATGCGCTCTGGCCGGCACCCCACCCTGGGAGCTGGAGGCGTGGGTAATCGCCAGAGTGTACGAGTGGACGGCAAGGCGTAGGGCGCTCGGGGAGCACCCCACCCCGGAAGAGCGGGAGGCCGTCCGGCGAGAGGCGAAGGTCGCAATCGTCCACCATTGGAAGGAGGACCTCGCCTCTGCCGCGTTTGGCCGCCGAACGTTGGACGCGCTCGGGCCAGTATTGCAAGACTGGCTCGGGCGATCCCACGGATTTCTCTCCTTCCGTCTTGTGCAGGTGTTGTCCGGGCATGGTTGCTTCGGATCATGCCTGCACCGGATAGGAAGGGAGGAAAACCCGTCGTGCCATGATTGTGGTGCGACGGAGGATACTGCGCAGCACACCCTCGAAGTGTGCCCGGCGTGGTCCGAGCCGCGTCGCGGCTTAGCGGCGATAGTCGGGCCGGACCTCTCGTTGCCCAGTGTGGTCAACTCTATGCTGGGAAGCGAAGGAGCCTGGACAGCGGTCGCCTCGTTTTGTGAGGACGTGATGTCTCAAAAGGAGGCGGCGGAGCGCACGCGGGAGGATGATCCCCTCGCGGAACCGCTCCGCAGGCGAAGAAGTGGGAGAAGAAGGCGATTGCATGACAATCACCTTCCCCCACCCGGTGGAGGATAGCGGGAGACAGGCGCGGGGGCGCCTTCTCTCTCCCGCATTGCACATATCCTCCACCTCTGTCAGGCGGGAACGGCCGAGCACTCGCGGTCGTTCCTGGGCCCCTCCCTGCTGGGAGGAGCATGCGGGTCCCACTGTAAAGGCGGGCGGTCGTCGGCGGGGGATTGGAAGTAAAGGCTTTTGCCGGTTTCCCAATCCTCCTCCACGCAGACGATGCCGGAGTGCCGCTGGGTCGTTTAGTGGGTATACCGGTCCTATATAGACCGGGGAGTCCCACATACCCCTCCCATCCCCCAATGGGGGGGCATGCGTAACGCATTTTTCCCAGCGCAAAAAAAAAAAAAAAAAAAAAAAAAAAAAAAAAGGTTAGGTTAGGTTAGGTTTTCACTTCAGCGGCCCGCACTTCAGCGGGCTGTCGACGCGCCTTTTGAAGACCGCGGCAGCGCTCGCGTGGCTTCTCCCGAATCTGGGGGGGCTCAAAGCGCGATGCCGGCAGTTGTATGCCGGCATACTTAAGAGTATGGCCCTTTACGGGGCACCCATCTGGGCGGGCTGCCTTAACAGGAGGGAGAACGCGACCGCTATCCGCAGGCCCCAAAGGGCCATCGCGCAGCGGGTGACGAGAGCCTACCGCTCGGTGGGTTTTGCGGCGGCATGCGCTCTGGCCGGCACCCCACCCTGGGAGCTGGAGGCGTGGGTAATCGCCAGAGTGTACGAGTGGACGGCAAGGCTTAGGGCGCTCGGGGAGCACCCCACCCCGGAAGAGCGGGAGGCCGTCCGGCGAGAGGCGAAGGTCGCAATCGTCCACCATTGGAAGGAGGACCTCGCCTCTGCCGCGTTTGGCCGCCGAACGTTGGACGCGCTCGGACCAGTATTGCAAGACTGGCTCGGGCGATCCCACGGATTTCTCTCCTTCCGTCTTGTGCAGGTGTTGTCCGGGCATGGTTGCTTCGGATCATGCCTGCACCGGATAGGAAGGGAGGAAAACCCGTCGTGCCATGATTGTGGTGCGACGGAGGATACTGCGCAGCACACCCTCGAAGTGTGCCCGGCGTGGTCCGAGCCGCGTCGCGGCTTAGCGGCGATAGTCGGGCCGGACCTCTCGTTGCCCAGTGTGGTCAACTCTATGCTGGGAAGCGAAGGAGCCTGGACAGCGGTCGCCTCCTTTTGTGAGGACGTGATGTCTCAAAAGGAGGCGGCGGAGCGCACGCGGGAGGATGATCCCCTCGCGGCACCGCTCCGCAGGCGAAGAAGTGGGAGAAGAAGGCGATTGCATGACAATCACCTTCCCCCACCCGGTGGAGGATAGCGGGAGACAGGCGCGGGGGCGCCTTCTCTCTCCCGCATTGCACATATCCTCCACCTCTGTCAGGCGGGAACGGCCGAGCACTCGCGGTCGTTCCTGGGCCCCTCCCTGCTGGGAGGAGCATGCGGGTCCCGCTGTAAAGGCGGGCGGTCGTCGGCGGGGGATTGGAAGTAAAGGCTTTTGCCGGTTTCCCAATCCTCCTCCACGCAGACGATGCCGGAGTGCCGCTGGGTCGTTTAGTGGGTATACCGGTCCTATATAGACCGGGGAGTCCCACATACCCCTCCCATCCCCCAATGGGGGGGCATGCGTAACGCATTTTTCCCAGCGCAAAAAAAAAAAAAAAAAAAAAAAAAAGGTTAGGTTAGGTTAGGTTTTCACTTCAGCGGCCCGCACTTCAGCGGGCTGTCGACGCGCCTTTTGAAGACCGCGGCAGCGCTCGCGTGGCTTCTCCCGAATCTGGGGGGGCTCAAAGCGCGATGCCGGCAGTTGTATGCCGGCATACTTAAGAGTATGGCCCTTTACGGGGCACCCATCTGGGCGGACTGCCTTAACAGGAGGGAGAACGCGACCGCTATCCGCAGGCCCCAAAGGGCCATCGCGCAGCGGGTGACGAGAGCCTACCGCTCGGTGGGTTTTGCGGCGGCATGCGCTCTGGCCGGCACCCCACCCTGGGAGCTGGAGGCGTGGGTAATCGCCAGAGTGTACGAGTGGACGGCAAGGCGTAGGGCGCTCGGGGAGCACCCCACCCCGGAAGAGCGGGAGGCCGTCCGGCGAGAGGCGAAGGTCGCAATCGTCCACCATTGGAAGGAGGACCTCGCCTCTGCCGCGTTTGGCCGCCGAACGTTGGACGCGCTCGGACCAGTATTGCAAGACTGGCTCGGGCGATCCCACGGATTTCTCTCCTTCCGTCTTGTGCAGGTGTTGTCCGGGCATGGTTGCTTCGGATCATGCCTGCACCGGATAGGAAGGGAGGAAAACCCGTCGTGCCATGATTGTGGTGCGACGGAGGATACTGCGCAGCACACCCTCGAAGTGTGCCCGGCGTGGTCCGAGCCGCGTCGCGGTTTAGCGGCGATAGTCGGGCCGGACCTCTCGCTGCCCAGTGTGGTCAACTCTATGCTGGGAAGCGAAGGGGCCTGGACAGCGGTCGCCTCCTTTTGTGAGGACGTGATGTCTCAAAAGGAGGCGGCGGAGCGCACGCGGGAGGATGATCCCCTCGCGGCACCGCTCCGCAGGCGAAGAAGTGGGAGAAGAAGGCGATTGCATGACAATCACCTTCCCCCACCCGGTGGAGGATAGCGGGAGACAGGCGCGGGGGCGCCTTCTCTCTCCCGCATTGCACATATCCTCCACCTCTGTCAGGCGGGAACGGCCGAGCACTCGCGGTCGTTCCTGGGCCCCTCCCTGCTGGGAGGAGCATGCGGGTCCCGCTGTAAAGGCGGGCGGTCGTCGGCGGGGGATTGGAAGTAAAGGCTTTTGCCGGTTTCCCAATCCTCCTCCACGCAGACGATGCCGGAGTGCCGCTGGGTCGTTTAGTGGGTATACCGGTCCTATATAGACCGGGGAGTCCCACATACCCCTCCCATCCCCCAATGGGGGGGCATGCGTAACGCATTTTTCCCAGCGCAAAAAAAAAAAAAAAAAAAAAAAAGGTTAGGTTAGGTTAGGTTTTCACTTCAGCGGCCCGCACTTCAGCGGGCTGTCGACGCGCCTTTTGAAGACCGCGGCAGCGCTCGCGTGGCTTCTCCCGAATCTGGGGGGGCTCAAAGCGCGATGCCGGCAGTTGTATGCCGGCATACTTAAGAGTATGGCCCTTTACGGGGCACCCATCTGGGCGGACTGCCTTAACAGGAGGGAGAACGCGACCGCTATCCGCAGGCCCCAAAGGGCCATCGCGCAGCGGGTGACGAGAGCCTACCGCTCGGTGGGTTTTGCGGCGGCATGCGCTCTGGCCGGCACCCCACCCTGGGAGCTGGAGGCGTGGGTAATCGCCAGAGTGTACGAGTGGACGGCAAGGCGTAGGGCGCTCGGGGAGCACCCCACCCCGGAAGAGCGGGAGGCCGTCCGGCGAGAGGCGAAGGTCGCAATCGTCCACCATTGGAAGGAGGACCTCGCCTCTGCCGCGTTTGGCCGCCGAACGTTGGACGCGCTCGGACCAGTATTGCAAGACTGGCTCGGGCGATCCCACGGATTTCTCTCCTTCCGTCTTGTGCAGGTGTTGTCCGGGCATGGTTGCTTCGGATCATGCCTGCACCGGATAGGAAGGGAGGAAAACCCGTCGTGCCATGATTGTGGTGCGACGGAGGATACTGCGCAGCACACCCTCGAAGTGTGCCCGGCGTGGTCCGAGCCGCGTCGCGGCTTAGCGGCGATAGTCGGGCCGGACCTCTCGTTGCCCAGTGTGGTCAACTCTATGCTGGGAAGCGAAGGAGCCTGGACAGCGGTCGCCTCCTTTTGTGAGGACGTGATGTCTCAAAAGGAGGCGGCGGAGCGCACGCGGGAGGATGATCCCCTCGCGGCACCGCTCCGCAGGCGAAGAAGTGGGAGAAGAAGGCGATTGCATGACAATCACCTTCCCCCACCCGGTGGAGGATAGCGGGAGACAGGCGCGGGGGCGCCTTCTCTCTCCCGCATTGCACATATCCTCCACCTCTGTCAGGCGGGAACGGCCGAGCACTCGCGGTCGTTCCTGGGCCCCTCCCTGCTGGGAGGAGCATGCGGGTCCCGCTGTAAAGGCGGGCGGTCGTCGGCGGGGGATTGGAAGTAAAGGCTTTTGCCGGTTTCCCAATCCTCCTCCACGCAGACGATGCCGGAGTGCCGCTGGGTCGTTTAGTGGGTATACCGGTCCTATATAGACCGGGGAGTCCCACATACCCCTCCCATCCCCCAATGGGGGGGCATGCGTAACGCATTTTTCCCAGCGCAAAAAAAAAAAAAAAAGGTTAGGTTAGGTTAGGTTTTCACTTCAGCGGCCCGCACTTCAGCGGGCTGTCGACGCGCCTTTTGAAGACCGCGGCAGCGCTCGCGTGGCTTCTCCCGAATCTGGGGGGGCTCAAAGCGCGATGCCGGCAGTTGTATGCCGGCATACTTAAGAGTATGGCCCTTTACGGGGCACCCATCTGGGCGGACTGCCTTAACAGGAGGGAGAACGCGACCGCTATCCGCAGGCCCCAAAGGGCCATCGCGCAGCGGGTGACGAGAGCCTACCGCTCGGTGGGTTTTGCGGCGGCATGCGCTCTGGCCGGCACCCCACCCTGGGAGCTGGAGGCGTGGGTAATCGCCAGAGTGTACGAGTGGACGGCAAGGCGTAGGGCGCTCGGGGAGCACCCCACCCCGGAAGAGCGGGAGGCCGTCCGGCGAGAGGCGAAGGTCGCAATCGTCCACCATTGGAAGGAGGACCTCGCCTCTGCCGCGTTTGGCCGCCGAACGTTGGACGCGCTCGGACCAGTATTGCAAGACTGGCTCGGGCGATCCCACGGATTTCTCTCCTTCCGTCTTGTGCAGGTGTTGTCCGGGCATGGTTGCTTCGGATCATGCCTGCACCGGATAGGAAGGGAGGAAAACCCGTCGTGCCATGATTGTGGTGCGACGGAGGATACTGCGCAGCACACCCTCGAAGTGTGCCCGGCGTGGTCCGAGCCGCGTCGCGGTTTAGCGGCGATAGTCGGGCCGGACCTCTCGCTGCCCAGTGTGGTCAACTCTATGCTGGGAAGCGAAGGGGCCTGGACAGCGGTCGCCTCCTTTTGTGAGGACGTGATGTCTCAAAAGGAGGCGGCGGAGCGCACGCGGGAGGATGATCCCCTTGCGGCACCGCTCCGCAGGCGAAGAAGTGGGAGAAGAAGGCGATTGCATGACAATCACCTTCCCCCACCCGGTGGAGGATAGCGGGAGACAGGCGCGGGGGCGCCTTCTCTCTCCCGCATTGCACATATCCTCCACCTCTGTCAGGCGGGAACGGCCGAGCACTCGCGGTCGTTCCTGGGCCCCTCCCTGCTGGGAGGAGCATGCGGGTCCCGCTGTAAAGGCGGGCGGTCGTCGGCGGGGGATTGGAAGTAAAGGCTTTTGCCGGTTTCCCAATCCTCCTCCACGCAGACGATGCCGGAGTGCCGCTGGGTCGTTTAGTGGGTATACCGGTCCTATATAGACCGGGGAGTCCCACATACCCCTCCCATCCCCCAATGGGGGGGCATGCGTAACGCATTTTTCCCAGCGCAAAAAAAAAAAAAAAAAAAAAAAAAAAAGGTTAGGTTAGGTTAGGTTTTCACTTCAGCGGCCCGCACTTCAGCGGGCTGTCGACGCGCCTTTTGAAGACCGCGGCAGCGCTCGCGTGGCTTCTCCCGAATCTGGGGGGGCTCAAAGCGCGATGCCGGCAGTTGTATGCCGGCATACTTAAGAGTATGGCCCTTTACGGGGCACCCATCTGGGCGGACTGCCTTAACAGGAGGGAGAACGCGACCGCTATCCGCAGGCCCCAAAGGGCCATCGCGCAGCGGGTGACGAGAGCCTACCGCTCGGTGGGTTTTGCGGCGGCATGCGCTCTGGCCGGCACCCCACCCTGGGAGCTGGAGGCGTGGGTAATCGCCAGAGTGTACGAGTGGACGGCAAGGCGTAGGGCGCTCGGGGAGCACCCCACCCCGGAAGAGCGGGAGGCCGTCCGGCGAGAGGCGAAGGTCGCAATCGTCCACCATTGGAAGGAGGACCTCGCCTCTGCCGCGTTTGGCCGCCGAACGTTGGACGCGCTCGGACCAGTATTGCAAGACTGGCTCGGGCGATCCCACGGATTTCTCTCCTTCCGTCTTGTGCAGGTGTTGTCCGGGCATGGTTGCTTCGGATCATGCCTGCACCGGATAGGAAGGGAGGAAAACCCGTCGTGCCATGATTGTGGTGCGACGGAGGATACTGCGCAGCACACCCTCGAAGTGTGCCCGGCGTGGTCCGAGCCGCGTCGCGGCTTAGCGGCGATAGTCGGGCCGGACCTCTCGCTGCCCAGTGTGGTCAACTCTATGCTGGGAAGCGAAGGAGCCTGGACAGCGGTCGCCTCCTTTTGTGAGGACGTGATGTCTCAAAAGGAGGCGGCGGAGCGCACGCGGGAGGATGATCCCCTCGCGGCACCGCTCCGCAGGCGAAGAAGTGGGAGAAGAAGGCGATTGCATGACAATCACCTTCCCCCACCCGGTGGAGGATAGCGGGAGACAGGCGCGGGGGCGCCTTCTCTCTCCCGCATTGCACATATCCTCCACCTCTGTCAGGCGGGAACGGCCGAGCACTCGCGGTCGTTCCTGGGCCCCTCCCTGCTGGGAGGAGCATGCGGGTCCCGCTGTAAAGGCGGGCGGTCGTCGGCGGGGGATTGGAAGTAAAGGCTTTTGCCGGTTTCCCAATCCTCCTCCACGCAGACGATGCCGGAGTGCCGCTGGGTCGTTTAGTGGGTATACCGGTCCTATATAGACCGGGGAGTCCCACATACCCCTCCCATCCCCCAATGGGGGGGCATGCGTAACGCATTTTTCCCAGCGCAAAAAAAAAAAAAAAAAAAAAAAAAAAAGGTTAGGTTAGGTTAGGTTTTCACTTCAGCGGCCCGCACTTCAGCGGGCTGTCGACGCGCCTTTTGAAGACCGCGGCAGCGCTCGCGTGGCTTCTCCCGAATCTGGGGGGGCTCAAAGCGCGATGCCGGCATTTGTATGCCGGCATACTTAAGAGTATGGCCCTTTACGGGGCACCCATCTGGGCGGACTGCCTTAACAGGAGGGAGAACGCGACCGCTATCCGCAGGCCCCAAAGGGCCATCGCGCAGCGGGTGACGAGAGCCTACCGCTCGGTGGGTTTTGCGGCGGCATGCGCTCTGGCCGGCACCCCACCCTGGGAGCTGGAGGCGTGGGTAATCGCCAGAGTGTACGAGTGGACGGCAAGGCGTAGGGCGCTCGGGGAGCACCCCACCCCGGAAGAGCGGGAGGCTGTCCGGCGAGAGGCGAAGGTCGCAATCGTCCACCATTGGAAGGAGGACCTCGCCTCTGCCGCGTTTGGCCGCCGAACGTTGGACGCGCTCGGACCAGTATTGCAAGACTGGCTCGGGCGATCCCACGGATTTCTCTCCTTCCGTCTTGTGCAGGTGTTGTCCGGGCATGGTTGCTTCGGATCATGCCTGCACCGGATAGGAAGGGAGGAAAACCCGTCGTGCCATGATTGTGGTGCGACGGAGGATACTGCGCAGCACACCCTCGAAGTGTGCCCGGCGTGGTCCGAGCCGCGTCGCGGTTTAGCGGCGATAGTCGGGCCGGACCTCTCGCTGCCCAGTGTGGTCAACTCTATGCTGGGAAGCGAAGGGGCCTGGACAGCGGTCGCCTCCTTTTGTGAGGACGTGATGTCTCAAAAGGAGGCGGCGGAGCGCACGCGGGAGGATGATCCCCTCGCGGCACCGCTCCGCAGGCGAAGAAGTGGGAGAAGAAGGCGATTGCATGACAATCACCTTCCCCCACCCGGTGGAGGATAGCGGGAGACAGGCGCGGGGGCGCCTTCTCTCTCCCGCATTGCACATATCCTCCACCTCTGTCAGGCGGGAACGGCCGAGCACTCGCGGTCGTTCCTGGGCCCCTCCCTGCTGGGAGGAGCATGCGGGTCCCGCTGTAAAGGCGGGCGGTCGTCGGCGGGGGATTGGAAGTAAAGGCTTTTGCCGGTTTCCCAATCCTCCTCCACGCAGACGATGCCGGAGTGCCGCTGGGTCGTTTAGTGGGTATACCGGTCCTATATAGACCGGGGAGTCCCACATACCCCTCCCATCCCCCAATGGGGGGGCATGCGTAACGCATTTTTCCCAGCGCAAAAAAAAAAAAAAAAAAAAAAAAAAAAGGTTAGGTTAGGTTAGGTTTTCACTTCAGCGGCCCGCACTTCAGCGGGCTGTCGACGCGCCTTTTGAAGACCGCGGCAGCGCTCGCGTGGCTTCTCCCGAATCTGGGGGGGCTCAAAGCGCGATGCCGGCATTTGTATGCCGGCATACTTAAGAGTATGGCCCTTTACGGGGCACCCATCTGGGCGGACTGCCTTAACAGGAGGGAGAACGCGACCGCTATCCGCAGGCCCCAAAGGGCCATCGCGCAGCGGGTGACGAGATCCTACCGCTCGGTGGGTTTTGCGGCGGCATGCGCTCTGGCCGGCACCCCACCCTGGGAGCTGGAGGCGTGGGTAATCGCCAGAGTGTACGAGTGGACGGCAAGGCGTAGGGCGCTCGGGGAGCACCCCACCCCGGAAGAGCGGGAGGCTGTCCGGCGAGAGGCGAAGGTCGCAATCGTCCACCATTGGAAGGAGGACCTCGCCTCTGCCGCGTTTGGCCGCCGAACGTTGGACGCGCTCGGACCAGTATTGCAAGACTGGCTCGGGCGATCCCACGGATTTCTCTCCTTCCGTCTTGTGCAGGTGTTGTCCGGGCATGGTTGCTTCGGATCATGCCTGCACCGGATAGGAAGGGAGGAAAACCCGTCGTGCCATGATTGTGGTGCGACGGAGGATACTGCGCAGCACACCCTCGAAGTGTGCCCGGCGTGGTCCGAGCCGCGTCGCGGTTTAGCGGCGATAGTCGGGCCGGACCTCTCGCTGCCCAGTGTGGTCAACTCTATGCTGGGAAGCGAAGGGGCCTGGACAGCGGTCGCCTCCTTTTGTGAGGACGTGATGTCTCAAAAGGAGGCGGCGGAGCGCACGCGGGAGGATGATCCCCTCGCGGCACCGCTCCGCAGGCGAAGAAGTGGGAGAAGAAGGCGATTGCATGACAATCACCTTCCCCCACCCGGTGGAGGATAGCGGGAGACAGGCGCGGGGGCGCCTTCTCTCTCCCGCATTGCACATATCCTCCACCTCTGTCAGGCGGGAACGGCCGAGCACTCGCGGTCGTTCCTGGGCCCCTCCCTGCTGGGAGGAGCATGCGGGTCCCGCTGTAAAGGCGGGCGGTCGTCGGCGGGGGATTGGAAGTAAAGGCTTTTGCCGGTTTCCCAATCCTCCTCCACGCAGACGATGCCGGAGTGCCGCTGGGTCGTTTAGTGGGTATACCGGTCCTATATAGACCGGGGAGTCCCACATACCCCTCCCATCCCCCAATGGGGGGCATGCGTAACGCATTTTTCCCAGCGCAAAAAAAAAAAAAAAAAAAAAAAAAAAAGGTTCGGTTAGGTTAGGTTTTCACTTCAGCGGCCCGCACTTTAGCGGGCTGTCGACGCGCCTTTTGAAGACCGCGGCAGCGCTCGCGTGGCTTCTCCCGAATCTGGGGGGGCTCAAAGCGCGATGCCGGCAGTTGTATGCCGGCATACTTAAGAGTATGGCCCTTTACGGGGCACCCATCTGGGCGGACTGCCTTAACAGGAGGGAGAACGCGACCGCTATCCGCAGGCCCCAAAGGGCCATCGCGCAGCGGGTGACGAGAGCCTACCGCTCGGTGGGTTTTGCGGCGGCATGCGCTCTGGCCGGCACCCCACCCTGGGAGCTGGAGGCGTGGGTAATCGCCAGAGTGTACGAGTGGACGGCAAGGCGTAGGGCGCTCGGGGAGCACCCCACCCCGGAAGAGCGGGAGGCCGTCCGGCGAGAGGCGAAGGTCGCAATCGTCCACCATTGGAAGGAGGACCTCGCCTCTGCCGCGTTTGGCCGCCGAACGTTGGACGCGCTCGGACCAGTATTGCAAGACTGGCTCGGGCGATCCCACGGATTTCTCTCCTTCCGTCTTGTGCAGGTGTTGTCCGGGCATGGTTGCTTCGGATCATGCCTGCACCGGATAGGAAGGGAGGAAAACCCGTCGTGCCATGATTGTGGTGCGACGGAGGATACTGCGCAGCACACCCTCGAAGTGTGCCCGGCGTGGTCCGAGCCGCGTCGCGGCTTAGCGGCGATAGTCGGGCCGGACCTCTCGTTGCCCAGTGTGGTCAACTCTATGCTGGGAAGCGAAGGAGCCTGGACAGCGGTCGCCTCCTTTTGTGAGGACGTGATGTCTCAAAAGGAGGCGGCGGAGCGCACGCGGGAGGATGATCCCCTCGCGGCACCGCTCCGCAGGCGAAGAAGTGGGAGAAGAAGGCGATTGCATGACAATCACCTTCCCCCACCCGGTGGAGGATAGCGGGAGACAGGCGCGGGGGCGCCTTCTCTCTCCCGCATTGCACATATCCTCCACCTCTGTCAGGCGGGAACGGCCGAGCACTCGCGGTCGTTCCTGGGCCCCTCCCTGCTGGGAGGAGCATGCGGGTCCCGCTGTAAAGGCGGGCGGTCGTCGGCGGGGGATTGGAAGTAAAGGCTTTTGCCGGTTTCCCAATCCTCCTCCACGCAGACGATGCCGGAGTGCCGCTGGGTCGTTTAGTGGGTATACCGGTCCTATATAGACCGGGGAGTCCCACATACCCCTCCCATCCCCCAATGGGGGGGCATGCGTAACGCATTTTTCCCAGCGCAAAAAAAAAAAAAAAAAAAAAAAAAAAAGGTTAGGTTAGGTTAGGTTTTCACTTCAGCGGCCCGCACTTCAGCGGGCTGTCGACGCGCCTTTTGAAGACCGCGGCAGCGCTCGCGTGGCTTCTCCCGAATCTGGGGGGGCTCAAAGCGCGATGCCGGCATTTGTATGCCGGCATACTTAAGAGTATGGCCCTTTACGGGGCACCCATCTGGGCGGACTGCCTTAACAGGAGGGAGAACGCGACCGCTATCCGCAGGCCCCAAAGGGCCATCGCGCAGCGGGTGACGAGAGCCTACCGCTCGGTGGGTTTTGCGGCGGCATGCGCTCTGGCCGGCACCCCACCCTGGGAGCTGGAGGCGTGGGTAATCGCCAGAGTGTACGAGTGGACGGCAAGGCGTAGGGCGCTCGGGGAGCACCCCACCCCGGAAGAGCGGGAGGCTGTCCGGCGAGAGGCGAAGGTCGCAATCGTCCACCATTGGAAGGAGGACCTCGCCTCTGCCGCGTTTGGCCGCCGAACGTTGGACGCGCTCGGACCAGTATTGCAAGACTGGCTCGGGCGATCCCACGGATTTCTCTCCTTCCGTCTTGTGCAGGTGTTGTCCGGGCATGGTTGCTTCGGATCATGCCTGCACCGGATAGGAAGGGAGGAAAACCCGTCGTGCCATGATTGTGGTGCGACGGAGGATACTGCGCAGCACACCCTCGAATTGTGCCCGGCGTGGTCCGAGCCGCGTCGCGGTTTAGCGGCGATAGTCGGGCCGGACCTCTCGCTGCCCAGTGTGGTCAACTCTATGCTGGGAAGCGAAGGGGCCTGGACAGCGGTCGCCTCCTTTTGTGAGGACGTGATGTCTCAAAAGGAGGCGGCGGAGCGCACGCGGGAGGATGATCCCCTCGCGGCACCGCTCCGCAGGCGAAGAAGTGGGAGAAGAAGGCGATTGCATGACAATCACCTTCCCCCACCCGGTGGAGGATAGCGGGAGACAGGCGCGGGGGCGCCTTCTCTCTCCCGCATTGCACATATCCTCCACCTCTGTCAGGCGGGAACGGCCGAGCACTCGCGGTCGTTCCTGGGCCCCTCCCTGCTGGGAGGAGCATGCGGGTCCCGCTGTAAAGGCGGGCGGTCGTCGGCGGGGGATTGGAAGTAAAGGCTTTTGCCGGTTTCCCAATCCTCCTCCACGCAGACGATGCCGGAGTGCCGCTGGGTCGTTTAGTGGGTATACCGGTCCTATATAGACCGGGGAGTCCCACATACCCCTCCCATCCCCCAATGGGGGGCATGCGTAACGCATTTTTCCCAGCGCAAAAAAAAAAAAAAAAAAAAAAAAAAAAGGTTAGGTTAGGTTAGGTTTTCACTTCAGCGGCCCGCACTTCAGCGGGCTGTCGACGCGCCTTTTGAAGACCGCGGCAGCGCTCGCGTGGCTTCTCCCGAATCTGGGGGGGCTCAAAGCGCGATGCCGGCAGTTGTATGCCGGCATACTTAAGAGTATGGCCCTTTACGGGGCACCCATCTGGGCGGACTGCCTTAACAGGAGGGAGAACGCGACCGCTATCCGCAGGCCCCAAAGGGCCATCGCGCAGCGGGTGACGAGAGCCTACCGCTCGGTGGGTTTTGCGGCGGCATGCGCTCTGGCCGGCACCCCACCCTGGGAGCTGGAGGCGTGGGTAATCGCCAGAGTGTACGAGTGGACGGCAAGGCGTAGGGCGCTCGGGGAGCACCCCACCCCGGAAGAGCGGGAGGCCGTCCGGCGAGAGGCGAAGGTCGCAATCGTCCACCATTGGAAGGAGGACCTCGCCTCTGCCGCGTTTGGCCGCCGAACGTTGGACGCGCTCGGACCAGTATTGTAAGACTGGCTCGGGCGATCCCACGGATTTCTCTCCTTCCGTCTTGTGCAGGTGTTGTCCGGGCATGGTTGCTTCGGATCATGCCTGCACCGGATAGGAAGGGAGGAAAACCCGTCGTGCCATGATTGTGGTGCGACGGAGGATACTGCGCAGCACACCCTCGAAGTGTGCCCGGCGTGGTCCGAGCCGCGTCGCGGTTTAGCGGCGATAGTCGGGCCGGACCTCTCGCTGCCCAGTGTGGTCAACTCTATGCTGGGAAGCGAAGGGGCCTGGACAGCGGTCGCCTCCTTTTGTGAGGACGTGATGTCTCAAAAGGAGGCGGCGGAGCGCACGCGGGAGGATGATCCCCTCGCGGCACCGCTCCGCAGGCGAAGAAGTGGGAGAAGAAGGCGATTGCATGACAATCACCTTCCCCCACCCGGTGGAGGATAGCGGGAGACAGGCGCGGGGGCGCCTTCTCTCTCCCGCATTGCACATATCCTCCACCTCTGTCAGGCGGGAACGGCCGAGCACTCGCGGTCGTTCCTGGGCCCCTCCCTGCTGGGAGGAGCATGCGGGTCCCGCTGTAAAGGCGGGCGGTCGTCGGCGGGGGATTGGAAGTAAAGGCTTTTGCCGGTTTCCCAATCCTCCTCCACGCAGACGATGCCGGAGTGCCGCTGGGTCGTTTAGTGGGTATACCGGTCCTATATAGACCGGGGAGTCCCACATACCCCTCCCATCCCCCAATGGGGGGCATGCGTAACGCATTTTTCCCAGCGCAAAAAAAAAAAAAAAAAAAAAAAAAAAAGGTTAGGTTAGGTTAGGTTTTCACTTCAGCGGCCCGCACTTCAGCGGGCTGTCGACGCGCCTTTTGAAGACCGCGGCAGCGCTCGCGTGGCTTCTCCCGAATCTGGGGGGGCTCAAAGCGCGATGCCGGCAGTTGTATGCCGGCATACTTAAGAGTATGGCCCTTTACGGGGCACCCATCTGGGCGGACTGCCTTAACAGGAGGGAGAACGCGACCGCTATCCGCAGGCCCCAAAGGGCCATCGCGCAGCGGGTGACGAGAGCCTACCGCTCGGTGGGTTTTGCGGCGGCATGCGCTCTGGCCGGCACCCCACCCTGGGAGCTGGAGGCGTGGGTAATCGCCAGAGTGTACGAGTGGACGGCAAGGCGTAGGGCGCTCGGGGAGCACCCCACCCCGGAAGAGCGGGAGGCCGTCCGGCGAGAGGCGAAGGTCGCAATCGTCCACCATTGGAAGGAGGACCTCGCCTCTGCCGCGTTTGGCCGCCGAACGTTGGACGCGCTCGGGCCAGTATTGCAAGACTGGCTCGGGCGATCCCACGGATTTCTCTCCTTCCGTCTTGTGCAGGTGTTGTCCGGGCATGGTTGCTTCGGATCATGCCTGCACCGGATAGGAAGGGAGGAAAACCCGTCGTGCCATGATTGTGGTGCGACGGAGGATACTGCGCAGCACACCCTCGAAGTGTGCCCGGCGTGGTCCGAGCCGCGTCGCGGTTTAGCGGCGATAGTCGGGCCGGACCTCTCGCTGCCCAGTGTGGTCAACTCTATGCTGGGAAGCGAAGGGGCCTGGACAGCGGTCGCCTCCTTTTGTGAGGACGTGATGTCTCAAAAGGAGGCGGCGGAGCGCACGCGGGAGGATGATCCCCTTGCGGCACCGCTCCGCAGGCGAAGAAGTGGGAGAAGAAGGCGATTGCATGACAATCACCTTCCCCCACCCGGTGGAGGATAGCGGGAGACAGGCGCGGGGGCGCCTTCTCTCTCCCGCATTGCACATATCCTCCACCTCTGTCAGGCGGGAACGGCCGAGCACTCGCGGTCGTTCCTGGGCCCCTCCCTGCTGGGAGGAGCATGCGGGTCCCGCTGTAAAGGCGGGCGGTCGTCGGCGGGGGATTGGAAGTAAAGGCTTTTGCCGGTTTCCCAATCCTCCTCCACGCAGACGATGCCGGAGTGCCGCTGGGTCGTTTAGTGGGTATACCGGTCCTATATAGACCGGGGAGTCCCACATACCCCTCCCATCCCCCAATGGGGGGGCATGCGTAACGCATTTTTCCCAGCGCAAAAAAAAAAAAAAAAAAAAAAAAAAAAAGGTTAGGTTAGGTTAGGTTTT